>BLBF01000003.1:63962766-63983879 GCA_015471245.1 Laticauda colubrina | reverse complement strand
GAGAGAGAGAGAGAGAGAGAGAGATGGTAATTAACACTGAGTAAACCTAGTTTGGGTAATGAAATGTCTGCATGAAAACAACCAAGCTTAGAGAGCATCAAGGACTCCACAGTTCAACCTGAGCTACATATATTCTGGTCTATTGGTACATCCGACTTATCAGAAAACACTTGGGGAGGGACAACAGTACAAAGGAGCCTCCCAGAAGATAAGACAAAAACCAAGTGGACAGGATAGTGAGAGGGAGAAATGTGACACAAAGAAACCCAAACCTGTCAAGGGAAGCTCCTCTACACTGAAGCTTCAGTGTAGATTTCTTAGCCTCCCTATATTTTTCACCCGTTGGATTTACAGCAGCTGCCATTAATTCAAGGAAAAGGGGAAAGACTCTACAGCAGTGGCCCCCAACCTTTTGGGCACCAAGGACCAGTTCCGTGGAGAGAGGTTTTTCCGCAGACCAGAAGGGGGGCGGTGGTTTCACGTGCTGCCTGCTTTCTGCAGAGGGGGCTTCACTTGTTTGTGCAGCCCGGTTTTTGGCATGCCACAGACAGGTGCCGGTCCATGGACTGGGGGTTAGGGACACGTGCTCTACAGCCTCTACAAATGGAAGAATTTCTGCCTCTGCCCTGAGGAAAAAGAAGCAACACCAACAGGATTGCTGAGACTGTGATGCAACATGTAGAAGGAATAATTCTCACACTTTCAACTAAAAATATGAATCTCCTATGTAGACAAAGCTTTCAACATAATAAAAAAAAACATTGATGAGAGACAGATGAGACAGGGAAACAGAAATTTATAAGAGAAGAAGGAAACAAAAACATACTACCTTTCCTGCATATCCTCATTAGTAGAAGAAATGATGGCAAATCTGAGACCAAGTTCATTAAAAAAACCCTCAAACTAACCAAGTGCCTCACTATCAGGAACAAGAGAAGATTTTTTTTTTAATTATTCAAGGACACTGCAGTAATCTGTGTCAAAAACTTCCAATAACGTGGAATGTCAAAAATAGGAAACAAACTACCTACATAACATCTTTCTAGGTAACAGATATCCATGCTTTTTATAGCTTTTGGATGAGAAGCGAAAAGTCTTCAAAATAAAAACAATAAAGTCCAGTTGCCTCCTCTGGGACAACCATGACCTGGATGATGAGAATTGTCTACATCACCATCAGTGTTTGCAGTTATACAAACAAATAAATACAAATAAAAAATATTCTTCCAATCTATAAACAATCTTTAGAACCTCATCATGCAAACTTAACCAAGAAAAATTCCATTGAGATCTACTAGAAATAGCAAATTAAATTTTTTAATTATTAATCTCTTCAGATGATGTCCTACAAATCAATCTCTTACTATCTTATCTTCATCTCCTGTCAAATTTTAATACCATAACTTATCACTTTTTAAAAAAATACAACAAAATTCTCTTCTTCCCACATCTTAGCTATAAACAAATCTTTAAAACATTATCATTCAGCTCTAGTCAAGAAAATACCATTAAAAGCTGTTAGAAAAAAGAGGATTATATACAGTTTAATCTTGGTTGAATAAGAAAACTTTTTAAAACTTTGTTTTAGTTTTTAAGGTCTTGGTTATTCCTTTTAGATAATGTCCCAAAAGCTGATTTCTTCTCTGTTTTCCTTTTCTCAACATTTCTTTATATGTTTAACATACCTGTTTTTTTTTCTAAATCCAAAATACTAATATTGTCCAAGTCTCTTTTCTGACTTAAAATCCAAGTCACTCTTTTAATTTATTGTTTGTACATTTATTATTTGTACATCCATTTTAACTAATAAAACCTTGGACAGTTTCATTGTAGATACTATGCAACATTTTTGTCTATATCATTCTTGTATATTGTTGATTTTAAGTCCATTTTCAAAATAGCCTGATTTTCTGTTATATCTCTTTTCGTGTCTATGGAGATTCTCTACTAGACTATTAAGTATATGATCTATGAGTATTTTAAAAAGAAATGCATTGCTTAACAGGAATAGCATGACTTGATCAAAACTAAGTTGTGTCAAATCAATCTGATCTCTTCTTTTATAAAGTGACCAATTTAATTGTCTAAGGGAGTATGGTCGATAAGGAATGCACACACATCTTTTCTCTGACCAGGCCACAGTTGTAACTGAGGTCTGCCAGCAACAGTCAGAAGGAAAGCACTGTGCCTGCTAGCAAACTATGAATTAGTTAAACGGACAACTGATTCCCTTTATCCATGAAATAAAACTTTTAGGGCGCCCAGTGTCTTCTTTTCCAGTTATTATTTTAAAGAGGACGGCAGTAGATCTGGCTGTTAAATCACTCCTGGTCTATCCCTTGAGAGTAGTAGATGAAACCAGGTCAATCAGATTAAAGTGTTTCTTCGTGAATGATTTTATCTCTAGCTAAAAGGTATTTGTAGTAAGATTTAAATAATTTACCAGTTTTCCAAACAGATATAAATATAAAGAGACAGATTTCCCTAGAACAGCAACAACAAAAATGAAGACAACTAAGGGAAGTGTGTGTGTGTGTGTGTGTGTGTGTGTGTGTGTGTGTATGCAGAAATATATCTCAGTGCCAAGCTGAGAACAGATGCAAATCAACTGCTGCTCCCTGTGGCATATCCATGGCTCAGAATGCAATTCCTTTCTCATTACTTATATTTATCTACAATTCTTTGGGCAGTCACCAGTGTATGCTTTCAATGCTCAGCTGCTCACACACAGAGAACTATGAACAATGATTCAATGCTTATAGCAAACAGGTTGCTGCCTTCATGACCACAAGCTACCATCTAGGTAATCTGCCCAGAAGCTTTCATTTATCACTGCATGTTTATCCTTTCAAGTATCTGTTGAAGGACAGAGAACAGCAAGCTGCAGCTTCTATGAATAGCAAATGGTTGAGCTGACACTAAAGCTACATCAACACCAGCCATTAGCAGTTGGCTTCAGTAGAAAAAACGAACTATGACTCTCTGCAAATCAACTCCAAGGCAAAAGCCACAGTGTATCTAGAATCAGGCCAGAGGCAATCTGGAACAATCCAGATTGCAATTTGGAACCTCTTGATGGTTTGAATTGCAACCTCTTGAGGATGTAGTCATCTCAGCCACGGACTGGAAATTCTTGAGGTTGTTCACAGCCTCTAGAAAGTACTAAGTTGCCTCGCCTTAAATTAGGGTATAAAAGGAAATATCATTCAAGGAGTTTAAATAAATTATGCATTATTATTTGTTGTCAGCCACTCTATTTGACACCACAATAACAAAACCTTTATTAGGGGCTATGCCATGATCAGGACCAAGGGGAAAAAGATTATCTGGAGCATATGGATGCCTCATCTGTTGGCACCTTCATAAATGAAATGTGCCTTTTCTTGGACTTGCCTACCAACAATCACACATGTCCATGAAAAACTTTTTTTAAAACAAGTAATTGCTGGAAAGTATGACTTGAGTACCCCATGTGTTTTGAATTACATTTTTTTTCTTCTGAATTGTTACATAGCTCAAATTTTGGTCCTTTATTAGGATTGAAGCCAATTACGGTAGCTCTTTGGACTGCGTTCTGACATTAAAGCTGCTGGTACATTTTCTACCCTCCAGAGTTTAAACCTGGTGTCTTTTCTTCCCACCCTTTCCACTGCTTAATAGAAGCCCTCCTTTATTCTTTGTATGGTCAATGGAAGGTTCTCAGAATTCCTGCCCTGGAAAATTCCAGCTCCCCAAATAGTTCTCACCTCTGTGGTCCTGAGTTGTTGCTGAACAACTTTCTATATCCCTTACCATTGGCCATGCTGGCTAAGGCTGTTGAGAGTTGTAGATCAGTCACACTGGTAGGGTCATAACCCACTCATTATTTTTTTGGAGTGTTCAACCTCTCATCACATCAAGAACAAAGTTTCTCCACAAAGTTTGCACATTTCCTTAAGAAACAGCCCCAGTCGCACATCTGATATTAAAGTCTGACTTCAAGGAAGGTTTGAACTTCACCCAAGCAATGTTGTGCATGTGTTTCCTTCTGAAAGGATGCCAGCTGGGAGGGTTCCCTTCACAAGTCAGCTGCACAGACCACAAAAAATTCGTTTGCTACCATTAACCCACAGTCTCTTTTCAATTCTTATCCAGCCCCAGTAAAGCTGCTTTGCTTAACGGCACATCTACAGCAATTAAAATATGCCTTGTGTTATTTAGCTATAACCATTTCACAGGAGGACATTGACTGAAAGCAAAAGCACTTACTGCACAAATTTAATTTCAAATTTTACTTGCTGCATGAAATCCTCAAGGGAGCAGATGAAGGTTTATATGAGGTTACTTCACCCCAAAGGAAGATATGGCAATGGTTTAATGCCATATTGTGTTGAGTAGACCAAGCTGGCTTGGAATTCTTAAACTTATTTTAACACATTTTTACACTGCCCATTAAACCTAAGTGACTCTGGGCAGTTCACAACAACATATGTTCCCAGCACATATGCAGGGCATCCTGTTAAGGTGGGATGATCTAAGTCAGTGGTCCCCAACTGGTGGGCTGGGGACCACTGGTGGCCCTTGAGAGAATTTTGGTGGCCCACAGAGAAATGTCCCCCCAAAAGCACCCCCCCAAGCAATTAATCCAGGGTGTGCAGGAACAGAAGGCTGAGCCGCCCACATGGCCCACCCACCCACTGCCCCCACCCTTCGGCCAAGCGCAAACCTTACCTTGAGTAGAGCCACACAAGCTGGAATTGGAAGGTAAAACCAATGGTGGGGGAAGGAAATCCACCCGAGGGTGGCTTGCTGACGTTGGTGGGAAAGTCGGTCCCATATTCCAGAGCTGCAATAGTCACAAGACTGGCCCTTTGATCATCCCAGAGCAGCTCCTCCAGTCCATGGCAGCTGGTGCACCCGGGTGGAGGAGCAGCTGCTCCAGGACGACCAAAGGGCTAGTCCTGTGACTACTGCAACTCTGGAATATGGGACCGACTTTCCCACCAACATCAGCAAGCCACCGTCAGTAAAAATTCATATTTGTGGGATTTAAAATGAGTTTGGTTGGTTCCTGAGGTCCAAAAGGTTGGCGACCCCTGATCTAAGTGGCAGCAACTTTTCAGAACCCCAAAGAGCAATTTTCTTTATCTTGAGGTTCTGGGGACTGAACCTGATATTTCTTTGCGGACAAAAGATAAGCTTTCTCTTTTAGCTACCCTAGCTTCAATTCTCCATCTACAACAGAGCGTTTGTCAAGATTTTTCTGAACAATTTCCAGCATCATACCACCTTACTACCACTGGCCACGCTATCAGGCAATTCAGTATTATTCTTTTCTCTTTGATCCATGGTAATAATCATAATAAGCTAATCATGTTTTTCTAAGAAATTCTAAGATAAAAACCCACAAATAAAATATTATTTTACCCTCTTTCGGAAGTGATAGCACCCACGATGGAATGCTTAAATAACTGTAGCCTTTATGATTTCAAACCTGTAGATAGATTTGCATTCAGATTTGGTTTCGGATCCACATTTCACATCCTCTCTTCTTTCATGTGCCTCGTTTACATGCCCACGCATGCAAACCAAAGGATCCCCAAAGCCCCAAACAAACAGTCAGAAAAGCAAAACCTGGCTGGCCAAAGGAAGCCAAGGGAAGCGAACAGTCAAGTCAAATCCCTGCCGGGCAGATGTCAGACCGAGAGCTAAGAAGCCAGACAGGCCAATCGCTTCCTCGCCGTGTGCGGACCCGGGAAGGCAAGCGGGGCTTCGGAGCAAAGCTGCCGCCGCTCGCTCGACAAAAGGAGCTTTTCGCGACGGCTTTTGCGCGGTAGGAAGGCAAACAGGCTTCGCTGGGCAGGGGAAAGAGGGCGAAGAGCCCGGCGCGGCGGTGATGGAATGACCGGCGGGGTATCAGTCGCCTCGGAAAACCCCACGGGAGGGGAATCGAGGAATGGAGCCCACACCACCCAAAAACACAGCGACCAAAAATACACCCGTCGACTCGAAGCAGCCTACCGGCAGGCTGTGCACCCACCTATCTCCTCCAACGACCGATGTGTGGATAGACACCCAACGAGGGCAGCCTCGCACCCCGAGGGGGAAGAAAACCTAACGGAATGTATCCAGCCCACGCGAATTATTTTACCCGCGGGTCGGGCGCGGGCAAAAAACAACAACAAAAAAAAAAAACAACACACGCCGCGAAATGAAACACAACAAAGCCGAAATACGCGTCTACGCCTACCGACCTCAAGGTAACTCGCGATTCCAACACGCGTCCTTAAGCGCGTCCCATGGGCAACGGAACCAAGGCAAATCCCACTCCCCAGCCCTCCCCCCCCCCGCATCCATACACGCATGACCGTAAGTCATCAAGACCAGGCTGCCGCGCATATCCAACTATTTTAACGGGAGGCGAGGGCGGGGTGGGGCTTCAACCAACCCGATTACGCTCCTGACAGCCGCACGCCCGGAGCTTCGAACCCGCAACAGCGGAGAGAATCCACCCTGATCAGCCCGACTGATGCCCACGCCATCTTCTTCTCCAGGTAACCTGTAGGAATGAGAAGCAAGGACCCGCGTTTCCACCTCCTCCCTGCCCCGACGGGGGTGGGGGGGGGGCAGGACCGGTCTCCGAACAAAGCCAGCCCAGCTACAAATCGCACGTGTGTTCCTTCCACGACCGCCGCCTCTCTCTTCCCCACCCCCCTCCCCAACCTCTCCAACGGGCAGAGCGCGTGAGGCGCTTCCAAGTCCACCGCGCACCTGCCTGGGAGCCGGAGGTGAGCTTCTTCCTCTCCCGGGGGTCAATCAGGCGTTGGTCCCCAGGGAGGTGGGGTCTTCTGTTGTTGTTGTTTTTTTTTTTTTTTTTTGTTTAACTGGCCGGAACGTCGAGCTGACCCAGGTGCGGCAGGATGCCTCTTCTTGCCCCGCAACTCCCTTTCCAGGCGCTGCTGGCGACGAGAGTGTGAGGCTGGGGAGCATGCGTGGAAGAGCCAGGCATTTGGTTTCTGACGGGGGGGTGGGGGGGGCGGCGGCGAAGGAAAGCCGAGAGGGAGGGAGGGAGGCTGGGAGAGAGAGAGACAGCTCAGGCGCTTGAACAGGGAGATGCGTGACTCCCGCCTGAGGAGGAGCAGGAGGAGAGCCTGGCTCCTTCCGCAGATCCTCAGGAGCCTGGCGAGGAGGCTGAGGCAACGGAGCCTCTCTCTACTTGAGCTATGAATGCCATTAGGCCTGAAAAAATGGATTTCCCTTCTCCCCCCTGAGTCTCTGAGGAAAAAAACGCGGGTTTTCAGATGGAAGAAGGGGAGGTCTCCTCGTCATCGGAAGGCAACTCAGTCTTTGGTGACAAAATAAAATGCACCAGCCTTTCTTTCTTTCTTTCTTTTTTTTTTAAATGTTGAGTCTTCCCTCCGAAGCCGTTCCTGCTTTGGAAGCAGAGCCCCAGATGAAACCCTAAAGGAGCAGAAGAGCAAAAGACAGTTTGGAAGGGATGCAGGCTGTGAGAGACTGCAAGAGCAGCCACCATGGTCTCTGAGAAAGCAGGAATCTCAGCTGGATCCAAAGGCTGAACAGCTTGTTTGGGGGAAAGAAGGGCTTAGAATTTTACTGAAAAACTTAAAAAAGGTTTTGTGGCTTCAATATAATTGAGGGGTTTTTCTTTTTCCTCTTCCGCATTTTTTTATAAAATGGAATTCGGTGAACAAGATTAGTTTTTGTGGAAGACATAACAAAAATGATTGACGATGACATTTTGAAAATATAGAGAAGAAGAAAACAACTACTCTTCCTGGACATCCTGTTTAGCTGAGACCACAATGGCAAACTAGAAATGCAGGTCTACAGAAAAACCATCCATACTAACCAGGTGCTCCTCTATCAAAGCAACAGTCCAACCTCTCACAGGAGAAGCTGCGTAAGGACTTTATTTAGCTGAGCCCAAACCTAGTACAGCAACTCAGAACAGCAAAAAAAGGAAATTGAGCATCTACACTACATATTCCAACAAAATAGATATCCATGCAAATAGATACCCTGACCACTCAACCCAATATAGCACAACCAACACAAACCCAAAAAGAATTATACTGCCATACAGTATAATCCAGAAACCAACAGACTACTAGAACCACATAAGCCAACTAAAGCTCTTCAAAGCATCCTAAGGAGACCAAGACTCAACAACCCCAGAAGAAAAAACAGGAGTCATCTACAGCATATATCTTTTAGAAAATGACAAACAGGGGTGATGCCTCTGTCTCTATAGACATCCAACCATCCATCCATCCACCTTTTTGTGTACTGCACTGTACACCAGTTGTTGTTTTTTACACTGAATAACATTTGAAGATAACTTTTTCATTTGGAACAGTCCTCTTAGCCATTCCTTACTAATTACAGTGAAATTCTTACCAGTCAGATTCTAGAGATGGATCATTCCCCACTCAAAATAAATTTCTCATGCCTTTTAAAAAAACTAATTGATAGTTGTGAGTCTAGAAAACTATTTCTCTTTTTTAGAGTTGTCCTTTTTATTAGTCTATAATAAGAAATACAAAAAAAAAAAATAGGAAAAATCAGGTAGGGAAAACTGTAGAAAGAAGATAAAAAGAAAGAAAAGACATTGACTTCCAACTCCCTTTGGTGCAGTAGAATAAGATAACATCAAACCTCAACCTTTCACTTTTGCATAATAGTATAAACTAGCCATTTCTAGAACAACAAACCTATCTAATCAGTGAAACCCAAAGTCAAAGTTTCATGTTTTCCCCACCTCAAGCACAAAGTTCAGAAGGGGTTTCCAAGGAAAAACAAAATTATATTTTTTCTTTCTTTCTAAAACTCTGAGACTCTGTTATTCCACAGCCAGTGGCATTGGTTTCTATCCAGATAACCAGCTGGGGTCCCCAACCTTCAGTCCATGGATCAGCACCGGTCCACGACATGCCAGAAACTGGGCCGGGCAAACAAAAGAAGCCCCATCTGTGGGATGTAGGCAGCTTGAGAATGCCCCTTCTGGTCCATAGAAAAAGCTTTCTCTACGGGACTGGTCCCTGGGGCCCAAAAGGTTGAGGGTATAGGATGCTTATTCGACAACAGAATGGATGAATTAAGTGTTTTTGAACAGCTAAACCAGCTCAACCTACATTCGTATGAATACTTATGCTAGAAAATCCTCAGATGATATTGAGTTGAAGGTGTTTGCTATGGAGGAGTATCAACAACAGCCAAAATTGATTACTGAAACTAAGGATAAATGATTACTCTTACCCCCAGCATTTTACATTTTGGATTATTTTTGCTAATGAAATAAACAAGCATCAAAAACTGGTGTATTTGTTCATTCAGGTTTCATTTATAAATCAATCAGACCCAAATGAAACTTTTATTTATTCATATAAATAATCTTTATAATAATTTATACGAATATCATTTATAAATAAAATAAACTTTATAATATAAATTAAAATTATATCCTGTTGCAGTCATACAAAAACTTTTTGCAACTCCAGTAAAAAACAAATAGTAATAGATGTGAAAAATATAAAAAATTATTGCACAGTTAAAAATGCATAACAAAACTGGAGAATGCTGAGAGAATGGCCTTGAAAGACAGGAGGAAGTATTCCAAAGGCAACAATCAGGTAAAGGAGACCTGAGCCCAGGCCAAGAATGTAACAGTCTCAAATAGGCCCTCCCTAGTTCATGTGAAGATAAAGGAAGGGAACACACTCTCAGGCTGTAATTCTATGTGGGAATGACCTTCAAGGATGCTGGGAAGAGATGCTGTTTATATGATACCAGATGAGAAGGATGAATCTGCAGATGCTTAATGGACAGAGTAAGAAACTTAGGAAGGGCCTGTCCTAATTGATCTGGCTATTAAAAGTCTTGGTGGGAGATACCTACTTTCAAACTTGCAAGATTCTATCAATATAGCTTCACAATAAAGTAGAATTAGCTCAACTGGTCCTTTTCTCCTGTCTGGTTTACCTGGACACAGACTTGCAAGATTATACCGTATTAATGTAGCTTCACAATAAAAATAATACCGACTTACATGGCGTTGGTGTCCTTATCTGGTCTTCCATGAAGGGTTGTCCCATAGAGTTATGTTCTAGATGCATTTGATATCAGCCTCCAAATGTCCTCCAGAAAAGCTTCAATTTTGGAAACTCCGGAAAAGTGACCTGAGTTAGGACTAAATATATTTCTTCTGGGAGACCTTCTAGAGGGCCAACTTGATAACAGAGAAATGCCTCAGAAATACACTCTCCCCATCTCCCACCCCAATTTCCCAATTTCCTTGAACCAGCTGCTTCTCTTATAACTTTCAGTGGCAAAAATATTCAGTAATTCGGAAACATAAAAGGAGGTACAAACCAAGTTTTCTTTATACCAATTTCTCAGGGAGTTGTGGATACATTAAAAAAAACAGTAAATCTATTCTTGATATGTGCACTAATTAAAACTGAAATAGATAAATGTAATGCATTGCTATTGAAAAATGTTTAAAAATCAGATGTGCAGAATCTCCTTTGCTGCCAAGTCATCAGAATATAGAATACAAGCTCTGCCTATTGCACTCATTACCAGCTGATTTAGGAATAATTCAAAATTCTGATTTTGACCTTTAAAACTCCGCATACAAGTTTAGCAGCCAGATTATCTGAAGGACCATCTTGGTCTGTATAAAGCATTTATATTTTTGAAATATCTTCCTGAAGATGATTTTTTTTAATCCAGATTTAAGAACTTTGCCTCTATTACACTCTTCAGGAAAGATATGTTGGGCCATGGAAATTAAACAAGTGTTTGTTTTTATAACATCAATAAGATTGATTTTTAGACTATGTATACTTCTGCCTTCACAGTCCATTTTTTCCCAGTAGGAAAAAATTCCAATGAAAAGCCAAGAACCACAGTTCAGTAGCAACACTGGGATAAGCCACACATTCTGCACTTTGAATAGTGATCTTTCATGATTTTCCTCCTTCAATTTCTCCTCCCAATATTCGTTAGTAGTTGCCATCCTCTGCCCTGCTTAGATTAGTAATATTATCTTGGAAAAATAAAATCCACAAAGTGCAAATCCACCCACGCTCTGAATCTACAATTGATGCCACCCACTCTGCCAATTCCATTAGAGAACCAACATGTTCTGTAGCCATAAAGATAGAGAGAAAGAGAGAGAGATTGGGTTCTTTGAAAGGAGAGGAGGCAGATGTAGCAGCAGCTATTGTGTTTCGTTCTGTACGTGTACACCTCCCATTTCTTTCATGACCCTTTTTCTGTGAAACAAAAAGGAGCCTCTTCTAGAAGATCTGTCAATGAGGAGAACATGCAGGATTCATTTTAATGGTAGCCGAGTGCACCAGAAAGGAAAGCCCTCCCCCATGGACTAGTGGGAGTGCTGCCTCGGCTTCTAGCTCAGGCATCATCTAGCAGCATCTATAAAGTCACAGTGATAAAGCAACTACTTAACATGTCTGCAGCACCGTCTCCCCGGTCCGTCATTCTTCAGACTCTCTCTGCTTTAGCTCAATAGGCTGTATGTAGCAAGTCAACACTGTTCTTGCCTGCATTTCTGAAGAGTTACTTTGGCTTTAAGACAAGATAATAGATTCAAGATCAGAGCAAATTGTTATTTCTTATTGTTTGAGAATAGCTGCTAAAAGGCCAAACATGAGTTTGATCTTTACTCAGTAATTATTATTGTCAGATATAAACTGTTGTCCTATTAAAAGGTCCACCATCCCTCAATTTAATTAGCTTATATTTGAGGCTTCCCTTAACATATACGTCAAATGTGATATTGTGCTGAAATTAAAGTGTGAGAGAAGATGCAATAGAAACTAGACAAGTAAAACTTCAACACATTTCAACAAGCTCATTGAACTGTGAAATATAAACAGATGCTTACTTGTAGTCACAGACCATTGCAGCAAAGTAACTTTCTTTTTACCTCTTAGTTGTACTTTTGGAGAAAGGATTCATTTCTCCTGCTTTCTTTGAAGCCAGTTTCAGTTGGTGTTAATTGTGCAGTTGTGGTGGTATGTGTTAATCTTGTTGAGCTCCCCCCTCCCTGCAATCGCATGATAGTGATTTGCAATATTTTTACTAGTTTCTGGAGGATTTTTCAGTGGTGAGATTCAAATAATTTAACAACCAGTTCTCTACCCTAATGATTTATTCCAACAACCAGTTCACCAAATTGCTCAGAAAGTTAACAACCATTTCTCCCGAACTGGTGCAAACTGGCTGAATCCCACCACTGGGATTTTTGGCAGTTTCCAGCAAAAACTGCCCTTTGGGGATAATAGGCTTACACTTATTACTTATTACTTTGGAATTAGAAATAATTCCATGATCTGGCTTTTTAAAAAATTATATATAGTTTTGGGGGATGTTTATATTGTGTGTGTGTGTGTGTATGTATGTATGTGTATAGTTTCTTTAACTTTTAATTTGAATGTTACTGGAAGTCAGATGGCCTATAAAATACAATATATAAATAAACAAACAAATATAAAATAATCTAAGAATGGGACAAAGTAGAATGATTCACTTAGAATAGCCTGCTTCTTAGGATGTGGGATGTGGGACTATAACTCCCAGGATTCTGTCTATCCACTTTGGCCTCTGACGATAGAGGTTAACTGCAAAGTTTCATGGTTGAATCACTTTTCTACTTTTAACCAGTATAGAAAGTTAGTACCCACCTCTCTCCTAGAAGAATGAAATATTTTGAGAAATATTTAAAAAGGCAGAATAAAATATTTCTGCTAAAAGAGAAATAAAAATATTAAGGGAGACAGAAACTCAGAACCTTAGCTCCCTGATCACAAGCAGATACTAAGCTGACACCAGCTTTTAGAAATGCAGACTTGGTAACCCATTACTCTCTGCAGTAAGGTCTGAACAGAGGTAGGGTTAGCCCTCAGGCACAATAGGAATTGCCCAACAAGCTCCCTCATTGCATCAGCCCAAAAGTTAACCAACTTGGCTCAGACAAACTCCTAGGATTTGTACATGACTCCCTGGGAGTCTGACAACAGCCAATAGAATACATGTTCTGGAACAGGAAGTTCAAGTGCAAAGTCCAAGAGAAGGTATAAATACCCCCACTCTCAGCTCCTTGTGGTCAGCTGCATCAGAACTGTTGAGGTTCTGTTCATCAATAAATGGACACTCTTTCCAATCAGCCTCCAGCCACCATTTTGTCTCCAGTGCCTTTCTCCCAGCTTGGAACTGAACCAGACAGATATTTCTTCCAACACCAATCACCTTTTCATTAATATTTAAAATAATTATGTATTCTGTGTGTTATTCCACATTTCTCAGGAAAAACACCACCTGCAATAAAATCACTTCTCAACTTTGCCCATATCTTCAGCCAAGGTATTGCAAAGGAATTTGGATTGAATAAATATGATAGACTTGCCATCAAACTGTGAAAAATAAAGGAATCAAGATGCCCTAGGAAAAAAAGGACCAAGAGTCTGGAAGACTATTACTACAAACATCTGGGCAATCCTTCAGACTGACAACACCAAGCACAATGAAGTCAAGAAGAAAGTTAGCAGTGAATACATCATAAGATCTTGAAGTCTAAACTCAGTGGAGGAAATGTCATCCAGGCATTTAACACCCAGGCAATTCTAGTTATTCGATACACTGCTGGAATAGAGGACTTGATTCAAACAGAACTAGAAGTCCTGGATAGGGAGAAGAAAAATAATGACAATGAATCATACCTTTCATCCAAGCAACAATGTTGAGCAGACTACTTACCCAAGGAAATATGTGGGTTTGGAATATTGCAACTACACCAGACAAGTGAAGAAGGAAAAGAGGATTTGAAGATTATCTGAAAGACAGTGAAGAAGATGCCTGAAGCTAGTGTACCAAGAAGGCTTACTGAGAATTGAAGAGACCAAACTGTCCTACAAGAAAGACCAAATGAAGAACAGAACGGAGGCATGGCAATGCAAAGTATTACATGGGCAGTACATTAAACAAAATACCAGGCGAAGCGGGTAACAGTTAAGACCTGGCAAGGGCTAAGAGGAGGAAAATTGAAAGAAGAGACAGAGGAACTAATTCTAGCTACACAAAACCAAGCCTTAAGAATAAATGCATACAAAGCCAGAAAGCTAATGGCGCTTCTACAAAGAAGCTGAAGAAGCAGCTAATTTCCATCTAGTTAGTTGCTGCAGAAGATCACAACAGATTGACCTGAAACAATTGTATTACAAAGTAGCAACAATGGTGCACTGGAGTATCTGCAAGAAATAACCCTTGCCTGCAAGCAAATACTGGTAGGATCACAAACTAAAGCCCCTGTCACACAGCACCAACGGATGCAAACAGGATGTAAAATGGAGAGAAACACTTGCCATCCATTGGTTAACGTGATGCTTCCGTTCTGTACTCACTGCGTCCGTTTTTCATCCTCTCTATCCGTCCAGCATCCGTCTACTGACATTTCATCCACTCAAAAAGTTTTGAGCTGCACAAAACTTTTTGAGCGGAAAATGTATCCAACGGGTCCGTTATACATCCGGTACGCACATGGGGAACATCCGTTAGACGGCCGTCATCATCCGTTACGCATCCGCTATATCCGTTAGGCATCTGCTGCGCATCCGTGCAACTCGCATCCACTCCAGCGGAAAACGGACAAAGGGAGGAAACGAAAAGGACGCGGAACGGACACGCAACATTAGTAGCACGGACGGAGAAAGGATGAAAGCGGATGCAGCTCGCATACAAAGCATTAAAACGGAAAAAACGTTCGCATAGGGGACGTATCTCGCATATTTAGGATGTCTGCAGGAGGTCTAGAGGATGCAAAAGGCCACCTAGTGGAAAACCTATATTTCGTATAAAAAGGGGGAGGAACTCACCTGGATCTCACTTTCAGTCCAGCAGCCCTGCTGTGCAGACCTCTTCAGCCTTCATCTGGCTCTTGCTCTTCCACAGCATCCAGTCATCTCCACCATGGATCATCACACACTCCTTTTGGTAGCCACCATCGTTCTGCAACAGTGCGAAGCCATCTACAGGCTCTTTCACCTGTTCTACATGAAGGAGGCGTCCAAGAAGTGTCTGGGTCCGAAGATGGATCGCCAGAAGAGCAGAGTACGGACTGTATAACAAGCTGATGGTGGAGCTCAGGAACGAAGACCCTCATGCATTCCAGAACTTCATGAGGATGCCGCCAGCCATGTTTGACGAAGTTGTGCAGCGGCTGAGACCCAGGTTGACCAAGCAGAGCAACAACTTCCGGCCCAGCCTGGACCCTGGGCTCAAGGTGGCACTGACTCTGCGCCACCTGGCCTCAGGGACCACGTACAGGAGCATGCAGTACGGCTGGAGGGTGCCACACAACACCATCAGCATTGTGGTCAGAGAAGTGGTGCAGGCCATCATCGAAGAATACCTGGAGGAGCTCCTCCAGTGCCCCTCCACTGAAGAAGGCTGGAAGAAAGTTGCAGAGCAGTGGTATCAGAAGTGGAACTTCCCCCACATCGTTGGAGCCATAGATGGCAAGCACGTGGCCTGCAAAGCTCCAGCCAAATCAGGGTCCACTTATCACAACTACAAGGGCTTCTTCAGCATCATCCTCTTCACCATGGTCGATGCTGACTACAAGTTCATGTACATCGATGCTTCAGGCAACGGGTCAGCTTCAGATGCCTAGTTATACAACGCCAGTCACCTCAAGGAGGGGCTGGAACGCAACCTTATCATGGGCTTCCCAGATCCAGACCCCCTGCCCAACGACACACAAGATGTGCCCTACTTCATCGTGGGGGATGACGCCTTCTCCCTCAGAACCTACCTCATGAAGCCCTACACTTCCAGATGTCTCACCCGTGAAGAGAGGATCTTCAACTAAAGGCTGTCCAGGGCAAGGCGGGTGGTGGAGAACATCCTGGCCAACAGGATGGCATCCTGGCCAACAGGTTCCAGGTACTTCTCACCACCATGCAGCATCGCCCAGAGACCGTGAGGAGGATCGTGGAAGCTTGCTGCATCCTGCACAATCTCATGCGCACCCGCTACCCAGTGTTGCAGAACAGGCTCGTGGACCTCCAACAAGGCAATGGGGACATGGAGCCTGGTGAATGGAGGCAAGGGAGAAACCTGATAGATACTGTGGATGTGCAAGGCCCAAACAGAGGTTCACGTGAAGGGAAGAAGCAGCACAACCTCCTGAGACACTGGTGCAACTCCCCAGCTGGAGCAGTGGAGTGGCAAGACAGGATGATAGATGCTTAATGGATGCTTCCTTCAGCCTGTCTCATCACACGGATGAGATTGGGCCATGTATGTTGAGTGGCCCAACAATGAACAGGGCATTTAATAAAGAGTTGTGTTTATGTTGAAATGTGTGGATCAATGATTAAATTGTTATTGATAATAAAGGGCCAAAGGTGTGGCACCTGGGAGGGTGGACCATACAGTCCCACTATGCTTGCACTGGAGGTTTATCTATCCCACCGCTATTACCCATCCCACAGGTATCCTAACCCATCCCACAGCTATTTCCCATCCCAAAGGTATCCCTGCCCATCCCACAGCTATTACCCATCCCAAAGATATCCCTGCCCATCCCACTGCTATTACCCATCCCACTGCTATTACCCATCCCAAAGGTATCCCTGCCCATTCCACTGCTATCTTAACCCATCCCACAAGCATGCAAAGGCTTAAACCATTTCTAAAAGTTTCCACCAAGACTTTATTGACTAAAAGAACTGAAGCAAGTGTGTGAAGCAAAGATAATCTTTATTAATAACAAACTGTAAAAGAAAATGAGCCAAGTGTCCCAAGCAAAGATAAAGTCATCAGGTAGCAACCCAGTCTCTGGCACTCTTCTCAGTCACTCTGAGACGTGCCCATAGTCTCAGGGGTGAAGGGTCCAGGTGCTGTGGAGGTGGCTGCTGCTGGAGTGCTGGTCTGAGGCGCCATTGGGGTGCTTGGCCCCGAGAGGACAACAGGGGATGGTTTGTGGAGGAAGCTCTCAGAGAGCTGGCTCTGTCCTGTGATGTTGAGAGCCCCTTCCTGCAGGACATGGGGTGTCAGTCCCAAGACCGATGACAGATGTTCTGAGGCCGGGCTTGGCTGTGGGGTGGAGGAAGGAGGAGTGTAGTGGGGATGTCTGGTCTGCAGGTGAGCGAGGTGAGGTGTGGGTGGCATCTGTGGCATGGGTGGCATCTGTGGCGTGGATGGCATCTGTGGCGTGGGTGGCATCTGTGGCATGGGTGGCATCGGTGGCGTCAGTGGCAGTCCAGGCACAGGTACATCGTACGCCACCGATGCCACTGACGCCACCGATGTGGGCTGCCTGAGAGAGAGGGTTGTGAGAGGGGCTGCTCCTCTGTGGCGGATCTCACCCTCCAAGAAGCTGCACTTGGCCATCACGTAGGTCTCCCGGTCCATCAGCTTGACTGTGGCCTGGCCAGATTTCTTGAGGTGCAGCTTCCCGTACCAGGTGTGCATGTGCTTCCACCAAGCCGAGGAGGACCTCCGAAGTGTAGCCCAGGCTCTCCGCCTTCTCTCTCCAAGGAGCCTGCTTCCTTTTGGTGTCTCAATAGAGCCTGTGTCCCTTCCGCCATAGATACTCGTTCTCCCTCAGCCATTCCAGCACCTCATCCTCATGTTCCTCTTCGATGGAGTATTGCCTCCTCTCCCGTTCACGCATATGCCTCTTCCTCCCTCTGGCAGGGCCATCTGGGCCCTCATCAGAGGGGCTTCGAGGTTGTAGGGGCTGCTCCACCACACCACCACCACCAACAGCAGCAACAACAACAGTAGCAGCACCAGCAGGACCAGGAGCACCAGCAGCACCAGGAGCAGCGGCAGCAGAGTAAGCACCAGCAGAAGCTCCAGCACCAGGAGCAGTGGCAGCGGCAGCAGAGTAAGCACCAGCAGAAGCCCCAGCACCAGGAGCAGCGCCAGTAGAAGCTCCAGCACCAGAAGAATCAGCCCAAGCAGCGGAAGCCCCAGCAGAAGCAGAGTCAGGGCTAGGGGGTGGGATGGTGGCCCTGGCCTTCTTGCCAGGGCTGGCAGCAGATGGCACAGGCTTCCTCTTTTTCCCCATGGTTGTTGGCTGGCTGGAGCTGTGTCTGGCAACAGGTCTTTCCTCTGAATGGTGACCTGCTTGCGAGCTGCATCCTTTTATATCTGCGGGGCTGACGCAATGCATCCTCCCCGCATGCGCAGTGAACGCTTTGCATCTTCTAGGCATCCGCTAGGCATCCTCTAGGCTTCCGCTCTGCATTCGCTTCATCCGCTCGGCATCCATTCCTTCTGTTGTGCGTCCGCTTCGCTGTGCTCCCCCGGAAGCCCCGTGGATGTGCCATCTGCTTCCATCCGCTTCTATCCGCTAGGCTTCCGTGGAGCATCCGCTTTACATCCTGGCTACATCCTCCCCCCGTCCATTCCTTTCCGTTGTTGTCCGCTCTGCTTATGCAAATTTGGGGCACTTTTGAGAGCGGATAACAATGGATGGAACATTTTCTCGTCCGCTGTGTCCTTTTTACATACGTTTTGCATCCGTCGGCCTATGTGACAGGACCTTAAACAAAGTAATAGAAAATGAAAAAGCTGAAGTGCTCTGGGACTATAGAATTCAAAATCCTATTTTATTTTCAGGAGGCTGGCAAAAGTGAAATTGCCAGTGCGATATACCTTGCTTTGTTTAGAGAAAGGGAAAATGCCATTTGGTTCCTGTACCAAATATCACACAAGATCACAAATCTATTTTCTCAAAGTTTGAAGTTGTATTCAAATAGATTATAAGATAACTGAATAAGGCAATTATGTATCATCTTTGTTGTACATAGCTCCACTAATTAATATGCCAGAGTTACACTAAAATTAAGAGCCCATATATAGGTCAAGATCAGATACTGCAATATAAAGAAACCATATCACAAAATGTTATGAGAGGTAATGGTGATATTATACTTCAAAAAGAGAAAGGAAATTAGCTTGGGCAGTGTGCTTGAAATAGAAGACCATTACTTTGACTCTCTTAGTGAAATAAATAAATTATGTTATAGAAATAAATTAGTAGTGATGTTCAGGTTCTGAATTATATTGATATAAAATGACATCCATGCTAAAAGAAAGCCATTATCCATGGTAAAAGAAAGCTTACAACACCTTCCACTAAAATGTTGTCATATTTAATTATACTTCTTGGAAGCGTTCAATGCCATCATTGCCATACAATACAACAGTATGGTAACTTGGCTATTGGAAACCCCACTGTCTATTTACTGAGAAAATCACAGAATCAGAAAGCATTGGGACATGTTCGCAACTGACCATGCTTGTAATGAATTGAGATCCAACACAATGTCAACAATTATGTTGTTGTCAGGGTTCCAGCAAACACACCCAACAAAATCAAAACTCCAAGGCAGGCATATTCTTCAAAACATAGATTTTTTTAGGCGTGTAATATTGGCACATCTGGGGAAAATCCGACTCTAAAGGACGCAAAGTTTGTTCCACCCACATCAAACCCCTTTTCCCCAGGTCACACATCCGTCACATGGTTCAACCAGGTCACAACCACCATTCTGGCTGGCTTTGGTCCACACCTCTCCCACACCTGGTAGAACATCCTTGGCTTTCATAAGAAAGAATATTGTTTTGGCTATACATCCCTGGTTATCTCTATTTCTCCTCTCATGTTCCCACAGCTCCAACCGGTCTTGCTGTGGCAGCCCTGAAGATGTTTCCAAAATGGCTTCAGCCCAAAATGGCTTCAGGGCTGACAGATGTGCTATGTACATTTTTATCTATCCAATAAAGGTAACTAATTCTGATTACATATGAGACCACCTTCCCCCAGTTACATCCTCCCATCCCATCAGGTCCAGCAGAAGAGACTAGGTGAATACAAAAAATAACTGAGTTAGTTAACTAAGGTGTGCAGAAAGCACCCTGCAAGAGTAATGGGAGACATTAACTATCCTGATATCAACTGGGAGACAAACTCTGCACCTAGTAGGAAATCAAATTGGTTTCTGAGCAATCTAGCAGACAACTTCATCTCCTAAAAGGAAGCAAAGATGGATTCATAACTGAGTGATAAACCATACTCAATGTGTGATCCTTAATGCAACTATATCTATATGGAGAGGTACCCTAAGGTTCTGTCTTAGGCCCAGTACTCTTCAAAATCTTCATGAAGGATTTAGATGAGGAGATAAAATGAGAACTCATCAAATTTTCAGATGACATCAAGTTAGGAGGACTAGCCAATACTTTTAAAGATAGTCTCAAGATCCAGATGGCTCACAAGACTTGAACACTGAGTCCTGTCAAACAAAATTCAATTTAGTGGTGACAAAAGTTAGTTTTTTACACTTAGGCAAGAAAAACCAAATGCATAGGTATAGAATACCGTATATACTCGCATATAAGCCGATCTCGCATATAAGCCGACCCTTTAAAAACTGCCCCAAAATGAGGATTTTTGAAAAAACTCGCATATAAGCCGCCCCCCAAATACCATGGTGAACGCTTTTTTTTTTCCCCCCAAATTTGGGGGTCGGCTTATACGCAAATAAATCTGGCTGCCCGACTTCGCGCGATGAGAGCCAAGACTCTCATCGCCTTCGCAGGCAGCGGCTTCGCGCAATGAGAGCCAAGAATCTCATCGCCTTTGCAGGCAGCGGCTTCGCACAATGAGAGCCAAGACTCTCATCGCCTTCGCGGGCAGCGGCTTCACGCGATGAGAGTCTTGGCTCTCATCGCGCGAAGCCGCTGCCCGGCAAAGACGATGAGAGTCTTGGCTCTCATCGCGCGAAGTCGGGCAGCCAGATTTATTCGCGTATAAGCCGACGCCCAAATTTGGGGGGGGAAAAAAAGCGTTCTAAAGTCGGCTTATATGCGAGTATATACGGTAGTTGGTACTTTTCTTAACAGTAACTGTAAGAGGATCAATGGGTCCTAGTGGACAACCATTTAAGTATGAGTCAGCAGTGTGCTGCAGCTGCCAAAAAAAGCCAATGCATTTAGAATAGAATAGAATAGAATAGAATAGAATAGGAATAGAATAGAATAGAATAGAATAGAATAGAATAGAATAGAATAGAATA
>BLBF01000003.1:63900655-63962756 GCA_015471245.1 Laticauda colubrina | reverse complement strand
TAGAATAGAATAGAATAGAATAGAATAGAATAGAATAGAATAGAATACTTTATTGGCCAAGTGTGATTGGACACACAAAGAATTTGTCTTGGTGCAAATGCTCTCAGTGTCCATAAAACAAAAGATATATTTGTCAAAAGTCAAGAATCATCAGATACAACACTTAATAATAGTCATAGGGTACAATAAGCAATCAAATGATACTAGGAAACAGTCAATATAAATCGCAAGGATACAAGTGACAAAGTTACAGTCATACAGTCACAAGTGGGAGGGGATGGGTGATAAGGAGTGATGAGAAAGTTAATAGTAGTAGTAGTGTAGACATTGTAAATAATTGGACAGTGTTGAGGGAATTACCATGTTTCTCACAAAATAAGGCCGGGTCTTATTTTTTTTTTGATCCCCGAAAAAACAGCTAGGCCGTCTTTTCTGGGGTGACTTAATTTCCTCCCCCACCTACAGCTCCCCTTGCACACTTACCTCTCCACGAGGCTGTTTCTATCGGCCAACAAAAACTCCCCAAAAGCAGAGTCACCAGCTACTTCTGGGTGAGGCATGGCTGCCCGCGTCACCTTGCCATGAGGCAGTATCTTTCGGGCAATGGAAGCTCCCCAAGGACAGTCACCAGTCACTTCGATCGGCTGGTCGAAGCAGCCTCAGGGCGAGTGCCCACGCACACTCCCCTCGCCACGAGGGGCTTCTATTATCACCCCAAGGCCACTTCTATTGGCCAATCTAAGCGGTTGGTGACTCTGCCTTCAGGGAGCTTCTAGCAGCTGATATTCTATCGGTAGTAGATCAGGGTATTCTAGCCTCGGCTACCTGCTGGGCACTCCTAAAGGCAAGTTTTCTCCCCACCCACGCCTGCCCTTCCCTCCCCCATTTATCTTCACCTCGTGTGGTTCTAACAAACGATGTGAGAAATGGTGGGGAAACGCATGGATTAAATAGGCCTAAATTTTGGGGGCGGGGCTTAATTTTACCTCATGCCTAGAAATCATGCTGGGCCTTCCTATTGGTGGAGGCCGTATTGTTGGAGAAACACGGTATTTGTTTAGCAGAGTGATGGTGTTTGGGAAAAAACTGTCCTTGTGTCTAGTTGTTCTGGTATGCAGTGCTCTATAGCATCGTTTTGAGGGTAGGAGTTGAAACAGTTTATATCCGGGATGTGAGGGGTCTGTAAATATTTTCACAGCCCTCTTTTTGACTCTTGCAGTATACAGGTCCTCAATTGAAGGCAGGTTGGTAGTAATTGTTTTTTCTGCAGTCCTAATTATCCTCTGAAATCTGCATCTGTCCCGTTGGGTTGCAGAACCAAACTAGACAGTTATAGAAGTGGAAATGAAAGACTCAATAATTCCTCTGCAGAACTGGATCAGCAGCTCCTTGGGCAGTTTGAGCTTTCTGAGTTGGCGCAGAAAGAACATTCTTTGTTGTGATGTTTTGATGATGTTTTGGATGTTAGGTGTCCATTTTAGGTCTTGAGATATGATAGAACCTAGAAATTTGAAGGTCTCTACTGTTGATACTTGTTGCCTAGTTCTGTAAGACGTGGTAGTATGGGAGGGTTTCTCCTAAAGTCTACCACAATTTCTACAGTTTTGAGTGTGTTCTGGTATAATCAGATTGTTCTGGTTATACCACGAGGCAAGTTGTACAATCTTCCATCTCTATGCAGATTCATCATTGTCTCGAATGAGACCAATCACTGTTGTGTCATCAGCAAACTTCAGTATTTTAACAGATGGATTGTTTGAGATGCAGTCACTGGTATATAGGGAGAAGTGGAGAAAGCACATAGACTTGGGGGGGGGGGCTGTGCTAATTGTACAGATGTCAGATGTGATTCTGCCTAGCTTCACCTGCTGCTTCCTGTCTGTTAGGAAGCTTATGATCCACTTAAAAGTGTGTTCAGAAGGTTTGTTGTAGCCAGTGATGTTTTTAAGAGTTTTCCACATATTTGCTGGTTCATTTGTTGAGAACTGAATCCTTAATTTTCAGAATAGCTTCTTTTTGCTGCTCTGATCTCTCTTGTTAATACGTTTCTGGCCTGATTGTATAGCATTCTGTCACCTTTTCTGTAGGCTTCTTCTTTGGAACAATGTAGCTGCTTATGCTGTGAACCAAGGTTTATTGTTATTATGTATTTGCAGGTTCCTTGTTGGTACACATAAGTCTTCACAGAAGCTGACATATGATGTTACAGTATCTGTGAGCTCATTAAGGTCTGCAGAGGTATCTTCAAAAACAGTCCAATCAGTGCAATTAAGACAAGCCTGGAGCTTCAGCTTTACCTCATCAGATTTATAGATTGCATCAACACAAGAATAGTATCCAGATCATGTTAAATATTAATACCACCGCATACTGCTTTAGTAAGATCACACTTGGAATGCTGCAATCAATTTTGGTCCCCATAATATAAAAAAGACATTTAGTCTCAGAAGGAGTGAAGAGAATAGCAACAAGATGTTTAGAGGGCTGGAGGATAAAATATATGAGGAACAGTTTCAGGAATTCTATATGTCTAATCTAATGAAGAGATGGACGAGGGATGATATGATAGCACTCTTCTAATATTTGAGGGGCTATCACAAAAAGAGGGGGACAATCTATTCTCCAAAGGCGAGACAAGAAGTAACTGATGGAAACTTATCAAAGAGAGTGTCAATCTAGAAGAAATTTCCTGACAGTGAAAACAATAGAACAGGTTGCCTTCAGAAGTTTGGGTGCGCTATCATTGGAGATTTTAAAGGATTGGACAGCCATTTGTCCAGAATGGTGTAGGGACCCTTGCTTGGGCATTTGGTTTGACTAGAACCGTGATGGCAAACCTATGGCACATGTGCCACAGGCAAGCTGCGAGCTGCAGGCAAACTTACATCACTAGGCATGCGCATGCCTCACAGCTGATTTTCAGCCTGTTTGAGGCCTTTTTCAGCCTCCCAAAAGCTTGAGGAAGGCTTCTGCAGGCTTTGCAGGCCAAAAAATAGCCCCGTTTTGTGACTTCCTCTTTTTCTGAAAATACCAGAAGTGATGAAACGGGGCTAGTTTTCGGCCTGCATAGCCTGCAGAAGCCTTCCACAAGTCTTTGAGAGGCCAAGGCCTCAAACTAGCCGAAAATCAGCTGTGAGGCACAGTGCAGGTAAGGGGGTGGTGGGGGTAGGTGGGGATTACGCACGCATTCATGGGGGGGGGGGGGGGGCACGCATTGCCTTCTGGGTGCTGGCACACAAGTGCAAACGTGCAAGCAGGCGCATAATTTTTGGCACAGCAGCCCAAAAAGGTTAGCCACCACTGGACTAGAACATCTCTAAGATTTCTTAAAATTCTGTTATTCTGTTATAGACATGTTACAGATCCCAGTTATTAAGAAGTGTCATCTGGTGGGATCCAGGAGAGGCTTTTGTACTGCAGCACGTCCTTTTAGAACATCATCAATACAGACCCTGATCCTGATTGTTTTGTGAAGTCTGCTAGATGGTTGTAAGAACCGATGCATGTATTGTACTTTCTCAATGATAATGTTTTATGATTTTTAATTTGGCTTTATTTTTTTCTAATTTTATTAGTATTCTGATTATTGTTTTGTGATTGTTTTAATTATGTGAGCTGTAACTATACAATTCTGATTTTTGTAGGTATAGACATGTCAAGGCATCTGAATAACATTTCCAAGGCCTTTGTTGCTAACCTAACAAGTCTTGATCTGCGGGTTCCTTTATAGTTGATAATTTATCCCAAAAGTCAGAAGCTATCTGCTACTTTACTATAATTATTGTTCAGTTCTAAGACTGGACACTGTACCTGCTGTTGTTAGTTTGTTTTTTTTATATTTATGTTTTTTCATTGTACTCCTTGACTTTTATTACTAGAGCAGACAAAAAATTTGTAATTTCAGCTACTACAATAGTGTCATCAACATATTGCAGGTTATCAATGTTTTTTTCTCCAGTTTTATAACCATATCCATATTTCTGAGTTTTCCAGCAATATGAGTTCCTAAAGTCTTCTGATTTGGTAGAGACAAGAATCCCACCCAAACTTGTTATTTTCTAGTACTAGATTCCTTTAAATAAATATAAGGTACCTTGGATATTGATTTCACTTTACAGAATTTCAGCATGTTCCTTCTTTCTCTAATCAGAAAATCAGATACTGTCTATTGGCATCATTTAGCATGCCAATTTGAGGTTGGAATTTCGTCCTGAATTAATAGATTGGAAAACTATTCATGTCGGTTTCCATCTTCGATGTCTTTTACAAGTGTTGTAATACTGCCCCTTGCCTCTTGTAGTAGCTGTCTGTAATTCATTAGGTTTCTTTCTGAGATCTTGTGTTTCTTGGCTGGCTTCTCTTGGCAGTGTACACCATTAACTTTCAATTTGCTTTCTTTTCTTTGGGGTTATTGGCAATCTCCTTTCAGATTAATCGTTAATAATTTATCTGATTTCATTCCACAGTTCTTCCGTTTTCCTATCATTGATGTTCAGGATTTCATAGCAATTTCTGGTCTTCTTGAAAATGGTGGATATTTGTTCAGAATTGTACTGTGGACACCGGTTAGCTTTGTTCCTCTGTTTTAATTAGATTTGGAACTTGAACATGAGCAATTTTTGATCTGTTTCACAACCAATCCATGGATACACCTTTGCTGTGATAACTGCTTGCAGGTTCTGTTATTTCAAATTGAATTTGACTGCAAAATGTGTCATGAAGATTTGGAGCAAAAGTCTTTGTTGTTGTTACTAAAATGATCATCTGTTTCCAACGCTTTCCAGTTTTAGCTAGGCAGCTGGAATGACCTTCACACTTTGGGTGATGCCCACTTGGCATACTTCTTCCTCATTCCTGCTAAAATGAAGTAGCTTAGTGAGGTGGAGGATGTTCTTTAGTATAGCAGCAAACAAAAATTACAAGAAGAGGGCAAATGAGATAGTACTCTGAGTACTTAAAGAAAGTGAATATATTGGTGCATTCTGGCACTTGGAAGAGACGAATGCTGGGTGGATGCCCTATAATTTGCTTGATGCCACCTGTGTGTTGTGCTATGACTCATATGTGAATCACATTCCAGTGGCTAATTCATACCATCAAAATAATTGTTTCTTCCTGGGTAGGAGGAAAAGAGGTCAGTAAGCATAGCAAGAGGGAAGAAACCAGGATGGCCTTACCTTGAATAATATGCTCAGGACAAAAATGTTTCTTTACACATCCATCTTCATCCCACTCTCCAGGTTCTCCCTAAGCCCTCAGTCATTCCTGCAATAGCATAAGATTGACAGTAGTTGTTGAGGGAATGGGAGAAGAGACCTGCATTTTCCTCTACTCAACCAATGACAGAATGTAGAAATTGGTGACTGGCCAGCACACCTGCATCTACTGCTTCTGTCCTTGCCTTAAAGTTAAGGGAGAAAAGCAGCCAATTTGTCTGGCAAAAATCCATAAATCATTTGAAGGTCACTATATAGTACACTGCTTTACAACTGAGGGGCAAGCAGAAAAACCATCAAGACAATGAACATGGACTGTTTTCCAGATCCATGGAGCTCACTATGCAAATAACAAAAGGGTTGCAATGTTAAGTTTTGGGAGGCTGAGCTGAAAGAAAATTGGCTTGATTCCCTACTAAGGGGCAATCAGTTCTAGTATGGGAACTTAAAGGCATAGTAATGTGGAAGCAGCATCAATGCCCTTCGTAAAAATAATAGTATGATGCAGTTTTAATGAGGAAAGAAAATGATGCTGGCTCAGACATTTCATCACTGACATTTACAGAGCAGTACTTCTGTACCCAGTATTATGTTGAGAAATGGCAACATGAAGTCCAAGATTTAAACACCTACTGCTTCCTCTGCTTTTACAAGGCCTACAATATCCAAAATGCATTGCACATGGCTCTCTGCTTTCTACTCTGCATGAAAAAAATTCAAGATAATATTCCAGAACTCTCCTCAGGCATACATTCTCTTGTTCAAATGTGTGTGCCAAATATTTTTTCCTGATTTGCATATCAAGTATTTTTCAATTTGGGCAACTGTTTGTGACTACAAGCTTTCTTCATACTGATCTTTTCTTTGGTCGGAATGCATGTAACCAGTATTGCCTTGCTTAAAGTTCTGCAATAGCTTAATCATGCAGGCAAGGGTCTTCCTTCTCTTATGTTGTTCATCAGTGTTTCAACCAGCTGATCAATCAGAAGTTGCAAAAAAAAATGCTCATTGTTCTCCGCCCTCCTTACAATCATTTATTTTTATTTTTTTTAAAAAATATTTTTTTTATTTTTACTATATAAAGAAGGAGCAACAGTTTGAGTGTCTATATAAACAGTGTGTTGTCTGGTTACAGTTAATTTGAGCAATAGTCATCATCATCATCATCAGAATGTTCATTAAAGGTTATTTACCTTTTCAGAGATGGGGTTTGCATTTGTAATGCTCTCTGAATAAAGTTAAGTTGATCTGAGGGATGCTGGAATTTGGTGTTAATGCTGAAAACTGCTGCTTTTCCTTTCGGAATGCTCTCTGCCCTTTTGTTATGGAGGTTGTTGGGTCAGTGCTCATTGTCAGAAAAGATTACTACTGAATACATCATAATGGTCCCTTTGGCAATTCTTTTCACCAGAGAGAACCTGATCTGTTCCACAGCATTGCTTAAAAGACAGTGATGTTTATTCATTAACCCATATGTCTGTTTGGTCTTGTTGGACTAGCTCATTATGTTTTCCAGATCTTATCAAAAAAATCCAGAAAAAAAAGTATAATTAGTTTTAGTAGCACTTCATGATATGCAATTTAAATCCTTCAGAGAAAGGTACCATCAACCATTTCATTTGGTCCTGCTTTTAGTCAGCTGCAGCTTTTTTTCTTCTTCTTTCTTTCTTTCCTTTTCTTTCTTTTTCTCTCCCCCACTCCCTCCTCCCCCTTTCCTTCTCTCTCTCTTTCTTGTATATGTGACCCATTTCAGTGTTAAGTGATTCTGGGCAGATTACAATGTCATAAAACATAATATAAAATAACTAGAGCATTAAAAATATTAAAATCATTAAACATTAAAACATTAGAAGATTCCACTTACATTTTCCATTTTATATATTGGTCCATTTTTATCCAATTTTTGAAAATTAATTTTAAGTGGGTTCTCCTGCTAATCCACTAACCACCTCACATGTAGGACATTTTCATCAAGGCCCCAAGATATTTGGCGGAACCAGGTTTTCAGAGCCTTTTGAAAGGCCGGAAAGGTAAGTCATCTTACTGTCATCTTGACAGGCATAGCATTCCATAGGGCAGGAGCCACAGCAAAAAAAAAAAAGGTTACCTCTGAAGCCACCAACTGAAATTCCTCGTCCAACAGGGTCCAGGCAGACCTTTTCTGCTGAAGTGAGTGGTTGGGATGAGACTGTTCCTCAGGTTAAAATGGAGCCATGCCATAAAGGGCTTTAAAGGTGATAACCAACACCTTGAAGCAAACCATCAACAAATACAGTAAATGCAGCAGTGGTGCTATATGAGTTACTCTAGAGGCCCCTATGACTATCTGCTGCTATGTTCTGTACCAGCTGTATCTTCCAAATACTCTTCAAGGGTAGCCCCATGCAGAACACAAATGCAAGATGACTAGGCATAAGTGACTGAGTGCAGGGTCTCATGGTGTAGGAATAAGTACAACTGGTGCACAACATAAAATTCTGCAAAAGCTCTTTTAGCCACAATTGCCATTTGCTCTTCAAACAGGAGTCATGAGCGTAGGAGACCCCCCCCCCCCAGGTTATTCATAGAGTCTGTCTAGGATAGTACAAGCCCTTCCAGAACTCAAAATACTGTATTGAATTCCAGAATCCCAAAGCTCCATGTAAACATAGTCACTTGACACATAGCCAGGTGTCAGCTGAAGCTTGTTGTCTCCCATTCAGACATCTCCCCTCAAACCTCAGGCACCACAACCACAGTGACAACATCACTTGTATCACCTGGGATGAAGATACAAGTTGATGATACTTCACCCCATTGTGTTGAATGATCTCACTCAGTGGCTTCATGTAGAGATTAAAAAGCAGCAAAGAGAGTACTGAACCCTGTGGTACACCACGAAAGACTGCATCTCTCACTCCCTATCAAGACTGATTGGGACCAGCCTTAGAGCCAAGACAAGACAAAATTTCACTGCTCAGCCTCAAATCGCTCAGCCAGACCAAAAGAATATCATGCTCGATAGTACTGAAGGCTGATGAAAAGGATCAAGAAGAACAAGGATTCCACTCTCACGAGAGATCATGGACAAGGGTGACCAATGCTGTCTCTGTGCCATAATCAGGCCTGAAACCTGAGTGGAAAGGCTCCAGACAATCCATCTCACCCTCTGAAGGGTGTGCCTCTGAAGATACCATGCAAACATCTTTTTCACATTTTTCACATTTTCATCTTTTTCATTTTTTTTACCTTCCCTATAAAGGGGAGGTGAGAATCTGGAAAAATGTGTCCATGCGGGTGGGAACTAAGGAAGGTGTTTTCCATTAACTGGAAGAAAGGAAGATAGATAAGAGAGAAAAAATGTTTTCAAAGAGGTCCATTTAAAAAAAAAAACCAACAATAACATTCCTTCATGTTCATAGAGTCCAGCTCAGAGATGGAGGAATACCACCTAGAAATTTCTGCAAGATACCTTTCCTGGGTTTCTGATTTTAACTAGCATTTTCATCACCCTGAAGAAATCTGTAGATGGGGTTGGAAAATAAGATTAGTAATGATGGAAAAAATGGAAATGAAAAGAACACCTTGCTCCCCAGCCTGGCTATGCATTTGCTTTATTGCTTTTAGTAATGCTTGCCATTTTTTTTGTTTTCATGATTGCATTTTTTGTGAGAGAGCTCTAGACTTGCTATATCAATACGCCATGACTATTCCATGACTATTCTCGGTGTCACTCTGATCTCCAGGGAAACTAATTGTTTGGCTCATGCAATGAATGAGAGAGAGCTTCTTCATTAGAGTGCTGAGGCTCACTCCTTTCTGCTCTATCTAAAAGGAAAGGAAAGACTGACTAGGGCCTTCTTTAGGACTGTGGCCTTTTTTTGTTAGCTTTTTGTGTGGGCACACAAATAGGATATTGGCTAGTTCTACCAGCAGGAACTGGTTGAGTATCATCTGCTGTTAACTGCTCTGAAAGCTCCTGTAGTAATAGGGAAGGAAGGCTGGTGGAATTGCCATAGTAAAGAAAGAAATGCTTACAAAAAAACCCTTCACCTCTTGATTTTTCCTTTATTGCTTGTGGATAAATCAATAGGAGTAAAAACAGGTAGAACTAGATGGAAGCAAAAAAAAAAGTGAGAGGAAATACTCCCAGTAGACATGATAAAAGACATGGGTTGAAAAAGTTCCAGGAGGAAGTACCATTACAGACACAGTAAGTAAATCCTTTCTCACTCCCTGTGAGCCTCAGGAGAATGACTATGTTATTCCAAGCTTAATTAGAGGCCTAAACAAGAGCTCACTTACTTAACAGCAAAGCACCACAAATACAACAGAGTCCAGTTCCTATCTCAAACAGTTTTAGTTGCAATGGGAACATTGCATTCTCCATGATCCATAGCTGATAGTTAAACCACATGGTGGAAATGTATAACCAATTGAGTAGCTGACTGAAAAAAAAAATTAGATGTGAAAGCAGGATGACCACTTCTGAAGTGAATTAAACATTTAAACTAGAACCCAGATTTTTAGGACTGCTAGGCTAGTATGACTCTTGCACATTGGAGCCTATACTGATTGAGCTGACAAGTTTTGTACACAGGGAATTTGATTTGACTTCCCCAGTTCAAACATCTCTCTTTCTCTTTCTGCTTATCAATCTACCGATTTATCTGGCTGACAAACCAACTTCTGAAGGATAAGTTAAAGGTGGGAATTATGTTTGAAGGATATTCGCATTTCATATAAAGTTTTCAAAATCTGGTGAGATAATATGAATTGTCACTTAAAGGAGTTTTAGAATATTTCATAATTGCTTTGATGGTTCTATGGAGAGAAGGATGGGCTAAAATGGAAAGAAACTTATTCTTGCCGTCTTCAAACAACAAAGACATACAATTGTTATAGACGGTTAGGGTTAGAATGAAGGTTAAGATATAAATGCTTATCCTGCATGGGGAGATAGGCTGGGATAGGCTCTGAGATAGGCTGATGTTACACAATCACAGAGAAACAAAGGGAGATCCGAACACTTTGCCTGACAGAGCTAGTGATTGCTTCCAATGATATGCCAGACTTGAGCAAATCATGACTTTGAGAAGCTCTGGTATCTCCTAGCTGAGTGTTTTGTTACAGTGTCTTTCACAATATCGCCCCCCCTCCCCCCCCCTCCCCCCGTCGCTCCCCTCTCCCCACCCACACTCCCCCTTCTATACAGATTATAAGGGGGCCCTATATGAGGAGGGGAGAAGGGAGGTGCAATGCTTCCAGAGCCTGGTGAATCTGCCTGAGCCAATCAGCATTGATTGTGCACCTGGTTGCCAGGCAACACAGAAGATGCAAAGACAGAAAATACTCCAACCAGTAAACAGTGAGGAAGGAAGGCTGGGATGTGGAGAGGGAGGAGAGATAAGAGTGCTAAATATAGAAATGGAATAAAAATAAAGTTTATTAAATGCCACACTATTCTAATGCTTTAAAAGCCAACGTAGGTTATAGGTGACAAGAAGCACTAATTTGTTCAGGACAGATATATGTGGCAATATTAAACTGGAAACTCTCATGAAAGAAGCAGCTTAACAATTTGCACAAGGCTGAATCTTTTACTTTTTTTTTCTGCTCTCAATGGGCCACAGCTTTTGGAATTAAATCATGCATAAAGATATGTATCTTGTGAACGAGTATGCTGCTTACACTTTATTAAATTCAATTTTTAGTTTCCAAAAAATGACCACTTTCTCAAATTAGCTATTGCCAATCCAACCAGCCAAAATCTGTCTCCTCGAATAAGGCTGAAGTCAGTTACCTATTCCCCATTCCTAGTTCCTTATTCACATGAAAATTTGAAAATCCATAATCATAAAGCTTATACAATGACAAAACTTAAAATTAAGTATTCTGTCTTTGAGATTACAATACTCTGCCCTTAAAGAGAAACAATACTCCCTTTTTCATGACCTTGTAATCCTTTAATTTGGGGTAGGATCAGAGCAACTTGATGGAACCTGAGTATTTACTGGATGGATGCCCTTCCTGATACCTGGTGGAGTTCAAGGGAAATATTTTATTAAAACAATAACAAAAATAAATTTTATTTTAATTGCAAGCTGCCTGATTCTATAGCAACTCTGGATATCTTAGAATTAAAAAATTAAAAAGAAAAGAAAAAGAATACAAATGACTGAGCCCAAAACCAGAGAGATTCAGAAATCATCTCAACACATGGCCTGGGAGAAATTTAAAAAATTGCAGAAATTCCAAAGGACAGGAACAACACCTCTCATCCCCCTCCCTATCTACACCAATTGAAAACAACAATGGAGAAAGGAAACTCGTCCCAAAACAGTACCTGTACTCCCAGCCTTCAAAATCAATTCAATCTTGGCTGACAGTATTGAAAGCTACTAAGCAATCAGTGATTTGCCTGAAATAGTATAGGGCCATGATGGCGAACCTATGGCACGCATTTCAGAAGCAGTACACAGAACTATCTCTCCAGGCATGGCAGCCATCGCCCATTGCTCTTCCGGGTTCTGGCGCGCATTTGCACACTGGCCAACTGGTCTTTGCAGAGGTGGAGGGCAGGGGGCGGGGAGAGAGTGCTGGAAACCAGAAGAGCAGCTTCCTGGTATGCATGCATGCGCCGGAAAGCTGAGCTTCCAGTTTCCAGTGCACGCATGCACGCTGGCCAGCTAGTCTTCGTGCACCAGAAACCTGAAGATCAAGTGGTCTTTTCTTCCAGTTTCCAGCACTCCCCCCACCCCATGCATGCACGCACTCATTTTTTGGCATTTTGGCAACACTGGTATAGGGGTTCCTGCTTGAGCAAAGGGTTAGACTAGAAGACCTCCAACTGTTTCCAACTCCCTTTCAACTGTTCTGTTATTCTGTTCTGTTGTTCTCTTAAGGAGCACCAGCATAGATACACCATCTCCATCCTGGCTCCATCACAGGTATCAACAAGCACAACTGTTGCTGCCTCTATGCCAGACATGCCTGTCTGAAACCTGGCTGAGACAGATTTAGAGAATTATCCTCCACTTAGTGACAAACAACCTACTCTCTAATAAACAATTTGGTTTCAGAAAAAAACTATTCTGTAATCTGCAACTCTTACACTGCAAAAACATATGGACTACACAACTCGATCAGGGCAAAGAAATAGACACAATCTACATAGACTTCTGTAAAGCCTTTAATTCAATGGTACATGACAAACTACTCCTAAAACTAAAATCTCTGGACACCTGCATAACTGGATAGAAGCATTCCTGTCAAACAGACAACAAATAGTCAAAATTGGGAGCGTCCCATCAAATTCTGTATCTGTCAAGAGTGGTGTCCCTCAAGGCAGTGTTCTAGGACCAACTCTTTTCATACTCTACATAAATGGCCTCTGTGATATTAAGAGCAACTGCGTTCTCTTCACTGATTATGTAAAGCTATTCAACATCACAGACAATACTGCTACCCTTCAAAAAGATCTCGATTATGTAACAGAAGAGTCAAACAAATGGCAACAAATAAATGCTCTGTCCTACATATTGGCAAAAAAAAATTCAGAAAATAAAATCCAGGCTGAATAGTCAAGACCTTGTTGATGATCCAAACTCTGTCAAGGTCCTCATCTCTAATGATCTAAGTGCTAGAGCCCACTGTAACTACATAGCCAAAAAGGCATTGAGATTTGTTAACCTAATCCTACGTATTTTTTTCTCTGGTAATATCACACTACTAACTAGAGCATATAAAACATCTGCTAAACCAATACTTGAATACAACTCATCAGTTTGGAACCCACATTACATATCTGATATTAACACAGTTGAGAAAGTCCAGAAATATTTCAAAAGAAGAGTTCTCCACTCCTCTACTCATTGCAGTTTACCTTATGCCACCAGACTCAAAATTCTAAACCTAGAAAACCAAGAACTATACCACCTTCGGTCTGATTTAAATATAGTATATAAAATCATACATTGCAATGTCCTACCTGTCAATGAATGCTTCAGCTTCAACCATAACAATACAAGAGCACACAATAGACATAAACTCAAGGTTAATCACACCAAACTTGACTGCAGGAAATACGACTTCATCAACAGAGTGGTCAATGTCTGGAATACTTTACCTGACTCTGTGGTTTCTTCCCCAAACCGCAAAAACTTTAGCCTTAGATTGTCTACTATTGACCTCACCCCTTTCCTAAGAGGTCTATAGGGGGCGTGCATAAGCACACTAATGTGCCTATCATCCCTGTCCTATTGTTTCTTTTTATTTTTCTTATTTGTATCCATTTCATGTATTCATAACTATGTTTATACTTATACCTATTATCTTGTAAGCGATTGACAAATCAAATAAATAAAAATAAAATCTGTTTCTTTCAGGGTTCTCTGAATCTGAAACTTGACTGCCTTCTCCACCACCTTCTCTTGAAAGTGAAGGTTGGACACTTAATGGAAATTAACCAGGATTGTTGGGTCAAACAACAGTTTCTTGAGGACAGGGTAGACTAGGATCTTCTTCTTCAAAGCTGAGGACAAACTACAGATTTCTTCTTTACTCCCTCCCACAGAAGAGACATCACACACAACCAACAATAGATTGTCAGCCAGGTAACCTTAACATCCTGGATGGGCCTGTATTTTACAAATAGGTAGCCAAATTCACAGGCTGGAGAATCTTGTACAGTCCCTCAGGAGTTACATAGTCAAACTAGCTCCAGATTACCTCACAAGGCTGTGCCTTGGGCACCTAATCTCGACCTGTTCAGTCAGGGTCTGATTTCTCCAAAGCAACTTTATCTGCCAAATAGCAAGAACATTCCTTCCAGTGGCCAACAGAAAGTTCTGAAATCCCTCCCCTACTCCCAGTTATGACTGGGTTACCTTAAAAATCAGTGCCAAGTGGCTACTGACAAACACAATAAAGGCAAAGAATTTTGCTGCCTTGTAAGCCCTAATTAAAAAATATCTCCTCCAACTGAGCAGAACCCCAATTTCCTATTCAGTGCAAGTCAACATTAAAGAGTACCATTATCACACTTAACACATAGCTGTCTAGCATCTCCATATATCCCTCCAAGCAAAGGATGGTCTTTAGCCATCCGTAAGGGCAGTGTATTCCACAATCCAATTTCTGTAATAAAAAAAGCAAGAAACAGTATATTTATTGCCAGCAATGAGGGTGAAGTAGAGAAAGAAAGGAGAGAGAAATTTGCTATGAATTACCTCTTGTGTATCTCATTTACTGTTCTTTACTTTGCTAATTCTTAATTTTCCTCCCTACTCACGAATGGATCTTAGCAATAAGACAATGAAGCCATCTCCTTCCTTCCATACGTTTCATAGCCATGGAGTGATCCTAAAAATCCACATCTTTCTACAAGATGGCTGAGTCTCAAGATTATAACCATTGCCATTATGGTGCTAGGACTGGCAACATCAGCAAAGAAGATATTTTTGTTGTTATGATCTAACAAAGACTACACTAAAACTACCCAAATACCTCCTTCAGCTTAGTTCTCCTTAAATCATCGTGTGTGTATTCATTACATTTCAATTAGCTTGATATTCCCTGCAACAAGAAAATATTAGGATCAATCATATGAACCTGGCAGAGACTGAAAAAAATTACCTATAATTTCCTTGCACAAACTTCTGTGATGCTAAATATCAGAACCGAAAGAGAGGTGGTACATATACTAACAATATATCCAATGAATAAGAGCACAGTATCAATCACAAATATAAAAGACTGTTGCTAAGATAAATTTAGCCATGATCATTTTCTCTTGACTGTAGAATGGATTGTTGTACAGTACTAGATGAACAAACAATAAGCAAAGCACCGGTATACTTGTATTTTCATTTCTAAGAGAAATAAATTCCCAATGACTGAAAACATTGGTTTTTAAGATGCTTATAGAAACTATATAGATTTGTTTAAGAATATATAGATTTGTTTAAGAAAAAAATAGTTTTCCAATAGTCAACAAGTGCAAGAAATCAAAAAGTGAAGGTTAACAAATTAGTGTCTGGTTGTCATCTTACTAATTGGAGCAATGATTGTATGTATGATAAACCAATCCAAATTCATTGCTCTTCGGTTTCCCTCCCGGCCATTTAAGCTCTACTCAAACAGGGTTTCATGAGTTTAAACAAAACTCATTTGAGTTGGGATCAGGGAGCAACAGTTGCCTCCATCCTACAGTCTCCATGATAACTATGTGTTACAAAACAAGGTGGTGAAATAGTAAACTGTCACATACCTCCTGGAGTTGGAAATAGCATCAGATGAGAGATGGGTGTAAGGGTGGGGAGCGGATAGGGCTCTCAGCCCACCATCTTCATCATTCCTGCAGGGAAGTATATCTATTGTATAATTAGTGGCAATGAAGAATATAAAGAGGCATAAGGAGAAACTGCTGAATAAGAAATCAACCTTTTAAAACTCTTCTACAAATTATGAAACCTGTGAAATGTGACGCCATTTCAAAATTAATTTTTGAATGAGTGTTCAGGCAAATGTGAGCATCCTCCAATCCCAAATATTTTGGTCTGTATAAGCATGCATTCATTAAAGAACAAATTTTGAAGCATGCAAAGTTTATGCTTTTCTGGATAGTGGTCACCTTGGGTTTTTGTGACTGGCCCCAACTGACCACTTAAATGGCAAAATTATGAAGTAACAAGCTAATCACACATACAACCCAGAGGAGGAAAGCTGAACTGCTTGCATTCATTATCAGCTGCTTTCATAATTCCCTATGTTTGTCTTTTGCTCTAACTGTTCATGCCAGTAATTTGTGCCATTGCAGACAAAACCAGGCATCTACCAAATGATGGGTTATGTATATTATTCTTGAGAGTAAGGAAAATAAAGATGGAAATTAGCTTAGGTGTTTTCCTTCTGATTTCCAGAGTGGCAAAGAGAGAAGGGGAGGGAGGGAGGGAGGGAGAGAGAGAATATTTAATCATGTACTACCTCACCTACAGACTGATACAATCTAGAGCAAACAAGTCTAGTTTGGTACTGCTGTTGAAGCATTGCTTTTTAGTAATTAGATGGGAATTAAATCTAATCAGAAGCTCCCCAAATAAATAGTACTGGTCAATAATGCTATTTAATATCTTTCCATTTGATCCCAATCTTTCTATCATTGTTTGCTCAGACATAAATATCTTTCAGGAAACTCTTGGCTCGCCTGACAAATATCTTTCATATGCTTTTATGATGTCAGTCCCTATATCTGGAAGCCAAGGGATTGTGATGATGGATTGTTTTATATTTGTTTCTTTTCCATTTTCCCCCCAGTCAAAAAACTCTCTTTGAAGCATACTCTTTTGAAGCAGCCAAAATCCTTGCATTTTCTGCAATGAGGACTGTATGAGACAAAGCAGCTTTAATTGAAGGTGTTTTTCCTCACTGAACCAGCATGGGGTCTATATTAGCAGCTGGTCCATCCTCCTTTCCAGGGAACAGAAGTTAGATTGTCAGGATAACAATAGGAGAAAGGGATGAGTAAGATGTTTCTGATTGCCTGGAAACACATGCTCCCAAAGCCTGTGTCAAAGAAAGCTGTAGTTTAGAGAGAATTTCATCCGTCACCCCACCCCAAGCTCTCTCCGTTCACACATCTTGAAAGAAGTAGGGAAATATACGTCCCCACCTCCACCCCTCCTCATTATTTGAAGATACATGCCCAGGATCATACACAGTGCAATGGTTATACAGATTTTGCCCATATGTCTTGTTCTAATTTACCCACAACTGCTGGGGTTCCAACCCCAAATATTCAAACATAGCAGTGAAAATCAAGTGTAAAAAAAATAATTGAGCTGTGTAAAAATGTTCTCAGTCAAAAGAAAAAACTATGAACGCAATCTTTGCTCTCGGGCATACTCACTTATGTCCTTTCTTTCTTTCAAACAATTGTAGAAAGGCAGCACCCACTAACCCTCCTAGAGAATGAAATATTTTGCGGAATATTGCAAAGGCAGGGTAGAATATTTTCCCTAAAGGAGAAATGGGAAAAAATCTTAGGGGAAGCAGAAACCAGAACTAGTCTCCCTGCCCCAAGCAGAAACTGAGGAGGCCCGTTTTTAGAAATGCAGATTTGGTAATCAGATTTGGGTCAGGCACAAACTCCAGATAAGCAGTTAGGCAAGACAAGATTAGCTCAGACAAAAACCTTGGATTTGTGTTTCCCTTTTGCCTATAGAGCCAGCCATGACCCCTAAATGACTCCATAAAAATAAAAAGTATAAAAACCCACCCTATTCTCAACTCCATTTTGTCAGCTGTCCCAGAACCGCACACTGTGTATGTGTGTTGGTTCTGTAAACCAATAAACAGAATATCTTGTTTCCAATCAGCCTCCATTTTATTCTGGCTTAGAACTGGACTTGGATAGTTCTTCCAATGCAAAGATGTCAAAAAGTGTAGCTGATTTAGGTTTTATCTTGCTGCTTTGTATTGTAATTTGGTCTACTATTATCAACTCCTTTATTTTACTGTTTATGTCCTGAGGTTGATAGTTGTTTGGTATTGGGAGTCCTTGTATGGTAGCAGTATACAAATTTCACAAGATAACTTAATGTCCACAATGCAGAGAATAGTCAAAGCAGACTGGCTCAGTAGAAAGTATCATTCTGCATCTTCCACAATTAAATTTAATGCATAGTATTGTGCCACATGCTTAACATTCCTCCACTGTTTTATCGAGCCCTACTTTCACTGCATTTCATGCTCATTCTATGTGGTTTTGATTTTGATGTATGCTATTTTGGGTCTGCTTTGTAGAGAAAGAAAGACTGTTTTCTTCTGAAATTCTCCTATGTTCTGCATGAGACCTGGGAAGATCTACAGCTATTTGGAGGATAGCAAACATACTGTTGCTGAAGTGCCCTGAAGCACTTCTCTGACATGATTTTTGTTATCTTTTCAGTGCCAGGTGGAAATCTTTTTATGTGTATAAGTCTTTCACCTGCTGCTATTATGCACTATCTTATTAGTTCTTGGTTATGTATATATGTGCAATATTATTTATGTATATACAGGCAATTTTTTTTCTATTTGAATTGAAATATATTTTTAACACCTTCTTTCGTTAATGTGGTTCAGATAATCAGTGGTCTCCAACCTTTCCAGTTTTGTGGACTAATGTGGAACAGGGCGGTGGGGAGGGGACGGTTTGGCCACAAGATGGCGGCGCACATGGTCGCAACGGCTCAATGCTCCCAATGTCTGTTCTTCTTTTTGTGTTTTTACTTCTTTTTGTTTCTGCATTTTACTCCATCCTGCAATGGACTAACAAACTATCGAGAAGACCTGATAAGTATAGGACCGCAACTCAAAACTGAAGTCACCTCTGCTTATACAGAATCCCACAATATCCCATTGGGATATTATCCCAGAGCAAGATCTCCGGGAGCTCTGTGGATTGTTGTCGGATCAAACAAGTGTAGGAGACAGCGTAGGGAGAGGAAACAGAAGCAGGGATGCAGAGCAGGTCTGCGAACTCAATTGAGGAAGAGACTGCAGAAATCCCCATTATCATCTATGTTCCTCACAAAAGCCAGATCCCTCGTAAACAAAGTAGATGAACTACAGCTGCAGATCTCCCACAATCACACAATTCGTGAGTGCTGTCTGCTAATGTCACAGAATCCTGGTTGCACCCGCAAATCCCTGATGCTACAGTACAGCTAGCGGGCCAGACTTTGCACTGTCAAGATTGCAATATAGCCTCCGGTAAGAGAAGGGGAGGGGGCCTAATTATTTATGTACGTAAAGACTGGTACACAAACAGCAAAATAACAAACAGCCATTGGTCACCAGATTTAGAGGCCATGACTGTTCAATGTAGACTGTTTTATCTGCCACGGGAGCTAACAGTAGTTACCATCACTGCTGTATATTTACCTCCAGATGCTAATGTTAGCATCTTCCCCACTTAGGACAATCAGACCATCTCATCCTGCTTTTACGACCAGCCTACACTTCTCTTAGGAAGAGAACAAAAACTAACAGTCAAACTATTAGATGCTTGCCTGAAAATGCCCTCTCCTAGCTTCAGGACTGTTTTGCCTGCACAGATTGGAGCATCTTCAAACAACAGGACTTCAAGATATACACAGAGACTGTGCTTTTCCACAGGAAGAACTATGTAGAAAATGTCACTGTGGATAAACGCATATGGACCTTCCCAAACAGGAAACCCTGGATGACCAGCGAAGTCCAGACTCTGATCAGGGCCCGTGACCTGGCTTTCAGAACAGGTGACACCTTCACAGTACAGCACTGCCAGAACTGAGCTGAGAAGGGGCATCAAACATGCTAAGGAGAAGTATAGGAGGAAGGTCGAGGGCACTTTACCAACGGCAGATGTGGAGGGGGATACAGGCCCTGACCAACTATAAAGGCCAGGGCCCAAAAAACAGCAAGAGCAGTAGCACTCTGGCAAAGGAGCTAAACAGCTTTTTTGAACACTTTGAGACCACCAAGAACCTGGACATCCTGCCTCATGAGGACCACGCCGCCGCACCTCTTTCTCTTCAGGTGCATGAGGTGAGAAAAACATTGAGAGCAATAAATCCCAGGAAAGCTGCTGGGCCTGATGACATTCCTGGTGCAGTAGTTAAAGCGTGTGCTGATCAGTTGGCAGAAATACTTACAGAGCTGTTCAATCTATCTTTAACACATGCCATCATCCCACAATGCCTGAAGGCTGCAACCATCATCCCCATTCCCAAAAAAACAAATATAAACACTCTCAATGACTATAGGCCCATAGCGTTAACAAGCTCCATTATGAAGGTTTTTGAGCAACTAGTTTCACAGCACATCAGAGACTGCCTCCCGCCCTCCTTTGATCAACATCAGTTTGCTTATAGAGCAAACCAATCTACAGAGGATGCTATGGCCATCACACTTCGTAGAGTGCTGAGTCATCTGGAGAACAAACAGAGCTATGTGAGGATGCTCTTTGTGGACTACAGCTCTGCGTTTAAACACTATCATCCGAGATATACGAATAACCAAACTGTATAATCTGCAGTCCCACCCCCATGTGCTCCTGGATTAAGAACTTTTTGACAAATAGATCACAGTCTGTTAGACTTGGCCCCCACCTTTCTTCCACTATTACACTCAGTACTGGTTCCTCCCAGGGTTGTGTCTTGAGCCCCCTGCTATATGCCTTGTACACCTTTGATTGCTCACCAAGCCATCAAACAAACACTATCATAAAATTTGCGGACGACATGACCGTGATTGGTCTCATCTCTGGAGAGGATGAGATGGCATATAGGGCAGAAGTAGAGAACCTGTCTATCTGGTGTTCACAGAACAATCTGTCACTGAATGTCCATAAAACCAAAGAACTGATTATGGACTTCAGGAAACATGAACAGGACCACGCTCCACTCATCATCAATGGAGAACGAGTGGAAACTGTCCCTATGATCAGATTCCGTGGCATCCATATTTCAGTTGATATCTCCTGGTTTCCTAATACCAAGGCCATAGTGAAGAAGACTGAGCAGCGGCTGCACTTCCAGCAGGTTCTCAGGAAGAACAATCTGGATAAGAAGCTGTTGTTGGCTTTCTATAAAGCCTCTGTGGAGAGCACTCTGACATGTTGTCTGGCTGTGTGGTATGCAGGCTCCACAGTTGAGGACAGGAAAACTGTACAGAGGATGATAAATACAGCTCAAAAGATCATTGGTTGCCCTCTGCCCTCCCTGGAAGACTTAGCCAGGTCCCGCTGCCAAAGCAGAATCAAGGCCATCATAGAAGACCCCTTATACCCTGGCAATTATCTTTTTGACCTGCTGCCGTCTGGACGGCGTTTTAGATCAATAAAATCCCACACCACTAGATTAACAAATAGTTGCTTTCCCTGGGCCATCCGAACCGCAAATAAACACGAAGTCACTACCTTATTAAGATGTGAAAAGATGTGAAATCTCAATAACCCCATTCAGATGTATAATAACATATTACAGTATAATCCATCTCTTGTGTATTATACTTGGCTAAGTGTTACAGTCAGTGTTGGATGTATACTTTGTGTATATTCGTAGATATTGTACTCTCAAATTGCAAATGGAGACGTGGGTACTCTATTTTTCTTATCTTCATTTTTAAGTGCTTTGGTTTTATTGTATTGCGGACAGTTGCTGGGGTACATCCACAGTTTCGTTATACTTGTACAATGACAATAAAGGTCTTCTAATTCTTCTAATTCTAACTCTAATTCTGTGTAAGAAGCAGGTGAGCGTGTGCACACAACTCTGTTTGAATGAGTGGTTGCATGTGGGTGCTTGCACCTGCTGCTTGTATAAATGGATCTATACGAACATGCATTAGCTTGCCGCTTCTGCAGCCTGGTTCTGAATGGCCCGTGACCCAGTAGTGGGCTGCAGCCTTGGCTTTGGGGACCACTGAAATAGATAATGTCTTTAACTGTTAGCATTCTGAAAACTTTTTGTGATTGGAGAGAGAGAGAGAGAGAGAGAGAGAGAGAGAGAGAGAGAGAGAGAGAGTCAGATACATTTTTTTAATAAAAAAACACCTCCAATATCAAGTCCTGCTTATTTATAACAATCAAGTTTTGAGGAACTGCTAAAGCACACAATGGCTAGATTCCTCTATGATGCTAGCAATTTTTTTTAAACTACAATTTTCTATATAAGACATAATGGGTTGATTGATGGAAAGCAAGGTGCAAAAAGATATTCCTGCTGTTTGAGATAAGATTTTATGCAAACTTTTGCCAGTAAAATAGAGACTGGATACTTCTCAAATGGTATTGGGTGTCCTGTTTGAGCAGAGTTTTGGATTACAAGACTTTCGAGGTCCCTTTCAACATAACAGAAAACTTAGTTAAGGTAAAAGAGGAGGTGCTGAATTGAAAGGAAAAATAGCAATAGCACTTAGAGGTATAAACTGCTTTACAGCCCTCTCTAAGAGGTTTACAGAGTCAGCATATTGCCCCCAACAATTTGGATCCTCATTTTTATCTACCTCAGAAGGATGGAAGGCTGAGTCAACCTTGAGCCTAGTGAGATTTGAACTGCTAAATTGCAGGCAACCAGCAGTTAGCAGAGGTAGCCTGCAGTACTCCACTCTTACTACAGTGCCACCTGAAATTATTTTTTAAGGGTGTGTGTGTTTATGTGTGTGTTTCCTAGCATTTTAAACCAAACAGAGGGACTTGACAATTGTGTATACCACTCTACAAAGAGGAATGGAGGCAACACTTAATTTTCAAAAAACGTGTTCCTTCTGAAGGATTGTAAACTCTTAGTTTAATTATATGTAAATGGAAGATTGCCATTCATTAAAGGGAAAAACATTCCATCTTGTCATTGGTAAAAATAACATTTGCTTATTATGTCCAATCAATGAATCAATCATCCATCATATTTATTCTGTCAATAACCAGCAACATTTAAAAGAAAACAAAATCAGAGTGAAGGAAATAAATACTAATAGCTAAACCCAAACATGATTTGTGAACTCCTAAGAAAATTTCCTTGCTACAGAGAGTTGTGATCTCCCTCATGCAAACAGTCCAAAATATGCTCATTTTCTAATCTAGAAAGCACTTTCTGCATCTGGAACACATGTGAGGAAGGAAACCTTTTAAAAAGAGAGATGAGAAACAAACAGGAAATAGAAGAGATCATGGCGAAAGTAATCTATGGGAGTGCATATGCTATGCCTGATTTGCTTGATGGGCTACATGGTGTTGGTGTGGGGATTGTTCTCTTACAGAAAATCCCAAAGATATCAGAAACTATATTTCCCCACCCTTTCTTTTCACAGATGACTGCTTACTTTATCTGCAAGAATGCTGTGCCAATTCATGCAGCCAGCCATGCAGAAAGGCCAAGCTTTAAAACAGATGTGATGCTGACAGATGGCAAAGTCTTGACTTCAAGAAGGAGGAATGGATGAACTAATGAAGGATTATTTTGTCCATACACACGTTTGTTTGTTTGTACATATACACATTTGTGCATGTTTCCAATTACCAGGAGAATGCATATTTATTTCTTATAATTAATGACAAGAAAACTAAAATTAAGTCCTGCCATTAAAAGTGTGTTTGAAAGAAATAAACACCTCCACTGTATTCCCCAGTCCTTTGATTTCCTGATTCTATCCATACCAGCATTGCTTTAAGGCTAGGTCACACTGGCCAACAGATGCAAAACGTATGTAAAAAGGACACAGCGGACGAGCAAGTTTTCCATCCGTTGTTATCCACTCTCAAAAGTGCCCCAAATTTGCATAAACAACGGACAACAACGGAAAGGAACGGACGTGGCGAGGATGTAGCGGGGATGTAAAGTGGATGTTCGTAGGAAGCCTAGCGGATGAAAGCGGATGGAAGCGGATGACACATCCGCAGGGCTTCCGGAGGAGAACAGCGAAGCGGACGCGTAGCGGAAGGAGCGGATGCGTAGCGGATGACGTGGATGCATCACGGACGCCTATAGGATGCATAGCGGATGCATAGCGGATGCAAAGCGTTCACTGCGCATGCGGGGAGGATGAATTACGTAAGCTCCGCGGATATAAAAGGATGAAGCTCGCAAGCAGGTCAACATTCAGAGGAAAGACCTGCTGCCAGAAACATCTTGAGAGAGCACCATGGGGAAGAAGAGGAAGCCTGTGCCTACTCCTGCCAGCCGTGGCAAGAAGGACAGAACCACCATCCCACCCCCTGGCGCTGACTCTGAAGCTGCTGGTGCTGGTGCTGCTGCTGATGGTGCTCCTGGTGTTGCTGCTGCTGGTGCTTCTCCTGCTGGTGCTGCTGGTGCTTCTCCTGCTGCTGCTTCTCCTGCTGCTGCTGTTGCTTCTCCTGCTGCTGCTGCTGCTGTGGTGGACCAGCCCCAAGGCCCTCAAAGCCCTGCTGCTGAAGGCCCTGAAGCCCCTGCCAGGCCCTGAAGGCCCTGAAGCCCCTGAAGAGGCAAGGCAAGGAGAAGGGGGAGAGGAAACAGTACATCATTTCCGAAGACCATGAGGAGGAGGTGCTGGAATGGCTGAGGGAGAACGACTACCTGTGGAGGAAGGGCCACAGGCTCTATCGCAACACCAAGCGGAAGCAGGCAGCGTGGAGACAGAAGGCGGAGAGCCTGGGCTACACTTCAGATGCCCTCCTGGGGTGGTGGAAGCATATGCACACATGGCATGGCAAGCTGCACCTGAAGAGATCCGGGCAGGCCACTGTCAAGCTCACTGACCGGGAGACCTATGTCATGGCCAGGTGCAGCTTCCTGGAGGGTGAGATCCGCCACCGAGGAGCAGCCCCTCTGTCAACCCTCTCCCTCAGACAGCCCACAGAGAGCCACTCCTCTTCCAGTCGGGAGACAGCTACAATGTCCAGGCAGGAGTCTTTGGAGGGCCCCACGACAGAGACCCTCCCCCGACAGCTGCACTCCCCGTGCCAGAGGACATGGAGGATCCCCCGTCTCAGATGGAGCAAGAAGAAGCAGCCACCAGAGACCAACCCACACCCAGCTCCACCTCCACAGAAAGCAGGCAGAGAGGCAGACTGGAGGGACAGAGCCACACTGTCCTCTTGGAGATCAGGGACACAATAAAAGCCAGGACAGATCTCCTCTCCCAGCTGGTCCACTTTGACATACCATCCTCCAATCACAAGCCTTTCATCACGTACGTGAGCCAGACCCTCATGGACATGCCCGAGGCCCAGTACCAGGCTATGAAGGAGAGGATCACAGCTCTTCTGCACCACCTCCAGGCCCAGCTGAACCTGCTGCTACCCACTCCAGGTCTGCTCCTTCACCCCAGCCAATGTCACAGCCCTTCCACGGATTTCAGCAGCCCCTCGCCTATGAAGCCTACCACTACCAGGACTTCCCACAGCAGAGGCAGCCCTTCCCAGTGCACACCCAGTTTCCTCGGACGCCACAGACACCACAAATGCCTTAGCTGACCCAGCTGCAGACCAGACAGCCCCACTACACTCCTCCTTCCTTCACCCCACAGCCAAGCCCTTTCTCAGAACATCTGTCATCAGTCTTGGGCCTCACATCCCAGGTCCTTGAGGAAGTGCCTCTCAACCTCACGGGACTGAGTCAGCTCTCTGAGAGCTTCCTGCACACACCATCTCCTCTTGTACTCTCGGGGCCAGGCATCCCAATGGCGCCTCAGACCAGCACTCCAGCAACAGCCACCTCCACAGTCCCTGGCCCCTTTACATCTGAGACCATGGGCACACCTCAGAGTGACTGAAAAGAGTGCCAGAAACTGAGTTGTTCCCTGTTCACCTTATCTTTGCTTAAGGACAGTTTACTTGGGTCATTTTGCTTTTTAATAAAGTTATACAGTTTGATATTAATAAAGGTTATCTTTGCTTCACACACTTGGTTCATTTTTTTTACTTAATAAAGTGTTGGGGAAAACTTTGAAAAAAGGGTTAAGCCTTTGCATGCTTGTGGGATGGGTAAGGATAGCTGTGGGATGGATAGCTGTGGGATGGGTAAGGATAGCTGTGGGATGGATAGCTGTGAGATGGGTAAGGATAGCTGTGGGATAGATAAACCTCCAGTGCAAGCATAGGGGGACTGTATGGTCCACCCTCCCAGCTGCCACACCTATGGCCCTTTATTATCAATAACAATTTAATCATTGATCAACACATTTCAACATAAACAAACTCTTTATTAATGCCCTATTCATTGTAAGGCCACTCAACATACATGGCACAATCTCATCAGTGTGATGAGACAGGCTGAAGGAAGCATTCATGAAGCATCTACCATCCTGTCTTGCCACTCCACTGCTCCAGCTGGGGAGTTACACCAGTGTTGCAGGAGGTTGCGCTGCTTCTTCCCTCCACGTGAAGCTCTGTTGGGGCCTTGCACATCCACAATGTCTATCAGGTTTAGTCCTTGCCTCCATTCACCAGGCTCCATATCCCCATTGCCTTGTTGACGGTCCACAAGCCTGTTCTGCAACACTGGGTAGCGGGTGCGCATGAGATTGTGCAGGATGCAGCAAGCTTCCACGATCCTCCTCACGGTCTCTGGGCGATGCTGCATGGTGGTGAGAAGTACCTGGAACCTGTTGGCCAGGATGCCAAAGGCGTTCTCCACCACCCGCCTTGCCCTGGACAGCCTGTAGTTGAAGATCCTCTCTTCACGGGTGAGGTATCTGGATGTGTAGGGTTTCATGAGGTAGGTTCTGAGGGAGAAGGCGTCATCCCCCATGATGAAGTAGGGCACATCTTGTGTGTCGTTGGGTGGGGGGTTTGGATCTGGGAAACCCATGATGAGGTTGCGTTCCAGCCCACACTTGAGGTCACTGGCGTTGTATATCTGGGCATCTGAAGCTGACCCGTTGCCTGAAGCATCAATGTACATGAACTTGTAGTCAGCATCAACCATGGCAAAGAGGATGATGCTGAAGAAGCCCTTGTAGTTGAAATAATTGGACCCTGAGTTGGGTGGAGCTTTGCAGGCCACGTGCTTCCCATCTATGGCTCCAACGGTGTGGGGAAAGTTCCACCTCTGATACCACTGCTCTGCAAGTTTCCTCCAGCCTTCTTCAGTGGTGGGACACTGGAGGAGCTCCTCCACGTATTCTTCGATGATGGCCTGTACCAGTTCTCTGACTACAATGCTGATGGTGTTGTGTGGCACCCTCCAGGCATACTGCATGTTTCTGTACGTGGTCCCAGAGGCCAGGTGGCGCAAAGTCAGTGCCACCTTCAGTCCAGGGTCCAGGCTGGGACGGAAGTTGGTACTCAGCTTGGTCAACCTGAGTCTCAGACGCTCCACAACTTCGTCAAATCTGGCTGGTGGCATCCTCATGAAGTGCTGGAATGCACGAGGGTCTTCATTCCTCAGCTCCACCATCAGCTTGTCATAGAGTCCAAACTCCACTCTTCTCCCGATCCATCTTTGGACCCAGACAGCTCTTGGACATCTTCTTCTTCCCCTTGTGTAGAAAAGGTGAAACAGTCTGAAGAGGGCTTGGTTCTGGTGTTGAATGATGGCGGCTACCAAAAGGAGTGTGCGATGATGCATGGTGGAGATCAATGGATGATGTGGAAGAGCAAGGGCAAGGCTGAAGAGGTCTGCACACCACGGCTGCTGGACTGATTGTGAGATCCAGGTGATTTCCTCCCCCTTTTTATAGGAAATGTCAGTTTTCCGCTAGGTGTCCTTCCACATTCTCTAGACATCCTGCAGACATCCTAAATATCCGAGATACGTCCCATATACGAACGTTTTGTCCGTTTTAATGCTTTATATACGAGATGCATCTGCTTACATCCTTTCTATGTTGGTGCTACTAACGCTGTGTGGACGTTCCGCGTACCTTTCGCTTCCTCCCTCTTTCCGCTTTCTGCTGCAGCGGATGTGAGTTGCGTGGATGGCCAGAGGATGCCGAGAGGATACATCGGACGTGTAACGGATGACAACGGACTTAGAACGTTTGTCGGCCATATGTGTCACGGATGTAGATCGTACGTGGCGGAAAGTTCATCCGCTCAAAAAGTTTTGTGCAGCTCAAAACTTTTTGAGCATATGAAATAGCAGTAGACTGATGTTTGACGGATAGAGCGTATGAAACACGTATGCATTGAGTACACAACGGCTGCACCGCGTTTTCCAACAGATGGCAAGCTTTTTTGTCCGTTTTACATCCTCTTTGCATCCGTTGGTTCAGTGTGACATGGGCTTAAACTTAAACATGGGCTTAAATCAATTGCTCTATATCACTTTATGAGTTGTTCTATGAGAAGATGAGTGGTTCCTAAATACATTAGAAACCCCCAGATGATTTTAGGCACTGCTAAGGATGCTATAAGCTTGCAAAAATATTGAACTCCTAATCTGATCTAAACTCTAATCAAATCAAATAAATAAGATGTTATGGATTCCCCAAGCTGTAATTCCTTTGATATCATCACCTGAGCAAAAACATGGCTTGCTTAATTACAGTTTATTCATAGATACCGGTAACAAAGATACATACCAGTAGATGCCCAGAATACTTTTTCCTTTCAAGAAAAGAACACAAAAAATTAGTAAGGAATATTTAAATAAATAAAAAGCAGATAAAGGCAAAAGAAGAAAATATTGCAGTTAATAGCGATTTACATCAGTATCATTCACCATACTTTTTATCCTTGAGACCTATTCTTGTTTCTGCTGTACTCCTACTTGCTTCATAAATTATCTTTCACTTTTTAGCATTCTCACCCATCTTTTTAAGGATCTCACTGATACTATTCAAACAACACATTCTCCATCTTACTTTTCTTTTCAATCTAGTCATTCATTCATTCATTCACTCATTCTTCCTTCTCATATTTGTTTTCTTATTCAATTTTCATTCATTCTCTTTACTTAACCAAATCACTTCAATGTACTTGTCTTTCATTTTTACATGCAATTCGCTTTCATTCAGCATCCATTTATTTCTGAGTATCTTTTCTTGTTTTACCCATGCATATATCTTAAGTATCCTATTCACATTCCATTCAACAAATTTTTATATTTCTCTTGATATATCCAACTCTCACAAACTGGTCAGAAGCATTTTTGGACATGGTATGTTTACTTCTTTTAACTAACATTCATTCCTTTCAATAGTCATGCCATCCACTATCTTTCTGCTAGTATTTATTTTAAATATCCTAAACATTCTCCATCCTTTTTCCCATCTTTGGTAAACATTCTACCACACATTCACCTACTTCCTCTAGTTTTTCATCATTTATGTATAATTTAAAACTATTAATTCCATTTCTCCAATCAAAACTTTCTCCAAAACCAAAACTTTCTCCAAAACCAAAACTTTGGTTTTGTAAATATTAATTAGAAATATTCATTATATTAACATCCACAACAAATAATTTAGTTTCACTGTCAAAAGCACATCAACTACACATAAATTTATATTCAGTCACATCACCTATTAATATCCATCATAAAATCTCTATCATAAAATGCTTAGAAAAATCATTTCCAAAGCATTTCATTTATTCTCACACAAGAATTTCATTTACTTCAATCATATGTCATTTTCATAAGATTGGCTGAGCATAAGCCATGACTGCAAAAACAACAAAAAAGCTAATTTATACAAGTTGCTAAACAAAAAAATGAAGCCAAATACAGTAAGACGCATTTTGGCTCAGCACCCTATGACATTAAGGACAGTGTCAGTTGATATGATAGCCAATAGCAGCACACAAGGACATAGAAAGACTTTGTACTCAAACCTGATTCTTTTTAATTGAGCCAATTTATTTCATTGAGTGTAAAATGCCCTAGTTTTCCTGCCTTGTGTTGAAGCACCAGAATGTTTTGACTGCATATCCTGCTTCTGGTTTTTTTAATTTTCATCTTTTTTTCCCCCCAAATCCTGACCACATCAACTGTATGGCCCTTTTGATCCTTAATTGCTGGAACATGCATACAGAAAAATGGGTCTAGGATCTGGCAGAAACTTTTTCATCCATGCACAGAAGAGAATAGAGAATACATTAAAAAATGTGATTATTTTGTAATCCCTTTATAATAATCTGACAGGAAAAGCCTTACTGAGAATTAATCACAAGCCTCAAAATATAGCACATTGGGAGAGTTCCCATTCTGTTCAAGTTTGTCACCTGTCCCATGAGGATTATTTTATCCACTTAAAAAGCAATTATTGCTTTCTAAACTCTGACAAGGAATTCTCTGAACAATGACAATTCTGGCACACTTTGACTTGTTTCCTAAAGACAATAAACTTTGGGATAAATAACAAAGACTGCATCTTAATGGATATTTCTATTTAAAGAGATAGTATTTATCTTGTTGATGGACACCTGTTAAAAGCAAAATACATATAATTTGGTCTCTCTTCTGACTTCTGAGAAATTTGAGTTTGGATATAGCCAAGCAAATAATTAGGCAATAGTTTAAAGATAGTGTTACAAAATGAATGTATCACAAAGATGCGCAAATATTAAGGGAAATAAAGGCTAATACCTGTAAAATATATTGTCATAGAACAGAAAAGGGACACGAGAAGACAAAATATTATATTGCCAGTACATTAAAAAGTAACAAAAAAACATATACTAAGAAAACCTGGCAATGACTAACAGCAGGAAAGAGACAGAGGGGTTAACTCTGGCTGCACAAGACCAAACTTTAAAAATAAATGCATACAAAGCCACAATTGAGAAGACAGCAATAACAGCAAATGCCGCCTCTGCAAAGAAGTTGAAGAAATAGAAGAGCACCTGTTTAGCGGCTGCAAGAAGATCACACAGACTGACTACAAACAACGACATTACAAAGTAGCATCTACAAGAAATGCCACTTGCCTGAAAGCAAGAACTGATAGGACTACAATGAAGTAAGCCGGAGTGCTCTTGGAATTTAGAATTCAAACAAATATATCCCACATCCCAGTCCAGACTTGATAAGACAGACAAAAAAAATCTGGATAGTGGACATGGCAGTACCTGGAGGTAGCAGAAGAGAAGAGAAAGAACTGGAGAAGATAACAAAGCACAAAGACCTGCAAATAGAAATAGAACTGTGTCGAAAGGAAGCAACAGTAACACTAATAGTTATAGGTGCCTTGGGTATAATCCCAATGTAATTGGAGCACCACTTGAACACCTTTGGCATTGATAAATTCACCTTCAGTCAATTGCAAAAGGCAGCTTTACTCAGAACAGATTGATATCTTTAACACTATAAAACATCAACATCTACCTATGCTATGCTAGGTTCTTGGGAAAGTCTCAATAGGTGGATAAAAATGCTAAATCCAGTCTGAGCAAAAGGTTGACTGTGCAATGAACCATAATAATAATCTTTCCTTCTTGGGTTGCGTGGTTGCCAGTTATCCTACTTCTCATAGCTTTCTTCATCATACTGATATCAGGCCACAGATGTTTGCAAAATACTAGGAGAAAGACAAGCTGTGCAACCAATAGACTATAAATGATGAAGTCTTTGTTGAGAACAGAATGCCTTGCAGAGCGGGTGCATTGTCTAACAAACAAAGCTTGCGTTAATACTGCTGAAAGCTGCTCATCCATCAAGAAATGGAGGGGGGGGGACGGGGACATAAAAACCCACTAGAAGTACTGCACTTAAAAATGGGACAAAGTGCTTTGTCCATCTTCTTGGAAGGATAGATATTGCCAAAGGCTCCGTTAATGATTTTGTATCTGAATAAATATAATAAGAAATTAATTTAGTGTTTAAATTTGAAATTAGTACATACAATTTAATGTTTTAAGTAGTTTTGCATTTTTTTTTACTTCAGGAAGGCACTGGAAATCTTATTTTTCAAATAGTTTGTATGTAGCTGATGAACATTGGCTGACCTATTTTTATAATGGTTTTGTAATATAAAAAGTATGATTTTCATTTTAGTTATATGCTAATGTTATTTATTTATTCAAAATCTTCTGAATAGTTATATAAATTTGATTTTAATATATAAAATTAAAACTTACCAATCTAGCAGTTTCACTATGTGATACACCACTGAAATAATATATAAAAGCCATATTTTAAAAAAAATGAAACTGCAGTAATGAACATCTCACAATCCATATATGAAGAGGGTAAATGTTCTGTCAATTAATCCTAAAATGATGCAAAATAAAAACTCTCATTTTTCTTTTATAAAAAAATAGGAAAATGTGATTTAGTGGGACAAAGTAACAGGATTATATCTTTAGGATCAATTGAATTGGAAAGTTTCTGAGAAAAGTTTTCATTACTATATACAGTATTCTCAAAGAGTAACCAGAATAAGTATGAACAAAATAAACTCTAGCAACATTCTAGTTTGCCTATGGCTCTAACAAAAAGAGCTTAATTTTTAATTCCAATTTTGAGATTTCCATCATTGATCATTTTTTTTTATTTTACCTTATTATCCTTGATTTCTCCTTAGTGAAACATCCCCCCACCCCAATTTCTCCTCTTCTTTTTAAAAGATGCCTTTATTGTTTCAGATTATATGAAATATTCCAGGCACAATTTGGATTGAAAGTGTGCAAGTTATAATAACTATCACTGGTTTCACACATTATACTAAACCATGATTTGTTTCATATGGCACAATTAGCTGAGTAACAGGTAATATCAAGCTAAACCATAAATAGCTGATAAACCATGATTTAATTTACACAACAAACAAAACAAATAAATGAAATCAAAACTGGGATTAGTACAATATACTAAATGTTTCACGATTAAAAAATAGTTTTATCCAGAAATGCCTGTCTTTATGAAACTGAACACAAAAGTTGAATGAGAATTCCCATGTTATTCCAGCAACAATAGTACCTCTTTAAATGAAAAAAAAAAAAGCAGAGGGCTATATAGTCCCTGAAAAGTTATCTAGTTTAGTACATATCTTGAAAACAGTCTCACCCGAGAATTTTGTCATGTTATCCACACTCAACAAAGTATTAGAGGATGCGTAGAACTGGAATTTGATATGGAGAGCAGTCTATGCCAATGTTTGACTGAGTGGAATGGAAAAGTTGCTAATTCGGAGAGAGAAACTAATAACTTTAATAAATTCAATTATTGTAATAAGGGGCATATTAAAACATGAAACCAAAATGTTTAAATTATCTACATGTAGTAAGCTAACCTTTATTCTATCATAAAAAACAATAAGTTGTGTGATTCTTCTTTTAACAGAAATGCAGTTCAAATAATTGAAATATTAAGCCACTTGCAATTTTATACATCTAAGAAGTAAAACGGTATCATCTATATATTTAAATAAAAATAAGATCTCATTGGGTTCAGTGTGCTCAACTCTAGAAAACTATGTACAGGGTTGCATTTTCTCATTAAGACTAATGACAAATAACAAAAGCCTTCATGTTTGATATCAACCATTTTTACTTAAGTACACAACATCACATAACCATTTAGTCCACAAAACAGCTTGAGATAATTTTTAATCAATAAAATTTTAATTTAATCCTTTTTGTTACATGTTTTCAAGCTTTAAAATGTTTATATTCCAATCCTATTGCTATTAACTTTGAAAAAAGTATATCGACTCAATGGAATTGTTTCTAAGGAAGACTATAAACTGAAAGGTAAATTAAAGATACATTTATTTAATCAATTTATACAGCTGCCTATCTGAAGAAGTCACTTCAGATGGCAAATTGTATGATTCTATCATTATAAAATTATATTTATGATATGCATTTTATAATTTGTATATATTATAATTATATATTATACTTTTATAATTGAGGCATAATTTGCATAATATGTTGACTTTATTTAAATATATTTAAATAGATAGATTTAAATAGATTGATACAAATGATATCTTTTATATCATTTGTGTGACTGACATACATAGTACAAATTACCAAAAATAAGGCAAATTTAATGAGAGGCTGTGTTTTTAGATACCTCAATACAGACTGTCTGGCTGCAACATATCCGATATTTAGAGAGGTTATTTATACTGAGTATACATACACTATACTCACTGGATCCAATGACTGAAAAATAGGGCTCCGTTAAATATGTCTAATAGATTATATAGACATTTTGATAGCTGGAAGTAAGCAAGTTTAAGAATAGTTCATTATGAGAGTAAAATAGAAATTGAAAAAGGTAAGTTAAATATATACTACCTATATGCTATTTTCTGTTGAAGTAAGCAACCTGATGCAAATCATCGAAAAGTTATTAAAAAATAACATGCAAAAGAAGATGAGAAAAAATACAGCTAGGTTTAATTTACGCCAACACTCCTCATTACTCATATCTGCCTATGTATTAGAGCTATGTAGTGCATCTTATGACTATTAAGTGTTGTACCTTATGATTCTTGACTCTTGACCAATGTCTTTTTTCTTTTATGTACACTGAGAGCATTGCACCAAGACAAATTCCTTGTGTGTCCAATCACACTTGGCCAATAAAGAATTCTGTTCTGTTCTATTCTAATTCTATTGCACATCTTTTTACATCTACATCCTAGGTTCCACAACATCCACACATAAATGGATACTTTTCAATTCGTTTTTACTTTCTCAGTTCTTTCTTTCTGAAGATCTTAGCCACGCCATCCATCGCAACTTTTTCATTTCTTTTTTTTAAGGGTGGCTGGAGAATTCTGGGAGTTGAAGTCCACATATCTTTAATATGCCAAATTTAAAAAGCGCCATGCTAGACCTACTGTCTATCGCCTCCATGATAGTTTACGTTCTTCCTCCTCTCTTGCTTTTACCCACGCAACCAAACGTATTCCCGCCTTTTTTTCCCATTGGATGGTCTCCTGTCCAATCAAAATCTCACCGTTCGATATGTCTGTTAAATTTAGCTCCCTCGCTTCGCTTCGCCTCACCTTTTGTTCTGCGTGCCAGAGCTGAGTAAAGTCCGCGCTGGTTCTGCCCTAATTTAAAAAAAAAAAAGGCAGCGCCCTCCACTTTTCGCGCGTCCAATGCTGTGGTGGCTGAAGGCGCGAGGTCGGTGGCGAGAAACGGCTTTCTGGCCGGATTATTCGTGGCTCAGGCGTTCAACAGGGCTTCGGAAGTACCAGGCCTCGTTTCCATGGGAACAGTATCCGTTCGTAAGGGGCGGGGACATTCCAGGCAGAAGTCGCGGGAAACCGCTCGTGCCCTGCCGTTGGAATCATGCAAAGGAGGCTGAGGGAGAACTTAGTTTCCTGAGCATCGTCGAAAGCTACTGCGGCCGGGCGGAGCGTGTGGTTGAAAAAGAGCTCGTAAAGCGGCTTCGGACTCCCAAGGACGAGAATGAGCGAATGCTGTGGGTTCGCGGGGTCCTGGACGCAATCCGAAGCTGCGGCCATGTCCTGGAGGTGGCCTTCCCCATTCGTAGAGACAATGGCTGTTGGGAGTTGATTAAGGGCTGTCGTGCCCAACACAGCCAGCACCGTTTGCCATGCAAAGGAGGTGAGCGTGAAGAGCACCTCCTCTCCCGTACTGTAAATTTAAGCAAACAATAAAAACCGTTAATTTGTACCTTCACAGCAGTGTAGATATTGAAAAGCAATAGTTGGCCTTGAAGATATTAAAAGTTATTGAATATGCATAGAATTGCAGTTATTGGTTGTGTTGACTGGACTTTGATCTGATTGACTGAACTGTGATTTGCATATGGGTCTTTATATTATACTTTACATCCCACTATCATTATGGGTTGGCACAATAAATTTAAAACATAATGGACTAGTTTATGATTCATTTTTGTGCAAATCGAGGCATAACATTAGATGAGTTAAAAGTTAAGTTGTCTGCTTGAGGGGATGAAAGACTTCAGATACAAATCCCAAAATAAATTGGTGTTTAATATATGTAATCAATTACAATTGATTACATCTTTAGAATTCTTGTTAAATTTGTCAGGTTATCCAAACAAAAGTAGGACTGCAAAAACAGATTGCTTAACGCCTGACAATCTGTACTGCATGACTTTGTGAACCTGCGTTTTAAGGAAAGAAGTTTATAAACAAATGTTACAAATAGTTGCAAGATGACACAAAAGTAGTATCTGGTTATTTTAAGATCTGTCAAGTTATAGTTGACAATCCCTGCTGTTTAAGGAAGGCTAGTATTCAGAGTTATTAAGCAGTATACAACACTTGGTTGTGGTGAACTACTCGCTTTCTAGCAAAACACAGCTGGTAGATGGTGGATTATACAAATCCAGATTATCTCCAAGCAAGTTTTTATCTATCATTTGGTAAGCAGCAAAGAAAAGATTGACTAACTTTTTACTGTTATCTAGTGGTCCAGATTTTTGCATTGGAGCTCTGGTAGATCTAAATACAAACAGTGGATTTTTTGTGGTTTTAAAAATAGAACTCCTTTGAAAAATGCCATGCACTTTGCTGCTTTCCATTCATTAATGCTGCCATCTAGCTTAATAAAATCTTACTGCTGTCTGCTCAACTATTTTTTTTCTTTTTTGACCATAAGTATTTAGAGGGTTTTAAAAAACTAATATGAAAAATAGATTTTTAAAATATGGTCCTAAAATTATGAATTATTTTATAAAAGTTGAGTTATTTTTTTAAAATGTAAATGTTTCGAAGTCATGAAAAACCTTTAGATATTTTAGAGGAAATTGGAAAATATATAACACTGTCTTTCCTACTGATATATCACGTGCTTGCCCCGCCCCTGCCTGGTTTAGCAAAGGGGGAAAAAGTCCCAATACATCATGTTATGCTGCCATGAGGATGTGAGTTTGACACCCCTGCTCTAAAGCAATGACAAATATACCCAATCATAGTTTGGTTTGTAAAATGTTTACCATGATATGAGTATACTTTTCACAACTGGCTAGAGTTTTCTATAGATAAAGTATAATTCAAGATGACTTCATCTTTCTTTTCCCCAATTATCTACCAGTATGTAACTTTTCCTCTCATTAACAAAATATGGAAATTAAGAAACAAAATGCATCAGGTTAACATAACTTTAGACAGCGAACTTTTTATGATGGAGGCTGGTGCAAATACAGGATCCACGTAAAAGCCTCATAAAAGAGTTTACACACACATTGTGTAGCATTCTTAAACATGTATTACTAGAACTCACGAAAATAGTAAAATGTGTTTGCAATGGATATACATATTCAATATACATTTATAATATTTGTTTTCTTTCTCCAGGGATTCGATATAGCAAATTGGTTAGTGCTGATGAAGTAAAAGCTTTGGCTGCTTTGATGACATACAAGTGTGCAGTGGCAGGTAAGTTTGCACTATATGAGTAAATATTAAGGATAAGCAAAGCAGACTTGGAAATCAGTATGTTGAAAATTTCTTAGTGATGAGATTTGTTAAGCCTGGGTTCCCCAACCAGGGTTAGGTAGACAAGCTAAACAGAATGTGCAGCGTTAGTCAGATAGGCACACAGATAAATGAGTGAGCTAAGCTTGTATGTTTATTAACATACAGTAAAAATAACAGATACGCTTGTGCTATCAAGAATATATTTTATTCCAGTATAAGTTTATGGCATAGTCAAATAACAGTCCAATATTCATTTACCATGTAGTCAGTCCATTCAGGGGTATTCATTTAGCAAAGTCCATGTAGAATATCCTATGTCAGTTCACTTACAAAATCAGTCCTTTGTTGTCTCTCCCGTTCGAGCAATGCAGTCTTGATTCCAAGCAGTAATCAGGGATCATCAAAGCCAGAGAGAGTGAGCAAGCTGTAGCCTTGCTACTTTTATATTGTTTTCTTAACCACTCCTTTAATTGCTATTTCCCAGTTAAAGCTGTATACACTCTAACATACACTAACTATGATTCATAGTTATTATTTCACCTAAACCAGTTAGGGTGAACAATGTTATCCCTAACAAGATTCACAGAAATTATTGTGTATACTACTGTCTTCTGCCTTCAAAAAAATAATCATTGCCTCCTCAAAAATGGTTATTCGATCTAACTAGATAATAAAAGATTCATCAAGGAAGTGACAAATCAGCCAGGGAGGCCATGGATCCTCTGGATGAAGGAGTCAAAGAGTATGCTAAAAGGAGAAGACTAAATTCTAGAGAAGCTGAATGTGTATTAAGATTCTCAATCATTCAGGTCATGGATGTCCCAAAAATACTTCTTCCAAAAGGCAACTAGACTTCCTTGGTTTTTTTTCATTGAAAATATCTCACTTCACATCCAAGAAGCTTCTTCAGCTTCAGTTCATTACTGAAGAAGCTTCTTAGATAAGAAGCAAAACATTTTCAAAGAAAAAAAACAAGAAAGTACCATTGCAAAGCCCCTGTTTTTCCATTTTAGAAAAAACACCTTTTGGATAGAGAAGCTACAAATTCTTTCTTACTTCTTCACAGGAGAAAAGTTGGGCAGTTTCCTGAGCTTGAGCTTCTGTTCTGTTTTAGCCATGTAATGATGACAAAAGAAGCAACATGCTACATATTGACCATCAACAAATCACTGACTCTGATGACATTTACCCAAGAGTTGAGCTTAATGTGGAGATTGTAGATCTAACTAAAATATGTAACCTATCCATACTTGTAGTTGGTAGTTGAGGATTGGCCAATGTAACTCAATTTTTAGAAAGGGCTCACAGTAAAATCCAGAAAAATTATAATTCTATAGCTTAACATCATTTCCAGGAAGATAGAGGAAACTGCTATTAGATAAATGATCAAACATTTGGAGAGATCTTGCTCAGGGATATTCAGCATGCTCCCTAAAGGAAAGTCCTGTTTAAATTATCTACTATTAGTTTTTTGAGGATGTTAAACATGTATAAGATAAGCCAAGAGATAGCATCTATGTATATATTTTTTTAAAAAATCTTGATAGCCAAGGAATAAAAGACTACATTCTCTTGTGGATAAGCAATTGACTAAAAAAATAGAAAAAGGAGTAAATATTTATTTCTCACAATGGCGGTATGTAGTGCCCTCCCTGATCCTGTCTTGGGGCCAATACATACTTTTAACATATTTATGAGTGGAATGGAATAGAATGGAATAGAATAGAATTCTTTATTGGCCAACTGTGATTGGACACACAAAGGATTTGACTTGGTGCAAATGCTCTCAGTGTTCATAAAAGAAAAGATACATTCATCAAGCGTCAAGAATCATAAGGTACAACACTTAATAATAGTCATGGAGCACAGTAAGCAGTCAAATCACACTAGGAAATAGTCAATGTAAATCGTAAGGATATAAGCGACAAAGTTACAGTCACACAAGTGGGATGGGATGGGTGATAAGGAGTGATGAAAAGATTAATAGTAATAGTAGTGCAGACTTTGTAAATAGTTGGACAGTGTTGAGGAAATTATTTGTTTAGCAGAGTGATGGCGTTCAGGGAAAAACTGTCCTTATGTCAACTGTCTAGTTGTTTTGGTGTGCAGTGCTCTATAGCATCATTTTCAGGGTAGGAGTTGAAACAGTTTATGTCCGGGTTGTGAGGGGTCTATAAATATTTTCACAGCCCTCTTTTTGCCTCATGCAGTGTACATGTCCCCAAGGGAAGGCAGGTTGGTAGTATTTGTTTTTTCTGCAATCCTAATTATCCTCTGAAATCTGCACCTGTCCTGTTGGGCTTCAGAACCAAACCAGACAGTTACAGAGGTGCAGATGACAGACTCATTAATTCCTCTGTAGAATTGTATCGGCAGTTCCTTGGGCAGTTTGAGCTTCCTGAGTTGGTGCAGTAAGAACATTCTTTGTTGTGCTTTTTTGATGATGTTTTTGATGTTAGGTGTCCATTTTAGGTCATGTGATGTAGTAGAACCTAGAAATTTGAAGGTCTCTACTGTTGATACCGTGTTGTCTAGTATTGTAAGAGGTGGTAATATGGGAGGGTTTCTTCTAAAGTCTGCCACCATTTCTATGGTTTTGGGTGTGTTTAGTTCCAGATTGTTCAGGTTACACCACGAGGCAAGTTATACAACTTCCTGTCTGTATGCGGATTCGTCGTTTTCGCAAATGAGACCAATCACTGTTGTATCATCTGCAAACTTCAGTATTTTAACAGATGGATCGTTTGAAATGCAGTCATTGGTATATAGGGAGAAGAGAAGTGGAGAAAGCATACAGCTTTGGGGGGCTGGTGTAATCAGGTATAACTTGTGGAGTAGCTAACTTGGCTAGTAATACTAAATACTCTCGATGATTAAAAACAGTAATGGACTATGAAGAGCCCCAGAGGGCTGTTTGCACATTTGAGAATTGGGTGTCAAAATATCAGATGTCTTTCAATATGAGTAAGTGTAGAGCAAAGCACATTGGTGCCAAAAATCCCAATTATCATACCAATAGAATCAGAGCTAACAGTGATCAGAGAAGATATATTGCAGTAATAGTGCTAATGAAGGGGTTAACACTATTTCTGTGTTAAAGCCCATGTCACACTGCACCAACAGATGGAAAGAGGATGTAAAACGGAGAGAAACACTTGCCATCCGTTGGTTAACGTGATGCATCCGTTCTGTACTCACTGCGTCCGTTTTGCTTCCTCTCTATCCGTCCAGCATCCGTCGACTGATGTTCCATCCGCTCAAAAAGTTTTGAGCTGCTCAAAACTTTCTGAGCGGAAAATGTATCCAACGCGTCCATTCTGCATCCGCAATGCATACGGGGAACATCCGTTCTGCATCCATCCGTCATCTGTTACGCGTCCGCTATATCCACTAGGCATCCGCTGCGCATCCGCGCAACTCAAATCCACTCCAGAAGAAAGCGGACACAGGGAGGAAGCGGAATGGACGCGGAACGGACGCACAGCGTTAGTAGCACGGACGGAGAAAGGATGAAAGCGGATGCAGCTTGCAAAGAAAGCATTTAAAACGGAAAAAACGTTCACAGAGGGGACCTATCTCAGATATTAAGAATGTCTAGAGGATGCCTAGAGGATGCAAAAGGACACATAGTGGAAAACCTATATTGCCTATAAAAAGGGGGAGCAACTCACCTGGATCTCACTTTCAGACCAGCAGCCCTGCTGTGCAGACCTCTGCAGCCTTCATCTGCCTCTTGCTCTTCCACAGCATCCAGTCATGTCCACCATGGATCGTAACACAGTCCTTTTGGTAGCCACCATCGTTCTGCAACAGTGCGAAGCCATCTACAGGCTCTTTCAACTCTACTACGGGAAGAAAAGGAGGCGGCCAAAAAGCGTCTGGGTCTGAAGATGGATCGTGAGAAGAGCAGAGTACGGACTGTACAACAAGCTGATGGTGGAGCTGAGGAACGATGGTGGAGCTGAGGAACGTGCATTCCAGAACTTCATGAGTATGCCTCCAGCCATGTTTGATGAAGTTGTGGAGCGGCTGAGACCCAGGTTGACCAAGGCAAACACCAACTTCCGGCCCAGCCTGGACCCTGGGCTCAAGGTGGCACTGACTCTGCGCCACCTGGCCTCAGGGACCACCTACAGGAGCATGCAGTACGGCTGGAGGGTGCCACACAACACCATCAGCATTGTGGTCAGAGAAGTGGTGCAGGCCATCATCGAAGAATACCTGGAGGAGCTCCTCCAGTGCCCCTCCACTGAAGAAGGATGGAAGAAAGTTGCAGAGCAGTGGTATCAGAAGTGGAACTTCCCCCACACCGTTGGAGCCATAGATGGGAAGCACGTGGCCTGAAAAGCGCCAGCCAAGTCGGGGTCCACTTATTTCAATTACAAGGGCTTCTTCAGCATCATCCTCTTCGCCATGGTCGATGCTGACTACAAGTTCATGTACATCGATGCTTCAGGCAACAGGTCAGCTTCGGATGCCCAGATATACAGCGCCAGTGACCTCAAGGAGGGGCTGGAACGCAACCTCATCATGGGCTTCCCAGTTCTAGACCCCCTGCCCAACGACACGCAAGATGTGCCCTACTTCATTGTGGGGGATGATGCCTTCTCCCTCAGAACCTACCTCATGAAGCCCTACACTTCCAGACTCCTCACCCGTGAAGAGAGGATCTTCAACTACAGGCTGTCCAGGGCAAGGCGGGTGATGGAGAACGCCTTTGGCATCCTGGCCAACAGGTTCCAGGTACTTCTCACCACCATGCAGCATCGCCCACAGACCTTGAGGAGCATCATGGAAGCTTGCTGCACCCTGCACAATCTCATGCGCACCCGCTACCCAGTCTTGAAGAACAGGCTCGTGGACCTCCAACAAGGCAATGGGGACATGGAGCCTGGGGAATGGAGGCAAGGACGAAACCTGATAGACACTCAGGATGTGCAAGGCCCCAACAGAGCTTCACGTGAAGGGAAGAAGCAGCGCAACCTCCTGAAACACTGGTGCAACTCCCCAGCTGGAGCAGTGGAGTGGCAAGACAGGATGATAGATGATTAATGGATGCTTCCTTCAGCCTGTCTCATCACACTGATGAGATTGGGCCATGTATGTTGGGTGGGCCTACAATGAACAGGGCATTTAATAAAGAGTTGTATTTATGTTGAAATGTGTGGATCAATGAATAAATTGTTATTGATAATAAAGGGCCATATGTGTGGCAGCTGGGAGGGTGGACCATACAGTCCCACTATGCTTGCACTGGAGGTTTATCAGTCCCACAGCTATCTTAACCCATCCCAAAGGTATCCCTGCCCATCCCACTATTATCCTTACCCATCCCACAAGCATGCAAAGGCTTAAACCATTTCTAAAAGTTTCCACCAAATGACCCAAGTGAAGTGTCCAAATAAAGTCTACAGGTAGCCACGCAGTCTCTGGCACTCCTCTTGGTCACTCGGAGGTGTGCCCAGTCTCAGGGGTGAAGGGTCCAGGTGCTGTTGGAGTGGTGGTCTGAAGTGCCACTGGGGTGCCTGGCCCGGAGAGGACAACAGGGGACAGTGTGTTGAGGAAGCTCTCAGACAGCTGCCTCAGCCCCGTGATGTTGAGAGCTCCTTCCTCCATGCCATGGGGTGTCAGTCCCAGTACCGACGACAGATGTACTGAGACCGGGCTGGGCTGTGGGGTGGAGGAAGGAGCAGTGTAGTGGGGCTGTCTGGTCTGCAGCTGGGTGAGGACTGGCGTGGGTGGCATCGGCGTGGGTGGCATCGGTGGCGTCGGTGGCAGCAGTGGCATCGGTGGCATCAGTGGAACCGGTGGCAACGGTGGCGTCCGATGAACCTGTGCCTGGACTGGGAAGGGCTGCTGCCTGTGCTGCTGGACCTCCTGGTAGCTGTAGCCCTGGTAGGTGAGGGCCTGTGGAAAGCCTTGGAATGGGAGGGACATCACCTGGGGTGGAGGAGCAGACCTTGACTGGGTGGGAGCAGGTTCCTCTGGATCTGGAGGGTTGTGAAGCAGATCAGTGATCCTGTCCTTCACCACCTGGTACTGGGGTTCCGCCATGTCCATGAGGGTCTGGTTCACATAGGTGAGGAAGGGCTTGCGGTTAGAGGATGAGGAGTCGGTGTGGACCAGCTGAGAGAGGAGATCTATGCTGCTCCTGATGGTGTCTCTTATCTCCAGCAGGACAGTGTGGCTCTGCCCCTCCGGTCTGGCTCTCTGCCTGCTTTCTGTGGAGGTGGAGCTGGGGATGGATGTGGGTTGGTCTCTGGTGGAAGTGCCCTCTCCTTGCTCCCACTGCGTCAGGGGGTCCTCCACGCGCTCCGCCACGGGGAGTGCAGCTGTCGGGGGGGGTGTCTCCGTCGTGGCACCCTCCACAGATACCTGCCGAGACACAGGAGCTGACTCTTGGCCAGAAGAGGACTGGCTCTCTGTGGGCTGCCTGAGAGAGAGGGTTGTGAGAGGGGCTGCTCCTCTGTGGCGGATCTCACACTCCAGGAAGCTGCACTTGGCCATCACGTAGGTCTCTCTATCCGTCAGCTTGACCGCGGCCTGGCCAGATTTCTTGAGGTGCAGCTTCCCGTACCAGGTGTACATGTGCTTCCACCAGCCGAGGAGCACCTCCGAAGTGTAGCCCAGGCTCTCCGCCTTCTCTCTCCAAGCAGCCTGCTTCCTTTTGGTGTCCCTATAGAGCCTGTGTCCCTTCCGCCATAGATACTCATTCTCTCTCAGCCACTCTAGCACCTCATCCTCATGTTCCTCCTCGATGTTGTATTGCCTCCTCTCCCGTTCTCGCATATGCCTCTTCCTCCCTTTGGCAGGACCACATGGGCCCTCATCAGAGGGGCTTCCAGGTTGTAAGGGCTGCTCCTTCACACCAGCAGGACCAGCAGCACCAGCAGCACCAGGATCATCAGCAGCAGAGTAAGCACCAGCAGCGCCAGCAGCACCAGCAGGACCAGGATTAGCAGCAGCAGAGTAAGCACCAGCAGCGCCAGCAGGACCAGGAGCATGAGCAGGACCAGGAGCACCAGCAGGACCAGCAGGACCAGGAGCACCAGTAGGACCAGGAGCACCAGTAGGACCAGTAGGACCAGGAGCAGTTTCAGCAGAGTAAGCACCAGCAGAAGCACCACCGCCAGAAGCAGCATCAGCAGAATAAGCACCAGCAGAAGCACCACCACCAGAAGCATCATCATCAGCTCCTCCAGAAGCAGAAGCAGCAGAAGCCCCAGCCCCAGAAGAGCGAGCCCGTGCTGCAGAAGCCCCAGCAGAAGCAGAGTGAGGGCCAGGGGGTGGGAGGGTGTCCCTGTCCCTCTTGCTTGGGCTGGCAGCAGATGGCTGAGGCTTTCTCTTCTTCCCCATGGTTGTGGGGTTGCTGGCTGGCAGGCAGGCAGGCAGCAAGGCTGGCAGGCAGGCTGGCTGGCTGGCAGTCGATGTGTCTGGAAGCAGGTCTTTCCTCTGAATGTCGACCTGCTTGCGAGCTGCTTCCCTTTATATTCGCGGGGCTGACGCAATGCATCCTCCCCGCATGCACAGTGAACGCTAGGCATCCGCTAGGCTTCCACTCTGCATCCGCTTCATCCGCTAGGCTTTCGCTGTGCATCCACTTCATCCACTCAGCGTCCGCTCTTTCCGTTCCGCATCCGCTTTGCTGCGGTCCCCTGGAAGCCTTGTGGATGTGCCATCCGCTCTCATCTGCTTCCATCCGCTAGGCTTCCGTGGAGCATCCGCTTTCCATCCGCCCTGCGTCCTCCCCCTGTCTGTTCCTTTCCGTGTTGTCCGCTCTGGTTATGCAAATTTTTGCCCCTTTTGAGAGCGGATAACAATGGATGGAAAACTTTTCTCATCCGCTGTGTCCTTTTTACAAACGTTTTGCATCCGTCGGCCAGTGTGACAGGGCCTTTAAAAAAAAGGCAATGGCATGTTCGATATAATAAGCAGTACTAAAAAAAAAGAGATGCCAATATCATAATGCTTTTAGATAAATCAATGGTACAAATTGTACCTGGCAAATGAACAGAGCAGAGCAGAATAGAATAGAATAGAATTTATTGGCCAAGTGTGATTGGAAACACAAGGAATTTGTCTCTGGTGCATAAGCTCTCTTTACATGTACACAACAAAACGATAGGTCATAGATCAGAAATCATAGTTACAATCATGGTGTCGATCTGGTCATTGCATCTCAGAGAGGATATAGAGGAGGCTGAAATGGTTCAGAAAAAGGTAACATGGCTCTGTGGCCTTGTGTGGGAATGCACAATTGTTCACAGCTGTCAAGGTCCCAGATTGGTGTCCTGAGAGCTCTGCCTTTGACTTTTAACTAATTTTAATAGTGTTTAATTATTCTTTTAAATTTATTTATTTTATTTTATTTGTCACTTGCTTCCAAGATAGTAGGTATAAGTAAAAACATAGTTATGAATACATGGATAAATTTAAGAAAAATAAAAAAAATATAAAAATATAAAATATATAAAATATATCCTTGTCTCCTAAAATTTTAAAAATTTATGTACTGTTTTTATTTTTTAATATTTTATTGCACATTGCCCCAAGGCCCTCTTTGAAGGAGATAGGCGGTTCAAAAATAAATAAAGAAATAATAAATAAATAAACTTAGGATGATCAAGAGGCTGGAACATAGGCTGGAGCCTATGAAAAAAGGTTGCAACATTTTAGTGTTGAAAAGGGATGTGATTGGGATGTAAAAATTATGCATGATATAAATAAACTGGACAAAGATCAATTACTTTGCTTTTTTCCAAAGTATCCAACCTTGCCTTTTTAAATGATTGGACTACAGTTATAATGTTTTTTGGGATAAGCTGGATTAATCTGGACCTTCTCAGTTGATTCAGATTCAGGCTTGAGTGTGATCACATGATCAAAATTCAGATGTTTGGCAACTGGCTCATATTTATGACTGTTGCATTGTCTGAGGTTCATTTCTGACAAGCAAAGTCAATAGGGAAGCCAGATTCACACAACTTAAAACCACTGCAATGATTCACTTAACATTTCTGGCAAGAAAATTTGTAAAAGGAGGCAAAATTCACTTAACAATTGTTTTACTTAACAACAGAAATTTTGGGCTCAATTGTGATTATACCTATTTACAATATGCCAACTAGGGATTAAAATTTAATTGACTATGCATCTCAGAATAATTAAGTAGAGTCAAATCTGGTTAGTATTTGGGTGAGAAACTACCAAAAAGTTCCAGAGCTGTGGTTCATATTACTGAAAAAAAAAAATTCTGGAAGAAAGCAAAAGTAAATCACTTCCATACTGCCTCAGTGAAACTACACAGATATTACCATGAAATCACTAGGAATTAAAGAACACGTCACATTTTTAAGTAGAATTTTGTATGAATTTAAGCAAAATTCTAAATCACCATCTTGAATCCCTTTAGCCTAGTTTATCTTGGATTTCTTGTTAGGTCTGTGTTCTTGATGATCATCACTTAGGCTTCAAAATACATTTTTATCAGCATTTTATGTGAATATAATCTTTGTTTAACTTCAGAGAAAACTTAAATTGACACTTCAAAGTATTTGTGTAAAAAAGTTTGTTGAATAGGCTAAATGTTCATACAGAACACTATATCATAAACTAAAGTTTACAAACGAATGATCAGAATTACATATAACATTCCAAAATCAAACCAATCACCTTATACAGTGATGGGTTTCAATTTTTTTTCTACTGGTCCTGTGGGTGTGGTTTGGTGGGTGTGGAGGGGAAGGACACTATAAAATCTCCAATCAGAGGTGATATTTGTGGGTTCTCCAAACTACTCAAAATTTCTGTTATGGGTTCTCTAGAACTGGTCAGAACCTGCTGAATACCACCTCTGACCTTATGGTTTTGTGTAAACCAGGACTGTATGTGTATCCAGTAAGACAAGAGAGTTGAACAAAGTTATGATGTGACAGAATTGGTAGGTTTTAGAATTGACATCTGTTCTTGGTTTTCACTGGGTTTCTAAAGTATGGTAGATACAGCCCTATAATAGCTGGGGGGCGGGGGGAGGTGGGATTTCTTCTTTTGTTCCTGATGGTTTTATCCTACTTTTAGAAATATTTTTGCTTTAAAAAGCCCATATATTTTTCTAAGCAGCATAGCTTTCATTCTTCGGTAGACTTTTTATGATATATTCATCATGAATGTATTTAACATGTTTAAATATTTTACTGGCTATTTTCTGAGAAAGGAACAACTTTGAATTATAAGGCAATACTCAACAGTTCTTAAAAGTTGCTCCGCTATTACATTTCTATGGCTGGATAAGGAATGAAAATATGCTAATTTGTTGGTAATGGTGTATTTCAGATGTTCCTTTTGGTGGGTCAAAGGCTGGTGTGACTATCGAGCCAAAGAATTATTCAGTAAGTATAGGTTCTTCCTCTGGAATGAAAAAAACCAGGACATGATGATTGGTTCATTTTAAAAAAATATTTCAAATAACTTTATTAAGAATAACAACATATACAAACTATAAAAATATAAACAAGAAAAAGACAATAAAGAAAAAATGTAAAAAGGAAAAAAAGAAGCAAGTTACCTCTTCAGCCCAGCCAACGGAAACAATCTCAATAGCTTATCACCAACTCTTTCATACAACGTATTCTATCTTCACCCCATGACTTATCTCTTAACTAGAAAACAAAATTTGAAAGCCTTGTCATTCATTCTTTGTCATCAAAAGTCCAGAAAGAGAAACGAGTTGTATCTAATTATCTATTTCAACTTTAATCAAATAAAATTTAACTGAAAAGTCTGTTTCATGAATATGAGCTTGATGGGTATCCCTCAATTTCCAGAACTTCAATTCAAAAGCCATTTGCAAAGCACCAGTCTGCTCAAGAAGAGCAGCTGTCTGGGACTGTGTGGCTTATCTCAATGATATCTCCACTCCTGAAATTTGCCAAATTTCCTTGTCCTGCCAGCAGGACATGAGCTTTCCATGCCCCCGCCCCAAGGTCTCATGACATACTGTATTTTTGAGAATGAATTTGTGTGCAGAATTTGAACATTAATTGGTCTGTATAAAAAAGAAAAACCTAAGAACAACTGACTCCTTTAGAAACTTATTTATTTATCAGCAAATGTATATAACCGGCCATCTCACCAAAAGTAACTCTGGGTGGCAACAGGAATTAATATGAACAATAAATAAAAACAAAAATATGTATAATATAAAAAATATTATTAATAAAATATTATTAGCAAAATAATAAGAAAGCAAAAATACACAGCGGTGCCATCTGAGCATGTCACTTTGGAGCCCCAGATCTGACAACATACTTGAGGGCTTTTTTGGAATACAAAAGGGAAGATGCTAATTCCAGAGAGAAGAATGTTTCATAAAGTGGGTGCCATGACAGCAAAGGCTTGTCTCCCTGAGATGCACCAAATAATAGTCCCTGGCCAATGGTACCTACAACATATCTACTCTGTCAGATTTAATGGGGTGGACTGGTTTAACCATGGAGAGGTGGTCCCTTAGAGATAATGCAGTCCCATGTCATGAAGGGTTTTAAAGTGTAAAACCAGTACCTTGAATTGGACCCAGAAGCAAACCAGCAACCATTGCAGAACGCAGACAGAATTGTTACACATGCTGGCCCTAGGAGTTTGCATAACTGCCCATGCCACTGCATTTTATACCACTGAAGCTTGTGGATACTCTTCAAGGGCAGTCACATATAGAGCGCATTGCAGTAGTCCAATCTGGATGTGACCAGGGCATGAATTATTATAAATAGGACCTGCCAATCCAGATATGAATACGATTGGCATACCAGATGCAGCTGTGCAAAGGCCATCCTAGTTATAACTGCCGTCTGCCCCTTAACCTGGAATCATTAGTCTAGGAGGATGATTGTTGGGAGGGGTAGTGCAATCCCATTCAGCACCAAAGATGATAAAGATCTGGAACCAGTAGGCCCCACTACCCAAAGCCACTCAGTCTTACTAGTGTTCAACTGAAACCTGTTTCCTATCCAGATTCTCATAGCCTCCAGACATTGGAATAAGATATTCATGACATCACTTCAATATTCAGGGGTAGAGAGATATGATTTCCTCATATCATGGCAATGAATGAGCATCTCGGAGAAAACACTAAACCCGATGCAACCCACATAGTAGTGACCAAGGGTGGGGCCTCTCTTTCCCAACCAATACCAATAGAATGGAATGGAAGGAAAGAGGCAAACCAACACAGTAGTATACCCCACCCCCTGATCTTTTGAGCTGGATTTATTTTATTTCTTTACAATAGATAAAAGGAATTTTAAAAGAATTACCTGTTAAGGCAAAGTACTGATGCTGGAAGATTTTTGTTTTGTCAGGATGCAGTTTATTCCTGAAAGAAAATGTAATGTAGACATTATAGGTTTTTGTCAAAATTACCCTTTTGTAATCCCTGATAGAGCCTATAATAATAACTGAATGTTGATATTCTTATACAGGAAAATGAACTGGAGCAAATAACAAGAAAATTCACATTGGAGTTAGCCAAGAAAGGTTTTATAGGCAAGTTCGTTTTTGTAAAAAAAAGTTTTTGTTTCACAAGCTGCCCAAATATCATAAGAGGTTAAGAGATTATCCTCCAATCTGTTGTCCTCTTATTATGTTGAACAACTGTACCCAACACCATCTGACCAAGTTTCAGATAGTTATAAAAACAATGGTTAGAATAATGCCTGCCATTTTTTATGGATATCTGGCAACCAGATAGGTTTGAATTGAATTGACATTAAAATCTGATAAATAATTCTTTCATTATCATATAATTTTGACAAGGATAGAAAAAGAATCACATTTTGCAGAATTGTACTCCTTGTTAATATCAATTTGTCATTATTAAGGAAAATCTGCTATTTTCTAGCATTGTTGCCTAATTTAAAGAGCCTTAACAAGATGCCCTCAAGAGCAGCATGATGGCCTAGAGGTGAAGATGCTCACCTCCCACTTGGAAGGTTGAGAGTTCAATCATAGCAGTGGCAGATGTTTATCAGGGAGCAAGAGAAAATACCTGCTGTGAACTCTTAGTAAGCATCAGGAACAGCATCTAACCAGTAAACACTCAGCTCCACTTAGTTGCCCTGACTCCACTCTGAATATAAAGGAATTACAGGGTCAGAAAAATAAAAATAAAAGATGCCCTCAGCTCCTTTCCCTAATCTAGTAGCTTTATTGCTCTGTTTTGTTGGTCATCTTGTTTTAAACATTTAACAGATTAACATGAAAATATATGCATATCTTGTTTTTAAAGAAGTTTATTTTTTCAAGTCATATGACCTTTTTCTTCTTGCTTACTATTTTTCTTCTTTCTATTCTGGTGCAGAGTGTATTCTAAATTGCACCTCTCTTTATCTTTGGTTCCATAATGATAATCACGGCGACTGGCATATCTGGAGTGGTTTTTTTTAATAAAACGTTTTGCACATTTAGGTCTTAGGATTTGGGATCAAAATCTGTGCCCACTAGTTCTGTTTTATTACAATACTGCACTGCTTAATAACTAAAATGTAAATTTCAGCTCTGTGTGAAACATTTACTGATCGAAGTCGAAATGTGTCTGAATAAAATTTTAGTGGGATAAGGATGGATTTTAAATGTTCTATTTATCTCTAATTCTTCTCAGTTAAAAAGAACAAACGTGCAGTCTTATAGCCTTTTGCCTAGAAATATATTCATTTGAGTTGAATGGAATTTCTGACATGCTCATTTCTTTCTTTAGATTTATGCAGATAATACAATTTAGACTATTTTATACAAATTTTGTTGGTCCATTTCATATGTTCAATTCTCTTTTCCCAACCTTTATTAAAAATAACAAAGCTGCCATCCATTATTTATTGAACTCGGTACTACAGTATTGAATAATCATACATAGGATTGTATAGAAAATGCATGAATCAAATATATTCGGTTTTATATATTCATTTGTACATACACACATATGCACAATTGATTGATTGATATATTCTGGCAACATTTTGATTTGTGCTAGAAGAGACCAGACAAAAAAACTGACTGTTCTGACTTTTTTTTTTTAATATGAGCAGGTCCTGGAATTGATGTAGCTGCTCCTGATATAAACACAGGAGAAAGGGAGATGTCCTGGATTGCTGATACATATGCCTGGACACTTGGACACAAGGTAAATTTAATTCTTTGGGCAAAAAACTTGCTGTGCCTGCTTTCTAAATAACCTTGTAGCTTACTTCCTTCTCTGAAGATTTGATTTAAAGGGAAGCTGTATGTTTGGCTGTATTATATTTTTTTCAAGTTTGTTCTCTTTTTAAGTTGTAACTACACATATTTCAGGAAATGACACAGTTCTCAGCTTTCTGGCTTTATTTACTTGGCATAGTTATATACTGTTTCATATTGATAATTACAGGATATCAACTCATATGCATGTGTAACTGGGAAGCCCATAAGTCAGGGAGGAATCCATGGGCGCCCGTCAGCCACAGGTCGTGGAATTCTACATGGAATTGAAAACTACATCAACAATGCAACATATATGAATCTTATTGGCCTTAAAACTGGTTTATCTGGTAAAACATTTGTTTTGCAGGTAAATATAGTATTTAGGTGCAGTGGAATAGATATAATCTCATTCTTACAGGTTACTGCAGGTCCATCCTTACAAATTGGGGTTGATACTGCATTTCAAAAGGGATAACATAGACCAACTGGATTCAATTTAATCTGGAATATTTGATTGTATTTATTAAAATAATGGGTGTTAAATGGGTGGAAGTTAATCAAGGAGAGAAGCAACTTAGAAGTAAGGAGAAATTTCCTGACAGTTAGAACAATTAATGGAACAATTTGCCTCCAGAAGTTGTAAATGCTCCAACGCTGGAAGTTTTAAAGAAGAGATTGGACAACAATTTGTCTGAAATGGTCTAGGGCCGTGATGGCGAACCTATGGCATGCGTACCACAGGTGGCATGCAGAACCATTTGTGCGGGTATGCGAGCCCCAGCCAAACTTACCTGCACATGCACCTGCCTCCTCACTAATTTTTGGTTTGTTTGAGGTCGTTTTTGCCCTCCCAGAGGTTCGAGGAAAGCCTCAGCAGCCTCAGAAGGCTGAAAAATGGCCCTTCCAGAAATACTGGAAGTTTCAAAATGGGCCCATTTTTCGGCTTCCCGAGGCTATAGAGGCTTACCTTGAGCGTACGGGAGGGTGAAAACGGTCTCAAATGGGCCAAATATCAGCTGGGAGGTGCGCACATGCACAGTACAGGTAAGGGCGTGGATGTTGATGTTTTATCTGACTCCAGAGAATTTGTTTATATATAGCTACATATTATATGCAGTAACCTAGAGATAATTTCTTATGGTCACAAGCATTTTTGATGAGATTCATTATATGTGACAAACATACAGACATGGTGCTACAATCCCAAATTGACTGAAGATCTCTTCATTGAAAGTTGTGGATCATAATTTATCATGCTTATTAGGTGCAAGTTTTTGGATAGAAGCTAGTGCCGAGAGAGGAAATGACTGGCACAAGGCCACCCACTTGACTTCCATATCTAAGACAGGATTGTATCTAATTATTTACCTAGCTACCTACCTTTGAAAAAGAAAATAGTGAGACTGAGAGAAAATGATTTACTGTGATGGAGAAAAAGAGGGAGGACAGGTAGGCAGACAGGCAGGAAAGGAAGGAAGGACTTGGAATACTTGGAACTGGGGAGTGTTGGAAGGAAGTTTGGGACATTAACAAAGAAGTGTGAAGGAGGAAAGGCACTGAGAAGATCTAAGGTTAGTCAGACTGGTTGAATTAATCTACTGTACAAGTAGTCATCACAATCAGTGATTGAATTTTATGATGGCACTGAATGAGAGATACTTACAACAGGTTTTTATAATTGCAACTATCACAGCATTCCTGCAGTCATGTGATCACAATTTGGGTAACTTGGCAACTGGGATCTCCAATATCAATCATATAATTGTGGGATGCTGCCACATAAAGATAGGAACTGCAACTGCCCAGATTGCCATTTTTAGCAATCCTTTCATCATCTTAGCCACTGTTCTGTGAAATTCTTTCTTCAACATCTTTCTTGTACCTTATTGTCAATATTTCAGGTTCAGTCTAACCTCTCAAGGATGAACTAGAAATACTCAATTGTTTTCTGATCTCAATATTATACCTCTATTGATGTATTCCAAGATTGCATTGGCCCTAATGTCAGACAAGGTAAAAGTGGTGAGATTCTACCAGTTCGCACCTATTCGCTAGAACCGGTTGTTAACATTCTGAGCAATTCGGAGAACCGGTTGTTAGAAGAAATTATTGGCCTAATCCTGTAAGGAAGGCAGGAAGGAAACATTCTGGTATTGCTTACAGAAACTGCCTCTCTGTTCACCCCTTATTACATTCTTGGCAGGACTAGACTTTCAGGAATGTCTCTCCCCTCCTTTGCTGGTACTTTGCTTGTGTGGAATGACCATTCAAAGTTACAATGGCACTGAAAAAAGTGACTTATGACCATTTTTCACATGACTGTTACAGCATTGCCACAGTCATGAGAGGCCAGGTGAGGAGATGCGTGCCTCGATGTGAATGATATTGAGTTGGCCACACCCAGCCAATAACATGACCACCAAGCCACGTCCACCCAGTCACATGATCACCAAGCCATGCCCACCACCTAAGCCATGCCCACAGAACCGGTTGTTAAAAATTTTAATCCCACCCCTGGATAAAAGATGGAGGGGATGGGAAAGATTAGGTCACCTGTGTCTGCAGCTCACAAAAGCTTATGCCTTTTAATAAAATCCATTAGTTGGAAAAAGTGCTACTAGACTCCTGCTACTTTGTACCTGTGCATCTGGTTTTTTTTATGTAAATATACAACCCTTTATTTCTTGTGCTTGAACTATTATTATATATATATAACCACAATTCAAGTTTAATATTAGCCTTTTAACCTTGCTGTCATCTGAGATATTAGCAGCTTCCTTTAGCTTTGCATCATCTGTAAATTTGGTGAACCTCTATTCTATCCCCTCATCTAGATCATTTATGAAAATTTTCAAGAGCACTGGATGGATTATGGATAGTCAAGCTAGTGAGAGATGCTGCTCTAGGAATTCTTTGGAAAGAGAGAGATGTAGTGCATGTCAGCTTTGGGCTTTTCTTTTTCCTCAGCCAGCAGGGCTGATGCCTTTAACATTTTGTCTGCTTGTCATCTACCTCCCAGCAGAACATTATCTATACTGAGTAGCCTCATTTTGTTCTATATGTGGACCACAACATCTGAAACATAGCATAGACTATAAAAATACCTGTTCATGGAGCCATTTAGAATAGAAAGTATTCACACCTCTATTGAATTTCTGTTGAAGTAAATTGTTACCAGCTGCTATAAGCTGCTATAAGCTTCCATATGGCCATATAATTGGCTAGAACTTATTTCTGGCAATTTGCTTAACTCCTATCAAAGTGCACCTCAGTTTTTAGGTCGAGATGGATTTGTAAAATCATTCTGTAGGCTAACAAGATTTGGCTCTTAAAATATCATCAAGCCTTATTAGATCTCACAGCACAATTAATCCAAGCCAGAAGCTCTATCATGGAACAGGTCCTTTTTAGTCTTTTCAATCCACTGCAATATAAAAAGACTTCAACAGAATGAAACCAAATTTGACATGATAGGAGAAATTAGCAAAATAAAGATTAAATAGAAAATATCCAAAATATGTGCAGAAACTGCAAAAAATTAAAAAAATATAAAAAATTATTCCAAATTTTTAATGGGAAACAGGTAGACAGTTGGAACCCTCTGATCCCTCCATTTTAAATCCCTTCTTCTTTTCCAGATCAGTTTTGTAACTCAGAATGGAGCTTATATAGACTACATTACTCTATATTTCTCGATGCACATTTAGCTCACATTATGAGGGGAGGACAGGAAAACATATATGCACAGGCAGCATGTTCGCACATACACTTCCGTTTATCTTTGGGGATTGCTGGGCGGGGTGGGTGGGTTGGTGTGCTTCTGCCCTCCTCCCCAACTTGACTGCATTACAGAGAAAAACATAAGGCATCTCAAATGGCCATTATCAGAAGTTGAAGACTTCCAGAAGTCATGATCTGCAATCTTTTCTTAACTTTCTTATAGTAAAATTATATAACATCATATTTATAAACTAGCTAAATTTGTTGGTAACTTCTGTAGGAAACTGTAGGAAATTTTTAAACTACACTATAGGACCAAATTAAAAGATGTAACTCTAAATGATATCCAGAACTGCTCATTATGGAAGTGGGGGGAAGTGGGGGGGGGGTAGCAGTATCATTTATCATCATGTACAAAGTCTCCTTAGTCTCAGCTAAAGCGTCAGAAAGTAGAACTCATGCTGAAAAGATAATTTTCTTTTCTACTGTGTTGCTTACATTATTTCTACTTCTTCTCCAAAAAACTTAAATGCCCTCCAACCTGCCCTCCAACCTGCTTCATGCTTACTGTGGTCTTATGAAAAACGTTAGGCTGAAAGGGGAGTAGCTGATCAAAATATAAAATTCCATAAAGGCTAGGTCACACTGGCCGACGGATGCAAAACGTATGTAAAAAGGACACAGCGGACGAACAAATTTTCCATCCGTTGTTATCCGCTCTCAAAAGTGCCCCAAATTTGCATAAACAGAGCAGACAACAACAGAAAGGAACGGACGGGGGAGGATGTAGCGGGGATGTAAAGCGGATGTTCGTAGGAAGCCTAGTGGATGAAAGCAGATGGAAGCGGATGACACATCCGCAGGGCTTCCAGAAGAGAATAGTGAAGCGGATGCTTAGCGGAAGGAGCGGATGCATCACGGTCGCCTATAGGATGCATAGCGGATGCGTAGCGGATGCAAAGCGTTAACTGCGCATGCGGGGAGGATGAATTGTGTTAGCTCCACGGATATAAAAGGATGCAGCTCACAAGCAGGTCACCATTCAGAGGAAAGACCTGCTGCCAGAGACATCTTGAAGAAACACCATGGGGAAGAAGAGGAAGCCTGTGCCTACTGCTGCCAGCCCTGGCAAGAAGGACAGAACCACCATCCCACCCCCTGGCGCTGATTCTGAAGCTGCTGGTGCTTCTGCTGGTGCTCCTGGTGTTGCTGCTGCTGGTGCTTCTCCTGCTGGTGCTGCTGCTGGTGCTGCTGGTGCTTCTCCTGCTGCTGGTGCTTCTCTGCTGGTGCTGCTGGTGCTTCTCCTGCTGCTGCTGCTGTGGTGGACCAGCCCCAAAGCCCTCAAAGCCCAGCTGCTGAAGGCCCTGAAGCCTCTGCCAGAGGGAGGAACAGGCAAGGCAAGAGAAGGGGGAGAGGAAACAGTACTCCATTTCCGAAGACCATGAGGAGGAGGTGCTGGAATGGCTGAGGGAGAACGAGTACCTGTGGAGGAAGGGCCACAGGCTCTATCGCAACACCAAGCGGAAGCAGGCAGCGTGGAGAGAGAAAGCAGAGAGCCTGGGCTACACTTCAGATGTCCTCCTGGGGTGGTGGAAGCATATGCACACCTGGTATGGCAAGCTGCACCTGAGGAAATCCAGGCAGGCCGCTGTCAAGCTCATTGACCGGGAGACCTATGTCATGGCCAGGTGCAGCTTCCTGGAGGGTGAGATCCGCCACCGAGGAGCAGCCCCTCTGTCAACCCTCTCCCTCAGTCAGCCCACAGACAGCCACTCCTCTTCCAGCCGGGAGACAGCTACCTTGTCAAGGCCGGTGTCTTTGGAAGGCCCCACGACAGAGACACCCCCCCCCGACAGCTGCACTCCCCGTGCCAGAGGATGTGGAGGATCCTGCGTCTCAGATGGAGCAAGAAGAAGCAGCCACCAGAGACCAACCCACACCCAGCTCCACCTCCACAGAAAGCAGGCAGAGAGGCAGACCGGAGGGACAGAGCCATACTGTCCTCTTGGAGATCAGGGACACAATAAAAGCCAGGACAGATCTCCTCTCCCAGCTGGTCCACTTCGACATACCATCCTCCAACGGCAAGCCCTTCATCACGTACGAGAGCCAGACCCTCATGGACATGCCCGAGGCCCAGTACCAGGCTATGAAGGAGAGGATCACAGCTCTTCTGCACCACCCTCCAGGCCCAGCTGAACCTGCTGCTACCCACTCCAGGTCTGCTCCTCCACCCCAGGCGATGTCACAGCCCTTCCACGGATTTCAGCAGCCCCTCGCCTAAGCAAGCCTACCACTTCCAGGACTTCCCACAGCAGAGGCAGCACTTCCCAGTCCACACCCAGGTTCCTCGGATGCCACAGATGCCTCAGCTGACCCAGCTGCAGACCAGACAGCCCCACTACACTCCTCCTTCCTCCACCCCACAGCCAAGCCCTTCCTCAGAACATCTGTCATCAGTCTTGGGCCTCACAACCCAGGTCCTTGAGGAAGTGCCTCTCAACCTCACGGGACTGAGTCAGTTCTCTGAGAGCTTCCTGCACACACCATCTCCTCTTGTACTCTCGGGGCCAGGCATCCCAATGGCGCCTCAGACGAGCACTCCAGCAACAGCCACCTCCACAGTCCCTGGCCCCTTTACATCTGAGACCATGGGCACGCCTCAGAGTGACTGAAAAGAGTGCCAGAGACTGAGTTGTTACCTGTTCACCTTATCTTTGCTTAAGGACAGTTTACTTGGGTCATTTTGCTTTTTAATAAAGTTATACAGTTTGATATTAATAAAGGTTATCTTTGCTTCACACACTTGGTTCATTTTTTTTACTTAATAAAGTGTTGGGGAAAACTTTGAAAAAAGGGTTAAGCCTTTGCATGCTTGTGAGATGGGTAAGGATAGCTGTGGGATGGATAGCTGTGGGATAAGGATAATTGTGGGATAGATGAACCTCCAGTGCAAGCATAGTGGGACTGTATGGTCCACCCTCCCAGCTGCCACACCTATGGCCCTTTATTATCAATAACAATTTAATCATTGATCAACACATTTCAACATAAACAAAACTCTTTATTAATGCCCTATTCATTGTAAGGCCACTCAACATACATGGCACAATCTCATCAGTGTGATGAGACAGGCTGAAGGAAGCATCCATTAAGCATCTACCATCCTGTCTTGCCACTCCACTGCTCCAGCTGGGGAGTTGCACCAGTGTTTCAGGAGGTTGCGCTGCTTCTTCCCTTCACGTGAAGCTCTATTGGGGCCTTGCACATCCACAGTGTCTATCAGGTTTAGTCCTTGCCTCCATTCACCAGGCTCCATGTCCCCATTGCCTTGTTGATGGTCAGCAAGCCTGTTCTGCAAGACTGGGTAGTGGGTGCGCATGAGATTGTGCAGGATACAGCAAGCTTCCATGATGCTCCTCACGGTCTGTGGGCGATGCTGCATGGTGGTGAGAAGTACCTGGAACCTGTTGGCCAGGATGCCAAAGGCGTTCTCCACCACCCGTCTTGCCCTGGACAGCCTGTAGTTGAAGATCCTCTCTTCACGGGTGAGGTATCTGGAAATGTAGGGCTTCATGAGGTAGGTTGTGAGGGAGAAGGCGTCATCCCTCACGATGAAGTAGGGCACATCTTGTGTGTCGTTGAGTAGGGGGTCTAGATCTGTGAAACCCATGATGAGGTTGCGTTCCAGCCCACACTTGAGGTCACTGGCGTTGTATATATGGGCATCTGAAGCTGACCCATTGCCTGAAGCATCGATGTACATGAACTTGTAGTCAGCATCAACCATGGCAAAGAGGATGATGCTGAAGAAGCCTTTGTAGTTGAAATAATTGGACCCTGAGTTGGGTGGAGCTTTGCAGGCCACGTGCTTCCCATCTTTGGCTCCAACGATATGGGGAAAGTTCCACCTCTGATACCACTACTCTGCAACTTTCTTCCAGCCTTCTTCAGTGGTGGAATACTGGAGGAGCTCCTCCAGGTATTCTTCAATGATGGTCTGCACCAATTCTCTGACCACAATGCTGATGGTGTTGTGTGGCACCCTCCAGACATACTGCATGTTTCTGTATGTGGTCCCAGAGGCCAGGTGGCGCAGAGTCAGTGCCACCTTCAGTCCAGGGTCCAGGCTGGGACGGAAGTTGGTCCTTGGCTTGGTCAACCTGAATCTCAGACGCTCCACAACTTCGTCAAACATGGCTGGTGGCATCCTCATGAAGTGCTGGAATGCACGAGTGTCTTCATTCCTCAGCTCCACCATCAGCTTGTCATAGAGTCCAAACTCCACTCTTCTCCCGATCCATCTTCGGACCCAGACAGCTCTTAGACGTCACCTTCTTCCCCTTGCGTAGAAAAGGTGAAACAGTCTGAAGAGGGCTTAGTTCTGGTGTTGAATGATGGCGGCTACAAAAAGGAGTGTGCGATGATCCATGGTGGAGATCAATGGATGATGTGGAAGAGCAAGAACAAGGCTGAAGAAGTCTGCACACCAGGGCTGCTGGACTGATTGTGAGATCTAGGAGATTTCCTTCCTTTTTTTATAGGAAATGTCGGTTTTCCGCTCAGTGTCCTTCCACATACTCTGGACATCCTCCAGACATCCTAAACATCCAAGATACGTCCATATGCAAACGTTTTGTCCATTTTAATGCTTTATGTACGAGATGCATCCGCTTACATCCTTTCTATGTCCGTGCTACTAATGCTGTGTGGACGTTCCGTGTACCTTTCGCTTCCTCCCTCTTTCTGTTTTCCGCTGCAGCGGATGTGAGTTGCGTGGATGGCCAGAGGATGCCGAGAGGATACATCGGACGTGTAATGGATGACAACGGACGTAGAACGTTTGTTGCCCGTATGTGTCGCGGATGTAGATCGTACGCGGCGGAAAGTTCATCCGCTCAAAAAGTTTTGTGCAGCTCAAAATGTTTTGAGCGGATGAAATAGCAGTAGACGGATGTTTGACGGATAGAGCATATAAAAGACGTACGCAGTGAGTACACAACGGATGCATCGCGTTTTCCAACGGATGGCAAGCTTTTTTGTCCGTTTTACATCCTCTTTGCATCTGTTGGTTCAGTGTGACATGGGCTTAAGTTTCATAATGGCTTTTGCTTTCAACTAGAATTTTCTCAATAGTAGACCAGCTTTTTAATCAAGGCACTGTGACTTTGAGGTACTAAATAAATGTTGATTTATATTAGAGCAGAATATCCTCAAAATTTTGTGTTTCGTGGAAGCAAAAAAATAAAGCACATTCTTAAACTGCTGATTTTTGTTAAAGATGTACCATAATTATTCAGCTTGACTAATTCTGCCTGGATAAATGTCTAATTTATAATAGCACAATCAACTCTTAAATGCCGAATAAACAGCTGTATCAGCAAGTTTAAGGCCCTGTCACACTGCCCAACGGATGCAAAACGGACACAAAGGATGAGCAAAATGTTCCATCCGTTGTTATCCGCTCTCAAAAGGGGCAAAAATTTGCATAACCGGAGCGGATAACACAGACGCGGGGAGGACGCAGGGCGGATGGAAAGCGGATGTGGAACGGAAGCCTAGTGGATAGAAGCGGATGGGGGCAGATGGCACGTCCGCTAGGCTTCCGGGGGACCTCAGCAAAGCGGACGCAGAACGGATGAAGCATGCAGGGGGGATGCATTGCGCAAGCCCCCCGGATATAAAGGAAAGCAGCTCGCACATGGCCAGCATTCGGAGGAAAGACCTGCTGCAGGATACATCCTTGCCTGCCCTTCCTGCATGCCTGCCTGCCAGCCTTCCTGCCAGCCTGCCTCCAAGCCTTCTGGCCAGCCTCCCTGCCAGCCTTGCTGTCTGCCTGCCTGCCAGCCTCCCTGCCAGCCAGTCTGCCTGCCAGCCTTGGTGCCTGCCTGCTTGCCAGACTTGCTGCCTGCCAGCCTTGCTGCCAGCCTTGGTGCCAGCCTTGGTGCCAGCCTTGGTGCCTGCCAGCCTCCCTGCCAGCCAGCAACCCCACAACCATGGGGAAGAAGCGAAAGTCTCAGCAACCTGCCGCCATCCCTGGCAAGAGGGACAGGGCCACCCTCCCGCCCCCTATCCCTGAGTCTGCTTCTGCTGCTCAGGCTTGCTCTTCTGGTGCTGGAGCTTCTGCTGAAGCTGCTCTTGGCAGTGGTGCTTCTGCGTACTCTGCTGAAGCTGCTCCTGGCGGTGGTGCTTCTGCTGCTGCGTACTCTGCTGAAGCTGCTGCTGGTCCTGCTCGTCCTGCTCGTGCTCCTGGACTTGCTCGTACTGCTCGTGCTCCTGGACTTGCTCGTACTGCTTGTACTGCTCATGCTCCTGGTCTTGCTCGTCCTGCTCGTGCTCCTAGTCCTGGACCTGCTGGTGCTGCTGGTGCTGCTGGTGCTGCTGGTGCTGCTTGGGCTCCTGGTGATTACTCTGCTGCTGTTGATCCTGGTCCTGCTGATCCTGCTGCTGCTGCTGATGATGATGATGATCCTGCTGCTACTGATGATGATGCTGATGCTGATTATGATCCTGCTGGTGATGATGATGATGATGATCCTGCTGGTGCTGCTGCTGCTGGTGGTGTGGAGGAGCAGCCCCTACCACCTGGGAGCCCCTCTGATGAGGGCCCATCTGGTCCTGGCAAAGGGAGGAAGAGGCGTATGCAGGGACAGGATAGGAGGCAATACTTCATTGAGGAGGAACACGAGGATGAGGTGCTGGAGTGGCTGAGAGAGAATGACTATCTGTGGCGGAAGGGACACCGGCTGTACAGGGACACCAAGCGGAAGCAGGCTGCTTGGAGAGAGAGGGCGGAGAGTATGGGTTACGCTTCGGAGGTGCTCCTCGGCTGGTGGAAACATATGCACACCTGGTACGGGAAGCTGAACCTGAAGAAATCTGGCCAGGCCACAGTAAAGCTGACAGACAGAGAGACCTACGTCATGGCCAGGTGCAGCTTCCTGGAGGGTGAGATCCGCCACCGAGGAGCACCAGCAGCCCCTCTAATGACCCTCTCTCTCCGGCAGCCTGCTGAGAGCCAGTTGTCTTCCGGCCGAGAGTCTCGAGGCAGGTGTCTGTGGAGCGTCCCACGGCGGAGAACCCACGGATTGTTGTAACTATGTATCATTTATGTGCTTTCAATTGTATATCAATGC
>BLBF01000003.1:63842826-63900645 GCA_015471245.1 Laticauda colubrina | reverse complement strand
CTCCCTGTCATGAGGCGCCCATCTGATGCGGGATAGCAGATACCGCAACGGATATATGTTTTAACCGTGGTGGAGCACGTGGAGGACTCCCTGGTGCAGTGGGAGAAAGGAGACATCGAGTCCACCACAGTCGTAGCCGTATCCACCCCCCCCCCAGCTCCGCCTCCACAGAAAGGCAGAGAGCCAGACAGCAGGAGGGGCAGAGCTACACTGTCCTGCTGGAGATCAGGGACACCATCTGCACCAGTATAGATCTCCTCTCTCAGCTGGTCAGCACCGACTCCTCATCCTTCATCTACAAGCCCTTCCTCACCTATGTCAACCAGACCCTCAAGAACAGGAACCCCAGTACCAGGTGGTGAAGGAACGGGTCACGGAGCTGCTTCACAACCCTCCAGACCCAGAGGAACCTGCTCCCACCCAGTCCAGGTCTGCTCCTCCACCCCAGGTGATGTCCCTCCCATACCAAGGCGTCCCACAGCCCCTCACCTACCAGAGCTACGGCTACCAGGAGGTCCAGCAGCACAGGCAGCAGCCCTTCCCAGCCCAGGCACAGAGTCATCGGGTGACACCGTTGCCACCGGTTCCACTGATGCCACCGATGCCAGCCACAACAATGATGCCACTGACGACAGCGATGCCACCCACACCACCGATGCCACCCACGCCAGTCCTCACCCAGCTGCAGACCAGACAGCCCCACTACACTACTCCTTCCTCCACCCCACAGCCAAGCCCGGCCTCAGTACATCTGTCATCTGTACTGGGGCTAACACCCCATGGCATGGAGGAAGGACCTCTCAGCATCATGGGTCTGAGCCAGCTGTCCGAGAGCTTTCTCAACACACCGTCACCTGTTGTCCTCTCAGGACCAGGCACCCCAGTGGTGCTTCAAACCAGCACTCCAGCACCACCCACCTCCACAGCACCTGGACCCTTCACCCCTGAGACTGGCACACCTCCGAGTGACCAATAAGAGTGCCAGAGACTGGGTAGCTGGCTACCTGTAGAGTTTATTTGGACACTTGACTTGGGTCATTTTTGTTTTACAGCTTGTTGTTCAATAAAGTTTATCTTTGATTCACACACTTGCTTCATTTCTTTTTTTTAATAAAGTCTTGGTGGAAACTTTTAGAAATGGTTTAAGCCTTTGCATGCTTGTGGGATGGGTTAAGATAGCAGTTGGATGGGCAGGGATACCTGTGGGATGGGTAATAGCTGTGGGATGGGCAGGGATACCTGTGGGATGGGTAATAGCTGTGGGATGGGTAAGGATAGCAGTGGGATAGATAAGCCTCCAGTGCAAGCATAGTGGGACTGTATGGTCCACCCTCCCAGGTGCCACACCTACGGCCCTTTATTATCAATAATAATGTAATAATCATCCACACATGTCAACACAAGCACAGCTCTTTATTAAACGCCCTGTTCATTGTAAGGCCTACCCAACATACATGGCCCAATCTCATCAGTGTGATGAGACAGGCTGAAGGAAGCACTCATTAATCATCTATCATCCTGTCTTGCCACTCCACTGCTCCAGCTGGGGAATTGCACCAATGTTCCAGGAGGTTGCGCTGCTTCTTCCCTTCACGTGAGGCTCTGTTGGGGCCTTGCACATCCTGAGTGTCTATCAGGTTTCGCACTTGCCTCCATTCCCCAGGCTCCATGTCCCCATTGCCTTGTTGGAGGTCCACGAGCCTGTTCTGCAAGACTGGGTAGCGGGTGCGCATGAGATTGTGCAGGATGCAGCAAGCTTCCACGATGTTCTTCACGGTCTCTGGGCGATGCTGCATGGTGGTGAGAAGTACCTGGAACCTATTGGCCAGGATGCCAAAGGCGTTCTCCCCCACCCGCCTTGCCCTGGACAGCCTGTAGTTGAAGATCCTCTCTTCACGGGTGAGGTGTCTTGAAGTGTAGGGCTTCATGAGGTAGGTTCTGAGGAAGAAGGCGTCATCCCCCACGATGAAGTAGGGCACATCTTGCATATCGTTGGGCAGGGGAAAGCCCATCTGGAAAGCCCATGATGAGGTTGCCTTCCAGCCCCTCCTTGAGGTCACTGGCGTTGTATACCTGGGCATCTGAACATGAGCCGCTGCCTGAAGCATCGATGTACATGAACTTGTAGTCAGCATCGATCATGGCAAAGAGGACGATGTTGAAGAAGCCCTTGTAGTTGAAATAAGTGGAGCCCGACTTGGGTGGTGCTTTGCAGGCCACGTGCTTCCCATCTATGGTTTCAACAGTGTGGGGGAAGTTCCACCTCTGGTACCACTGCTCTGCAACTTTCTTCCATCCTTCATCAGTGGAGGGGCACTGGAGGAGCTCCTGCAGGTATTCTTCGATGATGGCCTGCACCACTTCTCTGACCACAATGCTGATGGTGTTGTGTGGCACCCTCCAGCCGTACTGCATGCTCCTATAGGTGGTCCCGGAGGCCAGGTGGCGCAGAGTGAGTGCCACTTTGAGCCCAGGGTCCAGGCTGGGCCGGAAGTTGATGCTCTGCTTGGTGAACCTGGGTGTCAGCCGCTGCACAACTTCGTCAAACATGGCTGGAGTCATCCTCATGAAGTTCTGGAATGCCCGAGTGTCTTCGTTCCTGAGCTCTACCATCAGCTTGTTGTACAGCCCATGCTCTGCTCTTCTCCTGATCCATCTTCAGACCCAGACGCTTCTTGGCCGCCTCCCTTTCTTCCCGTAGTAGAGTTCACAGAGCCTGCAGATGGCTTCGCACTGTTGCAGAAGGATGGTGGCTGCCAAAAGGACTGTTACGATCCACGGTTGACATGCCTGGATGCTGTGGAAGAGCAAGAGTCAGATGAAGGCTGCAGAGGTCTGCACTGCTGGGCTGAAAGTGAGATGCAGACAAATTGCTCCCCCTTTTTATAGGCAGTATAGGTGTCCCTTTGCATCCTCTAGACATCCTTAATATCCGAGATAGGTCCCCTCTGCGAACGTTTTTTCCGTTTTAAACGCTTTGGTTCCGTGCTGCATCCGCTAGGCATCCGTTCTGCATCCGTTCCGCTTCCTTCCTGCGTCCGAGGGGATGCGAGTTGCGCGGATGCGCAGCGGATGCCTAGCGGATATAGCGGATGCGTAGCGGATGCAGAACGGACGAATTGGATACATTTTCCGCGCAAAAGTTTTGGGCAGCCCAAAACTTTCTGAGCGGGTGAAATGTCAATAGACGGATGCTGGACAGATAGAGAGGAAGCAAAATGGAGGCAGTGAGTATATAGCGTTAACCAACGGATGACAAGCTTTTTTGTCCGTTTTACATCCTCTTTGCATTCGTTGGTGCAGTGTGACAGGGGCTTTATATTTGTGGAGTGAAAGATTTGAGGTCTCAAATTTCCTCTCCCAGAAATCCTCATATACAACCCCTGATTCTGCCTTTCTGCCTTCGTGTAGCTGCTTGTTTAGTATTGCTACTGACATTTATCTTCCATAGTTATGTTTGCTTCGTATCTTTTTTACAATTCCCAACATGTTGTGTCAGATCCCACTATCTTTAGGGGGAAGTAAAAGAACAAGAAGCTGAGCAACAATGAAATAAGTTCAGTAGAGTTACCTCCAGAAGTTGTAACATTAAATGTATGACTAGGGAAATGAGTCCCACTTCTTTTGGAGATAGGTCATTGTCTCAAGAGGTAAATAAATGTTAATGTTTATGTTTAAAAGGAAAAGAAGATAACTAAAGATTCATTGTTAATTTTAAGTATGTATTTGGAAAACCTTTAGTGATGAGTGAGTTTAAAACTGAAAATATGAAATTACAGAGAGTAGCTTAGAAGTATCTCCCATAGGAAAATACTATAAGGGGCTTAAACAGACAACAAAAGCAAAAATTATTAAAAACTAAAAAGAAATTAAATCTAATACAATAAGAAAAAGCTAATAATTTCTCTAGAAGTTATTTCTCTACCTTTGGAACATGTTACCTTTATTTCAACTAAAGCCTCTGCTGAGGATACATGAGTAAATCTCACTGGCTTCCTATCTATCAGTGAATGGGAGTGGAGGGTGGCAGCATCACATGATCTATTGAGAATTTTTCCCATTCACTAAACCAGGTGTGGGTGTGGCAGGAGTTTGACAGCCCTAATCATAGATTGGAGATGTTTACAAATGTGGAGAGGATATATATTGGGAATGTCTGAGTTCTACAACTATTAAGGGAACATTCATAGCAGAAGCAGTCATGATAGTGTATGTGTGTTTTGTTGCTGACTGAAAATTTTCTCAAAAAAATGTTTTCCCAATTTTGCCTTCACAGGGATTTGGCAGTGTGGGTTTTCACTCAATGCGATACCTGCAGCGATATGGAGCCTGCTGTATATGCGTTGAAGAAATAGATGGTGCCATCTATAACACCGATGGAATTGATTCCAATGAACTACAATACTACAAACAAGTATGTTGAAATACAAGTAGTCCTCGACTTCAAACATTCCATTTAGTGACCATTTAAACTTACAATGGCACTTAAAAAAGTGACTTATGACTGTTTTCCCCACTTATGACCAATGCAGCTTCCCTATGGTCACATGATCAAAATTCAAATGCTTGGCAACTGGTTCACATATATGATGGTTGCAATGTCCTGGAGTCGTGTTCAGCTTTTGCGACCTTGTGATGAGCAAAGTCAATGGGAAATCCAGATTCACTTAGCCATGTAATTAACGTAACAACTGCAATGATTCATTTAACAAATATGGCAAGAAAGATCATAAAATGGGCCAAACTCACTTAACAAATGTTTCACTTAGCAACGTGAATTTTGATGTCACTTGTCGTAACTTGAGGACTACTTGTACATGGAGGCACTGGTGGGTTTTTTCTCTAAAAATAATCAAATGCAGATAGACCCTCGCCTGTTTCAGGCACAGATAAGCACAAAGTATTGTAGAAAAATGTATTTCCCTGTTTTTTCTCTCTTGGCTTGACTAACTGAAGTTTTTATTCCAGGAACATGGCACCATTGTTGGTTTTCCCAAGGCTAAGAAACTTGAGGGCAGTGCACTTGAGGTACCTTGTGATATCCTTATTCCAGCTGCTATTGAGAAACAGCTTACAAAGGAAAACGCTCATCGTGTCCAAGCAAAGGTATTGTTTAGAAGCAGTTGTTTTTTTATTTCATAAACATCAGTCTTGTTTCTAGTAAGAAAAAAAAAATCCAAGGATTGGTTAATTGGATGGTTAAAAAATGTACAGGTAGTTCTCAATTTATGACCACAATTGAGCCCAAAATTTCTGTTGCTACGTGAAACATTTGTTTAGTCAGTTTTACCCCATTATACCTCCCCTTCTTTTTACATTTTTAAGCAAATCACTGCAGTTATTAAATTAGTAACAAGGTTGTTAAGTGAATTGATATCCCCATTCATTTTGCTTGACAGAAGGTCGCAAAAAAGTTTATGACACTGCAACTGTTGTAAGTATGAATCAGTTGCCAAGTGCTGCAGTGGCAGTAACTTCAAAACTGGATCATAAATAGCTTTGAGAGGCTCTGTTGTAACTTGAATGGTTGCTAAGTGACTTGTCATAAGTTGAGAATTGTGTTTAACTCTTGTAAAAATGCATGAGGTAACTCATAGTTATGAGTTGTATGATGAGAGAAAATTAGAATATTACAGAATGAGGGGTCTCTATTTTAATCCTGATCTACAAATATTCTCCTTTAATGTAACAGACATTTTAACTTAGAATAAAAAGTAAATGAAGAAAGATATCAAAGTATGTAAAATCACTCATGATCAAGAAAAAATAGAGAGACATTTTCTCATCTCTGAATATTATAAAGTAAATCAGCCAACCAAACTAATTGGCAGGAAATTTAAATAAGACAAAGAACTGCTACATATCACATATAATTAGAGTTTGTATTTTAGCTGTGATAATATGATTTATCCTTTTATCTTTTCATGCCTCACAGATTATTGCTGAAGGTGCTAATGGCCCTACAACTCCAGATGCTCATGACATCTTTTTGCAGAGAAAAATCCTTGTTCTTCCGGTATGTCTGCAGACCTGTTGGCTCCATTAATGCCCATGCTCTGCTATTTGGCCTCTTGCTTATAGGCTGCTGTTGGGCGTTCTCCACCTTGTAGAGCCTTGGAAAATTGGACAATCCTTTTGGAATGCAGTTAAACATGACTGAATTTTGCAATACATTGAAAATATCCAGAGCAATCTAACAAAAATTGAATACGCAAGGCAACTTGTATTTTTTTTTGTATGGATTTTTGAATGTTACCTCTGTTTGTATATTAATTCCTAATTTTGAATTTGGTAGCAAAATAAGTTTAAGATATAAGTATATGGCTTTATTTTATTACATTTATTTTTGTGTTGCATTTCTATATAAATTAGCCTGAATATGAACTGTAAAATGAAAACCATGTCTGCAATGCCATAATCTTGTCCTGTTTGTAGTCCTTTGGACTGAAATAAAGAATACATGAATTTATATCCTGTAATGTCAGGACTAAGGTGATATACACTGTGCTGCTCCTTTTATTACTGTAGTTCTGAATACTTTCTTTAAATAAATGAATTTCTGAATTTGCCTTTGATGGAAGTTTTATCCAGCTGTCCTAACCTAGACTGGATTAATAGTAACAGTGTTTCTCAGATAGATTTTTAGTGAAAAAATATGTAAAAAGTTAGATGTTATGTGAACTTCAAAAAATTTTACCAAATCTTTCACTGGGACTTCACAGCAATTCGCTAAATTTTACACAGTAAATGTTGAGGTTGTCTTAGGTTCATTATTGAGTTTCACCATACCTGGCTGAATACAGGAGTAAGTATCATCCTCACTCTGCAATAAGGTAAATAGTGGTCTCCCAAGGATATGAATTGGAAGTAGGCATGTATCAAGAACCAGCAACTTTTTTAGCTGACAGTATATATATGAAATGTTGAGAAAATGTTAAGAGTATAAAATGTCTGCTGGGAACTCCTCTATTCTTCTCTTTTATGATTTTCTGCATAATCTCTGCTTATTTTTATTTTTTCTGAGAAGTATATACTTTAAAATACAATTTTGGGGCTGCAATATTTTTATTTTTGAGGTAAGCTTATGGCATCTGTTCCTCTCAGGCATGAAAATTAAATGGGAACTGTGTTTTGCTTTGCAGCAAATTTTTTTCTTCCCCTCCCCCCAATAAATAATTCAATTATTCAAATAGGACTCTTATAAATGATAAGATAGACACTGGTGCTGTATGTGGGATACCAAGTTCTGTGTTTTAAAAAAAATCTGGAATTGAGATGGAAAGCATAATGTCCATGTTCATAAACAGTATGAATTATTTAGAGCAGAGAAATCTCAGACAAATTGTTCTTCAATCTGTGAACAGATTGGAAAATAGCAGGTATCTACAGAGGCACATTTACATTGATGTAATATGTGAAGGTGTGATGACTAACCAAGAAAAAGTTCTTGTGGTCCTAAGAAAGAATTCATTGAAAACTTTGGCCCAGTATGCAATGGTTGTTTAATAAGAAAAAAAAGACTAAATGCATCTATTTAAAGTAGAGATTGAGAAAGAATAGCACAATTCTCTTGCTGTGCTATGGGCAAGATGTATTCATTGTATTGTCCTATATGTGTGTTGTGGAAAATGTCATCATGCTCTATTTGACCAGACAGTACTAAACTACATGTTTTAGGGGCTTTCCATAATTCATTTGATCTAAAATATTTCAGTTGGTCAATCAAGGAAGTAATTTCTGTTCTAAGGACCAGTGTATATTCAGAAGTTTACAGAACTTGAAACCTACCATAGGGTACATGTGTGAATAAAACAAGAAATCTGTGACTGGTTTTTGGCCACCAAGTGACATTTTGCATTAGGTTTTTTTTTCTGTGACTATGATTCTTACAGTTTGTGATATTACACTACTTCCTTTGCCTCCTATTGTTTTTTTCTCCCCCACCACCCCAATTCTAGTGATAACATAATAAATTGTTTACTTTCTTAGAGGCTCTGAATGGCTGACTTCTTAATATTAAAATAACTTCATTGTTCAATACCTTGAATCACTGTTGCTAATATAAGAAGGGAAGGTGCAAATAGGCTTCTGAAGTCTGTATTATCATTCATCCACAGCACAGGAAATAAATTTCTGTGCTGCAGTAAAGTTGACTGTTCTCTATCTTCCGCATTGATGATGTGTTGTGATACAGGTGCCTGAGCTCATTTTCATTGTCAATAAGTAGAAATCAAGCAGTAATGTGTTTGTTATTAAATTTTGTGTTGCGTTTTTACATGAATTTGTAGCATATTCTCTGAGTTCTCTTACAGATAATTCATCAAGTAACTGAAACTATTTGTTTCTTTGTGGCAGGATTTATACATAAATGCAGGTGGTGTGACAGTTTCCTTTTTTGAATGGCTAAAGAATCTCAATCATGTCAGCTATGGGCGTCTTACTTTCAAATATGAGCGTGATTCTAACTATCATCTGCTGATGTCAGTGCAACAAAGTCTGGAGAGAAAATTTCAGAAAAGCTGTGGAAGTATCCCTATTGTACCCACACCAGAATTCCAAGCTAGAATAGCAGTAAGTTATGGATTTAACTCCCCTCCCTCCCCTTCCCTTTTGGAGCATTCTCTTAATCAAAAAATGCCTAGGGCACTGCATTTCTCATGGGAAATTTCATTCTTCACAACTTTCATCAAAAAGGAAATGTTAGAGACTGGATGGTGATTGTTCAAAACCTATAGATCCAAGAATGGAAGGAACCAACATCTCTTTCTGGTAATGAGGGCATTGAATCTTCATATACGGAACCATTTGCTATCTCTTGGATCCAGTGTATAACCCACTCCCCACCCACCCCATCCCATTCTGATTATCCAAAGAAGCCAGGAGAGGCAAGAATCCAACTTGCATGTGGATGACATCCTAAAAAGCCCTTTTATCCACTTTCTTAACAGGCATAAAAGAAGGCCTAATTGTAACAGGTAATTCAACGGTGGCCCTTGCCCAAGACAGCATTTTCTAGAACAGGGATTTCCCAACCACTGGTCCATGGCATGCCAGCAACAGGGTAATGCAAACACATGAAACCCCATCCCCGGGATGCAGGCAGCACACAAAACCACGCCCCTCTGGTCCACAGAAAAACATTTCTTCACAGAAACGGTCCCTGGTGCCCAAAAGGTTGGAGACCACTGATCTAGAAGGTCTCTGAAATATCCTGCCAATGCAATAAGAAAGAGGTTTCTGTTAAGTCTCAGGTTCTGTTAAGTCCCATGGACTGATTTTGTCCTCACATCAGTAACCTGAGATAAGTTGGTAGCAATACACTGTATATATTTTAAAACCCACAATTCCAAATACATTCAGTCCATTACATTGCAAAACAAAAGTGAGAAATAATTAATCTAAATATTGATAGGAAAATAGAATGATATATGATATTTTTCTCAAGTTTATGTTTTTTTAAAGGGTGCTTCAGAGAAGGATATTGTTCACTCTGGACTAGCTTTCACCATGGAACGTTCAGCCAGGGTAAGTTTTTCTGGGTTTGCATTTAGCTATCACTGTCTTTAAAAAAGTCATTTTGTTTTTCATACTGTAGACTTTTTACTTTATGCTTGTGTGTCTGTAATATCCATTGCTGCATTACTGAAATAGTTGTCACTATTGCAGTGATACCATTTTTATCCAATGATTATTTTTTAGGTTTTGGTTTCAGACCAAAATACTAGGTCCACGTTGCTTATGTTTACATGTTATTTTCTAGCAAATCATGAATATAGCCACGAAATATAATCTAGGCTTGGACCAGAGAACAGCTGCCTATGTTTGTGCCATTGAAAAGATCTTTAAGGCTTACATCGAAGCAAGTTTCATTTACTGAAGCTACCTACTGCTGGCTTTCAACCTGCTGGTTAAAAAATAACAAAGTATGTATTATTTTAGAAGATAAGGAACTTCTAAGCAAGAAAGCTGGATCACGATGTTGCTATTATGTTATCGAAGATTTTTCTGTTTTTATCCTATTCCTTCCTTTCATTTCACAGACTTTCTGATATATAATTATTAATTTTTTTCCTGAGTTTTAGTTTCAATCTACAAGTAGATGCTTTGTTGTTGTGCAGCTCTATGCTACTGCTATTTCATTTGTCTCAAATTCTTACCTCTATTTTGGTCTTTGTGATACCACTTTTCTATCTGTTTTGTGACCTTCTGTGTAGATGAGATTTATTATTAATTAATGTTTTTTTAAGTTGTCAACTTGGATTCTGCATCTGGCAAGGTTTATTCCTTGCAATAAACCTTATTTATTTTTATTTTAAATATCATACATATAATCAATATTTATATCCTTGATGTTCTGTGCTGCTTTTTCATTGTAGTTTGTTTCTCATATATGGTATATTCCCAAGATCTTGTAATTTAAATTGCAGCTTGTACCTTCAAAGGTACATAAGGAAATGTGATGGCAAAGATTTATATCCAAATCTCTGGATAACATTCTGTTAATATTAGTCTTTCCAATCACATCTCTCAATGGATGTATGGCTGTGGCAGAACTAATGAAAAAGAGTTCAAACACTTTGGGCAAACACTTTTATGTAATTGTACTCTGTTCAGAAGCAGCAGCAGCAGGATCTCTTTATTCATGGAACAGTTAAGGAAGCTGATTCACAATGTTATAGTAGACTATAACATACTCTGATAAACCTGGTAAGTTACTTTTCTATGCACATTTGCCTATTTTTCTAAACAATTGCAGAAATTACTTCTTATATTACTAGTGAATTTTCAGCCATGTGCTCTATAATTGTGACTCAATGGGCGACATTCACAAAAATGAGGAATCTGTTTCAAATACAGATCTTTTGCCCCTAGACAGATTGACTTTTAAAAATTAAATAAATTTGATAGATAGACAGATATGGTAAATAGATACATAGATAGAAATAGATGAATATTAATAATAAAATAGTTGTAAGTTTGGAAACAGAATTATATTGTGAGTCATTGTTTCTTTTGGTTTAAGAATGTCAAGGTTATTATTTCGAGAAAGCATCCAAAAGTTTTAATACATTTTAAAAGATTACTATCTAATTAACATTGTCATAGACAAATATAATGGACAGAGCTGTAATATGTAAAAAATATGCCAAGCATTTGAAGTATTTCCATTCCTTAAGGGTTAGTCACACCATGTTTTAGCACTTGACTAATCACATCCCAGTTGTAAATGTTCTCAGCAGAAATCCCATAGGTAGTATCTGATTAGGTCTAGGTAACTTATAGGCACTTATGTCTCTCCCACCTGGCTAATAATTTGTTTGTACATTGATATCTGCAGTGGTAGTCTTTGGGTATAAAAAGTTCAGTATCATAAAAAGGGTTTTGCCACCAGAGGGCAGGGTTGACCTTAGTTAGGAGGAAAAAGGAAAGGCAATAAGAAAGGAAAAAAGACTGATGATAACCATAAAAGATAAGCCTAAGAAAGGGACAGGTACTGCTAATCCTTTGTGACAAGAGGGTTGAGGGAGAAAAAAAAAACTGTCAATTTAACCTTGCATTATCAGTATATACTGTACAATTGGTGTCTGTCTTGGTAGAAATTGTTTTTCATCTCATTCAGGTTGATTTGGCTGCAGTAAGGCATGTTATATATTCAAGTCAAGTCCTAACTTTCCTATGTGTGCATTTAGTTCCAAAGGGAATTACATTTGAAGGCAAATTTGATACCATAAAGCATAAAAGATTCACAATTCTATATTCTCTTGGAAAATATCTTTTGGTCCTTTGACAATAGAAATGATTATGTAAATGTTCCAGGAAATATATTGTGAACCTAATGAGTTGGGCAGGCTTTATTTTTTTCGAAAATTAATTCAATTTGGCTGCATCTGCAGTTGCACACTCTGTTTAAATAATTCAAAAAACATTGAACTGCTATTAGAATCAAGCAAGAGATGACTATAAAAGATATATAAAAAATGATTGTATAAATATTTTGTAGTTGCCATTCTTGTAAACATGATCATAAATCTTGTTAGTGAAAATTTTGGTGTCATGTCTATCAACAGAATTGGAATGGTTGATTACAAAATCTGACAAGCACCAGCAGTTTAGACTGTTAACTTGTATCAGGTTTTGGTACATGCTACACAAAACTTTAAGCTTTTGAGCAAAATATTTTTTGAGAAAAAAAAAAATAGTTTATTGAAAAATAAGCCATGTAATGACATGTTTGCTTTTTCATCTTTCACAATTCTTAAAAAATTATGACCTATTATCATAGCCTTTAAAGTTAGGCTTTAATCACATGGCAAAAGTCAGTGAATCAGCATTGCAAGTGATTTCGGTGTCTGATAGTATCTTATATACTGAGAACACTTTAAAGGGGCTGTTGAATTCCTTATTAATAGGGCAAAGATTTCTGTTATTGTTGCCAGATCTAGGCTACAAAAATCTAGATATCAACCAGATGATGGTGATATTATTATTTTTATTGACTGAGGTTTCTCCCTCTAAGAGAAATTTTCTCTAGAATCATTTCAGTTGCTAAGCATTAACTGCTTTGAATAGTGACTTGAAAGATGATTTATTTAAACAATAAAACAGATGAGGTGCCTCAAGACTAATGGAATATGGATCAACATGTTGTGTGTTTGTATGTATAATAGCTACTACTTGCAGGCTTTGAATTGGGTTTAGGTCAGCTCATGAGAATAAGCAAAAAAGATGTTCATGCCAACTGTTTTTACCTGTTCTACATGTACATAGCTCTTGTGTTTTCCTTGTGATAGCTATTCATTGAAAGCATTCACAGTTTGTGGAAGCAAGCAGGAGAGGTGAAATTCAATTCATGTGAGAAGAAGTAACAACCCCAAACATAGTGGCCATGAGAAGTGTTTCAAATAGATTCTGGCTTAACTGATTGACTGCAAGTCTGCCTGGGAATATACTTTTACAATTTCAGGATGGTGTTTTTACCTTTAATTAGAATTGCCAATATCTTCCTTAAATCCACATTCAGCAACTATATATGGAATATCCAGAGCTGGTTTTGAACATGGACACATGTATGAATCCAGTAAAGCTGTACAGGTCTGCTGCTCCCATCATTTATAGACTTAGTATGCACACTGTGCTGAGCCATGCTGGGGTTAAATTTTAAGCTCTAACAGTACTTTAATGGGGTTTCCTCCTGAGCCAAGGCAAAGTATAAGAACAAAAACCTTCCCCACTGTAATAACCTGATCTTACTATGCCTCAGTAATGAGGTAAAACTGGGTTGTTCAACTCACACAATTAAATGCAGAAATCCATAAAACAATTGCAAGATTTGCTGCCATCTTTTCCCCTTCTGCTCAGCAATACCTACAGGCAGGGAAACCAGTCCTTCTAAAAATACAATGGGGTGGAGAGTTGGATGTTCACACTTTAGTTTATAATATTTCTTTATATAGCCTTATTTTTATTATTTAGCACATGCTTCTTTTGTATGACAAGATTGTCAATCTCTCAGGAGTTCCCCAGTCTTATGAAAACTTCATGGTGTTTTCAACCGTACATGATTTCTAAATGGTTTATGATATTTCATAAAACTATAAATCATAGTCCTGTCAGAGAAATATATTAATATACTTAGGAACATAGCTAAAAGTCATGATATCCCCACCTTTTGCTAAAGAATCCCAATTTGCCAGGAAATAAGTAGAAACTGACCCACCATTTATCGTTCCATAGAGACAGAACAGAGACTTTGCATTTGATGTTGGATTTAAAATATTAAAATATTGCTTTGGGAGAAGGAAGAAAACAATAGTATCAACAAACAAGAACATCTATAGATAGTTCTCAGTTAACAGCGGTAAGTGGGACTGGAATTTCCAGTGCTAGGCAATGCAGTAGTAAAGCATAACTTCATGTGACCACAGCGCGTAGCGATATCAATCCCTGCAGTTCCCATTGCCATCACTATGTCAGGATTGCAGGTCATTAAGCGAGCACCTCCTTGCAACTTCCTGCTGACTTCTGACAACCAAAATCAGTGGGGAAACTTGCAGCCACTTGCAACTTCCAGGTGGCTCACAAGAAGACTGACAGGCAAGTAAATGGATGGGTGGATGGCCAATGAGAAGCACATGTGCACTAGGGCTAGGGGATGGTACAGAGGGGATGCAAGCAGCCTTAAAGATGCAGTACTTTCCCTGCATGGCCAGGATAGTGAGCCTAGGAGAAGGAAGTCAGGTGAAGATGACAAAGATTAGCTGTGGGGTGGGGGAGGCAGTCATAAATGCAGTCTGGCTCAAATTTTTATCACATGAGTAAGGGATGCTGTAGTAGTCATGAGTTCAGGATCAGTCATTACATTCAATGGATGTAAATTGTGAATTTTTAGAATTTTATTCAGAATTATATAATAAGCCAAATGATGTATCGAATGAGGATATATGAGGCCTTTTAAAATAAAATTAATTTGGTACATTTAAATTACACAAAACCAACTTTTAATTGCTTCACTATCTGAGGTAGAGACTAAGCAAATATTTTTTGAAATGCCAACTTGTAAAAAACCAGGTTTAGATGGCTTTCCTATCAAGTGGTATAAAACATTCATAGATCTGGTGCCAAAACGAGATATATTTGAAAAGGGAACTTTATCAGCAGTATTTAAACAAACTTATACTACAGTTATACCAAAAGCAGGTAAAAATCACACACAGTGTGCTTATTATCATACAATCTTATTGGTTAGTGTTGATACAAAGATTTTAACAGCAGTGTTAGCAAATAGATTATAGCAAGTGATATAATTTGTTACTAAAAATGATCAAGAATGGCCTATACTCTATATAAACAATGTAAATAGCAGACAACATAGTTGGATACTTGAATAAAAATAATAGTTTGTAATTTTATTATGAGATGTTGAATTTTTTTTTGACAAAGTACATAAAAAGTCCTGTTTGCTGTACTAAATAGATTCAGATTCCCTTTGGAATTCATTAAATGAATGAAAGAATTATATGAGTTGCCCATATCCAAAGTAAAGGTTAATGAAATGTGTTTTCCTTCTTCCATTATTCAGAGGAAATAGTCAAGGATATCTACTTTCATACTTGCTTTTTAATATCTATGTGGAACACTATCCTAGTATGCAAAAGGTAGATACCTTTAGCAATATAGCAGATTGTTCTATTAACTTGTCCAAATCAGAATTGATGCCAATAGGTGAAAATTGGGTTATCCATTCATTTAAGAAATACCAATTCCGTAGTTCTACTGAATCCATTAAATATATAGAGATGTGTATACCAAAGCTTATAACTCAATTAGTAACATGTAATATGAGTAATATATATGGAGATGTTTCTTCAGATATCAATAGAAGGAAGTCATTAAATTTTATTCTTTGGAGAAAGATGAATGTTTTAAAATGAATATTTTTCTCAGGTTAATTTATATTCACAGAGGAATTCAGAATATGTATAGAAAATTGTGTAGAAAATTTCGATGGGAACCATGAATTCTGAGAATATATGGCATCATTGATTGGATGGACAATATTAGGATACAATAATAAAACTTTAATATTTCTGAAAAGTATTACCGTATATACTCGCATATAAGCCGATCTCGTATATAAGCCGACCCTTTAAAAACTGCCCCAAAATGAGGAATTTTGCAAAAACTGACATATAAGACGACCCCCAAATACCAGGGTGTGTTGTTTGGGCTAATAACAAAAGAGTATCAATATGCAATGCACTGATGAAGGTTCATTATCAAAGCATTTGTGTAGGAAACAATATTATGTTAATTACCCGGTATGTAAAGAATCTGATGTTATATAATGGTAATATATGCACTTATCGTAGCAAAAGCTTGCAGAAGAGCATAAATGAGAATAAAAGCCATTATTGTTGTGTTTTACTTTTATTTATTTTCACAAATTAAACAGTGTCTCAGAATCCTTCAAATTCATCCTCACCATCACCTTCATCCTCAGATTCCCCAAAGAGATGTTTCCAGTCCTCCAGTGTATATCTGACATTATCTTCATCCCACATTTCTTCATCTTGATCTTCATTTCCATTTTTTGCCACTTCATCACTGTCTTCATTTTCAGTTTCATTGCTATCCTTCTGCCATACAGCATCATCTTCAGTGCCATCTAATTTGTTGCTAATGCAACATTTTAAAAAGGATTTCTGTACCATTTCTTGGAAATTCATATCCCATGCAGTCTTCACCCAAGACACAACTGTGGGCAAAGGAGGGCGTTTGAAGTTTCCTTTGGCTGTTAGTTCAGCCTTGCCATCTGCCATCTACTGTGTCCACAGGTTTCGCATGTGTGTCTTGAAGGGTCTATTCAGGCTGACATCTAGGGGTTGTAGCATTCCAGTCAACCCTCCTGGTATGACTGCCTGAACGGTGTTTGACTCCTTTAGACTCCTTTTTACCTTTTCGGTTAGGTGAGCTCTGAATTGGTCCCAGACTAGCATGGAGTGTTTCTTGAGAAAACCTCCATTTTTGCTCACCCACACTTGATTTATCCATTTGATTACGCCTTCTTCATCCATCCATCCTTTGGGATGCTGATGGATGAGCACACCACTGGGAAATTTGTCCTTTGGAGGGGTTTTTCGTTTAAAGATTACCATTGGGGGTAGCTTCACCCCATCTGCAGTGCAACTCAGCACCACTGTAAAATGGGTTTTTTGGTGCCCTGTTGTTTTGTCACCCTTTTGGTTCAATGTTTTAGTGCTTGGCATGTCAAAGCACATGGGGGTCTCGTCCATATTGCCAATCCTGCTGAGAGGAAAATCACCAGTCTTTCGTTTATTTATCACAAAACGTTGGAAGTTCATCACCTTTTCCTCAAATTCTGATGGTAGCTTTTGGGCTATTTTTGTTCTTTGTCTTAAGTGATATCCCATTTCTCTTCAAAAGCCTTGTACACCAGCCCGGGGAAGCAGTGGAGGTTGAGGTACCTTGGTATTTTCCAGATTTGGCCATCTGCAATGCTTGTAAGTGCACAGACAATCTAGACACACTGTAGCCATTCTGCCTTTGAGCCTCAAACCACTCAAGAATGTCCTTTTCCATTTCAGGGAATTGCCCAGCTTTGGGCCCTCTTTTTGTAGTTTTGAATTGGGGGTGCAATCCAATGTACTATCCTTTCTCCATCTTCTGATATTGCTCTCATCCACTCCAAAGATTCTTGCTGCTTCAAGGTTGCTTGTTTCCTCTGCAGCCTTCACTACTTTTAGTTTAAAAGAAGCAGCATACGACATTCTTTTTCTTTTAACATCAGACATGGGTATATTTTTCTGAATTTTACTACTACTAACGCAAAGAAACTGGACACAAAGTTGCACGTGACGATCGCAAACACGAAAGCGGTCACGTGAATGACTAACCAATCAGAGCATGTTATGATCCAGTGATAGAAAAAGCAAAATGGAGGCGTCCAGAGTAAAAGAATGTGCTGTATGTATGTATGACTGTATGGTAATATTGATGATATTGCATGATCTGAGAAGTGGCATCATGTCAATTCATTTGTGTGAGATCCGATTTATGCACGTATAAGCCAACCCCCTAATTTGATAGAAAAAAAATTGAGTTTTAGAGTCGGCTTATATGCGAGTATATACGGTATATCAGTTGAAAAGTTATGGAATGGAATGGCTAATTAAAAAAGGATTAAACCCTTCAATACATGCCAAATTGACTTTATAGAGTAACCAACTTTGAAAATTGAGAAACAGATGAATTTTTAACATATTGTGTGTTAAGACATTGTGGGCACAGCTGTCACGATTGGGTCACGTGGGTTGTTGGTGGTGGAGCCAGCACATCTATCAAATGTAACCCAATGGCAATAATTATAATTACAACATTTACATCATAGTTTAGACCAGCAACATTTTCAGCTTCTGAAACTCCTGAAATACCAGAACAACTGGTTTGGTTAAATCCTTCAAAACCAAAAAACCTGTTATCATAAATCAAATTGTTTTGCAAATGTTAAGAAATGAATGGAATAAAAAATGTATAAACAATGGAAGTGTCTTAAATTGGGATGTCAATATGTCAAGGATGTCAAGGATGTCAATAGGCCTCAGATTATGACTATGGAGCTCCATTACATTTGTACAGAAAAGATATGTCAAGAAAGCACTTTGTTGGAGATGTAATAGAGATAATGTTTCTTTTAAAACATGTTTCTACAATGTCCTATGGACCTACACTTACCAAGTTTTGGAAGAAAATAATGTATTACATAAATATCATTCTGCAACAAAATGTAAACTTTTCATAAGATATGAGCTACGTAGATAGCATATGGAATTTGACAACTGGAGAACATAAATAGATTCTTTGTACCCCTATTATGCCTAAAAAGTTGATGTGCAAAGATAAATGGAATACCTTTGGATATTGGAAAGATACATATGTTTCTATTTATTCAATAAGTTGAGGAACTGATTGCACTTGCCACTGATCGATTGATTGCCTATAGAGGTAGTCCTCAACTTATCAGTTGCTTAGTGACCATTCGATATTACAATGGACCCCCTCCTAAAAGGATACTTAAAACTTGGATAAAAAATTCCAATGTTCTTCCCCCCACAGTCATCACATTTTGAGTGCTCAGCAACTAAAGCCCATGTCACACTGGCCAACGGATGCAAAAAGGACACAGCGGACAAGCAAAATGTTCCATCCGTTGTTATCCGCTCTCAAAAGGGGCAAAAATTTGCATAAACAGAGCGGATAACACGGACACGGGGAGGACGCAGGGCGGATGCAAAGCGGATGCGGAACGGAAGCCCAGCGGATGGGAGCGGATGGGAGTGGGTGGCACATCCAAAGGGCTTCCCGGGGGCCTCAGCGAAGTGGACGTGGAACGGAAAGAGCGGAAGCAGAGTGGACACCGAACGGATGAAGTGGATGCAGAGCGGAAACCTAGCGGATGCACAGCGGAAGCCTAATGGATGCCTGGCGTTAATTGCACATGCGGGGAGGATGCATTGCGTCAGCCCCACGGATATAATGGAAGCAGCTCGGAAGCAGGTCACCATTCAGAGGAAAGACCTGCTGCCGGACACATCGACTGCCTTGCCTGCCCTGCCTGCATGTCTGCCTGCCAGCCTTGCTGCCAGCCTCCCTGCCAGCCTTGCTGCCAGCCTGCCTGCAAGCCTTGCTGCCAGCTGGTCTGCCTGCCAGCCTTGCTGCCTGCCTTCCTGCCAGCCTTGGTTCATGTCTGCCTGCCAGCCTTGGTGCCTGCCTGCCTGCAAGCCTGCCTGCCAGCCTTGGTTCATGTCTGCCTGCCAGCCTTGGTGCCTGCCTGCCTGCAAGCCTGCCTGCCAGCCTTCCTGCCAGCCTTGGTGCCTGCCTCCCTGCCAGCCTTCCTGCCTGCCTTGGTTCCTGCCAACCTCCCTGCCAGCCAGCAACCCCACAACCATGCGGAAGCACAGCAAGCCTCAGCCCTCTGCTGCCAGGCCTGGCAAGAGGGACAGGGCTACCATCCCGCCCCCTGGCCCTCACTCTGGTTCTGCTGGGGCTTCTGCAGCACGGGCTCGCTCTTCTGGGGCTGGCGCTTCTGCTGCTTCTGCTTCTGGAGGAGCTGATGACAAGCACTCCAACACCAGCCACCTCCACAGCACCTGCACCCTTCACCCCTGGGACTGAGTGACCAAGAGGAGTGCCAGAGATTCATTTTTGTTTTATAGCTTCTTGTTAGTAAAGTCTATTTATGATTCACACACTTGCTTCATTTCTTTTTTTTAATAAAGTCTTGCTGGAAACTGTTAGAAATGGTTTAAGCTTTTGCATGATTGTGGGATGGGTAAGGATAGCTTTGGAATGGGTTAGGATACCTGTGGTATGGGTAATAGCTGTGGGATGGGTTAGGATAGCTGTAGGATAGATAAACCTCCAGTGCAAGCATAGTGGGACTGTATGGTCCACCATCCCAGGTGCCACACCTATGGCCCTTTAATATCAATAATAATGTAATAATTATCCACACATGTCAACATAAACACAACTCTTTATTAAACGCCCTGTTCATTGTAGGCCAATCAAACATACATGGCCCAATCTCATCTGTGTGATGAGACAGGCTGAAGGAAGCATCCATTAAGCATCTACCATCCTGTCTTGCCACTCCACTGCTCCAGCTGGGGAGTTGCACGATTGTCTCAGGAGGTTGCGCTGCTTCTTCGCTTCATTTGAGGCTCTGTTGGGGCCTTGCACATCCTCAGTGTCGATCAGGTTTTGCCCTTGCCTCCATTCCCCAGGCTCCATGACCCCATTGGCTTGTTGGAGGTCCACGAGCCTGTTCTGCAAGACTGGGTAGCGGGTGCGCATGAGATTGTGCAGGATGCAGCAAGCTTCCATGATCCTCCTCACGGTCTCTGGGCAATGCTACATGGTGGTGAGAAGTACCTGGAACCTGTTGGCCAGGATGCCAAAGGCATTCTCCACCACCCGCCTTGCCCTGGACAGCCTGTAGTTGAAGATCCTCTCTTCACGGGTGAGGAGTCTGGAGGTGTAGGGCTTCATGAGGTAGGTTGTGAGGGAGAAGTCGTCATCCCCCACGATGAAGTAGGGCACATCTTGTGTGTCGTTGGGCAGGGGTTCTGGATCTGGGAAGCCCACGATGAGGTTGCGTTCCAGCCCCTCCTTGAGGTGACTGGCGTTGTATACCTGGGCATCCGAAGAGGAGCCGTTGCCTGAAGCATCGATGTACATGAACTTGTAGTCAGCATTGACCATGGCAAAGAGGATGATGCTGAAGAAGCCCTTGGAGTTGAAATAAGTGGACCCCGACTTGGCTGGAGATTTGCAGGCCACGTGCTTGCCATCTATGGCTCCAACGGTGTGTGGTAAGTTCCACCTCTGATACCACTGCTCTGCAACTTTCTTCCATCCTTCTTCAGTGGAGGGGCACTGGAGGAGCTCCTCCTTGTATTCTTCGATGATGGCCTGCACCACTTCTCTGACCACAATGCTGATGGTGTTGGATGGCACCCTCCAGCCGTTCTGCATGCTCCTGTAGGAGGTCCCTGAGGCCAGGTGGCGCAGAGTGAGTGCCACTTTGAGCCCAGGTTCCAGGCTGGGCCGGAAGCTGGTGTTTGCCTTGGTCAACCTGGGTGTCAGGCGCTGCACAACTTCGTCAAACATGGCTGGAGGCATCCTCATGAAGTTCTGGAACGCCCGAGTGTCTTCGCTCCTGAGCTCCACCATCAGCTTGTTGTACAGTCCGTCCTCCGCTCTACCGGCGAACCATCTTCGGACCCAGACTCTTTTTGGGTGCCTCCTTTTCTTCTCGCAGTAGTGTTCACAGAGCCTGCAGATGGCTTTGCACTGTTGCAGAACGATGGTGGCTGCCGAAAGGACTTTGTTACAATCCATGGTGGACATGACTGGATGCTGTGGAAGAGGAAGAGGCAGATGAAGGCTGCAGAGGTCTGCACCGCTGGGCTGCTGTTCTGAAAGTGCGATGCAGGCGAGTTGCTCCCCCTTTTTATAGGCAGTATAGGTTTTCCGCTAGGCATCCCCTAGGCATCCTCTAGGCATCCTGTATTCATCCTTAATATCCGAGATAGGTCCCCTCTGCGAACGTTTTTTCCGTTTTAAACGCTTTGTTTCCATGCTGCATCCGCTAGGCATCCGTTCTGCATCCGTTCTGTGTCCATTCCGCTTCCTCCCTGCGTCCGTTTACCGCTGGAGCGGGTGGAGTTGCGCGGCTGCGTAGCGGACGCCTAGCGGATATAGCGGATGCGTAGCAGATGCGTAGCAGGTGCAGAACGGACGAACTGGATACATTTTCCACGCAAAAGTTTTAGGCAGCCCAAAACTTTTGGAGCAGATGAAACGTCCATAAACGGATGCTGGACAGATAGAGAGGAAGCAAAACGGAGGCAGTGAGTACAGAACGGATACATCACGTTAACCAACGGATGGCAAGCTTTTTTGTCCGTTTTACATCCTCTTTGCATCCGTTGGTTCAGTGTGACATGGGCTTAACCCACATGTTCGGCTGTTTGCAGTAGCCTGTAGTCATGTGACCATAATTTACAATGTTTTCTTCCAGAAGCCAGTATTTACTTCCAGTTTCTAGGGGAAAAAATGCCTATTGTGGGCAATAGGTTCACTTAATAGCTTTCAATACCATCAACCATAGTATCCTTTTGGGTCAACTATGGAGACTAGGGGTGGGCAGCACAGTTTTCCACTTTTTCGACCCCTTTCTCAGAAGCTGGACCTCATCAGTGTGACTAGGGAATGAGAGGTCCAGTCCTGGATCACTATCTTGTGGCATGCCACAGTGCTTGATATTCTCTCCACTCCTTTTTAACCTCTATAATAAACTGCTGTATGAGATTGTGCATCACCATGGGTTGAGGTATCTGCAGTATGCTGGCCATACCCAACTCTATATTTCCACACAAGATTGATTGGTTTGGGGTGCATGGGGTCCCAAGATCCACCATCTTGTCATCTTTGACTCTGGATGGTAGTATCCCAGACAGATCCAATCCGCAACTTGGAGATTGTCCTGGACTCACAATTCCTGCTCAAAGAACAGGTGGCAGTCATGGCTAGGAGAGCCTTTCCACAACTTCGGGTTGTGTGGCAGCCTTTGTTGGGTCAGAAGTCCATGTACTCAGTCATTCAGTCCCTAGTCATCTTACTGTTGGACTATTATAGTACATTCTCTGTGGGGTTGAAGAGCATTTAGAAGCTGCAGCTGGTGCAGAGTGCAGTTGCGCAGGGAATTCTTGGGGCCTGAAGAATGACCCATGTAACACCATTGCTCCATGAGCTGCATTAATTGCCAGTCGGTTTTGGGGTACAATTTAAAGTTTTGGACATCACCTTTAAAGCCTTTCATAGCATGGGGCCAGACTATTTGAGGGACTGTTTCACCCCACTGAATTGGCCCATCCCACCTGTGCTGGCAGAGGAAGCAAGCTATTGATCTCATCGGCCCAATTATTCCAGCTAACAGGGTCCAGGGGAAGGGCCTTCTCTGCTGCTGCAAATTCCCTCAGGAACATCTTGTCCCCAATGTGAGGCCAGCCTCAATCCTCCTGATCTTTTCTAAGGGCCTAAAAACTTGGTTCTGCCAGTTAACTTGGGGATCCAATGGGAGAACATCACAGTGGAGGTTGATTGTTTAACAACAGATCCCCACTCCCCCAATCCTATCCCCACCCTCCCCATCTGTAATTGGGTTGTAGCATGTGCAGATATTAAGTGTGTGTGTGTGTGTGTGTATCGTTATAAGCTGCCCAGAGTTACCTTGTGGTAAAATGGGCGGCTAATTAAGAAGGAAGGAAGGGGGAGCCAATCCATTAGATATGTATGGGACTCATACAAAATACAGTAGTTTAAAAAAATGTGTAAATCTATTAGAAATATATACTTACTTAACTAATATTTGCATTAAATAAGTATATATAGAATTGTAACAAACATTTTTCTGTCATTTTTTTCATTTTTTTGTTAAAGCACTTTCTGTGTTTTGTTCTTTTTGATAGTACATGTACTTCCATCATTAAAGATAATGCTCTTTTTCTTTCTGTCATTAATTATAAATAAATGAGTAAATAAATATCAGAAGTCCAGTTTTTCAGCAGTCATAACTTTGAACTGTTACCGAATGAATAGACATTAAGTGAAGAGTATCTGTGAAGACCACCCTTAGTAGCTTCACAAATGGGCCAGGGATGATATGGAGCAGCAGACTGAGGTAGATATCATGGGGATTTGTCCTTCAAAAATAGTAGTGTCTTCAGGCTGCAGCAAGCAGGATATGAGATGTATTCTCAGAGAGACAAGTGAGGCAAAAGATAATGCATAATGTAGGTCATGCAAATGCCAAAACTTATGTACCTGCATGCAACATCTTCAATTACCTATTGGGTATTGTAGAATTTTGTAGGAGTATGCCTGGAACAAAGACCAGGATACATTACATTGAAGCATTAATTCACTTATTGAAGCACTGGATGCAAAGATAAGCCAAAAGAAGATGAGGTTAAAGCTTCAGCTAATTAGCATTCCTTGGGCTTCTAATGTTATTGTGGCTGAATTGAGTTTTAGTTGCCCTGGGAAAATTTTTTGGGCAATTGCTTTATTTTTTTTTTCAGGAAGATACATTTGGTTTAGGTGGTTTTTAGTCTCAACCCTTAAATTCTCCTTCAATTGCATTCATATTATTATGTATTCATGCAAATGTTTGTGTTATTGTGGTTTCCTGCAGATGTCATTAACTAATTGTGACAATTGAATTGAGTACAGGAACATAGTATAGCAGTGGCTAAATGTCAAACAGTCCAGAACAATGAGTTGTTCTTGACTTACCTGAACAAATTTTTGTTCTATGTCACTTGAAGACAAATTAATGACTAACACAGCTATCCATCTATCCATTATCTTTCTACCTACCTACCTGCCTAATTTATATGTGCTCATCTTGCTGTCCAAGGTAATACTCAGTGGCTTAAACATAATAAAACATATGGAAGTAAAAACAAATATAAATATAAAAATGATTGAAATTACAAGAGATCAAAACATGGGTCTGGAGCAGAGAGGTGGCGGCGGCTTCTCTGTTACTACACTAGCTATTACCAGCAAACAGTTCCTCCTTCAGGGCCTCATCTAACCAGAATACATAGCCAAGTTTTAAGGCATTTCCTGAAGGCCAGAAGGGTGGGGAAAGACCTTACTTCCTCTATCAAGATGTAATGGTGAAGGCATTTCAGTGTCTTCAGTATTGACAAAACATATTGACAACACTGAAGCTCAGTAATTATTATTTGTTATTCCAGATTGTCAACCATTAAGCGTGTGCAGCACAGTACCAGCACTTCCTTTCAGACAGCATTGTGTCGCTTTAGGATTAAAAAAACAGCTGTCATGGATTTCCCATGTTGAGATCACCAACTTGGTATTAGAATAGAACAAGATATCTTACTGTGCTTCTAACTGCATGCCTGGTATCGTGCTATGCTTCTATACCACCATTCATCTTACAACAACTAAAATCATTTGCTTAACATTCAAAGGTACAATGGCACTGAAAAAAGAGACTTATGTGGTCCTCACACTTACAACCATCACAACATCTCCTGTGATCACCTGATCAAAATTCTGGTACTTGGCAACCAGCATGTACTTATGAAGGTTGCAGTGTTCCAGGGTCACTTTACTGCCATTTGACATCTTCCCAGTTTCCAACAATCAAAGTTAATGGAGAAAACAAGATTCACTGAATTAATGCATGATTCATTTAAGAAACACAGTGATTTGCTTAATGAGCATGGCAAAAATGTAGTAAAATCAAGCATGACTCAGTAACTACCTTGTTAGTGATGGAAATTCTGGTTCCAATTGTGGTGATAAGTCAAGGACTTAATGATTTTAATCTTCAGTTTTAAATTAGAAAACTGATGCCAAAGTGTTGGACTTCATTCAATAAGGAAAGTCTGTTTAACATTAATAAATGACACCTTGAATTCAATGCGGAAACAGGACGTGGGGAATATGTAGCGGGGATGTTAAACGGATGTTCATTGGAAGCCTAGCGGATGAAAGCGGATGGAAGGGGATGACACCTCCGAAGGGGTTCCAGGGGATAATTGCAAAGTGGACGTATAGCGGATGAAGCGGATCACGTACGCCTAAAGGAAAGAAAGGGGATGCCGCGCGGATGTATATCGGATGCAAACCGTTCACTGCGCATCCTTTCTATTTCTGTGCTACTAACGATGTATAGACGTTCCACGTACCTTTTCTTTCCTCCCTCTTTCCGTTTTCAGCTGCAGCAGATGTGAGTTGCGAGGATGCCCAGAGCATGCAGAGAGGATACAGCGGACGTTTAACAGATGATAACGGACATAGAATGTTTGTTGCTCGTATGTCACGGATTTACATTGTACATGGAAAGTTCATCCACTCACAAAATTTTGTGCAGCTCAAAACTTGCGCGGATGAAATCGCAGTGGATGGATGCTCGACGGATAAAGCGTATGAAACACATATGCAATGAGTGTTTGAAACGGATGCATAGCATTTTCCAACGGATGGCAAGCTTTTTTTAATGTTTTACATCCTCTTTGCATCCGTAAGTGCAGTGGGACCGGGCCCAGGAAGAGACAGTCCCTAAGATAATATGGTCCCATACCATTAGCTTTAAAGGTCAAAATCAGCACCTTGAATTGCATCTAGAAAACTAGTAACCAATGCAGTTTGCAGAACAGAGATGTAATGTGTACATTCTAAAAGCACACATAACTGTCTTGGCAATTGCAGTCTGCGCCAGCTGAAGCTCCTGGATCCTCTTCAAGGGCAGTCCCAGGTAGAATACATTACAACAATTTATAAATTTTATGACCAGTCCTTTCATTTATGATCTTTGCCGGTATGTAAAGCAAAGAAAAGCTGGAGAATGGTCATAAGTACAGTTGCAGTTTCACTTAGCAACTGCTTTGCTTAGCAACCAAGTGCTGGTTTCAATTGTGGTTGTTAAATAAGGACTAGCTATATATTCCCATTTGGGAACTGGTTCACTTTTTTTCACGTGTCAGTCTTTATCATGGATGATGTTGATAATCTCTGGTGAATGTTCTCCTCTTCTCCTCCAGACCAATTCTCTATCATTCAGTACCATTTTTCATAAAAGTATATCTCCTGCATGGCAGCAACAGAGTCTTTTTGGAGGATGGAGACGAATGTTTTTTTTTCTTCTTCCATTACTTCACTCATAGAGGAACTTGAGGCCAGTTCAGGTTTTGAGAAATCTTAAGTTTCATTTGATAGTTTTGTACAGTAGTCATGACAACACACGTGATTGCTGGAAATATATGCAATTCAGAATAGAATCTGAGGCTTCTCAATTTGATAAATGCATGTATATAGTCACCCATTGCCTCTTCTGTGAGGCAGTTCTAAAATCCTTTTTCCTTTTAATTGTTAAAGACATGCAAAGATTGGGGACAAGGAAACAAAAAAAATAACATTTTACTTCTCTAGCAATTTCACTTAAGATTTTAATTTTATTTACATATTAATATTAAGTTTCAATTCGCTGAGGGGTCACTTTTACAACACTAATTATTTAGTTAATATTGTTGGTTTTGCAACATTTGTGATTATTGTAAACTAATATCAGGTTTATCACTGAGGCATCATCCTGACAGTTTATTCAGTCTCCTACCTGCCTCTTCAAATTAAAATTTTGTTACATGGGCCATTTTACTGTCACAAATTTCCCATCTCATCCATTATATCAATACTTTCATTGATAGAACATATTTTCCAGTTCTTTTGTTTTCTTTGCTGTGTATTTTGGGCTTTAACAAATTGCAAGAAAATAGGTTCTAATAGGTCACATGAATGAATAAATTAAATTATTTTTTCTTTTTTCTAGAAAATCAAAGTTAAAGTTGATAATCTATGAAATCATTAGTAATCAACCTTGTGTCTATTTTGTTTAGTAGTTTAATTGCTAGCCTTAAATGCAACATTATAGTAGGGCCTAAAATTGTGCAAGACAAATTGTATAGCATGCTGTCATATTGTGTGTGGAGTCATCAATTAAGCAGGAAATACATGTTTTTCTTGACAATTGTGGGGGTTAAAAATGCAAAAGAACATACAGGATTCAAAAGGGCAATTCAGAATTGCTAAACAAAGTAATATATCTCAAAATATCAAACATACAACCATCATTCTAAGACTTTCAGGGATAACATATAGGTCTGTAATCTTGATATGTATGTATCTCAGACACACAGACAATTTGGAAGAGACTGGAATGTTTATCGAGAAAGCTTTATCACAGGAAAGGGAGACAATGTAAGATTAGTATTGATTTTAAAATAAAAGTTGTAATAAGAAACTCCACAAATTATTAAGCCATCTATAATTTAACAAAATAACATGAAAATTAGCAACGATAATATTGTTATTAGCAACTATTCAGATATTGGTAAATTGTTAGGGATTTCAAGCCACAAAAATAGATTTTGTGGTTAAAAAGACTTTAAATTTTATCTCGTTTCAAAGTGGAAGGCACACATTTTTCTGCCCTTGGGCAGTTTTTCTGAAGCGTGATTTTCCCACTAAAAGTAAGTAAAATATTTTTTTAATCAAGATTTATTATATACTGTCTTCATCAATCACATGAATAGCATTATTCTTAATTAATGGCAGTGGAACTGTTTTGGAATTGGATACTAGATCGACTACTTATAAGCAGGCTTTGATGTTAACTGGACTGTATTAATTTCTAATAATTATTATCTCAGAAGACAGTGTTGCCCTAATATTTTAAGGCCGAATAGGGAAGTGTGTGTGTGTGTGTGTGTGTGTGTGTGTGTGTGTGTTTTGACATGCTTATCTTTAAACTACAATAGCTCTCTTGGATCAGATCTATGGCTTATCTAGTACAGCATTCTGTCTCTAGCAATCACCAATCAGATGCCTCTGAGAAGCCAATAAATACAATAATGCAAATACTTTCCTTCTCTGATAATGGTTCCCTAGTGATAGCTTATGGGACTGAAGCTGCTTGATGGCTTAATGAAACATTTCCAATGAATTTGTGTCAAAAAGTAGTCTAAACTACTGTTTCTTGTGATTTTATAAATTACGTTGTATCTATCTTCAGTTTCCTGCAAATCAGCTTCAATGGAAGTGCCTAGATTCTATGTTTATGAAAGAAGGAGAAAAAATATTTTTACTTTCTCTGCACCATGCATAATTATATTCCTTACTTTCTTTCCACAAGGTTCTAAGCCCTAAATGTTATAATTTTTCAGAAAAGGTATTTCTGTCCTTTGACTATCTTCTAAATGTTTTCCACCTTTACAGTTTATTTTTTAAAATCCTGTACTGTATAGAGTTCTGATTCAAGTATGACTGCACAATAGAGGCGGATACAATATTGGCAGTTCAATTTTAAGACCTCTAGCTTATTCATCTAGGATGAAAAAACATATCTGCTGAAGGGGCTTGTTCAGCACTTCCAATGGATGTTCCATTTTACTTACTGATTGCTTATACTTTAATTTGGAAAAAAAATTCACTGAAAAATCATTGTGTTAGTTTGTAAGAAGCAACATCAGCTGCTTCCCTTAGACATTACAAAATATACTGTTCTCAAAGCCTTGAAAGGTTAGCAATGTGGACACTTAGCCCATTGAAAACTACCTTGTTCTCAGAAAAGCACAGGTTAACTGCTCTCCCTCTTGACCTATGAACCACGTGGAAGCAAAAAAACAGTTACAGTCAAGAATTGGCTTTATTCATGGAGATGGGAAGCTGCATCACTGGCAGCAACCCAGGACTGCACACACAGCGACAGTGGGAGGTATATATCCATGCCACAGTCAAAATATACAGAGTGCTGGGGGCAGGAAAGGAAAGATGCTCCTTTTGTTTAGGATACATAGACACAACTTCTGCACCATTAAAATCAGGAAGTCTCTTTTACATGACCAGGACAGAGATTTTTTTTTTTAAAAAAAAGTTCCAATGATAATGGAACGGAGTTGACATGATTCACGTGCAAGCAAATGTACAATGGACCCAGTGCAAGGCCCCAGTCAAGGACATGGAGTGCTCTGTTTAAAAACAGAGAAGATACAACATGCTGCTTACAGACACATAAAATTTGGCCTTATTGCACTGGGAGGGAGACAGGCAATAAGGCTGGGCTTTGAAATGTACACATGTACACAAACCACTGCGATCAGGGTTTGTCTTCGGTATTCTTTCTCTTTAACGCTAAAGACCACAATACATATAACACTGATCCTGATGAGGTCTCTTGGAGCAGAACTGGAGGAAGAACTTATGACAGGATGGGGTATGGGGGATTCTCTCCATTAGCATCTGCATCAAGACCTTCCCTTGGAGAGATGGATGTGGATAGGGAAGAAGAAATTATTGTTATTGTGCTGCTGGTGGAAGTGCCGGGAACAGCTGTGACCATTATGCTTCTGGCTCATATTCCTGATATTCCTCCTGAAAAGAAATTGAAAACATTAATTGTATTGGATGATATAAGACATGAGACAAAATAACGCATCTCTAGATCACATCTCTAGATCTGCTCTACAGATCCACTCTTACTTTTTACTTTCGATCTTTATCCTATCAACTATTATGGTTTACTAAACAGAACTGCCTACTTACAAAAGCCTCTTGCCTTTAAACATGGCGGGTAAAGTGATTGGTTATATATATTTCTAAAAACTAATTTTTACTGAAAATTTTAATTACAGTAGAATAAGCCAAAACAAACTAAAAGAGAAAAAAGAGATATGGAAGAAAAGATTCAAGAGAAGAAAAAGGGAAATGTAAGAAAAAAAGATAAATATATTTAAAGAAGTTATTTTTTTCTTTCATCTCCACCACAAATATAAACAAACATAATTCTTCACCTCATAAGATTAGAAATAAATATCTATTTTCCCCCAAATCCATCTTTATATGTTAATGCAGCCAATTGCAAACTCCATACAACAACTGATGTAAGTAGTTCTTAACTACTTACTCCTCCACTACTTACATCAATTGTTGTATGGAGTTTGTAGTTGTATAATTGTTAATACTATATTATCTTTATAGCATTTTATTCTTGTATTCTCCTTTAATTCAGATCTTGGTTATTTATTTTATCTTTTTAGATCATGTTTACTAGGATTTCCAAAAAGGCTACAAATAGTAAAAAGGAAACTGGACCTCATTGCCAATGCATCTTTACATATTGAGAAGTTTTCAGAGAGTGTTGCAATTGCCACTGCTTGCTGTTGATATTTGCTCTCCACCAAAGTTTTGAATTCTTCACTGGAGTTCATTCAACCTAGAACATTCCAAAAAACTGATTCCCAATTGCTGAAGGCTTTATTCACATCTGAAAATATTTCTGTCTTTTTAATGTTGATGTTGATATATCCTAGTGCGTTTATAATAAATTTGTTCATCATCTTCCTCTTTGCAATATAATCTGCCTGCTCTATGTATATCATTTCACTTCCCTATGCACTTCCTTATCCACTCTGTCAATATAGTCCACATTCAATAAAGAAATTTGGAAGAGTGAAGTTTCTTTGGGTTATTCCGTGTATGTGTGTGTGCGTGCATACCGCACACGCATTTGGATTACATATGCTGCTTCCCTTGTGACCGTATATTGGAAGAGCTTTCTTGGAGCTTTCCTTCTTTCTTTTCCTTTTAGCTGATTTGACTAAATTAAAATGTAGCATTCTGTTCATATTTTTAACAATGATTATTATACCCTCTGTGGTTTCTATTAGGATATAAATATTATTTTCATACAATTTTCTGAATTAAATTTTTGTCTTTTTTCAGTTTCAAGATTAAAATTTGTCCATTTTTATCTTATTTTGTTTTTTTAATAATTCTTAAGATGATTATAAAAATATTCTGTTTTTTTCCAGATGCTATGTATTCTTGATGTAAGTTTTTCTGTTTTAATGAAGTGATGTAGTGTTGTTTTATGTGTTTCTTGTAAACAACATCAGCTTTATATGTTCAGATCTTGTTGAAAATTGTCCTTTTACTAAAATAATTCCATATAGGTTTAATGATTAATGCCCCCCCCATTTTGTTTGCAATTTATTTTGGTTTAATACTGCAGTTTAAAGGGACAATGATGGCTTCCTGACAGGAATCTTCTCCCTACTTTGAAGTCTGTGGTATTTTTATTACTCAGATTCTTAAGGTTAATAGGTTAATCTAAGAAAGCATAGCCAGGGGATTTCTGGTCTCACACAGCCCATATTTTTCATTAACTAGCACCCATACAGATACATTTTTTCAATGTCAATTTCCAATGCTACACATTGCCAACTCCCATGCAAGCATATACTTCCCCCCCCTCTTTTCTTTGACAGAAAGATGTAAATAATCTCCAATCAATCAACCATTGAATTTCCATTCCCCTCTGTTGGATTTTATAATGCCAACTATTTTCCTTCATTAAACTTTATAAATACAATTATTTTGACTACTTTATACAACAGTTCCGATGCTGGAATAAAAAGAGAAGAGAAGATAATTGATTGCAGCACAACAGCAGTATTATGTTGAGACAAACTTTTCTTTAAAAAAGAATGCACTCCAGAACTAAGATGTGCTCCAGAACTGAAAATACTGAGGAAACAGATTCCACTGAGCTCAAGTAGCAGTTAGATTTACTGCTGTGAATGCCTGCGATTGATAGAAAATAATGACAATTGAACAACAAACTAGATGTAAGCTGCCTTTGAGCATTTATATAACAAAGCAGTGTCTTATTTCAGCTATTTCTCTTATTTTTCTATATAAAATGTAGAAAGACGGTTACTGGCAGAGAGATGAGATAGAAATACTCTAGAAGTTTTACAATGGAATATTTATTGGAAGTTGGTAAACAAATTATAAAAAAATCAGAATAAGAACTTATCATTTTACTTAAAACCTGAAAACAATAGGGGTTGGATATAGAGATCTACTAAGTAAATACTGTTATGGAAGGTATTTTATAACAAAGAAAGAAGGGAGACAAGGAAGAAAGAAGAATCAGACTCAAACATGCTCAATCAAATGTTCAAGAAACTAGCGGGAGAAGGCGGAGCCTCGTCTCGGTGCTACAGCTGCGATCTCGGGGCTCTGAGATCGCAGCTGATATTTTCACCCCTGGTCGGTCCTAACGGACCTAAACCGTCCCGTAGAGACGGGGATTGTGAAGGGCACAGTCCCAGGATCCCAGAGATATCGCAAATCTCTGGTTTGATCCGGGAGAAGCCCTTTTGCTGGCGGTGAAAAGGCAGCCTCCAAAGCTGCTGAAGTCGGGACAGCTCCGAAAAGAAAGAGGCTGGAGAGAGGGTGTGTCGGCTGGGTGAGAAACTTCCTTTTGTATTGCAAATTGGCTGAGACCTGAAAGGATATCCTGAACAAAGAAGAAACCTTTATTTTTCTTTGACTGGAATCTCCTTGAGCGGCGTTTTTTAAAGTGATGTCAAATTGAGGCTTGGATTCTTTCCTTACTATTTTTTTCTCTGAGGAATTTAATGTGATTTTGTAGCTAATCAGATTGAATTTTTTCTTATATATATTTTTATGCTTCTTTTGATTTTTTAATTTTCTTTAGGATAGAGACCCCCTTTGTTTTGTTTTTTTCCCTCTGAGTTTTGTATACATTACTTTTCTTTCTGGCTGAGGGGGGAAAAAAGTATTAAGAGACTTTGCAACACTGCCAACTAGAGGCTTGAAAATACTTTATTTGAACTGGGGAGAAATGTATAAACACTCACAAAATGTCTTCCCAAGGACATTTTAATGTGATAAGATGGAGGGAGAGCACAGAAAAATATTATTACAGGTGTTTTCCTGGATTCTTATCAATGTTTCAACACTTGAGGCTTGGCTTTGAAGCTGCTGGAGAAGAGAGTCATAATAAGAGCCTTGGATAAATAAACAAAGTGCAGTGTGCAGTCCATATATATATATATATATATACACTTGTGAAATCTCTACTCGCCAGCCTTTTTGTATATTTCAATTCTAGTAATATTTTTATTTTTTTTATTTTATCCTTCTTCTTCTTTGGCTTTGGGCCATTTTTATTATTGGATTTTTCCATTTTGGATCATAATTGGCTACTCTATCAGATGGACTGAAGGTTTAAAAGAATTTGAAGTTTTTTGAAGCATTAAAGTGGAAAAAAGGGGAAAAAAAAGAAGAAGAAAGTGTGAAATGAAATAGACTGTGTGTATTTGGATTGTTTGCTGACTTTGGGACTTCTGGAAACTCTTATTTGAATGATTAAAATCATTTGGATTGCTTGAATTTTTTTTTCTTTTTTTCTTTTACAATGGCATTACTTATGGATGAACTGAAAATGGAATTTATAAAATATAAACAAGAGAAACAAGAAGGGAAAGATTCTTTTGGCTCTATTTTTAATTTTTTAGAAATGGCAATTTCTACATATGAGAAACTACAAGAACAAGAAGATTGGGATGAAGAAGAAACCATCCTTAATGAACAAGCAACTTTATTTGGGGAAGAAAGGGGAAAGGGGAGAAAGAGAATGGAGAATTTAAGACTTAAAAAAAACAACCAAAAAAGGGAAAAACAAGGTGAAAAGTGGACACAACATCAGAAAGCAACAGAAAAGAGGAATACACAAGAAGGTGGAGATTAAGAGACAAGGGGGTAAAAAGGGTAGAGTGGAGAAGCAAGGGAGGAAAGAAGGGAAGAGAAGTTACAAAGGTTTGAAACAAGATGTAAAGAAACAGAATTTATTTAGAGATAATGGGTAAACATATAACTGAAAAAGAGATTCTGCAAAGATACAGTTTAAGACTTAAATGAATATTAATTTGAATGATATAACTTTAATTGCTATGGATTGTTGTTTTAATTATATTATATTTTTTAAATATAGTTTCAAAATACTGAGTTTATCTTTAGAATGTACTACGCAGAATCCGAATGAAAATTATGTGTCATGTTAAGCTTTAAAACTAGGGGAGGGATAAGTATGACAAGGTATTATACTCCAATTAGTCATTACAGAAGAAACTTTGTGTTAATGAGAAAAGATAAATAGCTAGCTGAAATAGAACAGACAAAGGATATAAGTATAATGATTTTAATTGAGATGAAATAAATATAATAGAATTAAGAGAGTGAAAAGAGAGGAGAAGCTATATAGAAAATGCAAAATAATAAATAAGAAATGGAATGTTATTTAAAAGTAAGCATGAACTTGAATTTATCTCTGTACAAAAAGATGTAACTCGGGATCAAACTGCCGTCCAAAAAGATATTTTATGTTTTTTATGTTTTGTGTTTGTTTGTACATGTTTGTTTGTTAAAAATTAATAAAATTCTTTATAAAAAAAAAGAAAAAGAAACTAGCAACCCAAATATTTATTTATTAAATTTATATGCTGCCCATCTCATTATCGAAATATCAGGACTTGAATGAAAACTTTAAATACCAGAAACAGGGATGAATATAATGGAGGACATGGAACTTGATTTAAAAATAGAAAACGAAGATATGAGAATAGATTTAAAAACAGATTAGGAACACTGCAATGAATATTCAAGTTACACAAATAATTAAAAGGAAAGCAAGAAAATCTCACAGTTGGAAGTCTAAGAGCAAAAATGCCAGAAAATAGAAAGGATAAACTGAAATTTCATCAATTAAAATTCAGAGGCATCTCAGAAGAGTTCAAAAAAGGATATTTTGAAAGACACCTTAAAGCTTTGATGCAGGGATTTTCCAAATATTAACACATTTTCAGGATAAATTCCACATTTGCAAAAGAAGAAAAATGACTCCTGATGTCTTATAAGATTTTTATACAAAAATGCTATTCTAAAACCACAGATCAATATTTTAACTATACAAGAGGAGCAAATTCAAGACAGATTAACTGCTCAGGAGTCAAAAAACTTTCTATCATAGGGAAGCAAACTGGAGATGAAGAAAATGTTAAGTCTCTTCAGCCTTATCCTTAACAATTTATTTGATTTCAATCCATATTTCCTCTAATTTTTTTCCCATTAGGTTTGGGACTTCATAGCAATTCCTAATGTTCTTGAAAATGGTGAGCTCAAATTCATATTGTGGAAGTTGATTGGCTTTGTTCTTCTCTGTGTAATTTGCAGTTTGTGATCTATTCCATGTATATAAGTGTCAATTTCATTTAAACAATGTTATCAATAAAGATACCATTGGATTGCCAGAAATTGGTAAATCATTCTCCTTAATTTCTATTTTCTAACTCCAGCCACGTTTTCCTCACTGATTCAAATTTTGGCATTTCAGTCTCTCGTCAAAGGCAGCACATCTTGTTTACATGTTCTATTGATTTCAAATTCAACTTGACCATAAAACTCATTAGTCTCCTCTTTTTCTGCATGAGTAGTTGGAACATAAACTTGGAGAATATCACATTAAAGACTTGTTTATGAAGTCTACTTTGTATTCTTTTAGTCATTATATCCCAATATTGTCTCTGCTATATCCTTCATAATTATGAAAGCGATGCCTTTTTTAATGTCTTGAATAGTAAACATGATATACTGATTGAAAGTTCACAATTCCACCCTGTTTCAGTTTTGTGGTATCTAAGATGTCACTGCTGATTAATTTCATCTTTCACTGTTCAACTTTTCCATGTTTTGTTTGTTTTTTTGAAAGAATTTTATTAATTTTTTTAAAAAACAAACATATACAAACAAAACACAAAACATAAAGAACATAAAACATCTTTTTGGAAAGCAGTTTGATCCTGGGTTACATCTTTTTGTACAGACATAAATTCAAGTTCATGCTTACTTTTATATAGCATTCCATATCTTATTTACCATTTTACATTTTCTATATAGCTTCTCCCCTCTTTTCACTCTCTTAATTCTATTTTATTTATTTCATTTCAATTTAAATAATTATACTTATATCCTTTGTCCTGTTTCAGCTGTCTATTATCTTTTCTCATTGACACAAAATTTCTTGTGTAATCACTGATTGGAGTATGACGCCTTTATATCTTTCCCCTAAGTTTACCACTTAAAATAATACATAATTTTCATTTGGATTTTGCATAGTACATTCTAGAGCTACACTCAATATTTTAAAATAGGAAAAATATATTAAATATATAATATAATTAAAACAACAATCCATAGCAATTGAAATTATATCGGTAAGATTGATATTCATTTTAGTCTTAAACATTTTACACATTCCTTTCCAAATAAGTGTCATGCTTCTCTGGGAACACTTACAGATTTTGCTTAGTTACTTCACCCCATTTCACTTATATTTTAAAATATTATGTAATGACAATGTTCCCATTCCTTTTTAGTTCAATTCTCTCATATTTCATTTCCTTTATTTTATTCAAAAAAATTTTCGCTAAATTACATTAAATATTTTATCCCATTTTATAATCATATGTTGTTCAAATTTTCTAACCTTATTTCAAATACAAATACAATACAGTCTTATGTACCTTTGCAGAATCTCTTTTTCAGTTATATTTTTACCCATTATCTCTAAATAAATCCTGTTTCTTTACATCTTGTTTCAAACCTTTGTAGCTTCTCTTCCCTTCTTTCCTCCTTTGCTTCTCCCTCTACCCTTTTTACCCCCCTGTCTCTTAATCTCCACCCTCTTCTTGTGTATTCCTCTTTTCTGTTGCTTTTCTGATGTTGTGTCCACTTTTCACCTTATTTTTCCCTTTTTTGGTTGTTTTTTTAAGTCTTAAATTCTCCATTCTCTTTCCTCCCTTTCCCCTTTCTTCCCGAGATAAAGTTGCTTGTTCATTAAAGATGGCTTCTTCTTCATCCCAATCGTCTTGTTCTTGTAGTTTCTCATACGTAGAAATCACCATTTCTAAAAAATGAAAAAAGGAGCCAAAAGAGCCCTTCCCTTCTTGTTCATCTTCTTTATATTTTATAAATTCCATTTTCAGTTCATCCACAAGTAATGCCATTGTAAAAAAAATTTTAAACAACCCAAATGATTTTAATCATTCAAACAAGAATTTCCAAAAGTCCCAAAGTCACCAAGCAATCCAAATACACACAGTCTATTTCATTTAACACTTTCTTCTTTTTTTCACTTCCTCTTCCTGTGGTTGTAATTCAGTTACAAAGTTCCAGTTAAAATGTATCTGTTAGAAGTCTTGTTGTGGTTTTGTTCTAGTCTTTTAAATTCCAAGCAATCTCCTCCAGCCAGATCTTAAGGCCCACTCCACCTGGCCGACGGACGCAAAACATATGCATAAAGGACACAGCAGATGAGCAAAATTTTTTTGGGGGGCTCCCGATTTGTGGTGAAAATTTGCATAAACAGAACGGAAAAGAACGGACGTGGGTAGTATGTAGCGGGGATGTTAAACGGATGTTCATCGGAAGCCTAGTGGATGAAAGCGGATGGAAGGGGATGACACCTCCGAAGGGGTTATGGGGGATAATTGTGAAGCAGACACATAGCGGATGAAGCGGATGCATCACATACGCCTAAAGGAAACAAAGGGGATGCCCGCAGATGTATATCGGATGCAAACCGTTCACTGCGCATCCATTCTATTTCCGTGCTACTAATAATGTATAAACGTTCCATGTACCTTTTCTTTCCTCCCTCTTTCCATTTTCAGCTGCAGCGGATGTAAGTTGCAAGGATGCCCATAGGATGCAGAGAGGATACAGCGGACGTTTAACGGATGATAACGGACATAGAACGTTTGTTGCTTGTATGTCGTGGATTTACATCGTACATGGCGGAAAGTTCATCCGTTCACAAAGTTTTGTGCAGCTCAATACTTCTTGCGCGGATGAAAGTGGATGGATGGTCCACAGATAGAGCGTATGAAACACGTATGCAATGAGTACACAACGGATGCATAGCGTTTTCCAACAGATGGCAAGCTTTTTTTAATGTTTTACATCCTCTTTGCATCCGTAAGTGCAGTGGGACCGGGCCTTAAATCTTAATTCTTATCCTCTCCCTTGCCACTTACAGCATAAAAAAAGTTTTTCTTCCAGTGTTCAGAAATCTTTATTGTCCCCTTGGCTTTAATTTTGCAGTTTGATTACCTGCTGATGCCAAAGTGGGTTTTTCCAATTTCTCATTCATTTGCTGTCACTATAAGGAAGGAGAGTGAGAAAAAACAAATTTTCCCCTTTCACTTTTATTTGCTGCTTCTAGATCTTCTTAGGGAGCGATGTATCTTTTTCCAAAATTTAAATTCCAGGATACCTTGGATGTTGTTTCTCATCCAGGTCAGCCAAAACTTTCACTTCTCAGCTTCCTCCTGCACGTTCTTTTCCGGATGAAAGCTTCTTTGTGGCGGCCACTTCTGACCACCGCTCTACCGCTTTTGGAAAAGGGAGTTAAGCCAGCTGAGGAGGGGGGGTGCGAATCCCGACCCCTGCTAGGGGGTCTCCCCTGTCTTCAGCTACCTCTACGGGGTAACTATAGCCCCGAAGCCGGTTGGCTCGGGGCACTCCAGTGACGAGCGCAGCAGAAAATGCGCACAATCGCGGGTTCCTGCTGCCACCGAGCCTTGCAAACCGGAAGTCCCCAACTTTTCCATGTTTATGTTTCATATATGCCATGTTCCCACTGTAATTCTTTTTTTTGCAGCTTTGGATTCCCCCCCCCCCCCTTTATGGCAGTATCAGCAACTGAATGTCTGGAAACCTTTAATCCACATTGTTAGTACTCCAAAAAGAGCTTCAGCCCTTCTTCAGTAGTGAGTTATCTGATCAGCCTGGTAAATTATCAGTCATTTTATCTAATCAAGGCATGTGATTTTCTTGGTAAAAAAACAGGAATAGTTTTCCAGTGCCTTCTTCACTTTATGAAATGATTGTTATTACTGCTTCCAGTAACTTCCTATATTGCTTCTGCCCAATAAAGGTGCCTGCTTGCTTTAGCATGACAGCTAGGATAATCTTCATGCTCTATTCGGACAATATACTCTTAGCATATATACCCATTATTCCTGGTTCAAATCTCCCAGGGAACTACCACCACAATGAAGCAGACAGCAGGACCTGGGATGTGGCAGGGACATAGAAGGCTAAATTCCTGTATTCCCTTTATTCCCCAGAATTTCTCATTGCCATTCTGTGATCAGTTTGCCCTAATTCTGCTTCACTCACCTGCCGTGGCTCTTCATAATTCTCACTCTCGGGTTCCAACAGTGGCTCTATCAGAGGCTCCTCCACTGCTTCTTGACCAACTTCCTCAGGCTGCAAAGAAAAAATAACAGCCAATATTACTTATTTCTGCCAGAGTACTTCCAAAATGTCCTCTGAAGGTTTCCTCAAACAATTAATTTATCAAGCTTAAATAATTGGCAAACAAAGGAATAAGCATCACATGGATTTCAGAAATACATGTTTAATTGCTAGATTGGGGCAAAAACATAATCTATAAAACCATAAGAGTAAATGCCCAGGCAAAGTTATAATCATTCTTTTTGAAACTCTTCTCACAGTTCCCACTCCTAGATTGTCTCTTTTCCCATAAACTATACTGTCATGAAATTTCATAGGCAACATATATTTTACAGGTGGAATGTTTAAAAATACTTAGCAACTAAAAGACTAGGTAATGAGGAATGAGACTGGAGAAAGTAATGGCTGTATTTGTACAACATACCAAACACGGTTAACAATAGTTTACTGGAAATGTTTAGATATCTACATGAATTATACTTTAACAACCCTGGTTGGATTTGCAGTATCTAATTCACAAGTTAGCTTAACATGTTATGCAAACCAGCCATTGTTTGATAGAATGATGTACTCTGTCGTTCTATATGTTATTGTATGACGGAAGATCATTTAGAGCAGAGTTAATAGTAATCAGGTATTCCACTTATCTTATGAATTGGCATTGTTAGCCAGTCACATCCTTCTTTTCACTGGGGTGTTCAAGGAAGGTATAAGATTGTATGAATCTGGAATGAATGAATGAATGCTTTGCATTTGTTTTTGCTAAAATAGTTATAGAACCGATATCTTTATTATGCAATTAAGCTGTATTAATTCCCTGAAAAATGGGCAGGAAGGGTAATAAAAGAAAAAACAACTAAGCCCTGCTGAATTTTTTTTAGCATGGATTCTACAAAAGTAAGTTGTATTTCAGTGTTTTAGAGTCTTGTTTAAAGTGCCAGCAGGTAAATGGAGGTAATCCTAACAACACTATAGTTCCTCATCAGAGAGTGTATTTCATGGGAATGGGGTGAGAGTAGGAATAAATGATCAATTTTTTTCAACTGGAGCCCTTCAAGGATCTGCATTAAGATCAAAGCTGATTTAACTTGTTCTTAAATTATCTTTATTTAATAATAGAGCAGGGAACATACTAAATTTGCAGATATATGGTGAATAAAAACAAAAATCTTTCAGGACTGTGCATGCTTAACTGTGCGTGCTTAACCAAGTGGTAAATACTGTTAAATATAAAGTGATGTACATCAGACAAGCTACCCACCCCTATGCAAATTCACACAACCTGTGTGAATTAAACAGAAAAAAACAGTATGGGCTCTAGTTCAAGGCAGATGTGCAGGAGCTGTGAAAAAGGCAAATTCCATGCTAGGGATCAGTGGGAAATGAACTGAAAATATACAGTATTTTAACCTTTTAATAACCTTATATGGCTCAGATGCATATTAAATATTATAGACTGTTCCAGTTGCACTTTTAAAATGCAGAAAGAAAGCTTAAAAAGCACTGAAGATCATCCCCAGAATGATCAGGGGACTCAAATGCTCTCTTTGTGATAAAAGACTAGAATGTTTAGGATTATTTAGAGAAATGGCAGAGACACAGCACAAAACTAAAGTACATAAAATCATGCTTGGCATATGGGCCATAGATTCCCCCCCCCCCTTCAAACATTATGATTTCATCTATGTTTGAATGCCCACTGATTTGTTATGAGGACAAGCTGTTCCAGCTCATTGGGAGTGTTTTTCAATTAACATAGTAAAAGACGTCCATGCAGAGATTCCAGATGCACAGAAGAATTTCATCAGAAATCAGCAATATGCTGAGCTCCAGTTAGATTGTTGCAGGGCCACCCACTCTATCCAGCTGCTGTGGCCCATGTCTCCAAAGCCATTTCTCTTACACTGTAGCATCCAATGAGATAGTTCTCATTGTGTACATGTGCAATTTGGATCAAGAGAATATTGGTCCTGTGAATGACCAAGTACAATTCTATGAAGTCAGTATTCCCATTTGTAAGTTATTTACATATGTAAAGCATTAGTTATAGGAGAAACAGTCAATTGTTTTAGTCTGACTCACTGGTTTTATTGAATGGCACAATTTTTTGTTTGTTTATAAATCTATAAAAAGCTGCATTCATTTCTGTGTTACTTCAAGTGTTCATAGGTGGTCTGGGAAGCTACAGCCCCCACCTTGCCACTGTCTGTTCAATGAGGTAGCTTAAAGACAGTTGCTGCACCTCCCACACATTGATTTCAGCCTCTCTTGCCCTCTCCACGTCATCCTCCTTTGCCTGCCAGCTTCTCTATTGCTCACTGATAAGCAATTGTCCTGAAAATAACCCTCATTGCTTCCTGTGAAAGCAGCAATAAGTCTCATTCCAGAGATGTGGTAACAGATAGGCTCGTGGATCCACAGTTTTTAAAAATGACATTGTTTCTTCCCATCTCAAAGATGGAAGGAAAGCATCAACATGGCTGTTGGGAAGAGCCTTGTGACTGGCAGTCTGACACCACTCTTCATAGGCTCCTTCCCCCCTTGCTAGTAGAGCAGCATGCCTCTTCCTGCCTGAATGCAATGGCCTCATTTCATCTTCAGCTGTTGCTATTTTAAGCTAAGCTGGAAGCAAATGATTCACTGGCAGCTCAGCTGCAAGATTCAAGAGTTTTTTCTCAGATTGGCAGTCCTGCAGCAGCCAGACAATTTCTGTAATACGGTTTGATTTTCTCAGCCTCAAGATGCACAAGTTTGTGCTTCTGAGCACATGCCAGTCCAAATGTATACATTCATCAAACAAGTTATAAAAATGAAGCATAACCCCCCCCCCCATGTGTGATGCTGAGCTAAATGAATATCACCACTTTTTACACTGCACAAATGATGGGATAGAGATTTTCACACATATTGGGTTAATATGTTACTGCACAACCCATATATGCAAAGACACTTGTATACATGCACTCCCATTGCTGCACACCATGGTTATAGGTTCTCATCCAAAGCATACTATATCCTGTCAAGTAAAATTATTGGAATGTCATTGCACTTTTTCCTGCTCATCCTAATAGGTCCTCATCCCAAAATGAGAATGCAACCAACCAACATAGCAAACCTTCAGCTTTTGAAGAATTAAATTAACAAAAGATCAAAATCAAATGTTACTCAGGTCTATTGGAGTCATCTATCCTTTCTTTCTATGGTAGTTTTTAAATTCTCCTGCCCCTAGATTGATTCTTGATAGCTTTTATTAAGATGCCTACCTTCACATCAGTGGGAAATTCTTCTTTCTTGACCAGTCCTGTGGCAGCTGCAATATTGCCAGCTCCTGAGAAGACAGCTCCACCCAGCTGTGATGCCTGCTCCTTTGTCTTCTCAGCAACTAGGAAAACCAAAAGACGGAAAGAAAAAGCTCTTGTGTCTTATGAAACCATACAATTAGCTCACACTGGATGTACAACATGTGGCCTTTCACAACTTGGCTGAGAAAGATGTTGACTTGGAACATAATTTGGCAGTACTGTACAAATGTAAAACTACAATACAATGATACAGTCTATTCATCATAGATGGATAGGAGCAGAAGCATATGTATAAAGCCATGGAAAAAAAGCTATCACTATTAAGTCTATCTTCTTCCTGCAACACACGTGTCTTTTCTAGACTTGATACTACTTAAGTGTACACTCTGTCCCATTTAAGCAAGTCATTTATTTTACTCTTCTGTTCAAGTCTACTTGGCCTCTTAGCAGGAATACAGTGGGTCTCAAGTGAAAACTTTGCCCCAAGTGAGTGAAACTTTGGTTGGGGGAGGGGAGCAGTTTTGGGTTAGGTTTGATAGTTTTGGGAGGGGCATTTTTTGAATTCTAAATGTGCTATAAAATGATTGCCTGAAGATTTGTTGTAATTTAAAGAAGCCATTCTATCTCTTAAAATTCCAAAAATTTCCCCTCAAAAATGTGACCTAATTCTGCCTAATTATGAAATGCATACTTTGACATGAGATATAAAGCCTGGTGTTAAGCTGAGTCAAGTTGCACACTAACTGTGCCTTAGCCAGTCCTTTTAGCCAGTTCTGCCAACAGGTGGAAGTAGATGGAACATTTTATCCAGCTTTAATTATGGGAATGATTTTAACAGCATCACTGTTTTATTGGCTTGTTTTCATACAATTGCCCACTCAGGATTAAAAATGGGGGAGAAGAGAAATAGCAATAAACATTACCTGAAGTCACACCTTGTACTACACCTTCCCGAGTTTTACTTCCTAAAGAGACAGAAAGGATGAACAGTTAAAATAGATATATGCCATTTCACTGGAAATAATGATAAGCAATTCATTCTATTATATTTCCAGCACATTTTACTATCTCCAGGAAATAGTTTTCCTTTTTAAAAAAAGTATAAGCTGTGACATTTATCCAGGTTCTGGAAGGGTAGCCATATTAGTTTCTTACAGCAAAAGACAAATCCTATAGCATTTACAGACAAATATATTAAATTCAGTTTGCATTTCATCCAGTCTACACACATTAGCTTGCCCCTATTCAAGTTGCCTTCTGAAGGAAACATGGAAATAAATTTGGTATCCCAGTTCTTCATGCAGAGACCCATTTCAGAGGGAAGAGACTTCAAGATGAAATATCTCTGGCCAACCCCCACATTTTATAAATTGGGTGGCTGGTATCAATCAATCAATGCAATGCTTGCAATAATTCCCTCAAATATAGAAGCTTCTTTGTGGACTGTTCCAAGCAACTATCCCAAGCAACCAATTTGGACAAACATTCCTTTGTGGACAGTTCATTATTGCATTTGGGAGCGGGTACTTAAATGTGTGCCTCACATTATGAAACTGTTACATCTAGGGCGGGCAGGTGGTATAGTGAAAAAAGGTGAGGCAAGGGCAGCATAAGGCTGTGAGTTATATGAAAAAAGTTAGAGTTAAGGATGAAAGGAAGAGTTGCTCAATTCCTCCCCTGTGCTTCTGGAAAATCTAAACTTCTAAGGCAATGTTTCTCAACCTTGGCAACTTTCTGATATGTGAACCTTAACTCCCAGAATTTCCCAGCTAACCTCTCTTCCTACTGCAAATGGATTGCCTGAACTTGGGGCTTCAAAGCTATAGTACTAGTCTGCTTGAGTGTCCAGTTGAATTCAAGGACACTTCTAGCACCTTAAGACCCATTTATATTCCCACAGCTTGCTATGTAAGAATGTACATGTAGTCATTTTGCTCCACCAAGATTTATCATGGTTTAGCATGTCCAAACCTAAAACAACAATTGCTTTGGATTTATGTAAACTGAGACTTACTTATTTGATTTATGTGCCATCCATCTTGTCTAGAGGCAAGCTATACTCAAGGTCTGGATAACACATAAGCTATAATTTTGGTTGAAAATTTTTGTGTGTCAGGTGAGAAAAGGGTAAAGTATGGTTGCTAATTATGCTTGCTAGCCAATTTTTTTAGCTTTAGAGCAGGGGTGTCAAATTGGTGATGACATGTTGTTGTCGCGTTATGTATCACAATGTTTTTCCCCTTTGTTAAACTAGGGGTGGGCGTGACTAGCACATGATGCATCTGGCCCACAACCTGTGAGTTTGACACCCCTGCTTTAGAGTATCATGTGAAGTTACTGTAAAAACACAATCATTGGCTATTATAAAATGAGATCGGAAGAGAGGGTATAAGATGTTACATATTCTAACAGCACACAGTTACCAGTATTTTGTTTCATAAATTAACAACTTTCACAAAGCTAAAATTCAAATAATATGATCATGAGGATAATTTAGGTTATGACATTTTAAACTTCTTTACACAAATTTTTCACTTTTAATCTTAGGATTTGAGAGGGTTACACCAGAACACTTCCTCCAAACATCTAATTCTTTGCATGGAGCAGAATTACCACAAGTGCTGTAAAGAAAATCCACTTAACCAATCTAGTCTAGCAGTTATGATATAGACTAGAAGCAAGTAAATCTGAGTTTTAATCTTGTTTTAGGCATAAAAGCCAGATTTATAACTTTGGGCCACTCCTATCATTTGAGCTTGGTTATTTTCCTGCAAATGTTTGATTACCCAAACTAGATAACATCATCAGGGCACTGATGATATTACCTAGTTTGATAATGAAAATTCTGCAATAAAACATCCAAATTCAGAGAGCACCAAGGACCCCTCATTTCAACCCTGAGCTACAAATATTCTCCTCTGTCATCATTCCTACCCTCTTAGGAAGAAGGCAACTGCAAAGCACTTCTGAACATGCCACCTAGGAAACTACATGAACTGCCCATGCAGGCACCAGTAGTCAAATCTGACTCAAATCTATAATTACATATGGCCATGATTTACTACAGTTGTGCCCAGAAGATACTCAACAATGAGTATCAGTTTATGTGGTCTTGAAATTGTCAAGTATAACAAAGACCTCCTAATGGCTTTTTTTGGGATTAGCTATTCCTAGAACCTCATGGATGAAATGAAGAATATTCTAGACATCTCAGGCTGTGTCTGCCTGTACCCCTATGTGTACATATATCACAAAATGTGCATAAAAATGCATCATTTTGGGCTGGAATCCTTGTTGTCTGTCTTCAGATAATATGCCTCTTACTTACTGAATGCCATATAGGAATCCTAGCATCTGAGGGATGGCATATAAATATTTAAAAATGAACAAATATATTGCATTTTTCTTACTCATAGATAGTAATACTTTATCACTGGAACCCCCCCCCCCCCCGCTAGAGCAGCCAGCTAGATACAAGCATCACTAAACCCTGTGACATTATTAGGAATCAATGACATAACCTAACCATAAATTAATTTGCAAATCTCAAGGTATGGACTATGGACATAACACAGCTATTCTGCTTTCGTGAACTACAAGCAAAACACATATATCCTGAATAATTAAATCTCCCCCCCCCCCCGCCCTTCTTTAGTTTTCCATTTTTGAGACATGAGGCCCTTCTATAGTAGTTACTTTAGGACTCTTTGAAAAATCATCAAAAGCCAAGAATGTTTCTCTAATATTCCAAAGAGAATATCATTTGAGGTTTGTGTACTCTGCCTTTCTAGTAGTATAGCACACATCCTTCATGATTTTTAAAATGCTGAACAGTGATTCTACTTTTCTATCCTCAAACAAGCTTCTTCCATTTCACGTCTATTAGGGAAGGGATACTCAGCTCTGGCATTAAATCAGTGTTAGTGTTGGATAATAGAAAACACAGATTCTGTTATTTTTCTGGAAGGTCTAGCTGCAAATTACCCATGTTGCTGAGGAGAGGAGAGAAACAATGCCCTGTTAATACGCCTTCCATAGCACACAACTTTTTCTATAGTATCAGAAGCTTCTACTGAATGCTTGTCAAGAGACTTCCAAAGGCGTGTGGCATAGAAACTGTCACTTGCACCATCCAAGTATCCAAAAGAGTTAAATAGAGCTTATTTATTTCCTGTCACATTTTCTAGGATGAGTCAGAGGTTCCCCACTGTGAGATGTTAACAAATGCCAGGTGAAAGATAAAAAAGCCCAAATATATGATTCTATCAAGACTGACAATCTCAGTCAGAATCTGCATTGAGAATTGGTAACTTGCAAAGAAAGTGAGTCGTGAGGGTGCGGAGAATTAAGGTAGAGACCAAACAATTGGCATCTTTGGGCATCAGCTTAATGTTTTATATTACAACTCCTATAAGCTTGTCAGTATGGCCAGCAATCAAGATTTGTGGGTATTGTAATAGAAATATTTGGAGAGTTTCAGGTTGCCTATTCCTGGCCGAAATATTATATTCCATCTTCTAACTACAATATAAGTTAATATGCACAAACAGCATAAGTTATTAATAATGGACATTAATATTAATATTCCCTCACAGTGAGGGAAGTTGTGGAAAGATGCTCCTACTTTAGAATCATGTGAAACATTCCCTTCATGTATTAAAAGGTTTCACCATTAACTGCTATGTGGGAAATACAGTAAAACAAAGCTTTCCTCTATGAGGAGCAACCACTTTGGGCACAGCTTCTTGTTGTTCAATCATCTACTAATCTACAGTGACTCAAATAAGGTTTTGTCTTAAAAGTAATCTTCAATATTAAATGTATGAGGGATGTGAAATAGTAACAGAGAAACCAGAATTTGTTTTTTGCTAGATGCAGTGTCTCGAAAGCTCTAGGTCTAGATGTATTTGGAATAGTTACTGTTATTTGTAATGAACGAAACAGAATCAGGTTTCAAAGGGACTTATTCCCAACAATTTTAACAGTGATTCCCAGTGGAAAGCCAAATGAGTCACTGAATGCACAGACATAGGAAGAGATATAAATGACACCCCCCCCCCCAAAAAAAAGGTGACCGGTTTTGAACTGTCATTGTCCATTGTCAGCAATGGACAATCCTGAATAAGATTTGCACCTCACATGGTATCTACCAGCATTCTCTGTATAAATGTGCCATAGTTTCCTCCCCTCAGTGTGACTACTGGGTCCCACATCAAACTGTCAATCAACTTGTGACCAAATGTAAATGGAGGGCATATGCCACTCCAGTATCTGATTTGTTTTAATATAAACGATGCTGCACTTCAATGATTAGATGGGCTAGACATTGACATTTAAACAATGATCTTTTTAATATATTTTATAATGTTTTATTAATCTAGAATTCTAGATGAAATGTTAATATATATTGCTAGTCCATGTATGATAAGCCATACCCCAAATAAGTAAATAATTTTAAAGGGACTAATAATAATATACATACACCAAACTGAGGCCCTGTTCCAAAGGTATGTTTAAGATATTTTGTCAAGCATCCAGAAAGTATCCATTTTTTTAATGTTAAGGCAAGACTTTAAAATTTCCTTCTAACTGGAGGAACTAAATATTATAATTAAAGAAGAGCACTCAAATTCAACTTACAATTATAGAATGAAGCAAGATAAATATATTTTTGGTATTGGAATAATATTGGAAATATTCAATGATATTTTTTAAACAACAAATCCATAAATTAAAGAGTGGTTGCCTGCATGGACAGATTGTTGAAAAGATGTTATGAAAGAGGAGCAAGTTTTAACTGACAAGATTGAGACTGATTTGAAAGTGGATTTAACAATAACAGGCTATGAGAATGACACAGGAAACCATTTTGCATTGAACATATAAATAAACCAGCTGATGTCTCAAAAATTAAAAGAGAGATACAGAAAACAAACCAAGAGAATAGCAAGGATAATTTTTCTAGGATATTGGTTTTCCAAAAGAAGCTTGTTAAAGTTTTGAATTTTTAGAGAAGACCAGCAAATAATGAAAAGAACTCAACTTCTCGGACTTTATTTGGACTAAAGATCAAAATTATTAAAAGTAAATGGAAGTAATATGAAGTTGATTTATCTGATCAAGCAAATAAGATGTCTCTATAACTCTCCCAATGGACAACAGGACTGAAATGACTAGGTTTTATAGATAGATAAAACCTATAAAGGAAGGGATATGGAAAGAAAAAAAAACATTTGTTGTATTTTAAAAGGTGATGAGTTACTAAAATTGATATATTTATGATGCAAGTCGGAAGTCACTTATTTATATATTTCCTTTTTTAAAAAAATGTTTTCTCTTTCTCTTTTACTATACCTATTTTTTCTCTTTCAGTTTGCACTAGTTTTTAATCACTGTATTTGCAATTTTTAACAAAATTATTATTTTAAAAAAGAAAGTGGGTAGGAATAAAAGGAGGTGCTACTATATCAACAGCATAATAAACTGTATCAATACTGACTTTTAACAGGCAGCAAAATGTCTTGAGCTGCTATGGATTTCCACTGGTCTTCAAAGGCAACAAGCAGTTGATGTTTTCTTCCAATATAACCATATTTCACCAGTCAGTGAACCATCCCAAAATTGAAGCTCTCCTCCTGTTTTCTTGTGGCATGTGGCAGCAAACAAGACTGTGATATACAAAGAATCACCCATAGTTCTTTCCCTCTTGCCAAGCTTCCCCTTGCATTTACCTGGATGTCAAGAAATGTGTGCCAGTTTTATGAAGCTGTATTTTGCTGGCAGCACAGTCTTCCAATTGGCCCTTGAAAATTCAGTTAATTTTCCAAAAGTTTAGGGGTGTTAATTACATGCATAGTCTGTAACAACCAGAACCATTCCAAGAAGCCATCTTTTTGGCAGACGAAACAACTATGCACTCGCTCCTTAACAGATCCTATGGGGAAAAGCCTGAATGTCTTGGGGCTCCAAAGTATCACTGACTTGAGCAGGTTTTTCCATCTTTTGTTTTTAATGGCGGGTGGGGGGGGGGAGATTAGATTCTAGAGATTTTGTCTACTAGCAGTGCTTCCATTCAGTGATATAATTAGTGGGGGGAAAGGTATTTTGGAAGTTTTTTCTTTTTTTGCTTTGGAAACTTGCCAGTAATCCCCTGGAGAAGCTGAAACTATTTTTGGTACAGAACACAAACATGCAACTGCTCAGAGGCCAAGCAATAGGCATGGAATTCACACACCTTCTCTGTGTGCCCAAAAGGGTGAGCTGGGATCATGTAAACAACCTCCATTCCAAAGAGACTCTCCTGGGGCATGTCTCATTTACGCATATTTTACTCCCCGGGGTCAGTAGATATTTTTCCTGTTGTATAGCTGTCTAAAAGAAAATGCTATGCTCAGAATAAAGTACCATAGTATTCCATCACTTGGTTCTGGAAAGAAGAAAACTGGTTCTCTTCAGACCTCCACCACTGAACATGTTGGCACAGGGCTAACTTTGCTAAGTTGCTCCACTTCCTAGCAACCTCCAACTAAAGATGTAATTCACCTATATTCAAAGGGGCCTGCCTTTCAATACATATGGGTTAAACGAGAAGAGATGCTAATCAGCACTTCCACCCTGTGATGTAAAGGTATGCATTGAAGATGCTTTCTTGGGAGCTATGAAATATGAACTATGAAGCATATAAGCTATCAGCTAAGAGGCAGCTGGCCTCAAGTAATCCCGAGTCCCTTGGTTGCATTCTTATGAGAAAGCCTGAAGTTGGCTTTTGGGATCAAGCTGCCTGCAATGTTTGCACTCAATGTGCAGCTTCTGCCTATTCTTCAGAACAAATACCTCCTTGGGGAAAAAAAAACTTTACTCACAAAGAAAAACATTACATTATCTGTACATGCCTCCTTTGATCCTGTTCATTATAAGCTCTACCTCAGTCTACAAATACATGTTTAAAATAAAATGTAAATTATTCCTGAATAGGCACTTAATGGGAAGTTTAAAAACCTGTTGACACATGGACCATGGAATTCAACTTCCTAACATTTGTGGTTATGAAGATATGAAAATTATATAGATGTATAGATGGAATTATAAGGCTAGGTCCCACTGGCCAACGGATGCAAAACGTATGCAAAAAGGACACAGCGGACAAGCAAAATTTCGGGGGTGCTCCATCCGTTGTCATCCGCTCCAAAAAGTGGCAAAAATTTGCATAAACAGAACGGAAAAGAAAGAAAAAGAACGGACGTGGGTAGTATGTAGTGGGGATGTTAAACGGATGTTCATAGGAAGCCTAGAGGATGTATACAGGATGCAAACCGTTCACTGTGCATCCTTTCTATTTCCGTGCTACTAACACTGTGTAAACGTTCCATGTACCTTTTGTTTCCTCCCTCTTTCCGTTTTCAGCTGCAGCGGATGTGAGTTGAGGGGATGCCCAAAGGATGCAGAGAAGATACAGCAGATGTTTGTTGCTCGTATGTCGTGGATTTACATCGTACACGGCAGAAAGTTCATCTGTTCACAAAGTTTTGTACAGCTCAAAATTTCTTGCGCGGATGAAATCTCAGTGGACGGTTGCTCAAAGGATAGAGCGTATGAAACACGTATGCAATGAGTACACAAGGGATGCATCATGTTTTCCAATGTTTTTTGACGTTTTACATCCTCTTTGCATCCGTTGGTACAGTGGGACATGGGCTATAGAATCACAGAGTTGTAAGTGACCTAAGAGATCATCAAGTCCAACCACCTGCAACTGTAGGATTCACTACACTGTCCCTGATAGATACTGTCCAGTCTCTGTTTGAAATCCCAGAAGTTTGAATTGAGTAAGAAAGCATTCTTGAACACAGTACACCAGTGTGTGATAAACTACAATTCCTACCACTCCCAGCCAATGTATTTCTGGCTATGCAGGCTAAGGATGGCGTAAGTTACAGTCCAACACATCCATACTTAGTGGGGAAAATAATATCCAGTGTTTAAAGTGTGCTCTGTAGCTTCTACCCTGACCCCAAAGTCCAGGAGAGTGGCACAACTAGGCTGTTCAAGATCTACATATATTTATTCAGTTTTAAGGCTACCCAATCACTAAAGACAACCATTCTGGGTGGCTTCCAGAAAGCTAAAACACCCAGATATAATATATCAGTGAAAACACATTATACTAGGACAACTACTCCCAAATTCAGAGGGTTCACACAACAACCTGGCTTGAATTGGGGAGAATGAAATCTCTCAGGCTGAAAAATCCCTACCTAATAATGGATTTGCCAAAGGGGAAAGTGAGGATGCAGAATATATTTAAGCAAGCATCAATCATCAATGGACACTGTGAGGGCTAGAGTGGGGATCTACTGTAAGAGAATATGAAGCTTCTCAAGCCTGGCTTGGTATGAATTCTGAACTACAGTTTCTGTTTGCTCAAAAATTGACAGCTATGTTATATAGCCCCTGTTTAGTTTCTTGGAATGCAATACAGATATAGTTCTTAATGGTCTTCACCCTTGTCTCTATAGGTGCACAACAAAGCCTCTTGGCCAGAAGTTTTGTTTTAGAATGGAATGGTTATGTTTTGTTAACACTCAGCTCTGTTGCTCCTTACTATGCTTAATCATTGGCTAAGTTTGATAAATGTTCAATGAGCACAAACAATCTGAGATAAATCCTAAGCAAGACAGGGGCACCATTAGTTTATAAGAAACAGATTGAGGAATGACACTGCACCTGGTTTGGATAAGGTTCCATTCCTCCTGAAAGAATACACGTTTGCCAACTTGGGCTACTCCTTTAACTTCATCTGACTCTGAAGTCAACTTATGTCTAACCTTAAAAGAATCCAATGATTGCAACTGATGCTCAGTACAGCAGCTAAGTTGCTAAGAATACAATGCAAGGCATGGGGAATGGAGATTGTATAATGCATGCACTGAACAATATGCATTGCTGACAGTTGCTGGTCAGCACAATTTAAGCTTTCAAGCCCTTAAATGGCTTAGCAGTTGACTAAAGAACCATCATTTCTATTATGAATCTGTTTGGCTATTAAGTTCTGTGGGAGAGGTCCTTCTGAAGAGGTCCCCATTGTCAGGGGCATGAATTTGTGGCATATGAAGATTTCCTCCTGCATGTTTACCAGACTAGGAACATAACTTCATCAGAGTTGCAGCTACACCTCACACTCTCAGCATTTTAAAAAAGGAAAACTATAAGGCATTCTAATTGATAAATGATTGAATGTGACATTAAATTATATTTAAACTTTGGGTAGCTTATTTCTGGGTTTTTAAAAATTTTGCGAGTTGCCTTAAGTATTTTCAGAGACCAATAAAGAAGAATATATGTAGCTCAGGTTTGAAATGAGGGGTCCTTGATGCTCTCTGAGCTTAGTAATTTTTTTGCAGATGTTTCATTACCCAAACTAGGTGACATCATCAGTGCTGGTAAGGAAACCCCAATCCTTGCTTATACTGATGAAGTTATCTAGTTTGGGTAATGAAACGTCTGCATAAAAATTACCAAGCTCAGAGAGCATCAAGTCTCCCTTACTTCCAGAGAAGAAAGGCAACATACAAATCAAATACATATAAATCCTCCAATTGGCTCAGAATAGCACTTGACCATAGGTAGGGGTGGGATGCTACTGGTTCTGTCCAGCTCTGTATAACCAGTAGCTCTGAAGAGCATCAGACACAGAACTAGTTCTGTGTCTGCTGCTGTTTGGCCCACCTACCTACCTGGGCTCTTACCTGACCTTTATTTCCTGCTTTTTCAACCTCAGCTGCTTTGCATGGTAGAGCTGAGGCTGAAAAATCAGTAAAAAGACTTTTTTCAAATGCTGTGCACCCACGCAGAGCGCTTACCAGCTGTCCGGGAGGCACAGCTTTCGCTGAATTACATGTGAATGCAGCGCAAAATCTAAGTATCAAACCAATAGTAACACTGGTTGAATCCCACCCCTGACCATAGGGTTTTGGTGGAATTGCCAAACGTTACAGAGCCTGGCTCCCCAGCTTTTTGGAAATATGAGGAAAATGGTGGCTACAACAGCAGGTAGGGTTTGCTGGCCTGTCTACATAATGAATATTGCCTTCCACTTTCTAGCTCTTGCTATCGCAGGACACATCCTGTTTATGCTTCTGGATGATTGTGGTTGTTAAAATAGTATACATCTAAACTAGGCACAGTACAGCAGATGCCCATAAATTCTTATTTTCTAAGAAAGCCAATAAAAAGAAATCAAGTTTAGTACTTTACTGTGTAGAATGCCAGCTCCCCCATATTTTTAAGCTAAACTTTTTTAAAAATGGCAGAGACATGAAACCTAGTGAGGTCAGAAAAGTTATCCATATCCCATGATGGAGCTCTCAAAACAAAACTGGTGAACTATTTAGCAGACTAGGCCAACAGAAATACATTTCCATATCCTTTTGTTTGAGATTATAGCTTGAACAAGCTGCTGCTCCAACATGTTTGTCCCTGTTCTCCATAGCACAGCTATCTGCAGTTGGAAGAATTATCTGCATATTCGGTACAGAAAAACCTCTGTGTTGTGTTCTGCACAGGAGAAATTTGTTAGACATCTCATCTCCTAATACTCATGCTTCCCTACCTGTTCATCTGCCAGCTGTTCTTTGAACTCACAGATAAGTTCAGAAGGGTAATGTAATTATTATAACTGAGTGCTTTAAGAAATCCCACTTGCTTTCTTGGAGCATTCCAGTTAAGGAAATAGCCCTACCATGATCAATAAGCTACAGTTCAGTTATTAAGCATGCAGAAAGCAGAAGTACTTATATTAAAATCCCAGAGCGATCAGTTGCAAGCCCAGTGGCCTTCAGTGTTTTTTAATTAGTGATCTGGAAAAAGATACAAAAATCCTTGCCAATAAAATATGCCAAAGCTACAAAATGGCTATAGTGATAATTAATGAAAAGGGCCCAAAACTTCCAGCATTGTGGATTGCTTGCTCTGCTGGGTCTGTTCCAAGAAACATGTTGATACAGCCAATTGTAAGGTCAAACATCCAGGAAAAAATGCAAAGCAGATCTAAGCAATGAGAAACTGCCTTCAAAAGCAGTAGAGTACAATTTTTGATTCTCTATTTTTCATGGCATGTACCACCCTCGCATTTAATTCTTGGACTCACCATGTTTGCAAGCCATCCAGTCAAGCACAATTTCACAGTCTACATGGATTAATTAAACCCTAAGTCTATTTAAGCAACCTTTTCTTCATTCAATCAATAAAATAAAGGTGTGGCAAAATGATGTTTTGTCTCTACTATTCTGCTTGCATGCAGAAGTTAATTACAATAATTAATTACTGGCAAGCAGGGTGGATTTTCTGCTGTAAACCAACAAAAGGTTCTCTTGTTAATCAGAGTCTTTAAACAACTTAAGCCCGTCACACTGCACCAACGGATGGAAAGAGGATGTAAAATGGAGAAAAACACTTGCCATCCGTTGGTTAACGCGATACTTCCGTTTTGTACTCACTGCCTCCGTTTTGCTTCCTCTCTATCCGTCCAACATCCGTCTATTGATATTTCATCTGCTCAGAGGGTTTTGAGCTGCTCAAAGCTTTTGAGCGGAAAATGTATCCAATGCATCCATTCTGCATCCGCTAGGCATACGGGGGACATCCGTTCTGCATCCGTTACGCATCCGCTATATCTGCTAGGCATCCGCTGTGCATCCGTGCAACTCAAATCTGCTCGGACTCAGGGAGGAAGTGGAACGGACGCACAGCGTTAGTAGCACGGACGGAGAAAGGATGAAAGCGGATGCAGCTTGCAAAGAAAGCATTTAAAACGGAAAAAACGTTCGCAGAGGGGACCTATTTCGGATATTAAGGATGTCTAGAAGATGCCTAGAGGATGCAAAGGGACACATAGTGGAAAACCTATATTGCCTATAAAAAGGGGGAGCAACTCACCTGGATCTCACTTTCAGCCCAGCAGCCCAGCTGTGCAGACCTCTGCAGCCTTCATCTGGCTCTTGCTCTTCCACAGCATCCAGTCATCTCCACCATGGATCGTAACACACTCCTTTTGGTAGCCACCATCGTTCTGCAACAGTGTGAAGCCATCTACAGGCTCTGTGAACTCTACTACGGGAAGAAAAGGAGGCGGGCAAGAAGCGTCTAGGTCCAAAGATGGATCGGGAGAAGAGCAGAGGACGGACTGTACAACAAGCTGATGGTGGAGCTGAGGAACGAAGACACTCGTGCATTCCAGAACTTCATGAGGATGCCTCCAGCCATGTTTGACGAAGTTGTGCAGCGGCTGACACCCAGGTTGACCAAGGCAAACACCAACGTGCGGCCCAGCCTGGAACCTGGGCTCAAGGTGGCACTGACTCTGCGCCACCTGGCCTCAGGGACCACCTACAGGAGCATGCAGTATGGCTGGAGGGTGCCACACAACACCACCAGCATTGTGGTCAGAGAAGTGGTGCAGGCCATCATCGAAGAATACATGGAGGAGCTCCTCCAGTGCCCCACCACTGAACAAGGCTGGAAGAAAGTTGCAGAGCAGTGGTATCAGAGGTGGAACTTCCCACACACCGTTGGAGCCATAGATGGGAAGCACGTGGCCTGCAAAGCACCAGCCAAGTCGGGGTCTACTTATTTCAACTCCAAGGGCTTCTTCAGCATCATCCTCTTCGCCATGGTCGATGCTGACTACAAGTTCATGTACATCGATGCTTCAGGCAATGGCTCCTCTTCAGATGCCCAGGTATACAACGCCAGTCACCTCAAGAAGGGGCTGGAACACAACCTCATCGTGGGCTTCCCAGATCCAGAACCCCTGCCCAATGACACACAAGATGTGCCCTACTTCATCGTGGGGGATGACGACTTCTCCCTCACAACCTACCTCATGAAGCCCTACACCTCCAGACTCCTCACCCGTGAAGAGAGTATCTTCAACTACAGGCTGTCCAGGGCAAGACGGGTGGTGGAGAACGCCTTTGGCATCCTGGCCAACAGGTTCCAGGTACTTCTCACCACCATGCAGCATCGCCCAGAGACCGTGAGGAGGATCATGGAAGCTTGTTGCATCCTGCACAATCTCATGCGCACCCGCTCCCCAGTCTTGCAGAACAGGCTCGTGGACCTCCAACAAGGCAATGGGGACATGGAGCCTGGTGAATGGAGGCAAGGGCAAAACCTGATAGACACTGAGGATGTGCAAGGCCCCAACAGAGCTTCACGTGAAGGGAAGAAGCAGCGCAACCTCCTGAAACACTGGTGCAACTCCCCAGCTGGAGCAGTGGAGTGGCAAGAGAGGATGGTAGATGCTTAATGGATGCTTCCTTCAGCCTGTCTCATCACACTGATGAGATTGGGCCATGTATGTTGGGTGGACCTACAATGAACAGGGCATTTATTAAAGAGTTGTGTTTATGTTCAAATGTGTGGATCAATGCTTACATTAGTATTGATAATAAAGGGCCATAGGTGTGGCACCTGGGAGGGTGGACCATACAGTCCCACTATGCTTGCACTGGAGGTGAATCTATCCCCACAGCTATCTCAACCCATCCCATAGCTATCTTAACCCATCCCAAAGGTATCCCTGCCCATCCACAGCTATTACCCATCCCAAAGGTATCCCTGTCCACCCCACTGCTATCCTTACCTATCCCAAAGGTATCCCTGCCCATCCCACTGCTATCCTTACCCATCCCAAAGGTATCCCTGCCCATCCCAC
>BLBF01000003.1:63831472-63842816 GCA_015471245.1 Laticauda colubrina | reverse complement strand
ACCCACCCCACTGCTATCCTTACCCATCCCAAAGGTATCCCTGCCCACCCCACTGCTATCCTTACCCATCCCACAAGCATGCAAAGGCTTAAAACATTTCTAAAAGTTTCCACCAAGACTTTATTAAAAAAAATAAATGAAGCAAGTGTGTGAAGCAAAGTTAAACTTTATTAATAACAAGCTGTAAAAGAAAAATGAGCCAAGTCAAGTGTCCAAATAAAGTCTACAGGTAGCCACCCAGTCTCTGGCACTCTTCTCGGTCACTCGGAGGTGTGCCCAGTCTCAGGGGTGAAGGGTCCAGGTGCTGTGGAGGTGGCTGGTGCTGGAGTGCTGGTCTGAAGCCCCACTGGGGTGCCTGACCCTGAGAGGACAACAGGTGACGGTGTGTTGAGGAAGCTCTTGGACAGTTGGCTCAGCCCCATGATGTTGAGAGCTCCTTCCTCCATGCCATGGGGTGTCAGCCCCAGTACCGAGGACAGATGTACTGAAGCCGGGCTTGGCTGTGGGGTGGAGGAAGGAGCAGTGTAGTGGGGCTGTCTGGTCTGCAGCTGGGTGAGGACTGGTGTGGGTGGCATCAGTGTCATGGGTGGCATCGGTGGCGTTGGTGGCATCAGTGTCATGGGTGGCATCGGTGGCATCAGTGGAACCGGTGGCAACAGTGTCATCCGATGACTCTGTGCCTGGACTGGGAAGGGCTGCTGCCTGTGCTGCTGGACCTCCTGGTAGCCGTAGCCCTGGTACGTGAGGGCCTGTGGAAAGCCTTGGAATGGGAGGGACATCACCTGGGGTGGAGGAGCAGACCTGGACTGGGTAGGAGCAGGTTCCTCTGGATCTGGAGGGTTGTGAAGCAGCTCGGTGATCCGGTCCTTCACCACCTGGTACTGGGGCAGGCAGCAGATGGCTGAGGCTTCCTCTTCTTCCCCATGGTTGTGGGGTTGCTGGCTGGCAGGGAGGCTGGCAGGGAGGCTGCCAGGCAGGCAGGCAGCAAGGCTGGCAGGCAGGCTGGCACCAAGGCTGGCTGGCAGGCAGGCACCAAGGCTGGCAGAAAGCAAGGCTGGCAGGGAGGCTGGCAGGCAGGCAGACAGCTAGGCTGGCAGGGAGGCTGGCAGGCTGGCAGGCAGCAAGGCATGCAGGCAGGGCAGGCTGGCAAGGCACTCGATGTGTCTGGATACAGGTCTTTCCTCTGAATGGTGACCTGCTTCCGAGCTGCTTCCCTTTATATCCGCGGGGCTGACGCAATACATCCCCCCTGCATGCGCATTGAATGCAAGGCATCCGCTAGGCTTCCGCTACACATCCGCTAGGCTTCCGCTCTGCATCCGCTTCATCCGCTGTGCATCCGCTGTGAATCCGCTTCATCCGCTTCGCATCCGCTCTGCTTCCGCTGTGCATCCGCTTCATCAGCTCGGCGTCCGCTCTGCATCCGCTCTTTCCGTTCCGCGTCCGCTTTGCTGAGGTCCCCCGGAAGCCTAGCGGATGTGCCATCCGCTCCCATCCACTAGGCTTCCGCTCTGCATCCGTTTTCCATCTGCTCTGCGTCCTCCCCCCGTCCGTTCCTTTCCGTGTTATCCGCTCTGGTTATGCAAATTTTTGCCCCTTTTAACAATGGATGGAACATTTTGCTCGTCCACTGTGTTCTTTTTACAAACATTTTGCATCCGTTGGGCAGTGTGACAGGGCCTTTAATTCCATCCCTTAACCCATTTTCCATGTCTGATTATGCCATGTGCTGGAGGACAAACATCTGCAATATATTATCTCCACGTGCAACTCAGAACCTGGCATTCTCTTATACAGCTTTCCTGTATTATATAATGAACACCTACAGTGAGGAATGTTCAAATAGTACAAGGCATTAGAAAAAGCAGAGAGGAAGCATAATTTTGCTCTCTAGCCAGAGTCTAGGACAATTCACCCTAGCCAACTCGCCATGGCCAGCTTAACATGATCATCTTGCCAAGGCCAACTCACCATGGCCAACTCACTGTGGAACAAGAGCTATACTAATATCAGTGAAATTGTGGAAAAGAATCATTAAAGAAAGGGTGCAAAATGAAATGTGAATGACAAAAATTAAAATATTTTTTTAATTATTTTAAATAATTAAATTGAATTGTTCAATTGTCCTGCAGCAAGTTGTTTCATGGCAAGTTGTCTCATTCCACTCCAACCACATATCACTGTGATAGAAGACCTCCAAAGGGTGACAGAGAAAATATAATTGCAGAACAGATGCAGCCTGATCTTATACATGTGTAATTAGAAGCCCCATTTTATTCAATGGGAATTATTTCTATTGATCAGGGATGCGAAACTCAAATCATCATGGTGGCATCACGTGATGCATTGGCACTTTTCCCCCTTTTGCTAAACCAGGTGTGGGTGTGGCCAATGCATGACACATCTGGCCCGCAGGCCTTGCTCTTGAGTCCTAAACATAGAACCACAATTGAAATCACAACCTTCATCACCAAGTGAGGTGATTGTCAAGTGAGTTGCACCTGACTTCACAACTTTTTTTGCTGCAGTTGTTAAATCAGTCCTTGGTTATGAAGTGAATCTGGCTTCCCCCATTGACTTTGCTTCTTGGAAGCCTGCTGGGAAAGTTACATATAGCGATCATGTGACCCTGAAACACTGTAACCATCATAAACACATGCCAATTGCCAAGCATCTGAATTTTGATCATAAGACAATGTGGATACTGCAAAAGTGGTAACTGCAAGGATTGGCCATAAATACCGTACTTTTTTTTCAGTAGTAAAATTGAATGGTTGCTAAATGAATGGGTGTATGTTCAGGACTATCTGTATAAATGGTCACAAGTTTGTCACAATAGTTCCTTCTGGGATAAATACCTGAGAAAGGCCTGGACTTCCCTATAGCTGAGAAGAAACAGAAGAATAACTTGATAGGTGGGGAATACCAGTATAAGTTCCTTGAATATAGAAAGCTAACATTTCAAAGAAAAATACTAATTCAGTGTGCTAAATTATTACACGAAGGGAAGTTCGTTCCTTCTATAAAGAGGGGCATTCTAAAAAAATGACCCATAATCTCACTTACAGTTGCAAGTGGCACACTCCAGCATCTCATCAATCTACTTACATGAATATGAAATCCATAAACCAATGTCCTGCAGTCACACAGATACAAACTGCCTTTTTCACAGGTGAGTCTACACCGATGATTGAACTCAGTTCCACGTGAAAACAGCTCCTGCACGCAAAGTCAGAAATATTTTTCTGCCTCTCCCCTGCTAACCTTATTTCTCTCTACTATCCCTTGCCTTAGGAGGAATTGGGAGGAAATTGGGAGGAAAATTCCATCAGTCTGACATTTTCCTCTTGGAACTCCATGCCGTCTCTGCAATTCTTTCTATAATTTGAAAATATATGAACTAGACAATCGCCACTTAGTGTTGTGAGTTTAAAATCTACCTATTTGTAAAAGGAACTGGGAATGATAAAAGAGAAATATTTTGGATCCCTGTAAAGTATGATGTCCTGTATCAGGATACTGTAGGATCTGTTGTCCAAAATATTAGCAAGTCATGAGTTGGTCAGTTTGCTATATCATTCCACTAGATAATTACTTTTGATAACCTGCTCAAGAAGTTAGGACTTCTCAGTTCCTTTATAAATACTGTTTAAAAGACTTCAAGAAATATATCAATGTCTAATCTTTTTTTAGAAGAAATATTTCTAAAAAAGATTAGACATTGATACCTTTCTTGAAGTCTTTTAAACAGTATTTATAAAGGAACGGAGAAGTCCTAACTTCTTGAGCAGGTTATCAAAAGTAATTAGTGGAATTATATAGCAAACTGACCAACTCATGACTTGCTAATGTTTTGGACAACAGACCCTACAGTATTCTGGATACTGTATTTATTTATCTGCTGATAAATAAATTGGCTGCGACAAGCTGAATTACAATATCAATTGTCCAATCCATTAATAATCTGAATATTCTAACTTTCTTTTAAAATGGGTATGGCAGGATGGAAAGAATAGCAATTTTATCAAGAATACAAAATGCATCTATTATTGTGTGATTTGCCAAATTTGATCATTTTTTTAGTCAACGAATCTCCATTTTGTTCTTGCAGGGCTATAATTTTAAAAATGAAAGTATGGCATTCTAGAACCTTTCACGGTTGTTGTTTTTTGGCTGGATAGGTTTGTTTAAACATGAGTTTGTTGGATCAGCCTAAGTGGCTATTTCCTTTTTTTTCTTCCATTCAATCATGTCCAATTCTCAGACTGCCTGGACAAGTCCCTGCAGTTTTCTTGGCAATGTTTTCAAAGTGCTTTGCCAATGCCTCCTTCCTAGGGTTGAAAACTGACTAGCTCAAGGTCACTCATATGGCTTTGTGCCTCAGGCAGGACTAGAGCTCCTGGTCTCCTGGTTTGTAGCCTGATGTCTTTACTTGTTAAAAAGTAAAAAGGATTCTAAGGGAAGGCAGAAATGGGTGAGGGCAAAAGCAATTCTGTTTTTAAGGAAATGTTAACAAATCCAATGGGGGAGAGGTAATTACTCCAGAACAGGGATATATGATTTATTTTCCATTTTTTATTTTTGTTATGACAGTAATTTTTGTTTTAACTTATATGCCAAGCTGAACTGATCACTTAGGATTGGTACCAGGCATCATCAATGTCTGGCAAGAAATACAGTCATGTCAGTTTCCTGTTTTGCCTTGAGTGGGGACCTAATTATCTATCTATCTATCTATCTATCTATCTATCTATCTATCTATCTATCTATCTATCTATCTATCTATCTATCTATCTTTGACTTATATATGGCTGCCTAACTCAGTGGTATAGAGCACAAAAATAAACAATCCATATTGTAGCCTGTCACTCAGATAAAGAGAGAAATAGGGTAGGTACTTCCTGGATACACTTTCTTGCCATCTCCTCAGAAAAGGGTTGGAAGAAGGGATGAACTAAAGCCTATAGAGCTACACATGCACACATTCTGTAAATCCATAAGTTAAGCTTTAAAACTCCAATAGTTGAGTTCAAAATTATGCAAGCTACGGTGTAACAAACCACATTATGCTTAAAGTCAAAAGTGCAAAGGCATAGCAGAAAAGAGATTTTTATGGGGAAACGGGCAATTAATTAATCTCTGGTTTTCCCAGTAGGGAGAATAAGATGAAGAATGAGAAAGAGCCAGGAGGCAGGACAAATATGGAATTAATTGTTGGTATACTGGCTACATTCAAAAGATAAACAAAGGTGCAATTTGGCCCTCTGTTTTCTTCACTTCTTTTGAGGCCTGATGGGCCACAAAGCTGAAGAAGATATGTGGAAACCATTAGCAAAACATGAACATAACCTAAAAAAACAGAAAGTATCAGAAAGAAACTAAAGAAGGTGTGCCTTGACTCTGTTTGATATGAGAGGGATGGATGGAGAAAATATTGTCAAGGAGTCAAGATTCTATTAGTGTATCCTAAATCAGTAAATCTGCGTTCAAGGAGGATATACCTCTTGTGGTATATGTTTCCTCACCTGGCCTTCTTTGAGGATCTTACAGATTGCTATACATAGACAAAGAACAGGGTGCACTGGTTGGTTCATCATGTTGTGTGACTCCTTTCATTCTGAAATTGATCCTCTCCTCTTTCCTCTCTTTCTTCTATTTCCATTTTTCATTTTTATTGCACATGGGCATGCAAATAAATGAAACATGGGCAGCAAGGAGAAGCCCAATATGGATTTAATTAAAAAAAATAAAAAAATAAAAATAAAATGAAAGTCAAATCTCCTTTGAGCAGAGCTCAAGACCTGGTGACTTTATCCAGACATAACCAGTTAGTTGTCTTGGCAACTGTGCAGAAATGGGTGGGCACTGCATTCTTTCAAGATGTCTTTTGGACTTTGTAGCCAGCACTTAGTTTTGGACTTTTTGGTGGTCTCTCCTTCCAGCACTATCCAGGACAATGGATCCTCCAGTTTGACAAACAAAACGATGAAAATAAAAACCTGGTGAGTGTTGATGAGCAAGTCATACCAAACATATTTTGGTCATACCATATTACATATTTGCACCCTTTTTGATCCATATTTTGGTCATACCAAAATATGGATCAAAAAGGGTGCAAATATGTAAATATGATTGCTTGTTTAGTTGTGTTGTCTGATGTTGGCCAGTGAAGATGAAGCTAAGCTGGAGTACATTAAATGGTTCTTAGCCTGTTGCTAAGGAATGTTGTTTGAGTGTGGCTCTTCTCAACAAGGCACACCATGATATTCCTAATCAATTCTTAGATGTCTCCTTTATCCCTAACCTTTTTAAATATAAGGTGCAGATTAATGTATATATTCTGTTGTAGAACAGGAATTTGGAAAAATCCTGAAGATTGAAACAATAAAGAGATCACACTCAAGAAGATATGAGAAAGAGAAATTGACCAAGATGCAGGGAATTGTTATATATGCTTAGCACACTGAACCACCAAAATAAGCCCCCTTTTTTCACCTAAGCCTATTGCTTGAATTCATCCCATTTGGTTAATTCAGTGTTCAGCAGATCATGCAAAGCCAGAGAAATAGATTAGTTTCACAACATGCTAAGGTAACTCTTAGAAAGCATATTTTGTGGACAAAGTGAAAGAATAATGGCTCAGCTAAAGAAAAAAAATAAGGTTCCTACAGATCTAGTTTCAATAGAACTACAGTCACAAATTCTCCAGTCACAAAATCTGGAAGCCATGTTGGCAGGAAATATGGGAATTGTAGTCTAATTCATTTATAAATCACCAGGATGGAAAAGATTACAGGACAACACCATTAGGCATTCTCATTTTTATTGTATGTGTAAATAATACACAAGATATTTGAGGGGGTGTAAAAATTTAGAGATCACCCATCTCACTCTCAAAGTGAGATGTCTTTAGAGCTACAGCTGCATCAGTGAAGGACTCTTTGAGTCTACTTCTATGGCTTGCCATGGCTAACCAAATATATATTCAGAAATCACACATTAGGTAGGATAGCATAGTTGTTTTTCACTATTACTTGATTGATTAACTGACTGACTGACCAGCTGATTAATGTACCATCAAATTTTAGTGAATTCATTGATAGATTTTCTCCAGAATGTTCTCTCCCAATTTCATTGATCATTCTCAAACAGTTGGCATTTAAGGTTTGGTGCTTGCAATTCAAGAGATATTATACAGTTACAAAGACTAAAAGCCATTGCTAGTTTATAGTTCTACAGTTTAACAGCATTTTCTTAACTTGTGCCTAGCAATCACCATGATGGCAGATCACAGTTGGAGTCTTTTTAATGATTTGATTTGGTAAAATGTAGAGATTCTGGGGGGGAAAGACCTAGATTCACATTTAGCTCAAATCAACTTTGTCTGCCTTTGATGTTTGGATTGACAGCTGATCAACTTAAGGCCAGATTCTTAACTGGCTGAGGAAGACAAATTAAGAAAAAAAGTTAAATGGAGATAGCAGTGTTTACATCATATTGCTTTTTCTTGTTTATCACAACTGGTTTTTTTTCCCTTAAGAGTTGATTTACAGCATTAGATTCATTCACATCTCTTGCTCTCATTATTTTTTTCTGCAAATATATCTGAGAAAAATTTGTTATAAATTACTTTTTTAAACCCTTTCCCTTTGACCTTGGTTCAGGTAGTCCTTATAGCTACAACAGCCCAAAATTTCCATTGCTAAGCAAGACAGTTGTTAAGTGAGTTTTATCCCAATTTATGACTCTTCTTGCCACAGTTAAATGAATCACTGAAGTTGTTAAGTTAGTAACACTGTTGTTGAGTGACTCTGGCTTCACCATTGACTTTGCTTGTCAGAAGATCACAAATGATGATCACATGACCCCAGAAAACTGAAACCATCATAAATACATGTCAGTTGCTAGGCATCCAAATTTTGATCATATCACCATGAAGATCCTGCAATGGTTGTGTGAAAAATGATCATAAGCCACTTTGTTCAGTGTTGTAATTGTGAACGGTCACTAAATAATTGATTGTAAGTCAAGAACTACCTATATATACTTCATGGTCTTGCTGAAGGTTTTTGTTTGCCTTGCTTTTTGCAAATGGCATCACAATTATAATTAGTTACACTCATTCGATGATTATTTTATTTATATTTAGTTTACACTTTTACAAGGAAGAAAAACAAATGTACGGGAAAGTTGTGAGTCAGCACTAGGAAGATGAATGACAAAATGGAATGATCATGGGAAGTTGATAGATGAATCTCTGGAATGAAGAATTTGGGAGTGGGTCTCATAATTTCAAAAAAGTGCATAATATTAGTGGAGGCATTATTTATTCAAGCGTTGGGGAAATGGTTGCTCACTGGTGAATTTATAAAACTGGCTGAAATTGAACACTAAGATGAATCTATAATCTGTTACATCCCTGCTTTTCCCCAAAGGACTATAACCTTAGAGTTTGTTGTAGGAAAAAGGCTTTGAAATGTCCCAATGGTTCCCTCTCCCCCCCCCCCCCCCGAATGAAAGCATTCCAACTTATGTGTGGAGTAGCAGAAAGACTCCAGAACACTCACCTCATGACTGGAATTGCATCTTTACATAAAGGGAATCACAGTTCAGAACTGAAGGGGACTCAAATCATGAAGAAAAAGGTAAAGAGGCTTTTATAGTGGTTGGGTTCACACAACATAGTAAACCAAAATTAAACAAACCAGTGCACTCAACCACTGTTCTCTTTATTGGATCTGAAATCTGATCAATCACAAAGGAAAGGAGATGTGACCATTACTTGCAAATCAAACATAATCTCATAGGTAAAGGTGAGCCCTAAAGATGAAATATTTTGGATACTGAAGCTAATCAGAAAGGTTGGATACAGAAAAGCTCAGAAAGGAGCCCTACTATTGGACTATTTGGTGTGTGTGTGTGTGTGTGTGTGTGTGTGTAGGGGGGTGTCTTATCTAGAATCATTGCATAGATGGAAAAAATTATTGAGGAAGGGAAGCCATTGTCACTTGAGAGGAATCAACTAGAATAATGATAAAACCCTCACCAATGGAAGCCTGCCTCCTCCTTCTCTTTTAATCCTTCCTCTCTCTGCTTGGCAGATTTGTTTCCCTGCAAGGGGGGGGGGCATAGTGAGAGGGGGCAGCTCTGCAGCTTTGCCTGCAGCACCCTTACCAACATACAGCACGCCTTCCTTGGTCTTCTCCGCGGCCACCGCTACCCCTTCCTTGGTCTTCTCTGCTGCAGCAACAACCCCTTCCTTTGCCTTGGACAAGCCCTTCATAAACACATCCATCCTGGCACTGAGTTCTGCATGGAGACAAGACACCGGTGGAAGATGGCTTCAGCAAAGATATATATATATTTTTGGGGGGTGGGGGGTGAGGGGAATGAGTCAGGCTTTAAAGCGATAGGGAGTAACTCAGACTATACTTCACAGTACAGTAGTCACAAAAATACCTTGTTCACATTCTCCAGCAGTATCTCGTTGCAAGCACTGCCTTCCTGCCCGCTAAGTGTGCTGCTGGAACAGGCAGGAGGCCGTCTCTTTTGGGGTCTCCAAATGAGGAGGGGAAGGGAGGGTGGGGATGGTCTGGGCACCTCCGTAGCCATTGTTGGAGCCTAAGTTGTTCCCTCAGGGAAGGGTAGTAACCTTTGCCCCCCCCCCCTCCCAATTCAACAAGTCTGGGCATGGTTATCACTGCTGCAACAGCTGGTCCCCCTCGCCCTCATCTGCCATCCTAGCCCAGGCCTAACCTCGCTTACCTCAGGGGTTGCAGGCCCCCCTCCCCTCCCACCCCCCCCCCCCCCCGCGGGTCGGCGAAACCAAGAGGAGCCCCTGGGGAGAGACGCCCGGGGGGGGGGGGGGGGGGGGGGGGTGGGGGGTCAGGAGGGAGGAAGAGAGACTCGGAAGAATGGCCGTAGAGTTTTGGTGGGCAGAAAGAATAGCCGAGAATGCGAGCCATCCCCTTCCTCCATCTTGGCCCGCTTTCCAGAGGAAGAGGGAGCAAAAGGCGACGCTTGCCGGAGAGAGGGCGACCCTGAGCAGACCCGAGGGCTTCACCTTCAGGACAGCGTTCATGACCGACCTGCCGCCCCCCACCCCCACCCCCACCCCTCATCTTTTCCCCCACCCGAGCGGACACCCAGGATCTTGGTGGAGACGGGGGTGAGGGAGGGAGCCTGCCGAAGCGCCACTCACCTGCGGTGGGGCGATTGCGCTGGACTCGGGTGCGTGTCTGTCGGAAGGTTCAGATCATTCCGGGCCGGAGCGGGTTTGGGCGGGCGGGCGGGCGGGGCTGTCGGCGGGCAGGCGGCGCGGTGCAGCGAGGGAGTCAGGGCAGCTCTGCCATGGAGCGGCTGGGAGAGGAGCGAGCAGACACGAAAGACGGGGCCTCCGTGGCTACCGCTGCTGAATATTGCAATGAGCCGCCGCTTCCCTATACCCGCCGGCGAGGGGATTTCATCAGAGCACGCATATCTGGGCTCCCCGCCCCTCGGTCCTGCCCAGATGCAGCAGCAAGACACCCCTCCCCGCCCCCCCGCCCCCCCCCCCTCCGGCCTAATTTACGGCCAGGTGACTTGGTCCTCGGGCATCTGAAAGAACGCAATACCCTTCCCTGCCCCTTAACGGAGAAGGAGCTGGAGCAATGAGGAGACAAGAGCCGGGTGGGGCACCGTGAAGAGTTTAGCCGGGGGGAGGGGGGGGGGTGTCTTAGCTGAGTTTGCATAGATAGAGGGAGGCAGGGAGACCCTGAGCTCAGAAGGCAGCTGCGGGATGCAAATCCACAGGCCTGGTCTTCGGAGCAGACCTCCTACCTTCCTTGATTGCCAAAATGTGCACCGTTTTAGCTCAGAAGGAGATTTTTAGCAGGTGGCCCTGCCAAGCCAGCCTTTTTCTAGGCTTTGAAGCTAAGTAGATTCTAGTCTGGCTAAGAAGCCATAGGCTAGTCTGGCCTGAAAAGCTGCCCTGGCATTTGGAAGAAGGGGAGAGTAAACAGTTGATAGAGACAGGTGGCATGGTTAAGCAACATAGGTTTCAGGAGGTGGTTGACCTTCAGGATAGACAAAAAATATCCTTCCTTGGCATCTGATTGGCCTATGGGAACAAGCAAATTGTGTCAGCAGTTGGATCGTTGGTTTCATATAAAGGACTTTCATAATGCAACCAGGAAAGTCATGTTGATTTTCGTAGGATTTACTAAGTAAAAATGTTAGCTTTTATGCACAAAATGTTAGCTGCTTATGCACCAGAGACAAATTTCTTATGTGGGCTTGGCCACTTGGCCGATAAAGCTTATTCTATTCTATTCTATTCTATTCTATTCTATTCTATTCTATTCTA
>BLBF01000003.1:63733443-63831462 GCA_015471245.1 Laticauda colubrina | reverse complement strand
TATTCTATTCTATTCTATTCTATTCTATTCTATTCTATTCTATTCTATTCTATTCTATTCCTATTCCTATTCCTATTCCTATTCCTATTCCTACTCCAATCCATTCCATTTCTATTCTATTCTATTCCTATTCCTACTCTAGTGCGTATATAATAATACACACACACACGTCTTCCAACAATGCACCTATTGCTGCTGTAACAAAGTCCATCTTGCTTCTGATCATTCTCTTCTCTTTCTCAGCATTACAGCTTTCTTCAGAGAGCTAGGTCTTCATATAATCAGTGTATCCATAGTAAGAAATGAATGGTTGTGGTGTTTATCTTGGCAGCTAATCATCTGTCACTTTTGATGTTTTGTTGGTTTTCTGCTGTTTCTGGTTTGTTTGCTGTTCACAGCCACTTGTTTGAGATGGGAACTACCAGTATAAAAAAATTGAATATAAATAAATAGATTTGAAGACAATGATTCCATTTGACAAATTAATATAAAATTTAGATATAATGTAAGAATGTTGCTGAATTAAAAATCTTGTAGTAATCTGAGGTCAATTTTAGATAGTTAAACTAATAATTGTAGACAATACAGAGAGATTGGCATCTGTCAATGAAACAGATTCTTCCCTTCCTCCACCTTCCTGTAGAATGGCTCTGGGGGCTACAGGGACTATCTAATATGATTTGCAATTCATGGAAATAAGTACAAGAGGAAAGAGAGCAAAGAAGAGTCCCATTGCACAAATTTTCACTGAAGGCATCACTATTTAAATATGTATATCATACAGTATATGTTGTGAATGTGGGGGGCATGGATGGAAAGATGGAAACAAATATTACTCCATTCCCAAAACAAAAGGCAAGTGGAAGCCATTCATCCTATTCCACCCCCCAAAAAAAATACCCCATAATTTAAACATATCATACCATGCAGGTGTGAGAAAAAAGACTAAATACAGTAAATACAGAAACTTTGATTTCACTGCAAATAAGGTTTGCACATAACAGCCCCTGGATTTCTTTGATAGTGCCTTCAGATCTAGAGTTGATGAGAATTACCTTACATTATGCATGCATGTATGTATATACACATAAAAACATAAGGACATAATAGTCAGAAACCTACAGTTAGGTGTTGTTTTTTTTAGGCAATTTATATGGTTACAACTTTATGTAAAATTTAGAAGGTTATATTCCACTGAGTAGATGTAATATATTACATTTATAGGAGTATATTTTACAATAAATGAACTACGCAATGTATGTATTTTGGTATTTGTTTTTCTGCCTTTGTTTTGCATTATGTATTTGTACAAATTGGATTGCAGATGACATGACTGACAGAAGAACGGGTTAGTGTTCCATGGAGAAATATGTTAAAAACAAGTTAATGCTGACTGAGTCTCCATCTGTAGAGGAAAAATTACTTCCTGGGTTACAAGAAGCAGACATTATTATTAGGGGGTTTGCACTGCTTTTTCTCCTGAAGAAACTAAGATTAGATCATGGATCACCTGAATCAGTACAAATGTCAGTGAATATAGATAAAACATATAAGACTTTCAAATGAAGGAGCAAAACATTATTATAGGAATAAAATTTAAATTCATGAAACATTTTGGAGCTTTGCAACAATTTGGAGCAATGTACAATGTATGTAAGAACTGCAAGTTCTTGGAAAATGTACACAAATAAATCTTAGCCCTAACAATTGCAATGTTATCATGCTAGCTTAGAATGGCCAAAACTGTTCTCTGCTTGCTCAGACATCCATCTGGGCAATGGTAATTATAAAGATTTCATTTCTGAAACTAGATACATATTGTGAACTTTTTTGAAAAACTTGTACATTGATTTCTGTTCCACTCTGGAATGGTGAAGCTGGCCTAGATACACTGCATATACTTAAAGGCAGCTCTGCTTCATCATCAGTCTGGATGTATGAATTCCAGAAATCAGAGATAATAATCACACCTCTTCTGAATCTCCAGATACTACTCTTGGTACTTTTAAACAAAGCAGATCTTTTGGAGATCTGTTGGAGGGTGGGTGTTCATGGTCTTCATTTTGACCCACCAAAAGAAATTTCTGGACAGGCAGGCAGGAGCTGCAGACAATATTGGTGAAGGACCAACATACTAGATTATGAGGACAGGAATTTAAAATGAAAGCAACTTACATATATGGGTAGATAGATACATCAAACATTAGTGGTATAGTATTTATTGTCCACTTGAACAAAAGACATGTGAGTCATTAAGCTGCAGAATGCTGATCTATCCCTAAAGGTGTTCTGCAAACTGATTAAGAAAGAGATCTATATCTACCCTGACTTATTCACAGCAAACATGTTAGAAATGGGCTATCTTGAAAGGGTCATTTTTTTCTGGACATTTCTTTTTTCCTCTCTCTTTTTAGATCTCAAAGATCTGTTCTTTCTACTACCTTTGCTGTCCAAATGTAATTGCATTTTCATTCATCTCAAGATGTTATACTAGTGTTTCTCAATTTTGGCAACTTTTAAGACGTGGGAACTTCAACTTCCAGAATTTCCCAGCCAGCATGAGAAACACTGGGCTATAACAATGATTTATTTTCTGTCCCATCATGAAGTTTGCACTTCCAGGGTGCTCATATCTTCAGCCAGATTCCTGTTTTGCTCCTGCAATAACTATGAGTTCCAAGCATTAACAATTTAATGCTTCTTCACCTATCTGTATAATATTTTCTTACGATTCTTGTTCTGTGTTCTGTACAGTGGTAGATTTGTTTTATGTACAGATGCAGATAGATAAACTCAACAAAACATCCATAACAAAGTACTTTTATTGGTTCATCAGGTATCCTCATAACTCACGTTTGTGATGAAGTTCTTCTTTAATGACCAATCCTTTGCATATCTGTCTTGTAGGTAAAAAGATGGTTATCTTCTATCCTTTTTCCCTTATCTCATAGCAATAGAAGTAGAAGAGTTACCACCAGTCTGTGAGTTCAGCCAAGAGTGAGGAAACCTCCAACCCATTGAGGGTCAATTTAGTGACCAATCAGAATTATAGATGTGGCCAAGTGATATGGACTAAATTCCCAGGATACCTTAACTACATTTACCATGATGCATTCCCTTAAGGGGACAGCTCATAATTCCTAAGTAACTATCCAATTCCCATAGACTGGCTGGGACAGCACATTCCCTGCCTGGAATTGTAAATTCCACTATTAAGAGAAGAGAGAAAAATTAACTATAAACTAAGATAAGCAGTAAACAGTAATACTATGAATAGCAGATAAGTATGTAATTAAGATAAACAGCTATATAACTAAGAGAAACAGTAAACATTAATAAAGCATCAAACAAAGCAAAGCATGCAAAGCTTGAGGTTCAATCTTCAAGTTCAGCCTCTGGATGCAAGTCTCTTGATGGCCATTTAGGGTGTATAGGTACTCTTGTGCCAAAGGTGAAAGTCTGGTGGTCGCTTCTGGTGGTCTTTTAGGGTTGGAATGGTACTCTTGCTTCCACGGTGTCAAAAGATGTCGGGAAGCTGTTGGAAAGGGTGTTGCAGAGGCATATGCCCATGTAGAGCATCTTAGTGGATGTCTGGTGGTTGCTGGTGGCTGTTTAGGGTGTCCTAGCGAAAGTGTACTGATCGCTGGCGGCCTTTCAATTTGGAATGGCATTCTTGTTTTTGGTGGTGCTAAAGGGTGTTGGAAGGCTGTTGGAATGGATGGTGCTAAGGCATTTGCCTGGATTGGGGTCTGTATCCGATCGACACTGACAATTCCTGAAATTCTCCGACCCAGGTCTGTCTTGAAGGCAAAGGGTGAGTATCTCCGGCCTCTGACTACTTTAGTTTGTGCTAAGGCGTCAGGGACATCGAATCACAGCAAGAGCAAAATCTTGGCTTCAGGATCAAGGGTGGGAAACAGATGAGTCATATGCTTCAGGTGAGGTATGCTGCTAGCTACTTCAGGTGTTGCAATGTGGCTGTGGTCATCTGGAATCCCGTTCAGTCCAGCATGGGTAGCAGTAGCAACTGGGAATTTCCATCTAATGACTCTATACAGAGTCCAGTAGCTTCCCTCCCCGCCATGTATCCTGGTGTGGTACACATTGATACCGTGAAGTGCACTTCTTCCTTCTGAACATCAAAGAGGTCAGAGAATGTGGACTTGGCTAGTGAGTGATTGCTCTGAGAGTCCAGTATTAAATACATCTTCACTGCTTCTTCTGGGCGTCCAGATGGCTAAGCAGATCTGATGACACGAGCAAGCAGCTGGTGTGCCATTGCACACGGCTATGCAATTGACACTCACCGCTGGCTCTGGGTGTGCTTCTGTAGCACGTTGAGGCTCCTCATTCAAAGGAGGGTTATGAGATATCTGCAGTAGTGGATCAGCATCTGGATGAAGTGCGGTCGGGTGCTGGTCACTATTGCATCAGTAGCATTGCACCTTGGCTGTGCAGTACTTGGACAGGTGTTTGGATTCACAACACTTGTAGCAGTATTAGTACTCCTTATGAACTCTTTTCATTGGGTCAGTGATTTTGCTGAAAACCCAGTGCACAATTCAGCGAGTGACGAGTGTGGTGCATGGGACAAAAATGTATTCTCCTTGTATTTGGAGTTCTAAATTGGGTTGGATGAGATGAGTTAGCTGCCAAACTCTTGATGGTTGAGGAGTGTATCTCTGTCTTATGGACAGTCATGAAGGGTTTTTCCCTTGCAGTGTGCATAGGGCCTGTGTACAATATATGGTTGCTGTTGTATCATTTTTCATTTGGAGGACTAACAGCTCTAAGTCCGTTGGCCTTGGAGGTGTTGCGTACTGTTGCCTGGTGGGCCACAAATTCTTCGAAAATGGTGAATGGTATAAAGTTGTGGCGACCCTTGGCCATGAAGGCATCAGACAACTGGAGCCACTGTTCAATCAGCACCTGTGGGAGTTTTTGAACGATTTTGGTTTGCATGTTGATGTGGTCAAGACAAGCAAATCCCGCTAACCTGGGATCCCGTTGTGCTGTTTCACTTGTATAAGTATATTAGAGAGTTCTATGATCAAGTGAAGCTTGTCGATAGGAATTTTAGGAAATCTGTTGAGGCTATTCAAGAGCGTTGATTCTACTGCTGTGGCAGTGCCGTACAGTTTGTCGAGTCTTTTCCATGACAACCGTAGGGCAGCGTCTGGGTCATCTTAAGTGGGAGGCATAAAGTGCCTGCATTGCTGCGGCAGACTCCGGCCTAGCCACGCAATCAAGTGTACGAGTACTTCATCAGATTTCAGGCGTGCAGCCTGAATGGGGCGCAGGAAATATTTTTCCATAGGAGATATGAGCTGCCTGGCTCGTCGGAGAATTTATGGATACTGTTAGCAGTTAAATCTAGCTTTCCTCTGCTTACTGCCAACTCTCTCCAGTAGTCTGCATCATCTGTAGAGTTGGGGAGGGGCATTGACATAGAGGGGCCGTCTCTTGGATTCTCATAGGGTAGGCTTAAGTTGTATGTCAATGATGGGTCAAAGCCTTCCAGTGCTTACGGAGGATGTCGTTCTGCCATTCCAGAGGCGATGGTGGAATTTCACGCTGCTGTGTAGGCTGGCCATAGGTATCTTGTTGTGCCTGTGAGCTCAGATAGTGTGGAGGTTGTGGCTGGAATGGTACTGCCTGTGGATTGAGTGTGGCAGGTGTGGTTGGTTGCATGTCTACTTGGCAAAAAGTCATCGTGATCATTGGTGGGCTAATTTGCTCACCCGGCAGGCCATGAGATGTTGGAGTAGGGTTGCTGATTCTGGGAAGAGACTCTTGGATCTTAGTACGTACAACATCAGGTGGGGAAGGTTTGCTGTTGGTAGGAAGTGAATCTCATACTTTAGGTCGTACATCAGTTGTGTAACTGACATGTAGAGTCTGTGATTGAGATTCATCCCTGTGCTTCCCTGGTTGTGGGAGACTGCTAGGCAACTGAGGCGGTTCCATCTGCTCATTTTGTAGTGAGTGCTGTTTGTCCACGTAGACCTTGACCTGTGTATCTGGGCTCTCTTCTCCCAACTCTTCGAGGTCAAAGTTGAGAGAGGCAGTGTTGGCTGCCTTCTGCCATGCTGCGGCCTGTGCTGTTTTCGCTGCCATCTTTCTTTGTCGTCCGAGTAACTCCACTTGGACCTGAGTTTTAGCTATTTCTGCCTGTTCTTTGTCCATTTCTGCTTGTTGATTGGCCATTTCAGCTTTCTGCCGTATCAACTCTGTCATAATACATAAATCTGCCTCTGCTGCTGCAGCTTCAACTTGGGCTTCTACAGCTTGTTCAGCGTAACTTGCTGCTTTGGAGGCCTTAGATGTGCCGCTATGATGGGAGGATGCCCCGGATGGATGGTGAGAGACGGCAGCAGAGAATTGACGTGAGACACTGAAACCTGCTTGTGATCTAGCTGGTTTGGGGTGGAGGGAGGAGGCTTTCTTTGAGTGGTGGGAAGAAGCAGCTTGTGATTGAAGATCTCTGTCGGATGTGGCCTTCTCCCTCTGTATTTGCTCCTCCTGTAGCACATTGAGGAGTGTGGCCTGAAGGAAGTTTTTCTCTTCCCAGATGCAGTCTTCACATTCTTTGTTCGCCTCCTCAAAGCATTGAATGTGTTCTTGGAGCTCTGGGTCTTCCAGGTTTGACTGTATGTATTTGAGCTTACTTTCACTGTCTCTCCACCATGCGAGATGCTCCTCTATCTCGTTTTGCATTAATAGGAGGTTCTTGAGGGGCAACTTGCTTTTGGGGATGTCGCAAATCCTTACCAGCTCCGTCCATGCGTTTACATGATGGAGATACTGCCTGTTCCAATCCTCCCTGAAGTGTGTCACCGCGGGTGAGGTAAGCTTTCTAAGCCATCTGAAGTTGTAGGCTTTCTGAGGTATCGCGGCTTCTCCAAAGGATTGGACATCTAAAACTGGTGCTTGAGTACTGGGCTCCACGTTTACATCAAGGATGGGTGGAGGGTTCGAGTCCTCTGGTATTTCAGGGACATCTGTCATGGCTGAAACAGTTGCCATGTTTCAAATTGGCAAAGGGTGACTTTTGGAAAATTTAGTGGTTCTCCGTGCAATTCCCTTTTTCTTGTACTCGAGTGCGGTGCAAGCAGGTAGTGGAAGGTAGAATTGCTGCTGGATTTAATACTTGAGCACGTAAGTGGCACTGCAGAGTCTGGGTGATGCTAGCACAGCACACAGTATGGCTGTTTCTAGGGTGCGTTGTGTGCTTGCTACACAAGGGGACACTATAGGTTGCATAGCAAAATCGGAAGACTTGAGGGCTAAATGCAGAAATATACATAGTGAAGTCTGAAGACTTGGAGGCTAAACACAGAAATATGCCTGTTAGTGTTGCTTGCTCCACAAGGTGGCAGTAGAGGGTCTGGAAGATGCTGTTGCTATGCCCATGTTAGGTTGCAATTAATCTTGGAACCTTGAATTAAATTGATTAAATTGTCCACAATAGTAACAAAAAGGGATTTTCATGGGATAAACACTCTGGTCAAATTTGAGAAACTTTGAATAATTTTGTGAAACTTTCGGAGACAGCATAGGGAGAGGAAACAGAAGCAGGGATGCAGAGCAGGCCTGCTAACTCAATTGAGAAAGAGACTGCAGAAGCCCCCATTACCCATCTATGTTCCTCACAAAAGCCAGATTCCTCATAAATAAAGTGGATGAACTACAGCTGCAGATTTCCCACAATCACACAATTCATGAGTGCTGTCTGCTAATGTCACAGAATCCTGGCTGCACCCACAAATCCCTGATGCTACAGTACAGCTAGCGGACCAGACTTTGCACCGTCAAGATTGCAATATAGCCTCCGGTAAGAGAAGGGGAGGGGGCCTAATTATTTGTGTATGTAAAGACTGGTACACAAACAGCAAAATAACAAACAGCTATTGGTCACCAGATTTAGAGGCCATGACTGTTCAGTGTAGACCGTTTTATCTACCACAAGAACTAACAGTAGTTACCATCACTGCTGTATATTTACCTCCAGATGCTCATGTTAGCATGGCGCTCAGTCACCTTCAAGACATAATTACCACACAACAGAGAGCTCATCCTGAGGGCATTCCAATCGTTGCTGGGGATTTCAACAGAGCATGCCTAAAAACTGTGCTCCCCAAACTTTACCAACATGTTAAGTGCCCAACCAGGGGGAAAAACACACTTGATCATGTGTATTCAAATATTAAGCATGCTTATAGAGCAAAACCTCTTCCCCACTTAGGACAATCAGACCATCTCACTGTGCTTTTATTACCAACTTACACTCCCTTTAGGAAGAGAACAAAACCTAGCAGTCAAACTATTAGATGTTTGCCTGAAAATGCCCTCTCCCAGCTTCAGGACTGTTTTGCCCACACAGACTGGAGCATCTTCAAACAACAGGACTTTGAGTTATACACAGAGACTGTGCTTTTCTACATGAAGAACTATGTAGAAAATGTCACTGTGGATAAACGCATACGGACCTTCCCAAACAAGAAACCCTGGATGACCAGCGAAGTCCAGACTCTGATCAGGGCCCCGTGACCTGGCTTTCAGAACAGGTGACACCTCACAGTACAGCACTGCCAGAACTGAGCTGAGAAGGGACATCAAACATGCTAAGGAGATGTATAGGAGGAAGGTTGAGGGCACTTTACCAACGGCAGATATGGAGGGGGATACAGGCCCTGACCAACTATAAAGGCCAGGGCCCAACAAACAGCAAGTGCAGTAGCACTCTGGCAGAGGAGCTAAACAGCTTTTTCGCATGCTTTGAGACCACCAAGAACCTGGACATGCTGCCTCATGAGGACCACAACGCTGCACCTCTTTCTCTTCAGATGCATGAGGTGAGAGCAGTAAATCCCAGGAAAGCTGCTGGGCCTGATGACATTCCTGGTGCAGTAGTTAAAGCATGTGCTGACCAGTTGGCAGAAATACTTACAGAGTTGTTCAATCTATCTTTAACACATGCCATCATCCCACAATGCTGACTGGCTCAAGGTTGACTAAGCCTTCAATCCTTCCAAGGTGAGTAAAATGAGCAGCCAAATTGTTGAGGACAATATGCTGACTCTGTAAACTGCTTAGAGAGGGCTGTATAGCACTATAAAGTGGTATATAAATCTAAGTACTATTGCTATTGCTGCTGAACACTCTAAAACCATAAATATAATTGCAAAATACAGTGCCAAATTCACAAAATATGTCAAACAAAATCATATCATAGCTTAACACAAGTGCATGAATCAAATCATCATAGTTAAGAGCTGGTTCTCATAAGATCAGAAGAAAACAGCCGAAAGCTATATTTGTGGCTTATGAAAATAAAAGTAAGTGGAAACTTTAAAAAATTATTTTCTGCTGTATAAACAAATGACAATAAATCCTTATACTTTTTATGCATGTTATTTCTATATATTAAATTTATCAGTGAAAAGTTTGGGGTGTTTGGGATTTGACAGCTTTTGAAAAATAAAACTTTTTCTGTATTTTTGAAATCAGGATTGCACTTTTTTCCTGGCAAGGAATAGGTATATATATACTATATATATATAAAGAAAGATGCAGGACATGCAGGAAATGAATGAAGCTTATCCTTTCTGCCAGCTGAATTATTGCTTTTCATGCAGACAAAGGATGTGTTTTTCTTTATCTTCGCCAGCGTCTGCCATGAGGCCTCAAGCCATTTTATAACCAAGGCTGTAAAACCTTCTCTGGCTGGATTTTACTGAGGCTATAAATCAAAGCTCCAGCAAGTAAGCTACCGTGTTTCTCCAACAATATGGCCTCCACCAATAGGAAGCCCCACCATGTTTTATAGGCATTCAATTTATAAAATTGAATTAAGCCCCTCCCCCAAATTAAAGCCCATATTAAACATGCGAAATAGGATGGGGGAATGGCGGGGGGGCTTGCATTTTGGAAGTACTTGCATGCCTGGATATAGTGCTGCCTGCATTGGTGGGACACTTCATACCGGGAGACCTTCCGCCACCATTGCTTTTCCTTCTCCCTTGCTGCTGCGGCGTTAGAGGAACACCGCAGTGTTTGGCGCAGCCATGTGCAGCCAGTCAGGGCTCCTCCCTGCAACCAGAGCCCTGAGAAGACACTTGGCTTCAGGCGCTCCTGTCGCCGTGTTCCGAGGGAAGGCGCTCACCCCAGAGGATCTCTCCCTCTCTCTCTCTCTCTCTCTCTCTCTCTCCCCACAAGGTCTGCACTGCGGCTGAGGAGGAGGAGGCTGCAACCAGTTCCTTCTGCTTGCTGAGAGGTGGGGAAGCTGCGACTTTGCACAGCAAGTGAAGCGCTACTCACCCGGGCGAGATTTGGGAACGAGGGGAAGGAGGAGGCATGCACACACCCGCAGCTCGCTTTCTCACCTCTGCCCAGCCTGCTCGGCTCTGGCGTGGCTCTGGCAGGATAAGTGGAGGGTCCAGAGGGGAGATGCAGTGAGCATATATAGAAAATGTTGAATTTTCTAAGATATGAAATGGGATAAAAAGTGAGCATGAATTCGAATTTATGTCTGTACAAAAAGATGTAACCTGGGAAGCCGCTTTCCAAAAAGAAGTTTTATGTTTTTATGTTTTTATGTTTTGTGTTTTGTTTGTGTATGTTTGTTTATTGAAAATCAATAAAATTAAAAAAAAAACAAAGAAGGGAGACCTAGGCAAGGCAGCCCTCGACAATATCTGCTGCTCAAGGAGCAATTTCCCAGAGCTTTCAAATACGTGTTTGCAAATTCTTATAAGATTTTTTTTACACAGTTTCACAAAATTATACAATGTCTTAAATTTAACCAGAGTGTTTATTCAGTGATAATTCCTTTTTTTTTTTTTTCAATTATCGTGGAAACTTTAAGCTGTGCTGTCCCAGCCAGTCTACGGGAATTGGATAGTTACTTCAGAATTATGAACTGTCCCCTTAACGGAATGCATCATAGTAAATGTAGTTAAAGGTATCCTGGGAAATGTAGTTCATGTTATGTGGCCACATCTGTAATCCCGATTGATCACTCATTTGACCCTTGATGGGTTGGGGGAGTTTACCTCACTTTGCCTGAATTCTCTAACTCATGGCAGCTGCTTTCTATTGCTACGAGATGGGTTAGGAGATAACCATCTTTTACCTACAAGGCAGATATACAAAGGATTGATCATTAAAGAAGAACTTCATCACAAATGTGAGTCAGGAGGATACCTGATGAACTAATAAATGTACATTGTTATGGACGTCTTGTTGAGTTTATCTATCTGCATATGCACAGTGTATAAATCTACCACTGTGCAGAATACAGAAAATTAGCCATCTTCTCATCTTTCAGCAGGATACTATTTACCAGGAAACACTTACTGCATTAAATGCACATCGGACAAAGGAAAGCAGAAAACAAAATCCTAGCATAAATCTGACATCAGAAAACTTGAAAATGCAGAAGAATTCTGTCTGCAGGATATAGTATTCATACAGTGATTATTCTTGAACAGGAAGCTATAAATGGAAACTCCAGCATAAAGTCACAGAAATACAACATTAAGTGGAATTTTATTACTTATGAACTCAATGGTGGATGTAGCCTGGATTCCCAGGAGAGAGGGGCTACATTCAAGAGCAGGGGTCTCCAACCTTGGCAACTTGAAGACTTGAAGACTTCAACTTCAACTCTCAGTTTACTGGCTGAGGAACTCTGTGAGTTGAAGTCCACAAGTTGCCAAGGTTGGAGACCCCTGTTCCAGAGGACCAAAGTTTAGATTGGGGAGAAAGAGATCAAGATAGCTTATCCCTAGTTCTTGGAGTATACTTTTTAATAATGCAAGTAGTTGCTTTAGTTTGGCAATATTGCTGTCGATAGGAGAGGAACAATAAAGGAAAGTAGTTAGAAGTAACTATGCAGCATGGTTTTTTTTTGGTTTTTGAAGCCTGATCCCGAATGAAAGAATGGGTAAATTAGTTTACCAGTGAAAAGATACTTGCATGTTATCCCAGTCTTCTGGTTTAAGAATTACAGGTGCTGATGTTCAACACATCTGAAAGACACCAAATTAGGGAAGATTGGTCAAGACCACTTTTCAGTAGTCCCTTGAAATACCAACATAAGAATATTAAGAGTTTTTTAAAATCTGATTTAGCTGCTTATCATGTTTACCAGTACACTCATAGATAAGTGCAAACTTAAATAATTTTTATGTACATGATGCACTGTGGGCTACAAGGGCTTATACTACAATAAATTAATTTAAGGTGCCATTGTATTCTTTATTATTACCCTTCAGAAATTGTAATGCTGTTTTCAATCAGATTGCTTTGAGACAGCTGCAGGCATACAGCTGAACTGTGGTTGCTCCCACAACATCCAAAATGGAGGAACACTCATTCCTAGTGGCTACTTGTTCAATTACCTGTTTAAGCAAGCAAGCAAAAAGCATCAACAGTCCCTCACCCGTCCTATGAGGCCATTGCCTTGAGCAACAATACCTGAAACAAATGACAGCTATCAAAAGTGGGCAGCCCTGTAAAAGCCCAATGAAGTTAGGTGACCAAATGAAACAAGCATCAGTATGTTGTGTCAGTCCGGGTTCTCATTCTAGGCAGAATGGGGATAGGATGATTATTTTCTTGGCCTGAAACAGGAAAATGTTCCAAGATTTTCCTAGGTACAGCATCCAGTTATCTTGCCCTCTCTTGATGTGGGTTGAGCAGACAAGGACAGGCTGATAGATGACAACTGGCAGCACGATGCTCAACAGCTTCCTACCTTGATGGAATCTGTTATTTGACTTGGGAGAGTGACCAGTTCTTCAAATGCTAGCCTCTTTTAAAAAATAAACTCACATCCAATTTCTACTCTACAATTGCTGTAGTTCAGCATTTCTCTTGTGTTCAATTTCACAGTGACTATCTCTCCCATCTGCCCAGATCTCTATTTTGTTTTTGTTCTAATTTTGTCAGAGAAATTGGCTCAGGTCCTTTAACATTGAAGGTATTCTAATTACCTTGTTTTGCCCTGCATGTTATGCTCCACCTAATAAAGGTAGTTAGCAGATTCTACAAATGAAATGCACTCAACTCTCTTGTCTTTCAAAGAAAAGTCTGTCTGGTTTGGGGATTTCAAGAGGTTTTCCCAAGTACCTTTTTGGTAAAAAGAATTGGAAAAAATATTGTATAAAACATGGCAGCAGCAAATATGGTAGGTAATATAGAATTTAGTTATTTTTTCCTGAGCTTTCTGTCCTTTTCTTCTCAAGTTGAAAGCTGTAGAGATAGTATTCATAAAAATGGAGGGTTAATTATTCAACTCAGTATTTAACTTCTTGAGAACTCATTTTGGCTGGGGGAAAATAGAGCTAGACTGATTCATATATTGGAAGTAAGGTTCTACTTCGTTTCATGCAGGATTTAAATTCAATTGAATGCAATGGGATACAGTATACTTCCAAGCAAATATACATGATGAACCTTCTAACATGGCATGTATTCCAGACTATGAACTTAATACTGCTTAGATAAATCAGAAGACCTACATTATATGGTCTAAACTTCACAGAAAGCTTTTCTTTGACTTGGGTAGCAAAGTTCCTGTATTTCTAGCTGTAATGAGGGATTACCTGTATCTTTATAACAAAAGAAATTCTGCATGTTGGGGAAATCTCTTGTTGTGATAGTAGGCCTACTAAAATGAATCTATGCTAGGAGAACATATAAATTTTGTCTACATGCTATATACTGATTCTACAAGACTAAAAGGAGAGGACTGAGGGGATAGGAATATAAAGTTTCTGCTTATGAAAACAATTTTCAAGCTATTGCTTGAAGAAAACACTAGCTGGCCCAAGATAACTTGCTTAAACTAGCTAATATGAAAAGGAGGCCATCAGCTCATTGGGCAGCTAGTCTTCCTTCCTAGATCTATTTACCCTCCTTAGCTCTTTAAACAAAACCTGCAAAATCTACAGTGTCAGTCTCCTCCTCTGCTTGTCTTAGGGATTGTTGTATAAAATGAATAGGGTACTAAAGTCTAGGGGCATCAAACTGTGTGTTTTCCTGTTACTTTGACTAAAGATTTGGAAAAAGTTAGACATTTTGACAGCTTGTAATGTTGCTAATACAGTTTAGCCAAGAATTGTCTTGGTTTATTCACTCTTGTTTCCTGTCTTTTGAGATGGTGGCTCAGCCTTTTCCAGCAGATGTTTCATGCTGCAGGAACTACGTCTGTTTGGGATTTAAAATACATTAAGCTAGAGCAGGTTTTCCTTGGGACTAGAACAGGTCTTGGGGGAGGGGGGGAAATCTTAGTATTCCTGGGATATGAAACTTTCTAAACTTTGAGAAATAATGTGCTTGTCCCATTCTGGAGAAAAGGCACATTGATAGGTTTTGCGTCTTAATGCTGTATGTCTGCATAAAAGCTTTCTAGTTTTGGATTTGCTCTTGAGAAAGAACATGGGCCTGAAATATATGGGCTTCTCAATTTCCAAAAAAACGGTTGGCTTTTATTTAATCTGCAATGCCTTATTGTTACAGGGTTTATCCTCTTTAGCTTGTGTTATTGTTTAGCCAGCAAAGACTTCAGGGGGAATAATTGGGGAAAAATGACTGTCCTGTCAATTGCCATAGCATTGCCCCTTTGTTCAACCATTAGGCAAGCACACATGAAGAACATCAGAAGCACAAGACTAAGAGAGGGGAGACAGTTGTAGAGCACATCACCAAGCACCCCCTGCAGAACAGGTATTAGCAATAAAATGGTGTACACCATTTTATTTTGTTATGTCCAGTGTCCAGTTCTTGGGTTTCAATATTCTTTTTTTGTACTTGCCATTTCTTTTATGAACTATAAGTGTCTAGAACACATACATTTAAATGTTGCTAAATGAAGCATTTAAGTATACTAAAACGGATATACTGTATATATTTTCAAGGAATGTCTGGTGGTTTGTCCTCAAAAAGCAGTTAAGAAACTTCTGTACATTTGCAGATTTTATAGATACCACATAAGAAAATACTCTCAGCTTACAGATATATTAACTGTCTTCAGTCTTTTTTGTCTTATGAGCAGGAATCACATTCTCCAAATAATATATTTGTTCATTATCAAATGCTTAAGATACTCCCATTTTTATATTTCTTTATTGTACAAACAAAGGAGAGAGAAAAGCCTAATCTTTTTTCAGGTATTTTAAACTGAAAAATTAATATATATTGGCTACAAATATCAGTTCTGATACACTTAGACCTAGCTGAGCATGGAGCACTTATCAGTTCCCCCAAAAAAGCATTAAGAAGCATGAGGGTAATTTGACTTGGCTTTCAAAGAGCATTTTCCATTACCTTCACTGTACCTTCCTTTAATTCAAAGGTGGGCCTTGTGGTTCTTCAAAAATGACAAGAGCAAAACTTGGCAAGATAACTTGCGGCTTGTTACCAAGTTTGATACTGTGGAAGACTTCTGGGCGTGAGTGTATCCTTATCTTCTTCCGCGCATGATAATATTTCAGTCATACAATCCTGAAGAAGTTATATGATTATTGGTTATGTCATTTAGCATGTGGATCAAACCCCAATATTGATCAGAAAGAAAAAAAAACAGAGGATTCTGGAGAACTGTATAAATTATTAATACTGCAAATGCTACCTTGCTATATTTTTTCCCCACTGTCAACAAATACAGGGACTTGTTAAAATATTGTTTACTGATATAGAGAAAGGTCTCCCTTATTCCAGTGCCTTGGGGTATCTATAGCTTTCTTAGTAACTCAGTGGACACAAAGGTTTTGCTAAACGAATCAGTTATGGAAAGCAGTTCTTCCCTACATGGCATTTAGATCAATACAGGTAACCCTAGACTTATGACCATAATGGAGCACAACATTTCTGTTGCTAAGTGAGACATTTGTTAAGCGAATTGTTGCCCCATTTCACAACCTTTCTTGTCTCAGTTGTTAAGTGAATCACTGTAGTCGATAAGTTAGACATCCGGTTGTTATGTAAATCTGGTTTCCCCATTGACTTTGCTGATCAGGGGGTCGCAAAAAGGAGTGTGAAAAACTGTCACAAGTCACTTTTTTCAGTGACATTGTAATTTTGAACGGTCGCTAAACAAACTGTTGTAAGCCAAGGACCACCTGTATTACTTTCCTGTCAAAGAATTATTGAGGTGCACTGCATTTGAGACGCAGACTGGATCTTTATTTTCAAGAGAGTAACTATCTGAACCTACAGTACTGTACAAAAAACAGTCCCATACCATGTATCTCCCATGTGAACTGCAGTCTACAAAATTTGATGCCAGCTCCAATAGCTCCCTTCTTGTAAATTGCTCCATACTTTGCAACACAGGAACTCAGTGAAGCAACAAGTGGTCTTTTAGCTAATGAATAGCAGGGTGTTGTTGTTTAATGACATATATCCCGTTTCCTATCCCAAGCTACTAATTGTCCTGGAGCAATAAAAATATTGTACCTCCCCTACTTCACATAAAAAGCAAAAATACGTTGCCTTTTCCACCCTTGCCTCCAGAACATCATCCATGAATTTGCTGCTGTTTGCAAAAAGAAATAAATAAAATAAAATAAAAATCTGAGCAGTTACTAAAAAAAGAAATCATTGGGATGTTACTATTCTTCTAATGTAGCAGGGGTGTCAAACTCATGCCATCATGGCATCGTCATGTGACCTATCGGGACTTCTCTCCCCCTTTGCTAAACCAGGTAGGGCTGGGGCCAACATGTGACACATGTGGCCTGCAGGCCGTGAGTTTTATACCCCTGTTATTATGCATTTTAAGCAACTGCTAAAAGTACAGCTGATTGTAATCTCACAATCAGGTGCTTTCCCCAGTAGCTGTAGCTGTATTTACATGTAGCTATATTAGAGGAGAAAGGGAAGATATGTTCTAAGGACTACCTGCAAACAGGCACGAGGAACAGGTGTTGAAGGTTGTTAGTGATGAGGAAAAGGAGAGATGGTCCTGGAGCAGCAAATCACCATCACTTCGCACACAAGAGAAAGAAAAACTGCTAGCCTCCACATGGAAAGGAAAAAAAGGAACAGTCTTGCTATCTACTGTGGAAGAAAGGGAGCAGATGAATCAATTTTTCCTCCATTTCACCATGGCTTCTTTCACCTGAGAGGAATCTGCAGACTCAAAATACAGTCAGTAGCCTGCATTGATCCTGTCTGAATATTAAAGTGGAATCAGAAGGATAGTGTGTATTAGTTTGATCATTTGCACATACCCTCCCAATTCAAGGCAATTGCTGTGACATCAGTGAAGTCACTGAGTCATTTCTCCCCTTTCAGGACCTGTAAAAAAAATTTAAGTCACCTAAAACATCTACAGACAGAGTGAGCCAATAAGAAAACTGTTCACCATAACATCGTTGTTGGAAAAAAGAAAATCCTGCCTTCCTTCTCACTGGTTCATTCTATAGAAAATATTCTAGGCACCAAATTCTTTATCCTTATTCAACTATTCCTTAAATAATTATGAAGGTAAAATGGATAGCACTGACATTAATGCTTGGAAAATGAATTGTATCTCCTTGCTAAAAATGCCACCTGAAATATGTAAAATGCAGCTAGGCCAGATGTATGCTGTAGGAAGTTAATAGTGCTTTCCTGTGATATGGACCTGGTTTTCGTGAAAAAAGTTCTGAGTTGGAGTTTTGGTGACCCTATGCAATTTACTTTGATTTCTTATTGAAATAAAGCCAATCAGTTATATTGCTAACCTCTCTCTCCTGTTCTTGAAATTGCAGACTATATAGCCATATCCAACTCGCTAGCAAACTGACTTCTGGCTGTGACTATTCTCTTTTCAAAGTAAGTTCTTTTCCAGATCTTAAATCCGAACAATTTGACCCTAAACCCATTGAATTGTTACATGAGGATTTCTTATATGAAGGTAAATAGAGAGTCTAAACTTTGGATCTCTTTATTATGAAGCTTTAACTCTCTCAACTTGTGCATTGTCCTAATACAGAACTTGTATCTGTAATAATTATGTTGGCTGGGAAGTCAGCATATTTGGAAATTGTCCATATTAGGGAATAATGATTTAATTTTCCGCCTTGCTTTCTGGCACAAAACCAGTACTTCCCAACTGAATGTATCTGTACCTTAATACATAGTGAGAATGTGTATGACTCATATGTATGACTCATGTGAGGTCATATCAGCTCCATTAGGTAGGCCAGACCAAGAAATCAATGGCAAGGATCCTAAAATTACTTTTATTTAGACTGGCTGACTTTGTTGTCCCTCTTCTTCTCCTTATAGTTCAGTAAATTAGGATGGTGCCTGTCTGAATTTCTTCTAAATGTTATGTGGACATTCTGGACTTAACACATGTTTTATCTTTTGTTGCTTTGGCAACAGAACTTGAATATCTCCATTAAGGTCATCTTCCTTATTCTGTACATGGCAAGCAATTATTGTCTTTGACATTTTTCCACCCAGGATGGAATTGAACCCATGTGGGAAGATAACTGGAATAAGCATGGTGGTCGTTGGCTAATCACATTGGCTAAGCAGCAGCGGCGTACAGAACTTGACCGTTTCTGGTTAGAGACTGTAAGTAAGCAGAATTCAGTTTATATTTTTCCCTCTGCTCCATTAATTTCTCAAACTGGGTGGTTCTTGGATTGTGGCCATATTTCTGTAATGGATCCAAAAGCTCATCTCTGTCCTCTTTAGTAGCTAGGGCTACTTACACAATTGTTCAGTTTCAATAATTCCTTCCACAAATGAGACCACACCAGCTTATTCTGAGATGGGAAATATGCCCTCAGACTAATTTAAAAAGTGTTTGAAAACCATCAGTTTAGATATCTGGTGTGCTTCCCTTCCCCCTCTTTTCCAACAGCTTTTTGGACAGAAGCAGAAAAACATATTGGAAAAGAGAGAAAAGATGTTAAAGAGAGGTTGTATAACCCTGAACACAGTAGGGCTACCAGATATGGGTTGCACAAATCCAGAGCTTCAGAGGCAACTAAGAGAACTAACTACATATAGAAAACTCTGTTTATTTTTGTTAATGTTATGTGGGTCACTTGAATTTTTGCAGCCCAAGAACGCAGACACATTTTTGATTTAATTTTTTTTACTTATTAGGTTCCCAGTGTGTAGAAAAGATTAGTCCTTAATTTATATCTCAAGATTCTATTTTTTCCCCCATATCAATATTAAACTCTTTGGGGCAGAAAAAAACTTGGTACATCAGACAAATGCTGACATCTGGTTCCCTGTATATTTCATTTGGATTTTCTTGCTGTCCCCTTTTGTAGTTGCTGTGCCTGATTGGAGAGATGTTCTGCGACTACAGTGATGATGTCTGTGGAGCAGTTATCAATATTCGTGCCAAAGGAGACAAAATTGCCATTTGGACCCGGGAGGCAGAGAACCGGGATGGAGTAATTCATATTGGGTGAGTGTCCCCTTCAGGGGCCCCTCCCAGACTGAGATATGGTGAGAGAGCTGGCCTTTTCAGTGGCAGGTCCCATGGGCTTTAGAAAGCCTGATACCAGGCTTCCTGCCCTTTTGGCACTTAGGAAAGGCAGATTAATTTTCCTTGGCACACCCTCACTCTTTCTTTCTCTCAATTTATATGGCTCAAATATATAACTCTGGGCAGCTAATGTTTTTTAAAACATAAATCACACAACTGTAAAAAAAAAAAAACATAATCAGCTGAGATTAAAAAAGCAAACAAACAACACAGCAATATGACGTGTTAGAATGTTGTCATGATTGGCAACTTGTTGCTTTTACTTTTTCTTCACATTTTAATGTATCTTATGGATTTCACTTTGTATTTTCTATTTTACAAAATGTATTAGTGTATGTTTTTATTGGTTTTTCCTTTTTTATTGTAATTATTTTATTGTAAATGGCTCTAGATTTCTTAAATGGGATTTCTTTAAAAGGAATCATAAGAAATGTGTGAAGTAAAAACCAATGGGGATTGATATCTTTCATGGCACTCACACAAAATTACTTTGTTCTTGCTTTCAGGCGTGTGTATAAGGAACATCTGGGCCTCTCTTCAAAAGTGGTAATTGGTTATCAGGCTCATGCAGACACAGCTACCAAGAGTGGCTCCCTTATGAAGAGCAGATTTATTGTGTGAGCTCACTGGGCTTGATGGCTAAAGATGAACTACATGAAGATTTAGTATGTCTCTGCTCTTCCCATTAAAATGTTGTAACCAAGCATTTTGAATTTTTGATTGGAGTTCGATGGAAAGTATTTGTACTGGGAGCAAAATCGTTCCTGTTACCCTCAATTTTAAGTCATGTTTAAGCCATTAAACTAAAAGAGTGTCACTTAAAGCAGAATGTGCTTCCTGTATCTGGTTCTGTGATCAGAAAAGACTTAGTCTTCGACAATGTGGTCAAAAGGATTGTGAGAACTACTTGGTACCAAGGTAGCAGAATAGTTTGCCAAGAAACAGAACTTGCCTCTTTGCTTCTAATCTGTTCCCTAAAACTAGACTTCCTTCCAATTTTACATGGCCTCAAGGTGAGGTCCTACATAGAAAAAAAATACTTTATTTTCAATAAAAAAATGTAATGTTTTGCTATTTCCAAAAGAAGCATATTTTGTGAAAAAGTGGTTCAATCATGCAATTTTTTTCTTATTGAAGAGCCATGTACTGGGCTTAAAGGAATTCAGCCTTACAGAACCAGTTCTTAAGTACGGAGTTTGGGTTGCATATAAGCGTACTCTGGTCTTGTTAACTTCAGCCACCAGTGTTTAAACTCTTACTGTCAGATACTGAATGAGCTGGGTGCAAGAGCCATTGCACTGAAAGAGGCAATGATAGCACTCTACCCTGAAACAGCTTGTGTAGCCGTGAAGAATGTTATGCAGCTGACTTGAAGGGCAAGGAGTTTACTCTCTACGATTAGCCTCTGCCATCGAGAAGACACCAGGTTTATGCTGGGCAATTCAACACTGCTATTCATTAACTGCTATAAATAATGCAAGCAACAGGATGTTTGCCTGTAGTAACTAGCCCTGGCACTGCCAACACAAATATGGCCATCTGCAGTGAAACAATTCTATAGGATGCACACATGTGCATATAAATGTACATCTGTAGGGGTGGACTGATAATTGATGCATTCCAGACCTTATATGTTCTCACTTAAGTTATGAAGAACAGACTGAAATCAAAATCTACTTTTATCTTTTCTAGATCAGCCATCAACAGCACTGTTACTCCCTTTGGTGTGGAATCTAACTTAATCTATATGTGCTACCCACCTCATATTTGGAGACAAAATAACTTTCAAGACACAGTACAAGTTCCAAATGCTTCAGATGCAGCTAAAATTGATACCAACCACTCTCTCAAGATAAAAGCCCATTCTTTGTTATTCTTTTACTAACACAAATGAAAACCAGAGCATTTACAGCTTATAACAGATGGGATTTTCCCCTCAGATCTTTTGGGCCCTGACTCATGCAACTTGGATAATGGATTTTAATGATTAACAAGAACATCAATGATTGTACATCTTTCATTTAAAAAAAATTGCTTAAAATATTGATGTGGGAACTGCCTGATTGGATGAGGTTATATCGGGGTTAATTATAAAAACAAAAAAATACATTCTATGTGGAGAACGCCCACTGCAGCTTTAATCCCTATGCTCAGAATTTGGTACATAACGTTTATATCGGTTGCTAATGGATAACACTATTACTCAGATAAGATATGTAGGTGGGAAGCTTTTTTAAATGAGTACATTCCTGTTTCATATTAAACAACACTTGTGCTAACATAATAGAGGAAGAAAGAGGAAAAGTAAATTATTAATAAATGATAAGTGGCAAAGAAGTGGCAAAATAGGGCCTTAAATGATTTGTCTACTAAAATAGCTGTCAGGAGGAAAAGTCACTTAGGAACTGGGTAGTTAAACTGACAGGAAGAATATAGTAAGGATGGGGGAAACCTTTTTGTGGAAGACAGGAAGTAGCTAAAGTTACTATCATAAGAAAGATGTGAAGCAGTAGTGTGTTTCAATATAATGTAGTGATAGTCCATCATTAATCATCTTAAGGAGGCTACTTGAATTATGTTTTATCCTTTCTTTGAACATCTCTCCCCACTTTCTTATTCAAAGGCAATTATATTCATGTGATTATGGAACACACACAAAAGATATAGAGTTGGAAGGGATCTTGGAGGTCTTCTAGTCCAACCCCTGCCCAAGTAGGTGAGCTATACCATTCCAGAGAAATGGCCGTCCCAATCTCTTATAAACTTCCAGTGATGGAACACCCACAACTTTTGAAGGCAAACCACCAATTGTCAGAAAATTTATCCTAGGTTGGTTCTCTCTTTGATATGTTTCCATCTGTTACTTTGTGTCTTGATTCAGGTGCTTTGGAGAATAGATTGACCCCCTCTTCTTTATGACAGCCCTTCAAATATTGGAAGACTACTATCATGTCACCCCTATTCTTTCTCTTTGTTAGACATCCCCAGATCCTGCAACCATCCATCATAGGTTTTAGCCTCCAGACACCTAATGATCTTCTTTCCTCTTTTTTGCACTCTTTCTAGAGACCCAATATCTTTTTCGTACTATGGTGACCAGAACTGGACATAGTATGGCAAGTCTGATGTTACCTTGGAAACCTCGAAAAAAGCGACTTAGGACCTGTCCTTGAAGTTATGATATCACATTTGTGGTTGCATTACTGCAGTTTGGGCATGTGGCAATTGGCTTGCACTTATGATGGTTGCAGTACCTTGTGCTGATGTGATCTGATTTGCAATCTTCCCAGCCAGCTCCCACAACCAAAGTCAATTGGGGAAGCTTAATTGGATTAATTTAGTGATTTGCGTAATGACCTCACTAAAAAGGGTCATAAAACCAGGTCCAGTCTGTGATGATTCATTTATTAATTTGATTGATCACCAAATTCTGGTCCCAATTGTAGTTGTATGTTTTGACTATTTGATTATTTTTCTTAGACTTATTGAATGTCTTTTTTTTCCAGATTAAAACAGTAACATCACTTCTATTATTACCCCACGACTCTTTTGATAGGTCAAGAAAATGTTTGCCCTAAGTCACTCAGTAAGCCTCCATGGCTCAAGTGGTTTCAGTATCTATTGAAATTGGAGGGGCCCCCCCTCCAATACCTAAACTAATATTAATTCCTGTTTATTAATGTAAAGTTCTCTAGATTTTTTTTAAATGGAGACCATATGATGCATCTTCATCAGTTGGTCTTAGATGTCATGAAATGTTTGCTCTATTCTCTCCACAAGCTTGTGGCCATTTTCCCTTTAGTATTTGTCTAAAGGGGTGCAACTTTCTGTGTATATAGTGTGCATTTTTGCACAGAGCTCCCCAGGTGGGAGAGATCTCTGGGATAGCAGAAGGTTGACTGGAATTTTTTTTGTGACTAAAAGGAGCTACTTTTTTCTCAGAGAGCAGCATATGATGGTGGGAAGCAGAAAAGCCTATTGTAGTCTAACTGTGATATGTATACCTTCCCCTACATCCCCTTCCTTTGGGGAGGGGGGACCCTAACTTTTAAAGATGTGTTTCATTTATTTAAATAATTAAATATGTCACACTTCTCGCCACAAGGCCAATATATATATATTTTTTTCTTAGGTTTTCGCCGGTACTTACATGTGTGCTGTTCAGCTTCCTTCGGGTATTATCCCACGTCATTGTAGTTGTGCTTTTAAAGTTGTAGCAACGTTTCAGCAGAATCTCATCTGCCATCATCAGGCTTCTGTATTGAGTTTGTATGTGGGTCAGGGTCTCACAGCCGTTTGTTTGTGGTATCAGCCGTTGGTTGATAGCCTGACCCACATACAAATTCAATACAGAAGCCTGATGATGGCAGATGAGATTCTGCTGAAACGTTATCCACGTACAGGCATGTATGTATAAAACTGCAATAAAATACAAGGGAGCACTGACTGCAAAGAAACGTAATTTCTTTCCGTTCGCATTATGTCTTGGAAGGAAGTGTTTCTATTCCGGGCCTCAGCAGACATTTGAGCATCAGGCGGGAGGATCCTGCAGGCTCCCGAGGGCCCGTCCGGTACACGGTTTCCGAGAAAGAGCGCGGAGGCACCACGGGCTCTGCCGAAGTCCGGGAGAGGCCGACGGACAGATCAGAGAGACGGAGGAGCCGTGCCCGCGCCCGCCGCCGCCGCAGCTCTCCCTCAACTCCGGCAGGGGGCGGGCGAGACGAGGCGGTCCCGCGGCGGCGCTGGGCCTCGGCTGAGGGGCGGCATGGGGCTGTGAGCTCAGGCCCCGCGCTCGCCATGCCAGGCAAAGCCCAGCACTTCCAGGGTCCTCAGGTCAGCTGCTGCGCCAAATACCTGCTCTTCGCCTCCAATGTGCTCTTCTGGGTGGGTGAGCGCCAGCCAGCGAGCGAGTCGCGTCCCGCGGAATCGGGCGGGAGGGCGCCTGCAACCGCTTCTCCCTGGGCTGAGGGGGAGGAGGCCAGGACGGAGGGAGCGACCGGGCCGTGGGGCCGTTTGACCACCTCCGCGGCGTTTGCAGCGAAGTCCGGGGCCTGGGGGCGGTCGCTGGTTTCCTGGGAAGAGAGGAGGGGAAGCTCCCCTTGGCCGAGCTGCGAAATCCTTTGCAAAGGCTCGCCGCGTCCGGATGGTCCCGCGCCGCCTTGAGCGTGACGGATTTGGCGCTCGAAAGTTTTTCGGCAAGGACGTCCTTGGTTCCCACCAAGCATCTCGCGGTGCCCGGTCGGTACCGGTGAAGACCGGCCGCTGTCTTGCTCCGAGTCTAACGCTTGCTCCTGCTTCGATTTCTCGGCAGTTTCCAGCAGAAGCAGGAAAGATTGTCCTAAAATCAAATATGTCACCCTTTTTCTGACACAGCAGCATTTTCTCCTCTCACTCTCCTCGGGGGGGGGGGGGGAAGAGAGAGTTAAAAACTGGATTTTAGTGTGTCGGCTTCGCTTTAGCGCCGGCATACTTTTTTAGATCTTATCACGAAAAGCCCGCTCCTTTCCTCGGCATGCACTCCGAAGTTCCTTAATCCCCTTTTGTTTTGAGGAAATTCATACTGCGAAAACATGACAGCTGCCCCACCTCATTCTTTCTTGCACGTATTTTACATAATTTCTGTGGTAAATCCCAGTGCTGCACGTATCTTAATTTGGGTTCACACCTGGGGTGAAGGTGTGATGTGGTCGCCAAACGTTGTCTGAACTCTTTCACTCTGTTTTGTCAATAAGGATTGTGGCTCGAGTGATACAGCATGACTTGTTCAGCAAACTGTCGTTAAACAAGCCATGGCTCTGAGCACATTGTGTAACTCCCAACCTGTCCTTTATAGGTTGTTGGATGTAGCTGGGATCCCAGCTGCATAAACATTTAATAAATTATTATTGGAGATAATGAACTACTATTATATAACAATAAATGTTTGGGTATTCTGCAGTTACATTCATAATCAAAGTGATGGAAATTTAATAATTCAAACCCTAATCAAGGATCTATGTGTTATTAAGGTAACATTTAAGGAAACTGTATTAACAGTGGTCCCCAGCCTTTTTGGCACCGGGGACTGGTTTCATGGAACAATTTTCAAGTTTTGTGAAACAATTTCGTGGAGGGGAGGAAGAGCGCACAACTACATCACTTGCATACAGAGTTTACTCTAGGACTATCATTAAGTGTTGTACCTTATGATTCTTGATGAATGTATCTTTTCTTTTATGTACACTTGAGAGAATTTGCACCGAGACAAATTCCTTGTGTGTCCAACCACACTTGGCTGATAAAGAGTTCTATTCTATTATAGTTGGAGTTTGATGATCTTTGAGAATCTAATGCCTGATGATCTAAGGTGGAACTGAGGCGTCTGCAAATACAGATGCTCACTTGCCCATCGCTCACTTCTAGCTATATGACCTGCTTCCTGAAAGGCCATGGACAAGGACCTGTCCATGGCCCCAGGGGTGGGGACTCCTACTGCATAGGCAGTTTCAAGCAGAGTGGGCTTTTTTTTATAAAAAATTAGGATGTTCAGGTCTAATAAATTCAATAGATTAATAATTTAATTAAATAATAGTGTCATAAATTATTATGGTTCATTGCATAGTTAGTAAGATGTAAAAACTGGATTAGGCATTGTCATTTATTTATTGGGTCCTTCTCGAGAACCTGGGATAGCAGATGTTGATGTTTGATGGGACGAAAGGAGATGTCACAGGATTTAAGCTGTTCTGAGTAAAGCTGCCTTTTGCAATTGAGTGAATTGAATTTGTCAATGCTGATGGTGTTCAAGCGGTGCTCCAGTTGTTTTGGGAGAGCACCTATTACTGTTGGTACTGCTTTCTTTTTCACTTGTCTATTTGTATAAGCGGATTGCCTAATCGTGACTTTCATTGCACGCGGAGTTTTGTCCCTCAAGGACAATTCTGATATAACTGTGTTACAGTTAAAGAAAGTTTGAGATCAGTTAGCAGTTGATTGTAGTAGTTTTGATTTTTCCTTATTGTGCTGGTCCTGTTTGAATCAGAATTATCTCATCTTGAAGTGGATGCCTATATTTATATAGGAAACAGATTAATATGAGACATTCCCATATCGTATCTCCTATTTAATAGACACTAGGCCATGCATATCTTATCCAGTATACAGTATGCTCCTCTATCTTATGTTTATTTTACAGTATATACTTATAAATATTTAACTTATATATAAAATATTTTATTTTTCATAGTAAATAAGTAGCATTAAAAATTAGTAATGAATTATCTTACTTCTTATAAATGCTTCACCGTGCAGATTAAATAACAAAATCAGCAAAAGATAAACACTCATAAACTAGCAGTTGTCAGCAGCACCTGGGGGAATAGAAATTAAACCTGTTAGATCAAAATCCTCATTATAAGGATAAAACAGTGTTAACTTTATTGCTTGTGTAAAAAACAAATTACAGATTTTTTTCCATGATTGAACAACTTTAGAAGAACTTTATTTGGTGGTATGGAGAGTTACAGCAGGGAAGACTATCTTGGCCAAAATTGTGCTAGTTTTAGGAATAAACTCAATTTGTTGACATGCAGGGTGAAACATATCTGGTGAATTTCTGATCAACAGAGGATCTAGCAGAGCAGATAAAATGGGTCATGGTTGCTTTTTTCTGTATTCTGTTTTAGGAAGGAAATCCTGATAATTTAGCTCCTTATTATGCAGAATATTTATCTTTCCTTTAGAAGATTTACTGGTTTCGTACAACGTACACCTATTTTCCTCTCTTTTTCTTGCTTCCTCCCACTGTTAAAGAAGAACTGTGCCCAGTTTGAACACTGCTATTGTAATTACTTACAGGTTGATGGAAAAACCACAGGAGAGGAGAAAAATAAATCACAAAGACATAAATATCAATACTTCGTATACATCAAGGACATGATTGGAGCAAGTTGGAATGAAAAGATGTTAAAACAACGTTTGCCAAATAAAAATTAAATTTTAATACTGAACACTCACCAGAAAATGAGAAATTAATATTAAGAAAAATGTCAGTTCAGCTTCTCCAAGATCCATTTGAGAGAATCATTGCCAAGTGCAGTATTCTAGATATGTAGGGACAGCAGTTTCCAGAACTTCTAATCAGTGTTGGAGGATGCAAAGATAGAAAATGTTAACAAATGGATTTTCACATTGTCTGTGAGTTGACAGGAACTATTGTTTGGATGCAGAATGCAGAATAATAGAATTGGAAGAGACCTTGGAGGTCCTCTAATCCAACCCCTTACTAAAGCAGGAGATCCTTCACCATTCCAGATAAATGACTGTCCATTCTTTTCTTAAAAACCTCCAGTGATGGAGCACTGACAACTTCTGGAGGCAAGTCATTCCAATGATGTTCTCACTATCAGGAAATTTCTCCTTAATTTTAGGGTGCCACATGATGTTATGGCATAAGGAAAAGGAAAATGTTTAAAGTCAGAAAGATTTTCTAAAATTGATGGCCAATAAGAACAGCCCAAATAACATTTCCAGCTTTTTCTTGACTGTAGCCTGGGACTTTATGTTTCTTACAAGAAAAAATTACTGAGTGAATTTTATATTTTTAGTTATGCACAATATAGATTATATTTGTGTGAATTGGCAAGTGTTGTTAACTGGCATTATTGAATTGGAATGAAATTTTTGGCGTAGAAGTTTCATGTGAGAAAATCACCCAAGAATATTTGCTTATTTGTTTATTAGATTTTTTGTTCATGTCTTTATTACTTTACCATATCAAATCAAATAAGTGAAAAACCAGGATTTGAGGTTTGGCATTCTTCTGATATTAGACTTATATTTTAATCTTATTTTACAAAGGTGAATATGAAGTGAACTGAAATAGGATTCTGATTTTGTATCCAGAGTTAATAAGATGAAATAAAACATAGTTTTCCCATTTTCATGTTTGGGGAGATTGTGGTCTAAGCTATCCATGAGAGAATCACTGAGGATGCTTATTATTAACAATGATTTCTTAAGCCAATATAATTATCTCTACATTGGCCCCATTTTTAATAATATTCTGCACATTGTATTGTTTCCTTGTCTCCTGGTGTAGGTTGGTCTTATACTGTATACTGTATAAGTCCAATTTCTGAATTCTTCACATTCCACCTATTGAGATAACCTTCACAAAGCCCTGTAGGCAATGGCAAACAAATAGCAACTGAAATTGAAAGAGGGGCAGGGTTTTACTCTGTGGGCAGGGGAAGAACTCTTGATCAATGCTGTTGCTGTTTTAGAAATGTTCCATTCTTACCATGGGAACAGTATAGCCATTGTCTGTACACAGTGCTAAGCTTGCAACTGCTCCAGATGATGTGTTTTCAGCCTTCTGTTTTCCTCTTAAGTTAGACTCCATATCCAAGTGATGGGTATCCTGCTAATGTTAATGGGGTTGGCAGATGACAAGGATTTAGTTTGATCTTCTAGCCTATGTATACAACCATCAAGTTGGCTTTGCTTGATTGGAGAATGTTAAGAATTATACTCAGGAATTGACTGTATGGAGGCAGGCAAAATCTCTTTGCTAAGCGAGACAATTGTTAAGTGAGTTTTGTACCAGTTTACAGTCTTTCCTGCCACAGTTAAGTGAATCACTGCAGTTGTTAGTAACATGGTTGTAAAGTGAATCTGGATTCCCCATTGGCTTTGCTTGTAAGGGTGATGTTCTGACCCAGGCCCTTTTCCAACAAATCAATACAATCCAAAAGGAATAGAAACCTTGTAATGCTTTTGCAAAACAATTAGCTGTGATAAGCACAAGCCTTGCCAAATTGTCCAAGAAAAAAGATAACAGACAAGAAATAATTTGCAATACAAGAGTCTTCAAACTTAGGATACTGGAACATCCACGAGGCTGGAGTTTCAAAATGTCTTTGCTTTCTGCAAAGTACGTTTGTTTCACAGCTGGCTTTTATCTTCTTGAAAGGAGGAGCCATTATCTTGCAGCCTTATTCCCAAGTCGCCCATGCTGTTGTAGCTGCTCTTTCCCTGCGAGCAATCCTGTGTGCACACGCACTTGGCACAGGCTCCTCAGGAACCTCCTCATCACTGCTGCCAGCCCCCACAATCTCTGAAGGCAGCAGTCCACTCTCTAATGGTCCTGGCCCTTCATCTGAGTCCTCGCTCTCCTCAGCCTTCCACACCTACTGCCGGCTAACCACAACACGTGATCATGTGACCCTGGGACATTGCAATCGTCATAAAACATATCAGTTGCCAAGCATCAAGATTTTGATAATGTGACCGTGGAAATACTACCTCATAAATGTGAAAAACAGTCATGAGACACTTTTCTCAATGCTGCTGTAACCTTGAACAGTTATAAAGGAATAAGTCGAGAATTACCTGTACATATACTGATAGTATGGAATGCAAATAATTGGCAATTTCTATATGCCAAAATAGGTTTTTGTTTAACTTATCTTGTCCAGTTTCCGCTTTAATTCCTACCCTGGCAAACTAGAATATCTCCTCTGAAGAAATAGACTTCATCTGAGTCTAGAACTTTCAGTGTGCAAGCCAGTTGCATTATTTCTTAATCTTATTTTTCACTCATCCTGAGAATAGAAGATGAGTGCGCATAAGAGGCAAACATTGGGGTGAATCATGATCTGTCTTTCTGCAGAAAATGGTATCAAATGAGGAAGGTGTGCCATTCGTTATCAGGCTCACATGAAAGACCAGATCTATACATGAAGGTTTAATTAAGCTGATCTCTTGCTAAAAGCTTATGCACAGAAAGCTTCCTGAAGTAACAGCATCTGCTTAAAGTTAGAGGGTCCACTCCACAACACGCAAGGGGAGTTGGAATTTCTGGCTATGTAGAGATTCTAAGCTGATCTCTCTTTTGGCCCCTGCCTCTGCAGTCTTTCTACATTCTTTGTACAGAGTTAAATTCCTCCCTATTGTTATCCTATGCATGATTGTGGCCTTTTCTCTTTTGCAGTTGTTGGGGGCAGCTTTCCTAGCCATTGGCTTGTGGGCTTGGGCAGAAAAGGTAAGTATGGCCAGGCAGGGGAATGTTTTTCTGATTGCTTTATCTGGTCCCATCTTGGTATCCAGGTAATAAATTGTTCTGGTATGAGTATATGAACCATAACTGGATTGTGTCAATTGGACAAATTATTCATTTGATTTTATAGTAGAATTCTGTGGACCAGTCTCCAGAAAATAGTGGGTGGCTCCAGGAAAATGTTAAGTTTTATTTAAATTCAATAAAAATATGCATAATTAATTCAGTAGTTCAGCATTTTTTTTTAAATTTTGCTCGAAGGCTTTTGGTTTGCATGCCACTTGGGCACTTGGCTAAAAATGAGTAATAATGACTCCTCCTGATCCAACATTATTTACAATTAGCCAACTAAGTGCCCATGAGGAGCTAAGAAGCAAATTCTTTTATCAGAAGTTTTCATTTGTTTTCTGTATACTTGTTTTTCAGAGATTTACTGTCTCTGTACATTTCATTCCACTGCCAATTTTATTTTCCCACCCTCCATTCATTCAGTCATTTTTATAGCTAAGTATGAACCTAGAACGCAGTGAACTGTGCTCAGTCAGGTCTTTGAGAACATGTGCTGAGCAATCGCTGGTGAGCCTCATCGTGTCTTTGTCTCCAGTTGTTTCGCATACTACCAGCATGCTTTGATTTTCTGAAACCAGATATAAAATAACATTTATATATATTCTCCTTCTCCCCATCGCTGACCATTTTTATTTTGTGAAAAAGCAGCTGTAGACTGTAGTCCCTGGGATGATTTCCTGTTGAGAATGGCTCACCTTCTCATTTGGCACCAGTAGTTTTGCTTGATGTCGTTTTCATGACAAACAGCAGCCGAGAGGTAGAGAGTTTTCATTTGGAAAGTGGCACTGAGCCCAGATGAGAAGGACATTTTAGTTTGTTTATTTATTTACTTACAGAAAAGTATATATTGCTCCCCTCATAATACTCCAGGTGGATTACATAATTTTGAAAAATCTTACTAAAATAAAATAGAAAAATAACTATATGCTGCCCCCCCCCAAAAAAATAGCTGCCCAATCATTATAAGTTCCCAAAATCAATCACCAAACACCCAATTTCCACCTTGCAAAGTGTCACCGAAGAGGATACTAGGTGCAGCACAGGTATACTGCTATCTTTGGCTTTGTGTCCTTGTCATCTGATGCAGAGAATGGAACAGTTGGACCCTGAGGGTATCCGGGAGCCAAAACCATGCAGTTTTAAAGAACAAAATTAGCCCTTTAAATTAAAATTGGAAAGCTGTCAATAACCACTGCAGCAACAAAGAATAGGATGTTTTTGCCTGCTAGGATTCTGGCTGCTTAAAAGCGGCCTGCCTTTAGCTATGTACATAATGAAAAACAGCTTATTTTCCTTTCCACACCTGTTCACCTTTTCTTTCTCATCACTTTGTATACATATAATATTTTTTACATTGTATACATATAACATTTTTAAATAAATCATTTATAATGTAAATAATAAATATAGGAGAATACATGTGTGTGTTTAAAAACTGCAAATTTTTCTGAGTAAGCGAAGGTTTGAGGGTTCCTTGGTGCCCTCTTGAGCTTGTGTGTTTTCTTGCAGATGTTTCATTACCCAAACTAGGTAACATCATCAGTGTTAGTCTAAGCTAAGGTTTGCTCAGTTAACTCCCATTCTGGCTTTGTGATTAAAGTATCACTTCCTTCTCCAGCCAATCTGTGGAGCCGGAAATTATTCTCAGAATTTTCAGTCAGGAATCTGCATATATTTGAAGGGTAATCAGTTGGGGAATGCTGGTATAAATATATAGTTTACCCTTCACACATCATTAGACAATTGATATAATAACTATTGTGTACATAACCTCAACTGTGGAAATTCTATGCTATTGGGTTGTTGTTTTTTTCATCCATATATAGGAAAACTGATATTTTGCTGAAGGGAATTTGGCTGTGGTGTCAACTTCATCTCTGTGTCTTTCTCTATCCAGGGTGTACTTTCCAACCTGTCATCCATCACAGACCTCGGTGGCTTTGACCCAGTCTGGCTTTTCCTCGTGGTTGGAGGGGTGATGTTCGTGCTGGGTTTTACTGGCTGTATTGGGGCACTGAGGGAGAATACGTTGCTCCTCAAATTTGTATGTCTTTTTCTCTTCTTGTTTTTTTTTCCTTATTGGTATAGCTTAATGTAAACTGGGCCTGTGTGGATCAAATCATGACATGACCAAGAACTCCCAAGGTGACATTGGCAAGCAGTTCTTTTCCTTACTCCACTTCATTTTCAAAAGAAAATAGACATATTAGTACAGGTTCTCAACTTACAACCACAATTGAGTCCAAAATTACTCTTGTTAAGTGGGACAGTTGTTAATTGAATTTTGGCTCATTTTACATCTTTTCTTGCCAGTTGTTAGTGAAAATTTCTGCAGTAATCTTAAATTAGTAAACTGGTTGCTAAGTGAATCTGGCTTCCCCATTGACTTTGCTTGTCAGAAGATTGCAAAAGGTGATCCCATGACCTTGAGACATTGCAACCATCATAAATATGAGTCAGTTATCAAAATCTGAATTTTGATCACATGACTATGGGGGTGCTGCAATGGCCATAAGTGTGAAAGATGGTCATAAGTTTTTTCAGTACTATTGTAACTTCAAACAGTCACTAAATGAACTCTTGTAAGTTGAGAACTGCCTATATATATTACAGGATTATGAAGGAGGACTTACAAAACATAATATGGTAATTCTTAGTGTAGCATTATTTTGACATTATTTGGAAACTAGACAAGGACACAGAAAATTTTATGTAGGCTTTGTTGTATGAGAAGCATAATAGAAATTGAGTTTTATTTTGGCACTGGAAGGAAAACAAGACATAATGCTTTGAATTGATATATTATACAGGAAAGTTACATTTATCTTTGAGAAATGAATAATATATACAAGCTGGAACAAGGGGCTTAATACAAGTTGAAATGATAGCATTAGGAAAATAATACACCAGTGTTATTGGTGGATATTATATTTTTCCTGGGAGATCTGAAGAAAAATAAAGTATTAACTCAATTTCCTTCTATTGCCTTGGCAGGAAAACAATATAGGGCTTTGAAGCCATATAGCCATATGAACTGAACTTTAAAAAATAGCTTATTAATGGAGAAATTAACGAGCAATATAACATTTGTTTTATTTTGTCCTTCAGTGCATCAGCTATCCTCTGACAAAATTTTAAGCAAAGCTTCTTTTCCTGCGACTTGTGCTTATCTAGTCAATGTGAGAGTAAGCCTTATCCTGAAGCAGGATATTATATTCCCGTACTGATGGGAGATCTTTTGGTTTTGTACACTAATGATGTACCTCTCTTTTGGCACCAGTTCTCTGTGTTCCTGGGACTCATATTTTTCCTGGAGCTGACAGCTGGTGTCCTGGCCTTCATTTTCAAGGACTGGATCAAGGATCAGCTCAACTTCTTTATTAACAATAATGTCAAGGCATATCGCGATGACATAGACCTCCAGAACCTCATAGACTTTGCTCAGGAATATGTGAGTTATGTAAATTACCTATACCAATATGTCCGTTTGTAATGTTTGTGTATGTTCAGGCTTCTTTGGAAGAATCTTGGTTGTAACATGACAGCTTTTGAAATATTAACCAGTCCCCAATAAATATTTGTTGTCACTTTCCCTGGGTTTACAAAGTCACCCCTAAAAATCTCTTCCTGTTTTGTGCACATACACATATACATATGTTTGGTCTCTATTCTTTGAAGGAATATTCCCCCAGACATTCAGCTTTGACTTCTCACTCATGCGTAGATATAGGAGATATAATTTGTATAAATTATTGTGCAGAGTTTCAATATAGAAATGCAGGAGGTTGTTGTTGTTACTTGCTCTTAAATCCAATTTTTGATGTGTTTCTTCTGCTCTAAACTACACGAGGTATTGCAGTAGATTATAAATTATTCTGGATTATATTCCTTATTTTAAACATGCTACAATAATGGGTACTACATAGTTATGTAGATGAGAAGAATGAATTCCAGGGCTGCATTAAATCCCTTGTAGGTGCAGGAACAATTATTTTCATAGATCCTTGTTGTGGTAATAATCCAGATGCTTAGCATTATATATATATTCCCTGAAGCTACATTCTTCAATAAGTCACAAGGGGTAAGAGACAGTAGGTATCCGCATAATAAAATAGGAATAATATCTTAAATACACTTAACTTTAGGATACATTTTTTACTTTACTGTCACTTTCCTTCTTTGAGATTTTCTTTTTAACTTGAAGTAGCTTCATGGGGTTTTTGTAGGTCTTAGGCAAGACCTACTTAGGTTTTAGGCCTGTTGTCCCCACTGGATAATATGCACATGGACAATTTAGTTGAAAATAATCTTTTATATCATCCATTATTTTTTACTTTTCAATTTGAGGAAAAGTCTGTTTTGTTAAGCATTAAGCAACTTCCATAGTTTTTTCTTACCAAGAGAAAGGTGAGCAAAAATGTGTTTTGGTGTTAATTATATAATCAACAATATTGTAAAAAACAACAACACAATACTCAGATGATTTTGATCAGAAAGGCAAGATGTTACTGTTTAATCAGTGTTTAAAACAGTGTTTTAAAACAGTGTTAAAATTCTTTTCTTTTCAAGTGCTTTTGCATTAATCTATAATTTTTGAGAATGACAAAAACATGTTCTAGTGCAAATTAAAACATAAATTAAAAAATAAGTGAAGATCACTGTGCTAACATGGCAATGATAAGAAAGTATGCACCACAATTTATCCCTCAGTATGTATGTTTATATGTATGTATGTGTATATATATTTATATACATATATGCTGTTCAGCTTCCTTCGGGTATTATCCCACGTCATTGTAGTTGTGCTTTTAAAGTTGTAGCAACATTTCGGCAGAATCTCATCTGCCCTCATCAGGTTTCTGTATTTAGTTCGTCTGTCTGATGTTGGCAGATGAGATTCTGCCGAAACGTTGCTACAACTTTAAAAGCACAACTACAATGACGTGGGATAATACCCGAAGGAAGCTGAACAGCATACATGTAAGTACCCGCGAAAACTTAAAAAAACAAATAAAAAATAAAAAAAAACAAATTTATACACATATTTTACATTTGTGTGCTTATTGTACACTATTTATTCTGAATAAATATTCATCTGGCCGGATCCGACTGACTTATTTTCTTTCGCTTTTCAGTCCTTAAAAAGGACAAAGCAAATATGGATCACATTTTTTCTATTCCAGAAGAGATTGAATGCATAAATCAGAAATTGGATAACAGTACGGTGTAAATACCTCATTAAAATATTTAATTATAATAATTTTTATGTATCCAGTGAAGTATTGGATATATCTTCACAACTTTGTTTCAGCATGTTGTAACCCAGTGGCCCCCAACCTTTTGAGCACCAGGGACTGGTTCTGTGGAGAGAGATTTTTCTGCAGACCAGAGGCAGCGTGGTTTCGCTTGCTGCCTGGATCCCGCGGATGGGGCTTTGCTTGCTTGCGTGGCCCAGTTTCTGGCCTATCATGGCCTGTTGCTGGTCCACAGCCTGGAGATTGGGGACCCTGTTGTACCCGATCTTTCCTGATACTATTCTTAAGGCAAGGTCACATTGGCTGACGGATGCAAAATGTATGTAAAAAGGACACAGCGGACGAGCAAATTTTCCATCCGTTATCTGCTCTCAAAAGTGCCCCAAATTTGCATAAACAGAGCGGACAACAACGGAAAGGAACGGACGTGGGGAGGACGTAGCGAGGACGTAGCGAGGATGTTAAGCAGATGCTCAACGGAAGCCTAGCGGATGGAAGCGGATGACACATCTGCAGGGCTTCCGTGGGAGAACAGCGAAGCGGACGCGCAGCGGAAGGAGCGGATGCCTAGCGGATGACATGGATGCATCACAGGCGCCTAACGGATGCCTAGTGGATGCAAAGCGTTCACTGCGCATGCAGGCAGGATGCATTGCGTCAGCCCCGTGGAAATAAAGGGAAGCAGCTCACCATTCAGAGGAAAGACCTGCTGCCAGACACATCTTTAGCCAACAACCATGGGGAAGAAGAGGAAGCCTGTGCCTACTCCTGTCAGCCCTGGCAAGAAGGACAGGACCACCATCCCACCCCCTGGCGCTGACTCTGCTTCTGCTGCTGACTCTGCTGCTGCTGCTGACTCTGCTGGTGCTGGTGCTTCTGCTGGGGCTGCTCCTGGTACTGGTGCTGACTCTGCTGGTGCTGCTCCTGGTGCTGGTGCTTCTGCTGGTGCTGACTCTGCTGGTGCTGCTCCTGGTGCTGGTGCTTCTGCTGGTGCGGACTCTGCTGGTGCTGCTCCTAGTCCTGCTGGTGCTGCTGCTGCTGGTGCTGCTGCTGCTGCTGGTGTGGTGGACTAGAATCTCAAAGCCCTGCTGATGAGGGCCCAGAAGGCCCTGCCAGAGGGAGGAAGAGGCATTCGTGAGAAAAGGGGGAGAGGAGACAGTACTCCATTGCAGAGGAACATGAGGAGGAGGTGCTCGAATGGCTGAGGGAGAACGAGTACCTCTGGAGGAAGGGACACAGGCTCTATCGAGACACCAAGCGGAAGCAGGCGGCTTGGAGAGAGAAGGCGGAGAGCCTGGGCTACACTTCGGATGTCCTCCTGGGGTGGTGGAAGCACATGCACACCTGGTACAGGAAGCTGCACCTGAAGAAGTCTGGCCAGGCCGCGGTCAAGCTCACTGACCGGGAGACCTACGTGATGGCCAAGTGCAGCTTCTTGGAGGGTGAGATCCGCCACCGAGGAGCAGCCCCTCTGTCAATCCTCTCTCTCAAGCAGCCCACAAAGAGCCAGTCCTCTTCTGGCCAAGAGTCAGCTCCTGTGTCCAGGCAAGTATCTTTGGAGCGCCCCACGACGGAGTCCCCCCCCCCCCGACAGCTACATTCCCTGTGCCGGAGCACATGGAGGACTCCCTGATGCAGTTGGAGCAAGAAGAGGCCGCTGCCACCAGAGACCAACCCACCCCCAGCTCCACCTCCACAGAAAGCAGGCAGAGAGCCAGAACGGAGGGACAGAGCCACACTCTCCTCTTGGAGATCAGGGACACCATCAAGAGCAGCATAGATCTCCTCTCTCAGCTGGTACAGTCCGACATACCATCCTCTAACAGAAAGCCCTTCCTCACCTACGTGAACCAGACCCTCATGGAAATGCCCGAATCCCAGTACCAGGTGATCAAGGAGAGGATCACAGGTCTTCTGCACCACCCTCCAAGCCCAGCTGAACCTGCTCTGACCCACTCCAGGTCTGCTCCTCCACTCCAGATGATGTCACAGCCCTTCCAAGGCTTTCAACAGCCCCTCACCTACCAAGGCTACGGCTACCAGGAGTTCCAGCAGCACAGACAGCCCTTCCCAGTCCAGGCACAGGTACATCGCACACCACAGGTGCCACTGAAGCCACCACCGACGCCACCGATGCCACTGACGCCTCACCTCGCTCACCTGCAGACCAGACAGCCCCACTACACTCCTCCTTCCTCCACCCCACAGCCAAGCCCAGCCTCAGAACATCTGTCATCGGTCTTGGGACTGACACCCCATGTCATGGAGGAAGGGCCTCTCAACATCACGGGACTGAGCCAGCTCTCTGAGAGCTTCCTCCTCACACCATCCCATGTTGTCCTCTCGGGGCCAGGCACCCCAATGGCGCCTCAGACCAGCACTCCAGCCACTGCCACCTCCACAGCACCTGGACCCTTCACCCCTGGGACCATGGGCACGCCTCAGAGTGACTGAGAAGAGTGCCAGAGACTGGGTTGCTACCTGTTGATTTTATCTTTGCTTGGAACACTTTACTTGGGTCATTTTGCTTTTACAGTTTGTTATTAATAAAGGTTATCTTTGCTTCACACACTTGGTTCAGTTCTTTTAGTAAATAAAGTTTTGGTGGAAACTTTTAGAAATGGTTTAAGCCTTTGCATGCTTGTGGGATGGGTAAGAATAGCAGTGGGATGGGCAGGGATACCTGTGGGATGGGTAATAGCCGTGGGATGGGTAAGGATAGCAGTGGGATAGATAAGCCTCCAGTGCAAGCATAGTGGGACTGTATGGTCCACCCTCCCAGGTGCCACACCTATGGCCCTTTATTATCAATAACAATGTAATCATTCATCAACACATTTCAACATAAACACAACTGTTTATTAAATTCCCTGTTCATTGTAGGGCCACTCAACATACATGGCAGAATCTCATCAGTGTGATGAGACAGACTCAAGGAAGCATCCATTAAGCATCTACCATCCTGTCTTGCCACTCCACTGCTCCAGCTGGGGAGTTGCACCAGTGTTTCAGGAGGTTGCGCTGCTTCTTCCCTTCACGTGAAGCTCTGTTGGGGCCTGGCATATCCACAGTGTCTTATCAGGTTTACTCCTTGCCTCCATTCACCAGGCTCTATGTCCCCATTGCCTTGTTGGCGGTCCACAAGCCTGTTCTGCAACACTGGGTAGCGGGTGCGCATGAGATTGTGCAGGATGCAGCAAGCTTCCACGATCCTCCTCATGGTCTCTGGGCGATGCTGCATGGTGGTGAGAAGTACCTGGAACCTGTTGGCCAGGATGCCAAAGGCGTTCTCCACCCGTCTTGCCCTGGACAGCCTGTAGTTGAAGATCCTCTCTTCATGGGTGAGGCATCTGGAAGTGTAGGGCTTCATGAGGTAGGTTCTGAGGGAGAAGGCGTCATCCCCCACAATGAAGTAGGGCACATCTTGCGTGTCGTTGGGCAGGGGGTCTGGATCTGGGAAGCCCATGATGAGGTTGCCTTCCAGCCCCTCCTTGAGGTCACTGGCATTGTATACCTGGGCATCTGAAGCTGACCCGTTGCCTGAAGCATCGATGTACATGAACTTGTAGTCAGCATCGACCATGGCGAAGAGGATGATGCTGAAGAAGCCCTTGTAGTTGAAGTAATTGGACCCTGAGTTGGCTGGAGCTTTGCAGGCCACGTGCTTGCCATCTATGGCTCCAATGGTGTGGGGGAAGTTCCACTTCTGATACCACTGCTCTGCAACTTTCTTCCATCCTTCTTCAGTGGAGGGGCACTGGAGGAGCTCCTCCAGGTATTCTTCGATGATGGCCTGCACCACTTCTCTGACCACAATGCTGATGGTGTTGTGTGGCACCCTCCAGGCGTACTGCATGTTCCTGTACGTGGTCCCGGAGGCCAGGTGGCGCAGAGTCAGTGCCACCTTCAGTCCAGGGTCCAGGCTGGGACGGAAGTTGGTGTTTGCCTTGGTCAACCTGGGTGTCAGGCGCTGCACAACTTCGTCAAACATGGCTGGTGGCATCCTCATGAAGTGCTGGAATGCACAAGGGTCTTCGTTCCTCAGCTCCACCATCAGCTTGTCATACAGTCGGTACTCGGCTCTTCTCGCGATCCATCTTCGGACCCACACACTTCTTGGACGCCTCTTTTTCCTTGCGTAGAACAGGTGAAAGAGCCTGTAGAGGGCTTTGCACTGTTGTAGAATGATGGCGGCTACCAAAAGGAGTGTGCGACGTTCCATGGTGGAGATGACTGAATGCTGTGGAAGAGCAAGAGGCAGATGAAGGCTGAAGAGGTCTGCACAGCAGGGCTGCTGGACTGAAAGTGAAATCCAGGTGATTTCCTCCCCCTTTTTATAGGAAATATCGGTTTTCCGCTAGGTGTCCTTCTGCATCTTCTAGACATCCTCCAGACATCCTAAATATCCGAGATACGTCCCCTATACGAACGTTTTTTCCGTTTTAATGCTTTATATGCGAGCTGCATCCGCTCACATCCTTTCTATGTCTGTGCTACTAATGCTGCGCGGACGTTCCGTGTCCGTTTCGCTTCCTCCCTCTTTCCGTTTTCTGCTGGAGCGGATGCAAGTTGCATGGATGTGCAGCGGATGCCGAGCGGATACAGCGGACGTGTAACGGATGTAGAATGTTTGTTCCCTGTATGTGTCGCGGATGTAGAACAGACGCTGCGGAAAGTTCATCCGCTCAAAAAGTTTTGTGCAGCTCAAAACGTTTTGAGCCGATGAAATCTCAGTAGACGGATTCTGGATGGATAGAACGTATGAATAACGCACACAGTGAGTACACAACGGATGCATCGCGTTAACCAATGGATGGCAAGCGTTTTTCTCCGTTTTACATCCTCTTTCCATCCGTTGGTGCAGTGTGACATGGGCTTTAAATCATGTGAATATGTGTGTTTCAGTTTTATAATTTGAACTGAAATACCTTTTCTTCCTACATTATTTTTTAAAGAAATGTAATTGCACTATGTATACAATGGAATTTAATGTTTATAGCTTTAAAAAGCCAATACGTCAGCATGATTTTAACTGTGGAGTTTTGGGGGTGGGCGCCAAATTCTTTTCATGAGTACTAAAATGCTTTCAAGAGCTCCTTTCAAAAAGCTATAAAGGTAATCATGAGATTTCGCACAAGAAATTTAAGATGAAAAATTATTAAAAAGGATTTTTTTAAATCCTACACAGACCTGTCATCCTTTCATTTCCTTGACTGTGCCACAAACACTCATAATAGAAGGGGCTTGCTGATAGCAACACACTATATTATTTCAGGTGAACCAGATGCTTCTTGAAAATAAGACAGAAGAGTGATTTTAGGCATGTTGTTTTTCATATGCATCCAGGTTATTGTTTTATAAAAGAGAGGGATGAACAATAAGGAAAGTACAGAAGAGCAGCAATTTGAAAAGCATGCTTGCAGACAAACCTCACCAAGTGAGCTAACAGTGCAGAACACATAATGAGTATAGTAGTTCTCCTGTTTCCTGCGGGGATTCATCATTAGACAATTAAAAGGTGTGAAGGCCACTCCAGAGGTGAACATGCCATCTCATGGCTCATAATGAACCTGCAACATTGCAAAATTGCTTCCTGTATTAAACCTTACACGTTCCTAAATCATTTCTCCATTTCCTGTTTTTATTTTTATTTTCCATGCTGGTCAAGGTTCATTCATTCTTTTTGCAGAGCGCTGCAGTTTTCTGAGCATTCTTTCCAATCTAACCCTGTCTCCTTCTGCAGTGGTCGTGTTGTGGGGCTCATGGACCTAATGACTGGAATCTTAACATTTATTTCAACTGCACTGACTCCAACCCCAGCAGGGAGCGCTGTGGGGTGCCCTTTTCCTGCTGTCTCAAGGATCCTGCGGTAAGGAGTTAAAATATGGAAATAAGTGAGATGGATTCTCACTTTGCTCATCCCCTGTAGACCTAAATAATGTCTGAGCAGTTTTTTTTAAGGTCCTCGTATTGACATAGGAATCTAATTGTGTGAATTGTTAGCAAAATATACGTAGATTAAATGCAGCCTTATCCAAATTGATAATTTTAATTTGGAGAACAAGTGTGGTGCAGGGACTGAGCTGTTAGACTAGGAGCATGGAAACCCAGGTTGCAGATAAGGAGGTAGCAGTATGTATGCTGCTTTGAGCTCCTGTTGGAAAAGGTGGGATACAAATTTAAAACATTAATAAATAAGAAAATTAGTGGCATTCATATATTTGTCATTCCATGGAATTCCTTCACCATGATAGGGCAGAGTAGAGGTGGAAAAGAGGAGAAGAGCTAAAGCTGAAGGTAGAAGTTGCAAATTATTTGGAAGTGTGTGGAATGAAAAGCAAATGCTGGAGATATTTAGGGAGAAACAATGAATCTCTTTTCTGGGTTCCCTTACAAGGATAACTTCAATTACTTTTGTGTCTGTTCTTTTGACAGGAAGATGTTCTCAATACACAATGTGGCTATGATGTCCGCCTTAAACTGGTGAGGGTCAGGCTGGTGTGGTGGGGATGTTTAGTGGAAAGAACGAGGTGACTGTCCGGAAAAATGGCAGAGCCAGAATAAGTGTAAAGGAATGGTCTGAACGTAGAGTGAGAGCACAGGTTCTGAAAAGGGTCTGTGTGGGAGTATTAGAATGCCACTGATTGCAACAGAGCACATGCATTTAGCCATAAGTTCAAGGGAAAGCCTCTAATTAGGCTACAAAAAATTCTACTATATTTTCTGAATTTGGGCTGGGGGGAACGTGGTCACTGCACTTTGTGCTGCTTTTAGAGTTCTTCAGTTGCTCTTCTGTACCTTTTTTGCAGGAGCTGGAACAGCAGAGCTTCATTCACACTAAAGGGTGTGCTGGTCAATTTGAGAAGTGGCTCCAGGACAATCTCATTGTCGTGGCAGGGACCTTTGTAGGTGTGGCTCTTCTACAGGTATGAGCTTCCATGTTACTGAGAATTCTTTCTCCAAGTAACCCCCACATGAAAATTCCATCCATCCAACCTTGATACGCAACTTTCCCAGGACTCAAGGCTGCAATTTCATCCTTTGACCAGAAGAACGGCTAGAAGTTATCAGAAATACATTGATCTTACAGAACGGGATAGGACCAATTTTGGAGTGAAAGTAGAAAGTTTTTTGGTAGTAAACTCTTCCCATTGTTGCTTTTGAGAACCTTCAATCTCCCCAACCTCAAAATGATACTACCAACATAGTATGGTGCCTAAGCTTGATAATTTGTTTTATCATATTTAGAGTATTTTACTATAAGATTAACTCTATTCTCTTGCCACATACTTTGATAGAGCAAATATTTAGTCCAAATGAAATTCTGTTGCACACGTATTCTAGGTGGATGTGATTTTTAGAAGGTTATTTTTTTTTTTACCATACCCCATTGCAATCAAGTATGTACAGGGCCAATTTTTGGGAGAAGTCAGTTGCTTAGTTTTTGCGTTCCATCTCTAGGTCATAATAGTGAATGCATAATACTAATGAAAATAACAGTAATAGTAATATATTTTTATCTCCATTTTTCTCAGTTTAACATGGCAAACATATCTAATTCTCCTGCCTCCTATCTGTTTCTGAGTTACTTTTGTGATGCCAGTGAGATTAAATCCAAGATATGTGGATACCTGTCAATCATGAATCTTGCAAGATGGTTCATCTCATAGGACTATGTAGATAAAAGAGCTGAAAAGAATTGCAAAAGCTGCTTTTCAGTGGATAGTTAATAGTTGTATTAATTGCATGTGCACTTCATCTTAGGCATGATAAAATAGCCTATTTGTGATTCTGTGCAATCAAAAGTAGGGAACTTCAAAGTAAACAAATGGAAAGGATATCTGCATTTGTGTATCTTTGTTCCATTCAATTCCATACTGCAATTCGTACGTGATCCATTCATTTCAATTGGATTGCAAATGAAAAATTCCTTGTTGAATTCAAACCCATAGTAACTAGGGAACAACAGGTGCTGTAGATTACATTTCTGTAATCGTTAGGTTACAGGGAAAAGAAACTTGAGGCCACGTGTTGAGGCTGCCTTTCTATAATTTTGAGATAGGCTGTTCACTGGCAGAGCAAAGCTGACCAGGCCTCTCTGTCACTTGCCCTATAGTAATAATGATTTGAGTGCTCCAACCATGAGAGTCAAATAAATAGCTTCGTGCTGCACCATTTCATTATTAGGGGCTGCTAAGACTGCACCCCCCAAACTTTCTGGCTGGAGGTTCTAGAATTGCAAATACTGTATATCTGGAACATTAAGAAGGCTGGTCATGTGTTGGGTATGTGTGCACCACAATAACAAGCATTTCACAAGCACGTCTTCAATTTTTATTTCAGATATTTGGTATCTGCCTGGCACAGAACCTAGTGAGTGACATCAATGCTGTGAAAGCCAATTGGTGACACCAGAAGTGAGATTTTGCTGTCTCGTACAGATTCCCAGATCTCTTGAAGGACTGAAGCCAAGTCTTCAAGCTACAACCACTGGGTGCTGCTAAGCCATCAACAAGCTCCTACCGGGGGTTGAGAGTATTAGTAACTACCTGATGCCTTTCCATAGCTTTCTCTTCCTGATTGGGGCACATAAGTCATGTAAATAGTATTTATGTCAGGCTTCTGGAGGCTCCTTTGACCCACTCCAAAAACTGCAGAATTAGAAGCATCTCTTATGCATATAGCCTAGAAGCAGCTCTGGATTTTGTTGCGTGACCACTAGAAGCCCCTATTGATGAGGTAGCATGGCTCATATGGTTTCCACTGAGGAAGCTAGTGGAAACATTGTCTTAATCCTGCTGCCTGGAGCAGCTTCACACTCCTACCTGTCCTAGCCCCCTACTTGAATTCTCTACACTCTACTCTCTGTCTGCTCTGCTCTCCTGCTTAAACAGAGATTAAGTTAGGGATAACTCAAGCCTGAGTTCCCTTGTTCAAATTATATCTTATTTTGTGGATCATACTGTTGGTTTCTGCTATTGTCCTAAGAGGTCCGGAACAAGCTATTGGGAAAATACTGTTATAACTCGTTGGGGGCAGTAATCTTCAGTTTTGGTTTTTAAAGCTTAAATTCTGGCAGATGTGGATTCCAGTGGGAGTAAAGCCTAAGACAGAACTAAACAGGTCAATTCAGTGCAATCCACAAATAGTAAACCAATAGTAAACTAAAAAATCTTCTCTGATAGTTTAGAAAAACATGACACTAACAGAAAATGAATCTGTTCTGAGCATTTGATTGCACCTATTTGGTACGTTACAGAATCTTACAAGTTACTTGAACTTAAAAGGTAAATTTGGATATGTTTAATCAGCCCCATTATTTGTATGACAAATGTGCAGTCTTTTGTATGCAATATCTATTTCTCTGAAGGGCCCACAAAGAGAATTCTAGATCTCTTGAACCAAGTTTTGTCCTTGGCTGGATATAATGCCACCTTTTGTTCCAGAAGTTGGCTCATAGCCTTGCAGAGTACTTGTATTTCATGGAATGGCACAATACTGAGAAAGATTTTGCACTGATACACCTCCCTGCACTGCTATAATGTAGGTTCTACTACTTATTTTCTTTTTGAAAAGAGTTTATCTTAATATCCCTGGACTCTGTTGCTGGTAGGATTGTCAAGTATGTTGCCCTACTCTTCCCCATAAAGTACTTGTTGGCAAACATTTTTCAGGGACTTCTCTTTACCTTATTGACAAATCTGAGAAAAACGACCAGTTTGATTTGGGACCAGTTTGTGTCATGGATGTGATTTAGATGCAATGGTATTCTTATGGAGGTGGGGGGTGGGGATTGAAGTGTGATTGAATTTTTAATCTCCCATTTTGTACTGGGACTCACAGACTCATCTTCACATGCCCCCAACCACGCCTTAAGCTGCCCCAGTAACTGTTTTTATGTGATTTATCCTTGTGAAGTTGTTTCTGCGTAATTGCCAGTATGCACCTGAAGCAGTTTAAATTTGTCCTTAGTGTTCCAGTTCTAAAATAGGGTTTTCTCTATTTTCCCAAAGCAGTTTTTGCTGCAACCAGTGCACTTCCAATGTGATTGCTGATATTGTCAGGAAGGAGATCTGTCCAGCTTCTACCTGATTCCTTCCTTTTTGTTGCTAGGAATTGACCTCCATACCATTTTAGCTGGTGCAGGAGGAACTGGACATTTGCAGAGATATGTGAATGCACAACGCCCAACAGGCCCTTTCTGTGGTGCTGGTCAGGTTTTACAGAGGAACTTTAGTACCCAAGTCTAGAACTTTTGAAACAACTAGAATTTTGTTTGGAAAATGGGACTAGTGTCTTTACAAGGAAGTGCTGGATCCGCATTGAACCAAGGGCCTTTTAAACTGGGAAAGAATGAGATTCAGCAAATGAGTGCATTACATGCTTTCTGTTGCATTTGTACATAAACACTGCTGTTTCCTTCCCACAAATTTAGTAGAGTTTTCTGTATTTTGCGGGAAGGAGACAGTAGTGTTGTTTATATTGGTTGTACTTTTCTTCCAGGCCAGGGATTTGCAGATTGAACTTTAATGCGGGCCTTCTGGCTATGCTCCGAAACTACTGTATGCTCTGACTGCAGTGGCAGCTTTTCTCCACGTGAGGATGCTCTTGGCTAGCATTCCTCCAATTTACAGTTTTACCTGAAAGGAAGACTTTTCCCTGAAATAATGTAACTTGCAAATGTAACTTGCAAATGTGGTGGATTCCCTGAGTATTTGAAGTAGATGACGTCTAATCTTTTCAGGGATATGTTCTAAAATTCCAGGTCACCTTTTTGTTAGAACATCCCGTGGGGCTCTGCTTCTGTTTGTTTGTGTGTGGTTTTTTTGTGTTGAACCTGGGGTGATGCACTCTACTAGGACGGCTGTGACCGCATGTATGCAAGGAGGGAGGGTTGATGGAATGAGAAAGCTTAGCGGATTCCCATTTGCCCTGGGTCTCCTATTTCCTGTCATCTCTGACAGCTGAAACCCGTGGGATGATGTATTTCGCAGCAGCATTCTTTCCCCACCCACAAAAGAAGAGAAAGCCATTATGAAGCTGTCAACACGTATGAAAATGAAGCCCACTGCATATGCAAAAGTTATAACCTATCTGCGATATGTTAATCAGAGACCAAAGGATAAGTTGCTAAGCAGATTTATTTTCACGTCTTCCACACTTGACTGTTGTAAACTTTCTTGGGCTTAGTAATAAGATGCACATGCAATGAAACTACAGGCTGCCTTGGCAGCTAACGTCTGCTTCTTCTATTTCTTTTTTTTGTTTTTAATTCCATTCATTTGCATCTTGCTGGTTTTCTTGCCGGTCTTTCTTTCTGTGATTGACTTGACAGTCTTTTTCTCAGCTTAACTCTCACTTCCTTCACATCCTCTTCCTGCTCTGTGTTTTACAATATTAAAACTGTTATCCCAAAATTGTAGAGTTTTTAAAACATAAATCCTCTTTAATTACTGTAATGGGTGTTTCGAGTTGGGTGATCAGGCTTCTGCTATTGATCACTTTTCAAGACTCAGGTTTGTGTATCAGTGATCTTACTGCAGCATCTTTTTTAGTTTGAAATGCTGCCAATCATACATGGGTTTAGTTTTATATATTTCTTTGGTAGAAGAAAGTCCAATTTTTAATTTAAAAATGGTGTGTGATGATCTTGTGCTTTTTTTCTACTGTCAAAAGCTTTTTTCTTAAATTTTCTTTTCCATCTGGGCTGCTAAATATTAACAAGTGACAATTACAAGATTATCAGCAAATTTTCAACTGATTTTATGCTAAACCTGTCCAGATAATTTAAAAATAGAGTAAGCAGTCCTCCTGAAATAAAATAAACAAGAACATCTATAGTAGCCATTCTGCAGTTATGGCTGCCAGATGACTTAATATGAGGAAAATTGTATAAGAACAAGATAATTAATTGCAAAGGGGAAGTGCTTTGGTTACTGTAGGGCCAAAAGAAAGTTGTTTTGTGTCACCTTTTAAAATCAACATTTTTAACAGTATTGGTGTTTATGGACTGGAATGTGCTTGATTGAATGCAAAAGGTATTGGCACTGATGTATTTCTTTTGGATGTCGATTGAAAAAAACCCAAGCCAAATGCAAATAAAATATAAACAGACTGGAATGATGGTTCAGTTATCATATCCAAAAAATGCAGTTATCAAGTGCAAAATCAGCAGCAGCAGCAATGGGAGGTCATTTACCTGCTTATGTTATGATTGAATGAATAGACAGTACTGTCAATACTTTTTATATAAAACCCTCCGTTTACATCACGACCTAAGAGCAAGCAAATGTGGCTACCAGACAATATAAAACACAAATAGAATGAGGTAAAAGGATGAAATAACGGAAATAAGTACACAAATGTTCCAAGAGTGGAAATTTGGATGAGTTTTCTGTAACTGAAAAATGATTAAACATTGTGGGAAAATCTGGCATCTGGAAGCCCATCAAGAAAGAATTTCAATTATGCTTAGCATCACTTAGACAATATAAATCAATAAGAAATAAATGCTTTTTAATTATTTGAATTCTGCTTAAAGGCAGTTGTTCAGCTAAAATGTAATATCTTCTGGTAATATGCAATATCCAGACTGTAAATTGCTGCCTAGGTATTGATAATACATTAATATTTCAGGCCAATATTTCAGGCAGCAGTTCGCACTAAACATACTGTATTTTACAACAAACAACTAATGCCAAAAATACATGCAGTTTGTGTCTTGTGCACATGGAGGAGGTAGGTACAGCATTTGGGGTTACATTATCTGTGGGCCTGTCACTACAGATAATGGTTTCAGCTGTCATGGTTAACCACCAAATGTAGTTTGGTAAAATCATTGAAATGAAAGCACAACATGTCTCTTGGTGAATTACAGCACAGGATGTCCCAAAAACAAAAACTAAATCCAGTGTAGATCAGATATAGTCTGAAATTTATGAATAGATGTCTTGATTTCTAAAAGATACCAATGACTCTCATCTAGTCCTTCTCATATACAAGATTATTTTTTTCAGGAGTTTGGCAGGAATAATGGGGATGTTGGCAAGACATCATATAATGGAGCTTGAAATTCTGTCAATCAGCAAGATAACCGCTACTGCTACATTTAAAGCTCTACAAGATGATGATGATGATTGCAGCACAACCATCTTTTTCTAAAGCCTTCTGCACATCCTACCAGGTCAGACAGGATGGCTGTGCTCCAGGTCTCTCCTCTTAAATTTTACCACCTGGTAGGATAGCAAAGACACCTCTTTTCTTTTCTTTTTTTTAATTTTTATTGATTTTAAAACAAACAAAAACAAACATAACATAAAAACATAAACCATCTTCCATATATATACATACAATGTGCCGGTTGGTACATATTATTTTGTGCAACCATTTCGTAGTCTTCTATTACAATTACATTATATATCCTCTCATATTTTCAATCAAATGTCAAGTACATTAATATCTTTATTAATCAATCATTGACTATACTTTTATTCGGTCATATTTTATAAGATAACCATATTTTACTTAGTTTATTTTATAACAATTCATATTGTCCTCCCAGATCTATCCTAGAATCATTTTGTAAATATAATTAAAAAAGAAAAGAAAAATAAATCTTTATTTATTATTTTCTAAAAATCTACGTATTCCATTACTGTATTTTATTATCTAACCACTGATAGAACAGATCCCAAACTTTATAAAAATGTTTATCCTCTTGTTCTCGAATTTCAAATGTCAATCTACTCATTTTAGCACATTCCAATATTTTCTAAATAATCTCCTCCTGTAATGGTATCTTATCATTTTTCCAGTTCTTAGCAAATACAATCCTAGCTGCTGCTAACACATTTACAATCAGATATTTCAAATCTTTACGATATATTTCAGGCAAAATTCCCAATAAATAAAATTCCCAATAAAAAAATATCTGGTTTCAAGTCTATATGCTTATGTCATTTTTTCCAAGCACATGTGGATTTTGTTCAAATATTTTTTAGCGTCCGGGCATGTCCACCACATATGGTAACATGAGCCAAGTGTCTGATGACATTTCCAACACTTTTCGGACTTATTCTTGAACATCCTTGCTATTCTTGTCGAGGGAAAGTGCCAACTGTAAAACTTCTTATACAAATTTTCTTTATATGCTGTTGACATTGTCATGTTATAATTTTGAGACCACAATTTTTGCCATTTCTCTAAATCGATCCCATATCCAAAATTCTTCCCCCAAGCAATCATAGTTTCTTTAACTTGTTCTTCTTCTAAATTTCTAATAAATATCCGTATAATTTTTTAATCACCTTTTCATCATCAGCTGTCAAAATCTTACCTAAATCGGTCAATTTATCATTAAAAACCTTCTGTTTTAATGTCTTTATCATACCTTGATTGTATTTGCGCATATGAAAACCAATTCATCTTTATACCTTGTTCCTCTAATTTTTCCTTTGATTTAAGTTCATCCTTTTCATTCAATATTTCACCATATCTAATTGTTTGTTCCTTTTTGTATATTGTAGGATAAGAAAATGCCTCAATAGTTGATAACCAGACTGGAATTTTCAAATAACATTGTCTTTATGGGATTGTTTGAAACAAGTATAAAATTCTGGGTAGTATATTCATCTTGATTGTTGATATTCTCCCTATTAGCGACAGTTGTAAATTTTTCCATTTCGCCAAATCTAACGCTATCTGCTGCTTAAGTTTAGTATAATTATTCTCTTTTATTGTACTGCATCTTGCTGTCAAATATGTCCCCAAGTATTTAATCTTATTCGTGACCTGGATTTTCAATAGGTCTGCTAATTCTTCCTTTTGTCTTGATAACATGTTTTTTGTCAGAATCTTTGTCTTGTCTTTATTTATTTTCAAGCCAGCCACCTTTCCATATGTCTCTATCTTTTCCATCAATTTTGGTGCTGTTTCTATTGGATCTTCTAAGATTAAAACCAAATAATCTGCAAATGCTTGCAATTTAAATTCTTCCTTTTTAATTTTCATTCCTTTTATGTCTTTTTCTTCTCTAATATTTCTGTTTAACACTTCCAAGATTAACACAAACAACAAAGGTGACAATGGGCATCCTTGTCTTGTTCCTTTTCTTATATCAAGAGTCTGTCAATTCTCCCTCTATCATTACTTTTGCTGTTTGTTTATGATATATAGCTTCTATTGCTTGAGTAAATTTTTCAGTAAAGCCCATCTGTTCCAGCAGTAACAACATGAATCGCCAGTTCACATTATGAAATGCCTTCTGCGCATCTAGGAATATCAAAGCCATTTGCTTTTCAGGATGAGCCTCATAATATTCCAAAGTGTCCAAAATTACTCTCATATTGTCTTTAATTTGTCTCTTTGGCAGAAATCCATTTTGATCAGGATGAATAAAACTGTTTAAATATTTTTAAGTCTTTCTGCCAATATTGAAGCAAAAATTTGATAATCTGCATTTAGTAAAGAAATAGGTCTATAGTTCTTAATTTGTAATGGATTGGCATCTTCTTTTAGGATAAGTTTAATATATGCTTCTAACCATGTTTTAGGTATCCTCTTCTTTAACATAACTTTATTCATAACTTCTAAAAATGAAAGATTCAATGATTCTTGTAATGTTTTATAAAATTCTGCCGGAAGTCCATCTGGGCCTGGTGCCTTTCCATTATTTTGCTTAAGTGCTTCAGTTAACTCCCTCATCATTATAGATGATTATGCAAGGAATTCAAAATATTCAAACAAGAATATTGTTCTTGTTTGAATAAACAGAGAATATTGAAAAAAGAATAGAGAACATTGAACAAAGAACAGGGAACATTGAACGAAGGACAGAGAAAACTGATGAAAAAGTGGAAAATATCCAACAGTTGATGATGAAGTATGATGAGAGGCTTCAAGAAATTGAACAAGAAGGTAAACAAAGAGATAAGATTGGAGACATTGATAACAGATTAACTGTGGTTGAACAAGACAAAAGTGGTATGCTGAGAATGGAGCTGGTCAGATCAGAATTCTATCTTAGATTTCAAAATATAGAGGAAGAAAAAGGACAAAATTTAGCTGAGATAATGATAGAAATTCTGGCAGGAGCCTTGGAAATAACTCAAGAAGATGATGGATGGAATAGATGAGGTTTATTGAGTCTTTACAAGATATGCAATGAGAAATAGTTTACCAAGAGAAGTTCATGTCAGATTTACAAAGAAAGCCATTAAAATGCAAATATTGCAAGTGGCAAGAGAGAAAAAATTGAAATACAAAGATAAGGAGATTGTGGTCTTGAAACAAGTACCCAGAAAAGTGAGAGAAATGAGAAGAGAATACCGATTCTTGACCAAATCGTAACTTTAAAAATAGGTGAATTACGGATGGCTGATCCCAGAAGGTTTAATGTTCACATGGCAAGAACAGAGATACAGAATTGATTCAGTTGAAAAAGCTGAATCGTTTTACGCAGAATTTTTCAAAGAGGAGAAAGAGGCAGAAAAAGAAATTTCACGAATTGAATTCCAAGAGGACTACCAAATGACGACTGGAAAAGATTTATGATTGCAATTTATGCCCCGATTGATAATCAAGAAGAATTTTACAAAAAATTACACATGAAAATAATTGAACTGGACCATGCCAATATAGTTTTGATGGGAGATTTTACTGGAATTGTAGATAAACTGGATTACATAGCACAGAAAACAAAACAAAACAGAAAGACTCTCCCTAAATCTTTTTTTAAAATGGTGGATGAAATAAACTTAAAAGATACATGGAGAGAAAGAAATGTTAAAACTAAACAATATACTTTTTATTCAAACAGACATATGGCCCATAATAGATATGATATGGATGTCAACATAATTGTTAACTAATATTCAAGAAGTAAATATTGAACCAAGTACTTGGGCAGACCATAATCCAATGACAATTAAATGGAAAGGACAAAGAAGAAGATCTAGATGGACGTTAAATATTATTATTTTAAAGGAAAAAGACTTTACACAGTGGATGGAGAAAGAACTGGCTCTCTTCTTTAGAGAAAACAAAAAAGAAGATACATCAATTCAGAATGTATGGGATACAATGAAGGTATATGCTAGAGGCTTGATAATAGACTATACAAGGATAAGAAATATCACAAAAAGATTAGCCTCTAAAGCATTAGAGGATGAGTATAAAGGACTTGAAAAAGAGTTACAGAAAATGCCACAGAAAAAGGATATCAAGTTAAAAATGGATATAATTAAACATAAAATGGGTTTAATAGAAAAAGAAGAGCTAGCACAAAAAATTAGAGGTGCTAAACAGAATTATTTTGAGGATGCAAATAAACCAGGAAGATGGTTAGCATATAAATTGAGAAAGGAGAAAGAATCAAGGAAAATTTTGCAACTAATAGATGATCAAGGCCAAGTCTGCTATGGTCGTAGAGAAAAGAAGGAAATCATACGAGATTATTATGAGAAATTATACACACAAGAGAATATTGACGAGGAAAGAGTCAAACAGTATTTACAGGATGCTAATCTACTCCGGATACCTAAAGAGATTGAAGCAAAGACACCTCTTTTCTGTGGCTGCCTCAAACCTTCCTAACGCCTCCCATCCTCTGAGATTTGGAGGGTCCACACTCTTACTAGGTTCCTGGAAGGTGATGAAGACCTTGTTCTTCACTTAGGCATTGGGTTGGGATGGAAGTGAACCCAACAAAAGTAGAGGTAGTGTGATGCTATGGCATGATGATGGTATATCATGGTCATTGCAGGGTTTATGGGTTATACAGGTAATCCTCGAATTGGGACCACAATTGAGCCCCAAATTTCTGTTGCTAAGTGAGACATTTGTTAAATGAGTTTTGCTCCATTTTGCAACTTTTCTTGCCAGAATTAAATGAGTCACCACAAGTGTTCAGTTAGCCGCTTGGTTGTTAAGTGAATCTGGGTTCCCCATTGTCAGAAGGTAGCAAAAGGTGACCGCATGACTAGAGACATTGCAACCATCATAAATATGAGTCAGTTGCCAATTGTTTGAATGTTGATCAGATGCCCTGGGGATGGTGGAAGGGTCATAAGTGTGAAAAATGCTCTTAAGTCACTTTTTTTCAGTATCATTGTAACTTCGAACACTCACTAAATGAACTGCTGGAAGTCAACATATTCTGATGTAATGGTATATTATGTGATGCCTAAGATTATCAAGTATATAATAGATTGCTATATAGCCTAAACCTGTTCAGGACCACTTGTGGTGGGGTGAGAGATGTATACTACTGTTGATAAAGATCTCCCAGAAGCCATGCTCTGCATGCTTTTCTTGTTTGATAGATTTTCCAGTGAACTATTGAAAATAAATTTTGCAAAGAAGGGGGAAAGCTGTCATAAGAATGGAAACTCTTAGAACTGGACCAAATTTAGTGTGTGTGTATTTGTGTAGGTGTGCGTGTGTGTGTGTAGGAAGAAGCTGGCAGAAAACCCTACTATGTTTGAAAATGGATCAGATCTGGTGGAGTGCGGTAGAGAAAAACATTCTGGAAAAAGAAGCACCCACCCAAATGCTTCTCCTTGGACGAGACAGTTAAGTGGCAGCATGAAATGCTTCTGACTGCTATATTATATGCCCTTTTCCATTCATTTAGCTGTTTTATTTATATGGCCATTCAGTCATTTAACTCTGGCAAGCTACCAAGCCCAAAGAAATATATGTATAACCAAATAAAGATAAACTAGTCCAATACAGAAGGGGAGAAAAAAAATCAAAGGCACCTTGTACCAACTCACAAAAGAGTGAGTCCATACTGGGCTCATCTAACATCCTGGCTCCAGTATCTGGAGAAAAAGCCAGCTGTCAGCAGCCTTCCAGGGTGCCCCAAGTGTTGGACCCTCTGAATCTCAGTAAGGAAGCTGAGCAGAAATTAGACCTGTTTCTTCAATCCAATAAGATGCTGCTACTTAATAGTGCTTAGAGCATGTCCACTCTGTAGAATGGGCATATGCTCCCAGGGATAGATGTTCTGCAAGTAAACTGGTGCTATGCTATGAAGGGTTTTGTAATGCAATGTGAGAAAGACCTTGGGAGATGGGCAAAGAGATGCTGCCAAGGGACCAGGGCAGCATAGCTTGCAGCTACATAATTGGAAGGGCAAGAAGGCCAGAAGAGACCTTTTCTAGTTTCTCAGGCAATAAAGGAGATTTGAGCGGGAGTGGGGGGAGGGTTGATTGTACTTTTGAGACTTGCAAGAATCATAACCAGATGAGCTAATTCTACTTTATTGTAATGCCATCTTATCTGGCTATTTGCTTGGTGGTGTTTCTTTACCCAGCTTCCCCAGGGCTTTTCCACAATACATTATCATACACAATACATTATCAACATTATCAAAGCACAGCCAATGGTGTCTATACTATAACCCAGCCAAAAGGGATCCAGGTAATCTTGCTGGTCCCCTTGAAGGCTGTGCACCTATCATCTTATCAGCAACCTGCCTTAAAAAAAGAGAAGTTTCATATTGGATAAAAATTATCCAGTGCTGTTGGGTCTAAGGGAGGCTTCTTGAGATGATAGACCACCACCACCTTAATTGCAGGTAGAAGAATCCCTCTCACAAAGAAGGGTTTATTATCACTTGGACCCAAGTATATGCCTCCTGGCTGGCTTTGATCAACCAGGAGGGATGTAAACTTAAAATAGGTGGCAGAACTCATAGCCCCAGGGACTCCATGTGCTTAGCAATTAGCTGGCTGGAATTCATCCCAGGTAATTTTGCATGTCTCAAATCACCTCTGTAGGATTTCCCCAGATAGAGTCCATCTCTGTGAAGATGCAAGCAAGCTAATTGAATAGATGCCTGGAATAGTCCTCACAGCAACCTTGCTTGTGAGGCCTCCCTTGTCCCCTGTTTATAGAAGGGATCTGGTTCCCAAAAATAGAACTGCAGCCTGATTGACTGTAGACCCCAAAAGATTCAAAAGGTAAGCCCATTTCATCAGGAAAGTGCTAATAAATGCCCATACCTGTGCTTGGTTAGAGTAATTCCGTATCTTCCTCTGATGCTTCCTGTGATATTTCAGCTCCTTAAGCTCCTTGGAAAATTGAGAAGCTCCACAATTATAGAGAATCTGCACAATTCTGATCTGTTCCAAGGCAGTTGTCAGTCATTTCATGCAATGACTAAGGCCTTGGCTGGAATGTGAAACCAAGCTTTGGATATAACTTAAGTTCCCTCTGGAAGCCTATAGCGGTGCAGTGGTTAAGGTGCAGTACTACAAACTACTTCTGCTGACAGCCAGCTGCCTGCAATTTGGCACTTCTAATCTCACCAGGCTGAAGGTTGACTCAGCCTCCCATCCTTCCGAGGTGGATAAAATGAGGACCCAGATTGTTGGGGGCTATAGGCTGACTCTGTAAACTGATTAGAGAGGGCTGTAAAGCACAGTGAAGCGGTATATAAGTCTAAGGGCTATTGCTATTGGGTCCCTCAGTCACCTGGGGCTGTCCAATCCAATAAGTCCTTCCCTGCAGTGCGGGTCAGCTAAAGAGAATCCAGATACAGTGGTGGGATTCAAATTTTTTTACAACTGGTTCTGGGGTGGGGCTTGGTGGGGCTGGCAGGGGAAGGATACTGTAAAATCTCCAGTCAGAGGTGGTATTTACCAGTTCTCAGAACTACTCAAAATTTCCGCTACCAGTTCTCCAGAACTGGTCAGAACTTGTTGAATACCACCTCTGATCCAGAACCTTAGGCAGGGAAGCTGCTATACAGGAGGAAATATCCTGTATAGTATACGAACAGTAATCTCATCTGATTATCCTTATGGCCCAACTTCACAAAGAATTTCACATCTTCCAAGCAAGGCTCCTGAAAGCCATCAGAGTTTTCAGGTTGACAGCAGCCATACCCCCATATTTATTCCCAAGTGATGGCGGGTATCAGTTAAAACCCAGGAGAGCATACTTCCTAGAAGGGGAACTCCCTCCTTTGCACCCTATCAGCTTTCAGTAATGAATACCAGTTCAGCTCCCTCCTTTAAGACACAGATGGCGACTGATGATAAGCTAGGCTTGCATGAAGTAACTAGGCATTGAAGTTGAAAGGCCAAGCCTTGGGGCTGAGCACAGAGATGTGGAATGCAGCATTGGTATGAAACAAAAGTCCTGAGTAAGACCTGTGCCGCCCACTGTATGCTTCCCAGTGCATGCAGATGGACAAATACACTTTAGGATCATTACCAGTAAAAAAAAAATGGATAGAATTGCAGAAGCCCTGTTCTATAGATATTCTTTACCTTGTTTCTAAATGTGGAAACTGCCAAACTGAGCCGTTGGGATGACCACTGAGCAAGCGAATGAAAAAAGGATTAGATCTTGCATTCTCCCACATCTTTATAGACACACATCTTCTGTGCCTATGAAAGCACTCAGGTTTTTTTTCTGATTACTTTCCCTTCCTCGAGGCCAGCGCTTCTAGTACCAAAGAGAATTTCATTCTGTTTTACTTCAAGTGGATGTATATTCTAATATCTCCCACCACCTGATTTTCCCAAGGAGTGCCATCTCCCTTTGATACGTTGCAGATGGTATTTAGATGAGCATGAAAGGCATTTGCTGCTGTTGGGAATTCAGGATAATGGCTTTTGCATGCACACGCTGGATCTTCCCTGGGGAATATCACTCAGTGGTCGATAAATACATTACATGTATGAAGTGCCAGGCCTGTCCCCTGTGTCCCCACTTATCAGATTTTGGAGACAAAGCTGCAAAGAACCATTGACGGGGCCTCCAGGGAACTGCTGCCAGTCCTGATTGATTGATCCACTTGACTTAATATAATCATTCTGAGTTAATATAAGGCAGTGTCTTCTTTCTTTTAATCCCATCTTCTATTATGGAACATATCTTCCATCCATCCCTTGGCATCTCTTTACGTCAAATGTAAGTACTGAAGACCAGGATATTAAAAACAGAAGCCCCAAAGCTGCTGGTCCTGCTTTTAAGCCGATGAGCTAGTTATTTGGGGGAGGGGGGGGAGCAGCAAATATTCAGCCACAAAGAAGACTTCTAAACCAGGGGTGTCAAACTCAAGGCCTGCGGGGCCAGCCTGAAAATAGCAAAGGACTGGCCTGCACCCACTCATGTCCCAGTTTGCCAGAAGGGGGATCATGTCCCAGTTTGCCAGAAGCAGGAGGGATCCGTTCCATCTCTCCCCCCCACCCCCAAGCTGGCCCACAGAGGAGAAGTACAATGCTGATCCGGCTCTTGAAGAAATCTAGTTAGACACCCCTGTTCTAGACTTTTAGTCCCTCTTGCCCCCAAACTGGACTTTTGCCTGTCTGCCACTGCGCCTTTTTGCAAAAAGAAAATTAAGGTATACAAAATGTGGCCTCGCAAAGCCTTCAGCACAATCCCAGGGCCCCTGAAAAATTTCCATTAAATCATATTTTAATAAGATCAAAGGAAAAAAATATTAGTTCTGTGAGTAAGAGTCATACCAAGTATTATATTTATCCAGGGGAGGATGTTCCCTAATTTAATTCTCTCCCAAGAAAATTAACTGAAAAACAATATGTACAGAGAGACAAAAATCCTGTTCGTTACCCAGTTTTTCCAGCCTATAATTTTAGGGATTGCCAAATTCAGCTGAAAATAGTCTGGAGATTCTCAACACCCAATAAATGTGTAAAATTATCTGCACACATATATGCCTGCTTAACAGACAAACAGTTCCTCCCTAGCAGCAGCTAACCTTCAAATGTGCCACACTTTGAAAAGCGATGTCTGCATTAGGGAAATACCTGGTGTTAATTGACATTTAAATCAAATTTACTTTTCATCATGCTCCTGCTCGCAGGGACCTCCCTGACATGTTATTCAAAGGCAGAATGTGACCTTTGACAGGAAAAAGATTTGATTGCCTGAAGATTAAGAAAAAAATGTTTTAACTGAAAACTGGTCAGATGTGCAAAAGAAAATCATTTGAAATGATCTGCTTAAAAGTTAACGGGTAGTTATCCATAGGTTCACAGCACAAGAAAGCTTATATGTATGTGAGAATGGTCAGAAGGAAATCTATTCTCCAATTTTACAAAAGTCACCTAAAGTATGCAAAAGAGAGCTTTGACTAGAATATTTTGGAACTATGTGCTTTTGGCTAATGAGGGAACAAAAATTGATTTGTTCAGCCACAAACATTATGATACATTTGGAGCAAAAGGAAGGTGCCTTTGAAGAAAATAACACCTTGTCAATCATGAAGCATGGGGGTGACTCTATTGTGCTTTAGAATTGTGTGGCAGCCAATACCACAGGAAATATTGTGTGGGTGGAAGAGAAAATGAATTCAACTAAGTATCAACACGTTCAAGAATCAGTCCCACACACCACCATGACTCTTGAAACGTGGACAACCCTAACTGTATGTCCTTCAAGACAGCCTTGAAGACCTGGCTTTTCTGCAGGTCCCTGGCTAGTTTAGGACATGTATCCACTGTGGAAGAAATATAATGATACCCTCCCTCTAATACGGCTGTCTTTTATCTGTAGTTTTAATATATTCATTTTTTCTGCTTCAGAAAGTAGAAATAGATTAAAATGTCCCACAGTCAGTGAATAATTTGAATATGAAAGAAGATTGGATGTTTCATCAAGACAATGATTCCCCCCCCCCCCCCCCCCAAAAAAAAAAAATACTTCTGAATCAACCATGGAGTACTTATAGGAGCTTTAGAATGGTCTTCATCTCCTCCTTGAATCTTACTTAAACTTGAATCTTACTTAAAATCTCTGAGAAGTTCCTTAAACATGCAGTACCTGCCAGAGACCTCATTGTTTCTGAGCTAGAAGAGTTCTGCAAGGAAGAATGGAGGAAAAAAAATCCAGAAATAATATCAACAGGTTTCAGGAAATGTTGGGAAAGTATTGTTTCTGCCAAAGAAAGTGCTCCAAAGGATGGAAAAATGTCCAAGCATCTTCACCTGCCATAATTCTATTTCAAATATGTATCCATAACTGCTCAGTATGCGTTTATATTTGTAGAAAGATGTCATGCTTAATTTTGCACCGTGTAGGTATGGTGTTATTTTAAGGAGTAATTTGAGCAGGGTGACTAGACTTTTCTGTGGAATTGTACAAGCCGGGGGTTAGGTACAGCCCTGGTTCTGAATCTTGGAGCTCATTTACTGTGCCTTTCGAAGAGAAATCTATTTCCTTGTGCCATGTTGGGATTACAGTGTCCTGCTAAATCCAACAGTATGAGCCAAGCAATGCGACTCCGTCTCATGGCAACAGCTTTTAACCACCCTTTTTAAAGATATGAACCTTCGCTTGTGTTCCTTACAATTTCAAAGAGTGTAATTATTTTCATAATCTTAGTTCTGTTTGCCACATCATACGCGTTGCCTTGAAACATGAACATTGTTGTGTTTTGGAACTGAAATAGTACATCCTGCAGCATTCTAAAATAGCTGTCATGCACTGCCTAAGCCTTTGAATTGGGTTTTTTTTTTTTTTTTTTTGCAGATATCCATGCTACAATCAAAGGGAGACATTACCAGAAAAAGCCCCTGACTTCTTTTTTATTTGTGTTATCACTGCTCAGTAAGGAAGAACAGTGGGCGTAGTTGAGAGAGGGAGACTTTGAACTGGATCCCGTAGCTGCATAATATTGACAGGAGAAAGATTACATCAGTAAAAAACTGGAAAAATTGGAATGTAGTTTAACAGAAGCTCAATGATATGTGTTTGATTAGTACTAAATTTAATGGAGACAATCTGTATACTACTAAATCTGTCTTGTCTTGTTATATGTTTGTACCTTCCAATTAGCCCAAATTACGCATTGTACTGGCACAATTTTTGAATCAAGTTACTTAGCTCAAATCAGCTAACTTAAGAATGCATAAAAATATTCCTCGACCCATTACTCCTGTGGAGTTGAAATTTTTACAATGTTCACATCACTTTCGTTTGAAAATTTCTGGCCATTGCAGCATCTCCACCATCATGTGATTGTGATTTCTCTGCCAGATTCCCACAAGTGAAATCAAAGAGGAAATTGGCAGAAAGTCAAAGTCTTGGTGCATTAGAGCATAACAACTTTTTGAACCAAGGTATCTTTTTAAATCAAACCAATAACAATGAGATTCAGGGAAACTGAATGTTCATTCTAGATACATCAGACTGTACCAGAGGGGGTATTCAGCAGGTTCTGACCAGTTCTGGAGATCCGGAAGTGGAAATTTTGAGTAGTTTGGAGAACCAGCAAATACCACTGACTGACCCCATCCCCATCTCTTCTCTGCCTCCCGAGTCCCAGCTGATCGGCTGGATCTTCTTTTGTTGCTCTGCACAGGAGAACGGAGCTAGAAAGCAGGTTACTGGGGTGGGGAGGAAATGGGATTTTGCAGCACCTTCCCCCAGGAATGGGATGGGAATTTACAGTATCCTTCCTCTGGAGTAGGGTGGAAATGGAGATTTTACAGTATCCTTCCCCTACCATACCCAGTAAGCCACATACACCGAACCAAGCAATGCCCACAGAACCGGTAGTAAAAAAATTTGAATCCCACCACTGGATTACACCATGTTTCTCTCAAGGATGATCCAGAAGAACTTAAGGTTGTCTAGTAGCTTCATAAATATGCCAGCATAATGCATATTCTGTATCTCCCTATCTCAGAGATGTTTGGACTAAAATACCCATAACTCCCATCTGTGCTGGCTGTGTGCAGTTTCCTCTTCTATTGCAACACTTATAGAGATCACTAACTGCACAAGCCCACTGTACTGGCTTAATCCCATAGTGTGTCATGAGTTTGACTGAATCACTGCTGCCTTTGACCCATCAATGATAGACTGCTTTTGCAAAATTTTGAGCTGTCTAATGTTACCTCTAAATCCACAGGCAATAGAACATGCCAAGAATGTTTACTGTCTGTCCACATGGAAAAGTATCAAGAATTCTAGGGAGCAAACAAATATAGCCTCGAAATCATCTCAGTAAAACAACTGGCAATGACAGGAAGGAACAAAAGACGTATAGAAAGTTCAGTTTAGAAACGAAAAACATTAGATTGAACTGGCCATTAGCCAAAATGAGATGATTCGAAAATGGTTTTATTTTGAATGTTTCAATCTCCTCTAAAATAGCATTTCAGAGTACCTGCTTGCTCCCTTACAAAGAATAGTCCAGCCCAGGATGCCTCCTTGACCACTGATATCCCAGAGGAAGAATTAGAATAAAAAGAAAATCAAATGTGTTGAGAAATCTTGCTGCTGAACTGCATTGCTGGCACATTTGTGTAACACACCTGAGACTGGATGGAACCAAGTGAAATTCACACCTCGCCATCGAGAAAGAGATTGATTGTACAGCCAATAGCAACCCTTGACTTGTTAGTGGCCATTGCAACCCATGCTGGAGCATTCTTAAGAAATCAATTGGAATGGTTTCTGTTGTCCTTTACGACTGCTAAAGGTCCTGTCCCACTGCACTTACGGATGCAAAGAGGATGTAAAAATGTTTTAAAAAGCTTGCCATCTGTTGGAAAACGCTATGCATCCATTGTGTACTCATTGCAAATGTGTTTCATACGCTCTATCCATCGAGCATCTGTCCACTGCGATTTCATCCGCGCAAGAAGTTTTGAGCTGCACAAAACTTTGTGAACGGATGAACTTTCCGCCATGTATGATGTAAATCCGCGACATATACGAGCAACAAACGTTCTATGTCCATTTATCATCCGTTAAACGTCCGCTGTATCCTCTCTGCATCCTCTGGGCATCCTCGCAACTCACATCCGCTGCAGCTGAAAATGGAAAGAGGGAGGAAACAAAAGGTACACGGAACGTCTACACAGCGTTAGTAGCACGGAAATAGAAAGGATGCGCAGTGAACAGTTTGCATCCGATATACATCCACGTGGCATCCCCTTTCTTTCCTTTAGGCGTACGTGATGAATCCGCTTCATCTGCTATGTGTCCGCTTCGCAATTATCCCCTGGAACCCCTTCGGAGGTGTCATCCGCTTCCATCCGCTTTCATCCGCAAGACTTTCTATGAACATCCGTTTAACATCCCCGCTACATACTACCCATGTCTATTCTTTTCCTTTCTTTTCCGTTCTGTTTATGCAAATTTTCACCACTTTTTGTAGCGGATGATAACGGATGGAGCCACCCCCGAAATTTTGCTCATCCGCTGTGTCCTTTATGCATACGTTTTGCATCCGTCGGCCAGTGGGACCGGGCCTTAAACTGCCTTCCTCTTTGGCAAGTCCACAACCAGCAGGGTTTATACTATCCAAGCAACTGCAAAGCATGGAATTCAACAAGCAACAAAACTGGGAACTAATTTTGCTTTTTCCTTTGGAAAAAGAAAAAGAGAAGAAAAAGGCCAGGTTAGAATTGTTACTCTGGTGAATATGCAATGGGGGTGAGCAAGGCGGTAAGCAGGAACAGATTTTAGCAAAGCCACATACATGCTCAGCCAATCAAGGCAGGACGCAAACAAACTAGCCAAGTGGGGGGGGGGGAAACAGATCTTCATCCTCTGCAACTGTAGGCAGTGTCAGGTCAAAAGCAGCAGCAAACATTCAGACTGAAGATACAACCATGGACTAGCCTTCTGTCCAACTACAGGCAGTCCTTGACTTACAACAGTTCATTTAGTGGCTGTTCAAAGTTACAACGGTGCTGAAAAGAGTGATATGATCATTTTTCACACTTATGACTTTGTAGCATCCCCATGATCATGTGATCAAAATTCAGATGCTTGGCAACTGGTCCATATTTATGACTGTTGCTATGTCCCCAAATCATGGGATTCCATTTTGTGACCTTCTGATAAGCGAGGACTCGGATGAGAGGCCTGCAGGTGATGCAGGGATGGGGCCAGGACAATCAGAGACTGGGGTTCTGCCTTCAGAGGTTGTGGAGTCTGGTAGCAGTGGTACAGAGGACCCCGAGGAGCCTGTGCCCAGTGCGTGTGCGCACAGGGCTGCTTGGAAGGAAAGAGCACTGCAGCAGCATGGGCGACTCGGGAGTAAGGCTGCAAGGTGATGGCCCCTCCCATAAGGGATAAAGGCCAACCCTCAGGGGTTGGGTTCTTTGCAGGAAGCAAAGAACTTCTTTTAACTCCAAGTTCTTGTGGAAGTCCTGTCTTTTCTGGTTTGTTTTGAGAAACTTTTGGTTTTGGATTTTATTTATTTATTTTATTTGTCAAGCGATTATAAGATAACAGGTATAAGTACAAACATAGTTATGAATACATGAAATGGATACATATAAGTAAAAAAAAAAAACAATAGGACAGGGACGGTAGGCACGTTGGTGCGTTTATGCACGCCCCCTACAGACCTCTTAGGAAAGGGGTGAGGTCAATAGTAGACAGTCTAAGGTTAAAGTTTTTGGGTTTTGGGGAAGAAACCACAGAGTCAGGTAGAGTATTCCAGACATTGACCACTCTGTTGCTAAAGTTGTATTTCCTGCAATCAAGTTTGGTGCGGTTTACCTTGAGTTTGTATCTATTGTGTGCTCTTGATTGTTATGATTGAAGCTGAAGTATTTCCCTGCAATTAATCTTGTGCTTTTGGCAGCCTTTCACAACCTTGAAAGGGCTTGCTCTTATCTGGGACAATTAGTTTTAATGACTCTTTGCTGTGAATGAACAGAATTCACAGAAATGCATTAAAAGGTTTGCTTTTATATATACTTTATTTGAACGAGGCTTGGGTCAGAACACAAGCAAAGTCAGTGGGGAATCCAGAATCACTTAACTTTTGATCAGTTGATAAGATAACAGTTGAAAAGTTACTAATAAGTTACTAACTTATCAACTGCAGTGATTCACTTAATTATGGCAAGAAAGGTTTTAAAATGGAGCAAAACTCACTTAACAAATGTCTCGCTTAACAACAGAAATTTTGAGCTCAATTGGGGCTGTAAGTCAAGGACTACCTGTATTAAGTTACAAGAAAAATCTTGATTGATAAATAGTTTGAAAGAAGACAAAGTTTGCCTCGATATTTGAACAGGCAAAGACCAGAAGAACACCCTAATTCTTTGACTTTCTTGGCATCAGTGACAGCAAAAAAATGCAAAAATCTACTCTACTTTTATATGAAATTGCCTTTTTCAGCATCAGAAAAATTCCAGCCTTTTCCATTACCTCTGATATCTTTTCCAGCATCAGAAAGGTTTATTAACTGCAATATATTTTCCAACAAATCTTTATTTTCAAGAACATATGTTAAACAATAATATAGACCCAACAACATACTCTTCAAATTTCACCATAGAAATGACAACTCATGTGACCCATAGACCACCATGGTCATAGATTTGAAGGGCCTGGATTAAATCCAATTGCTGGAATCAGGAAATAAATTTAAAAATGTAAATCTAGACTGTTGAATCTGTCAACAGACGAAGGAAAGAAAGAAGCAGACTATTTACAAGGTCATAATATATATAATACATAATACATGAAAGTTTGAATGACTACTGTTGTGAAAATGCCCCCCCCCCAAAAAAAATAAAATAAAAAGACACCCAAACAACCAGATAATATTTTATTTTAAGGCTATGCCAGCTAGATGGAGGACATGAGGACAAAAAGGAAGATGCATCCTCTTTTTGCTGAACATCTAATATCATAACCCTAGTTTTCTCAGCATCTGTTTATTTATCTTCTTGTACAGTTCTGTCTTTTCTACTTTTACACTACTTAGTGTGGAGACAATGTTTTGAAAAATCATCTGCTAAGCAATGGGCTGCAATTTTATGTATCCTTATTTGATGCAGGTTCCACTGCATATAGCTAACTTATTTCCAAGTGAAGTTCTATTCTGTAATCAGGACTGGATTCCTTAATTATTGGGTCACTTTGGGCAATCCAGGAACTGCTCATCTATCCAGGAAGAAATTGTTGGGAGTTTCCCATTTTTCACCTTAAAACCATCACAAGACTAGAGGATAATTTCCTGATATGGCCTTAAAAGCATGTGTAGAAGCAGGAGCCGAGACTTATGTGACAAGCTAAATTACACAGGCCAGATTATTTGAATAGAATAGGAGTAGTTCAGAGACCAAGGTCTTCCTACCAAATAGCCCTGACAGAAAGGGCTGTGAGGTTTGTAATAATGAGAACTGCTAGACAAAGATATTGAATATTAGCTGCCTACTAGCATACATCTGGCTAGTGTCCTGTCAGTTTGTGAGAGAGTTGAGAGCTATTTGGAAACTGAAACAACTGAAACAGTGAGCAAGGAGATAGCAAGGAGCCTGGGCATGGCTTAGCTCAATTGTTCTGTACTAAAGCTGCTTGGTGCTGTGAAACTGGAACTGAAACTCCTCTCCTCTGCTTGTGTTTTGCATTTGGAACAGATTTCTTTTCAGGCAGGGATGGGGAGTAGAACTCCTTAGCATCAGAGCATGTTAATAATAATATACAAAATACTAATGCTCTGATAGTCATTTTGAAAAATCCTTTCTTAGTGAGCACCTAGAAGCTAAGAGGAACATACGTGCCAAATTTCAAGTTTGTAGGCTTTACGGTTCTGGAGATTTTGTAATGATGCGTGAGTAGTATTTTGCTTTTATATGTAGAAGAGATATATATGTATACATGTATACATATATTCCCACCTACACCATGTACTGTTTGGCTGAATGCCCTCCTCCCACCACCAATAGCAGTGAAAAGTAAATAATTTAGATTAAAAGATGCTTCAGTGACTAGAACCTACAAATAAAAGAACAACGCATAAATTGCTGGAAAAGAGCAAACTGAAGCAAGTGAAAGCTAAAGTCTTATAAGGAACCATGATCTGGGCTGGCTCACCATAATGACATGTGCAAGAGTAAGCCAGATTATGATTGTAAGAGCATTACTGCAGAGCATACAGCAGATGGACTGTGCTCACATCATGCTAAGCTCTAGATTACCTAACACGACGCCAAGTAAAAGGAATCGCACTCTCGGATTTCGCATGAGGTATATACATCTTGCTTGGTATGGAGGAGACAGGAAGTTAATTAGGTCAGGAAGAGGAAGAAAGGAAGACTCCAGCAACAGATTATCATGGAAAGCGAGCAAGGAACAGGCCTCAGAGAGCATCTGATTAACCTCAGGCTCCCATGGCCAGATCCAGGCTACTGACTCTTGGCTTACAGATTTTTGGTCCAGAAGCTTCTGTTTGTTTGTTTTTTTAAACTTTTTCTCCTCCTTTGTTAGCCCCTGATGCTGGGGTGACTTTATTCAAATTTGGTGTTTTCCTGGTTTGGTGTCAGGAAGCCAATCAGCCTGGTGTCTGTTTGTGCATGTTTGTTTGTAAAAAAAAAATAAAAAATGCTGGAGATGGCTGTTCTTGCTGAAAGCTCAGGAAAATAGGAACTGCCGCTTGGAGGCGCACATGGTTCAATCATGAGAACAGTCTCTCTCTCTCCCCCCCCCCCTTTATCCCCCCTCTCCAAACATCCTTATTCCCCATTTTAGGAGTCTGGCACAGTGCCCATTTCTTGGATGTTTTAGGTACACACCAAATGCCAAGGCCAGTAGCCCTTTGCCTTCCTTGCCGTTTCTCCCCTGAGCTTTTTATAACAATATTTATTTCAGCGCTCATATTGATGTCTTCCCCAAATGAATGTTGTTTTCTTATTTCATCATTCTCCCTTGCCTTTTACTTTAGCTGCAGTGTGTTGCGTTTCACAGAATTAGTGCTGCACCTGAACCCTGAGGAACACTGCCAGAGAAAATGTGGGTTGGGAAGAGCTTTTGAGTGGGACCTCTCCAGCGTTTCCTTGGCATGGTATATTGCTTCAGTGAAGAGCAGCAGGCTTAATTGGGAAATTGCCTCTGGAATTGTTGGCATTTAAAAGGAAATCACTTTAAGCCTGGCATTTTCCTATACACACTCGAACTCCATATGCAGCATACATTCACATTGAACAAGCACACCAAGTTGTGCAAAACACCCAAAACGCTGCTCTGCAATGGTTGTCTTCAACTCTTTCTCCCCCAAGGGTGGGGCTCATAAGTAAGTAACACACACACATTGTACAATAAGAGATAAAGTTTTCTGAGCCGGGGCAGGCTTCATGGGCTGGGCTGCAATTCCCATGGTTGAAGGTCACGACCATGGGAGTTGGAATCCAAACCTCTTGGTGATTCCTCTGGGCACTTGGCATGCAAAATGTCTTCTAAGATCAACACAGCAAAGCTCAGAAAGAACCTGGCCCATTTGAAAGTGGCAGGCTAGGTCTTGGCAAGTGGGACTGCATGCTGTCATCCTTAGACTCCCTCTTCCCACCTGCCCCCTCTGTTCATAATGCCAGCTTTGTCACAACTGATCCTGGTGAGTGAGTTTGGCGCTGTCAGAACTAATTTGCAACCAGCCCTTCTCAGAGCGCACGAAGGAGTTACTATTTTTTTCCACCACTTTGCCTTCCATTTATTTGTCCCAACCATCAGCCTTGAGAGTCAGCCTTCATGCCAAGTTGTTTATGCAAGCACTGCAGCAGGTGGATTTGGGCAGCAGTGACAGGTTCCTTGCCTGTAGGAAGGGACATTGGCAGAATTCCCCTGCAGTCAAAGAGCTTCCATGAAAATGGATGGTTGTCATAGTCTAAGATGCAGTAAAAAAAAAATAAGAGCATCGAGGCACATGTCCATTTGGGCACAGCACAAAACACTCAATCCTCAAACACAATATCCCACACCAAAGAAGGAGAACACCAGCATCCGCTGTAGATCCACCTTCAGTTTTTCTAATAGGAATGACTTCAGACAACAGCACACAGTTGACCCTTAGCTTCTGGGGACTGAACTGATCCAAATGGGAATGAAATATCAGAATGTTTGGTTATTTACAATAATAGATATGGGATGAAAGGAAGATTATTTAACTGATCTTCAGGAGGAATGCTATTCTCTGGGTCAATCAGAATTCATACTTTGGCTTGGTAGACCAACTGCTCATGCAAATAGGCCAGTACCACACGGGGGGGGGGGACTTCTCTTCTGAGAGCAATGCAGCTACTCCACCCTACTTCTCTTCACTGCTCAGTGCTGATGCTGGACTAAGTACCCAAGGGAGAACAGTTGCATCATTCCAATCTCATCCACATCCTGGTGATGTACATCAGATCAACTGTTTCACCTGCGATTCAGTCATGGCCAATAGAGATTTTATTCTGAATTGGCCCAGAGCTAAATAACATCATCCTTGGAACATAGCCTAGGCTAGTAGTATATCCTGGAGAGAATGGTTGGGTCAGTGGAACATCCTTGCTGGGTTTCCCTGTGGGATTCTGGCCCTTGTCATCCCTTGCCCACCATAATAGCCGTAAGAATAATTATAGCCTGTCCCTGAGAAGACTCAGGCATGTCACCATTAAGGGTAAAACAACCAAGTATACATTTTTACCAGCATTCTCATCTTACTTGATTTTGTTTGTATTACATAGTTTAATTGTAGATGGTTTCATGTCATTATTGTTATTTTCACAGATGGATCATGGCTCCATTGAAAAGAATAGCATAACAATACAATCATACCAGGAATCGCAACAAAATCAATATATAATTGAGCATTTTTATATATATACAAGCAGCCAAATCCATAAATAAACATGTCCAAAAATACACACAAATAGAAAATAATTTTTAAAATGTTCTTTTTCCCCTCCTAAACTTCTGTAGTAGTGTAGCTGAGTCTCAATCAGAGCTTTGCCACTTTCTCGATGAGGCTGTCTGAATGCAATGCACATTAAAAAAAAACCAAGCAAAACTTCAATCATACTGTGTGGCCATCATCTTCACTTTTTTTTTTTAACCACATCCTGCAAATCCCCTGTTCTTGACTTTCCCTTCTCCTTTTTGTGGCTAAGTTCAAACAACCAGCCTAACATCCTGAATCACTCAGCTAGGCAATCTGTTCCACATCAGGATCTCAACAACATTTGCCTTTTCTGAATGTGGAAGTTGTAGCATCTGTTTGTCATTGTGGCTGTGCTTTCTACAATACAATAGTCCATCCTGCCTTGCATGACTGCCTTTGCCCAGACACCACTTCAAAGGGAAGACAATATCAATTGTATGGTCAGCTACTACGGATAAAGAAAATAGCAAACTTGCTTTTCCAATTGACTCTTGGAAAACACATAATTGAAGAACTGTCTGCTAAGAACAGTGCAAAGCTACCACAAGATTACAGTTATCTGGACTAGGTGTCAACAAAGAGTAGATATTTCCTGCTACTATCTTGCAAGCGTCACCAGGAAGCTTGCAAGCCAGGTGTGGCAGTGGCAGCCTTAAAGAAGCTACCGTTGTAAATTATCCACCTGGTTGTTTATGGATGCTTGAAAAAAAGTAGCGTTCCAAACTCATCTCATTGTGTGAGGACTCTCTGATAAGCCTTAGGCGGGGGTGTCAAACTTGCATTGTCACGGTGACACAGTGTTGTCACATGATGTATCATGACTTTCCCCCCTTCACTAAACCGGGCATGGGCATGACCAGTGTGTGACACATCTGGCCCATGGACCACGAGTTTGAGAGCCCTGGCCTAAGCTATCATCACATCCATAAATAATACTAACTACCCCACAGCCTTTTTTTTCTTTATTAGGACAGTTAGTGGCACCTGCCTCAAAGGAACAGAATGATTGCATGTACATGACATAAATGCTGCAATTAAGGACTTGACTTCCAGCATCTCTAAACAAGATGTAGTCCTTGCTTTGTTGCAATTTCCTCCTCCTTTCCTTCCCTCTCTGAATTTTTGGGTTTATGAGGCAAGTCTGGACTGCCAAGATCTGGAGCCCCACTAGAAGATAGCAAAGCATTTTTTCCCATCTAGGGGTGGCCAGGGGTTGCCTACACTGCAGCCCAAACAAGTTTTCTATGGCTTCTATGGCTTCTTCTGTGTGCGAGCAGGCTTGTGCAACCATCATTATGGCAGAAACCATTTACACCTCCTCCAAAACCATTAATACTTAATTAACACCAGTAGTTTCTGTGGCTTTATTCAAAGCGCTTTAGAGTTTATTGAACAAATTGGAAGTACCTTGTCTGGTCATTTGTCGTAAACTGTCAGCAGGTGCAACTGCTACTTTTTCATTTTCTCTTCTGTAAGAAATGTGTTGTTTAAAGAACAACAATGCTGCTGAGTTTTTTTCCCACCCTAAAATCATATCGAAAGAGCAGAAGGGAATGTGGCTGAGAAATATCCCTAATCTACCTTGTTCTGGTAAAAAAAATGCTACATTTGATGATATTCTTAGCTGTCATAAATATATTTTATTTTTAAAAATTTAAAAAATATATTTTTATTTAAAAACATAGCAATAATGTAGGCCAGTCTTCTTCAATCTGTTGTCCGCTAGATATGTAGGAATGGAAGATTGATTCATGTGGATTTTATGGATAATAAGTCCAATCCATTTTGAGTGTATTGGATTGACTTGTTAGTCTTGGTCGAAAGAGTGTATTGTATCAGGCGAATTGGATTGGTTTTTAATCAGTGCCATATTGGCCTTATCAAATATGTCCATGTTTTAGTTGAGCACTATGGATAGGGATTAAAATATATTTTGATATGCAAAGATACAGTATGCACGGGAACAATACAGGTAACCCCCAGGTTATGATTGTACCCTTAGTGAATGTTCGAAGTTATGTGATAGTGTTTCCGAACAAGACCTAAAACTACTAATCTTGCCATGGCAGTTGCTTGTCCTTATGAACAACCACAGAGGCTCTGCAACATTCATCCTGCAACTTGCCAGCCAAAATGGAACTTCCACTCCGTCCCTCAGAAACTCTGTTGGGGTGTCCAGACGCCTCCCCTGACCTGTTACAGGCCGAAATGGACCCTCTGGGGGCTAGATCTGGCTCTCCAAGGCTCCCTTCATGCTTCTGCAGGCCTCCGCCGGCCCACTGCAGGTACAAGATTCACTCCCAGAAATCCTCGGCTTATGAATGGAATGGGCAGGCTCCATTCCATTTGTAACTCAAGGACTACCTGTATTGCAGAGTGGATATGGGTAAGATATATTTGGTGGATTGCAGAATTGTGAGAGATTACACAATAAGCAATCCTCACAGGAGAATATGCAAAAAGGTAATGATAACAGATGCAAATTTGTGTGATTTTGGACTTAGGCTATTGGAATCTGGTCCCTGATTGTACCTAAACCCCACTTGCCTTGGGGTCAGATCACATCATACTACGTCAGGATTCAGTTTCCCCAATTTTCTCCTTTTTTGGCGCAGATGTCAATTGCAGAACATCGGAGAGAAACATTCCCAGCCAAGCTCACCTTATGCTGGGTCTGCATAGAGCTAGAGAAAGAGTGCTGAATTAGCACTTCATGGGATTTGAGTAGTCCTGCTTAGGAGACAGAAGAGTTGGAGAAGGGCTGGCATTGCAGCTCAAGGTCACCTTGCTACTTCAGCAAAGGCTGCCAGTAAGAAGAGCACTAGGTAATTCTTATTATCATTCAAATTAAATCATAGTCAGGCATTTTGTATGATTGGAAGAATAATAGTGGCCATTTATCTCCCATTTCCTGCTCCACCGTTGCTTTGTGTCTGTCAGTCACATGGCTGCAGAGAGCCCACCCGTTCCCTCCCTCCTGGTGGTGTTGCTGTTCCCTGGAAGAGATTCTCTACGCCAGCCACAATAATCAGAAGCAAAGCAATGTGCATTTCTCCTAGCCTACTGCAATTGTCCCTCAAAAACACAGCAGTGAATCTTAGGGTGTATTTGCACAGCACTTCAGGCTGATTTGCTTTACACCAGGGACAGGCAGACCTCAAGGTGATCTCAAAAATCTCATTGTTATGAGATTCTGTTCCCAGTGGTTTAACAACAGTGACAACTGTTTTATTTTTAAAGCACCTGCTGCAACAAAGAAAGTTTGGGAGAGTACAGGATGCTTGAGCATGATAGACTCAGTTCTGGTCACAAACACGAGATCTTGAGCAGATGCTCGGGCCCTTCATTCTTAGTGCAGAAAAGTACACACATATGCACACACATGCACAACATCTCCAGCCATATATACAGTGGTGGGCTGCTGGTGGTTCAGACCAGCTCGCCTGTACAGGTTGTTCTGACCACTGGCTGGGTCCACCCACCCACCTACCCTGGGGTTTATCCCATCCTACATATCTAGCTCCCTTGCTCCACCACACAGCCTAGTTACTTTCTGTGCCTCACCCGCTCTACCCACTGCAGCTGCCGCACGCAGGAAATCTCCATGTTTTTGCAGCCGCGTGCAAGCAGTTGAGGGCATATATATATGCAATGAGTTCTCAGTAGTTCCTGAGCTACTCCTAAGGTGCAAAATATGGGCTGAAGACTACAGATCTCTTGGCCTATAGAAATGATGAGCTGCATTGCAAGGTGCAATTATATCTGGAATAGGCACCTCAGAAAGTGGTGCATTTTGAGCACGTTTCCATTATCTGGGGACATGTTGTCTGCTGGACATGCGAGTGTTGTGTGCATGAATTGCCTTCAGTCATTAGGCATTCCCATCGCACCGGCATTAGGCTTTAGTATGTTGTAAATGGCTTTCAAAGGTGCTTTATAAAATCACTATGTGTGAACACTTACTGGTATTAAAGTACCTTCAGTTAAAACTAAGAATTTACCACTCCCCTGGTTAAAAAAAAGAAGAAGCTGTTTTGTATCTTGCCTACTTCTGTCTATGGAAATGAGGCTGTGATGCCTTGTCTAGGTATGCTAGGTATGCTAAGGCTGGCATTCTGACAGGGATAGGATTGTGCTGGTACCTCCTGGGTAGATTAAGGTTGGCCTCTTTAGCCAGACATGGGCATTGGATGACACTCAGTTGGTGATTAGAGTCCTGCTTGACCTGGCCAAGACAAATGAAATAAGATTGTAGTATCTGGCTGTAGTTCTCAGCTGATCTTGCTTTGACTACTAAGTACCAGAATGGTTCTTCTCTCTTTCTCTGTTTCTCTCTCTTTCCTTCTTTCAATTTCTCTCTCTGTGTGTCTGCACACAGTGTGATTGTTCTGTGCCTCACCTGTCCCCAGAATGACTGCAGGGTGTAGTGGACTAGAAGGTCCCATTATAATATATATATAGCTGCTAGGTGTCATCCGTGGGCTTGATGAACATCATCTGCCATGGTCTCTAGCTGGGCTAAGCATTGGGTGGAACTTCAAAGTAAATGGGCCTGCCATCCTCAAGCCCATAAATTTCCCAACCCCTTCCTGGGGAATGAAAAGTGCTGAGCATGAATGGAAGAGCCCATCCATCTCAGCCAGCTCTTGACACGGCAGAGAGCAGTGTGAGCCTCAGCAGAGAAGAGAAGAAGGAAAGGAAAGAGAGAAAGAGGGGAAGAGCACTCCATTCAAGGCTCCTCTCCAGATCTAACTTTTGGACCTTTGCATTGCAGATCAGTCATAAAATCTACAGGGGCATTTTGTATCTCAGCTGCTAGGGCAGCAACAGGCCATCCTTAGGGTGGGCAAAAAGATACTGTGCCATAAATGTGATCTGAGGAAGGTTTTGGTTTTGATTTCATCTCACAGTACTCTTACTACATGGCTGAATTTGAATTTCCAATTATTTAAATTGTTCCTAAAACCTCCCAGCTGCTTTCATACTTAGGGTTTTAACATGATTTTTAGCCTGCGTCAGCCCTTCGCATCTTGGCCCTCTCCAGAATGCAGAGTTCAATTTTCATACCCATCACCATGTGGCCCAAAGGTTATGCTCTCTGCAGACGATTGGAGCTGTATAGGTAGTCATCCACTTATGACCACAATGGAGCCCAGAATCTCCGTGGCTGAGCGAGACATTTGTTAAGTGAGTTTTGCCCCATTTTACGACCTTTCTTGCCCCAGTTGTTAAGTGACCCACTGCAGTTGTTAAGTGAATCCCATGGTTGTTCCCATGGGTTGTTAAGTGAATCCCATGGGATTAGGTGAATCCCATGAATTTGACTTCCCCATTGACCTTTTGCCTGTCAGACAGTCACAAAAAGGGGAATCACGCTACCCAGAGACTCTGCAACCATCCTAAATATGAACCAGTCACCAAGCCTCTGAATTCTGATCACATGATCACAGGAGAGCTGCAAAGGTTGTAACTGAAAAATGGTCATAAGTCACTTTTTTCAGTGCCCTTGCAACTTTGAACAGTCATTAAATGAGCTGTTGTAAGCTGAGGACTACTTCTAGTTCCATACATCAGGAGGTCACCAAGTTAGGGAAGGTTAGCATACAGGTTTGCCTGTACAGACTTGAGTCTGCACCGACTGTCAATACTGTAAGTCATCTGAGGTATGTGGGCTCCTCAGTCAAGAAAGCTTTGCAGCCAGGAGGATGATAATCAAGAGTGAAGCTTGACTCTCTCAGGCTAAAGGGTGGGCAGCTTCAGTTCACGCCGGTGAAGCTGGCAAGAACTTAATTTGGCCTCTGCCATGGCCAGTAAGATTTGCTTTCACTCCTCTTCTGAACATGTCAGTAGGGTGTGAACTCACGGGTGCTATGGAGGATCTTGATCACAAAAAAGCAGCTAGAATAGGGAACAGCTACTTTGCCCTGGTTCTAGTTTTGCCTGGTCAACTTCCATTTGATATTCTGTCTTGTCAATAGCCATTGTGATGAAGATCTTATCCCAAGGAAAAAGTCAAGCAGATGGTGTTGTTTGTGGATAGGCTGGCACAGGAACTGAGGGAGGTGTGTGTAGGCACTTTTCATGGCAGGCACTGTGCTGCCTCTGCTCAGAAGGGAGAGTTGGCATCTTACAGAAGATGGAGAAGAGGCAGTAAGTGGCGAAGAGGGAATTGTTTTCCTGCTGGATTTGACTTCTCCCCCCTCTCCACCGTAGAAACAGAAGTTATAAACAAGAGTGGGCAAAGCTTTTGCAGATTATCTCTGGATGATAGTTTCCCCAGCCCTAATTCCTGGGAATGATTGGCAGGGTTCAAGCAAGAGGAGTTTGTTGTGGTGCCAATCTGTTACTGAGCAACTGGACTCAAGAGTTGCAATCTGCCACTTGGGACAGCAGAATTCTCCAAGCTGCCAAAGTGGTATCTCCCAGGAGTGGAGGAGAGCTTAAGCTAGAAAAATGGGAACAGCCTGTACAGTGATTGTAAGAATGATAAAGAACAATGACTGTAGCGCCATCTCTGTGCTTTACAGAATAATAAATCATGAGTTATCACTTGTTGCTTGTATGTACACTGAGAGCTTAAGCATAGGAGACAAGTTCCTTGGGTGTCCAATCACACTTGGTCAATAAAGAATTCTATTCTACCAAATGATATAAGCAGAACATTCTCCTTCCTCAAGGACCTTACAGTTTGTGGTACCACATAGTAAACTAGGGGTGTCAAATTCGCATCATCATGGCAGCATGATGTGACGTATCGGGACTTTTTCCCCCTTTGCTAAACCAGGTGGGGGCATGGAGGAAAACTCTCCTAGGAACAGCCTTTGGCTGCAGAGATTCAGGTCTAAAACGAGGTCAACAAAAACTGTAACTATAAGTCCAATCAAGACAAGATGAGGTACTTAGTCCAGCAGGGAAAGGGAATTTCAGACGTGAAGGAATGGCAGTAATTCAACCCAGTTAGGAGGATGCCAGGAACACAGATAACCAAAGTCAACACAAGATAAATTCATCCATTGGTCTCTTCTCCGTTCCTCCCTGTGTGCCCTAGGATGAAGAGGGGGTGGGCCTGAGTCTTCCTCTGAACTCCCTCTCCCTTGTTATACCTCTTCCCTGCTCTGCCCAGCCAGACTTTGCCCTTCCTCAGTTTTCTCCACAGCCAATGGAGCCACACTCCCACTCCCTGTCAGCAGTTCATCTTCCTCCTCAGATTCAGACTCTGACAGAGGCATGACACAAACCCAGAATAGGAGGTTAGTTAAGTTAACCATAAGCAGAAATGTCATGCAAGCAACCTATATTTTCAGTACAGCAGAGAAAACAGAGGAAGAGGGGTGGATTACACATGGTAAATATCAGTCAGTGGCTATATATATTATATCGTTTGCTATATTTGTGTGCCATACCTTTCACATTGTAAACACCATTATTTTGCTCAGACAGGAACTACAACCTAACAGCCCATCCGATGTGTACATCCATTTCCCAGCATTCCAGCCTACACACTAATCTTGAAAGCTCTGGGAATTGCAGCACAAGGTGCCCAGCTTGGGGAAAGCTAAAAGAAGCTGTAAGACACACAGAGGATTATGAAGATTTTCAAAAGAAAGGACAGGGAGCACATCACGATGTCCTGGTTAAGGGAGCCTATTTTTTTAGAACATTGAAGTACTTGGGTGAAATTAATTTGGGACTGTAATTAGGATGTGGGAAACTTACTGGTGTAGGCAGTTGTACTCAATTGCTGGCTGGGTCTCAAGTTGGCCTTAGTTCTAGGACTGCCAAGCATTTGCCTTTACTTTTCCTTAATACAGGTACAATCACAATTGAGGCCAACATTTCTGTTGTTAAGTGACAATTTGTTAAGGGAGTTTTGCCCCCTTTTATGACATCTCTGGCTCCAGTTATGAAGTGAATCACTGCAGCTGATAAGTTAGTAACCTGGTGTTAAGTGAACCTGGCTTCCCCACTGACTTTGCTTGTCATAAAGTTGCAGAAGGGGATCCCATGACTCTGCAATGGTCATAAGTATGAACTAGTTGCCAAGCATGTGAGTTTTGATCACATGGTTACCGGGATGCTGTAAAGGTTGTAACTGTGAAAAATGGTCCTAAGGCACTTTTTTCCAGTGCCGTTGTAACTTTGAATGGTCCCTAAATGAACTGTTGTAAGGACTACCTGTAATCCAATGAGATGGTGTAAAGCCAGTGCTTATCTGAGAGCACCAGTCACTACTACCCTGCCTCTTCCCACTTTAAGGGGATCAGATGGGTTGGTTATCAGCAGCCAATAAAAAGCTGGCATGTGACCAAGACTGAAAGCATTGTCAACCTCCCTCCCCTCTCCCTGTCCAAATTCAGGCCTTGGCTATTTAATAGGAATGCCGCCAACAAACAAGCCCCTAATCCATCCATTCCTTGATTGAGGGTCATTGTTGCTGTTTGCCTCCGTGATTGATAGATGGAGCATGGAAACATCTGTTTCTTTTTTCTAAAGTTCGTCAATTAGCATGATGTGAGGAAGTGGCCATTGCTTGTTCTGCCTTCCCTTCCTTGGTACCCTCCAACCACAACCCCCCACGATCCTTAGCAACCACTGCCATTGGCCATGCTAGCTAGGCATTGCTGTTCCACGCTGCTCGAGGGCACCAGGTTGGGGAAAGTCGTCTGGCAGCATTCAGCTGCGATTGAGTGGCCTCAGGCTAGAAACAGCCAGCAGCTGAATATGAGATGATGAAGAGAAGAGTAGTTTATAAGATGACATTTGGGCATAATAGGCTTAATGACAAAACCATAGTAACCAGTGGGTAATAATAGCAGTTTCATTGCATGGGACCAGAGGGAAGGGAGCGCGCACCCTTAAGCGGCCAGGCTCTTTATCGGTTTGGCTCACACGTATGCCACGGAATCAGAGACATACCTACATAAGAGGGAAAGTGCTGGGACTGTGAGTCACTCTTTCCCACGCCAGCAACCAGAATGACCCATGCTTATTGTCCAGTATGTTGCAAGCAGAGAAAAGCGTTCATGCTCCAAGTGGAACAGGAAAGGGAAACATCACTCTTCAAATATGCTGGGGGGGGGAGGGAGGGAGAGAGAGGGTGGGAGGGGGAGATATGGAGGGGGGAGAGAGGGAGGCAGAGATGGAAGGGGAGAGAGAGAGGGAGGGAGAGAGTGGGAGGGGGGAGAGAGGGAGAGAGAAAGAGAGGGAGGGAGGGGGAGAGAGAGAAGGAGGGAGAGAGGGAGGGGGAGAGAGGGAGGGAGAGAGAGGGAGGGAGAGAGAAAAAGGGAAGGAGAGGGAGGGAGGGGGAGAGAGAAGGAGGGAGAGAGGGAGAGGGAGAGAGAGGGAGAGAGAGAGAAAGGCAGGGAGGGGGAGGGAGGGAGAGGGAGAGAGAAATAGAGGGAGGGAGGGGGAGAGAGAAAAAGAGGGGGGAGGGGGAGGGAGGGAGGGAGAGAGGTTGGTTGTCAGCAGCATCACGTGGACTGCCGGCTTTGCATCTGCAATTTCTCCGGTGAAATCAGCAGCACATCTCCTCCCCACCCCCAAGGCAAGGAAAGGTTGGGAGAAAGGAGAATCTGTCTCGTGGAGATTGTGGGCCAGCAGCCCCATCGTGCATCTCCCAGAGAGGCCGATTCCACACAGAGAAGCTGAAAGGCATAGAGACCTTTGTAACGCTGCAGCGTTCAGGGCAAGTTGCTCTCCAGGTGAGTCCCGACCGTCTTCCCCAAGGCATGTGCTGCTGGAGATAATACGGGAAGGAAGCCCGTTGCACAGCATGTCTTATGAGCTGAAACAGATTAAAGATTCAGGTGGAGCTGAATCGTTTTGAAGCTCTGCTCTACTAAATCTGACAGGATCAGCAGCCTGCCTCGTGAAACCTGCAGACAACTGGCCCAACTGGACTGCTGCTCTCCCCTTCGGGATGCTTAAACCCTTGACAGCCGCAAGGCTAGTGACACCTTCCACTCCTCCAGATGCTTCAGAGAGTAGCTCTTGTTTCGTTATCCTTTCACTCGCACCCCTAATTTTCCCAACCACGGGGTGGGGGTGGGGGTAAGGGGGAGGTCATCCTACTCCCTTCATTCAGAGCGGAGTTAGGCTGCTTCATTTTGCCTGCACTCCATCAGGGGTGCCTGCTTACAAATGTCTATTGACAAACTTTGAGCCAATCCACTACAGTGGCCACCCTGTAACAAGCCAACCCTCACCTCAAACCCCCCCCCCCACCCTGATAATTTGATTCTCCTCTCCCTTCTCTCCAAAGCTGGAGTAACACAATCAATTCTGCCACTTGCTGGCTGACTCATTACAGCTGAGCCTAGTCGGGCTGACTCCAATCAACAAACTCAGTACGGGAGCTGGTGGTGGCCTCGAGAAGGGCATGTGCCAGCAAGAACCCTCCCTGAGCATTTTATCCAGAGGCATGAACACTGCCATACAATATGCACACCTCCCAGCAGAACCCTTTCCTGCAGACAAAACGGGTGCCGGCTTATACACGTCCATGAACCCTTGCCGGGTGTTACCGTGATCTGCATAACTTTGAAGAGAAGGACGCTCTATAAAATGCCTACAGCCTGTGCATTCTTCTGCTTGCCTGTGTGTTACCTGTTTGCCTTGTTGAAAGATTTACCAAGATCTTACTGTCACTTTGGAGGAAGTGGGCTGTGTTCACATGGAACTATTCTCCATAATTAGTTGTTGCAATTAGTTGATGTTTATCAAACAGACATATATCTGGCAGAGGAACTCGATCTCCCTTCTCCTCTTTTTCTCCCATCAATTGGTTATTTGTAGTCATTAACGGGGGCTATCAAGCAGGAAGAATGTCACTTAATTAATCAAATAAGTCATCTCTTTCCTCCATCTGTATGCTTTGGGGAGACTTGAGCCAGCTTCCTAAAGGATCAAACAGAGGTTGGAAGGTAATAGGAAGCAGTTTGGAGCTTGGAATAATTTGATTTGATTTGATTTATTTGATTTGTCAATCGATTACAAGATAATAGGTATAAGTATATACATAGTTATGAATACATGAAACGGGTACATATAAGAAAAATAAAAAGAAACAATAAGAGGCACATTGGTGCGCTTATGCACGCCCCCTACAGACCTCTTAGGAAAGGGGTGAGGTCAATAGTAGACAGTCTAAGGTTAAAGTTTTGGGGGTTTGGGGAAGAAACCACAGAGTCAGGTAGAGTATTCCAGACACTGACCACTCTGTTGCTGAAGTCGTATTTAACAACCACAACAACTTTGCAACTTTGGGGACATTGGCATTAACTTTGTGATACACGCAAAAGCCCTGTAAGGTGAATCATCATTATTGTTCCCAGATCACATTCAGAGGACAAAGATAGGGGTGGCAAGCTGAGATTGCTTAAGCGATGTTGCTAAGATCATAGTAGAAATAATAGCACTAGAAAGACCCTTAAGTTTGCCACTAAGCTGCCAGCAGCAATCTGCCAGTGTTCATTTGTTTTGGTGGTAAATACGGTCCTTTGTAAAATGCAGCCCTAAGTGTTGCTCTGAATGGGGTCACTCTCTTTCCTGGTGACCTGAACGACAGTAAAGCTGCTGTGGTTATGTCTGTCAGCAAGAGTCACATCCTTGAAAGCTCCCTTCAGTGAATAAAAGCTACTCAGGAGCTTCTTAGAAGCTGCTGAAACACTAAGTGAACATGTAATTTAAACAAGATTTGGTGCAACCTCGAAGGGACTCATCTCAAACCAGTCCAAGCTCCAGGAGGGTTGACAATTCAGAATTTCAGAGATGGAAGCAGGGAAAGGGGCCCTGCCTTCATCATACCTGCCCCGCACCTCTGTGGCGGCAAAAGGGAAAGAGGGACGGAGATGACGCAAAGCCCCAGGCATCCGCTCTGCCATTTAGAAATGTTAAGGTTGGCTTGCAAATGCCAGGTTACATGCCGATTCCGGTAAGTTATTGTAAGATGTACTTTGAGAATGCTGAAGAAGGCAGGCAAGGCATTGTAATTACAGGGTTCAGTCGAGCCTGCCAGTGTGGGAAAAGACACCATTTTGTTATTGTGCGCTGGCTTCAGGGATAGCAGCTGCTATATTGCTCTGCCGTCTTTGGGGAAAAGGAAGCTGCCCTGTTTCAGCAGGAATTCCTCCAAATTTCTACGAGTTGCGTGGTACAGTTATTGCTGTGCCATTGGGGAAGGGTGTCGGTGTAATAATCTATAATTAAAGTGTATTCAGGGAGAGTATCCAGCGATATCCTCTCTTTTTTTGCCATTTGCTCTGTCAATCATAATGGGGGAAGGCAAATCAGGATCTGCTGGTGGATCTCTGGATAATTGTCAGCCGTTGACAAGAGGCTAACAATCGTAAGTAAAATTCAAGGTGGTTTAAAAAAACAAAGAACAATCCTAAAATGGTTTTGTATTAATCTTTTATTTTTTAGCTTCAGTTATGACCATATTGTTTGCACTTGACCAACTTTTTGTGCAGCAGTACCAACCAACCAGGTTGATATTAGAATTCCTACATTTAATCATATATTTGGAAGGGCGCTATAGTTCAGGGGTTGCAATGGACCAACCTACTGGCTTCCTATTTATTTGTCCTGGCCGATATTAATAGGCCTTTTGGGTTTAGGAAAAAAGACACACCAGCCTCACAAGCCTGAAATGCAGTATTTCTTTTTTCTTTTCTTTTCTTTTTTCCAAATTACACATCTCTCTTTACATTATTAACAATATGGTGTCATAGATAATACATATACTTACGTTTATTTCTATACATTAATCCTTATTCTTTTTTTCTATCCACTTATACCATTTATCCCATACCTTATGATTTTCTGATTCTTCCTTGCCTTTTAGTTCAATTTTAAGTTTGTCCATTTTGGCACATTCTAATATTTTTTGTATTAACATCTCTTCGGACAGTATGTTTTCTAATTTCCAATCCTGTGCAAAAACTATCCTTGCTGCTGTTATTATATGCAATATGATGTATTGGATTTGTTTGCTAAATTTCCCTTTCATTATTCCCAGGAGGAATTTAAGTGCAGGTTTAAGTTCTATTTGATATTCTGTTATCTCTTGTAGGCATGTTTGTACCTTTGCCCAATATTTTCTGGCTTTGGGGCATTGCCACCACATATGAAAGGAAAAAAGACACACCAGCCTCACAAGGCTGAAATGCAGCATTTCTACTGGAGCAAGGCATAGAAGCGTTCAGTGACAGGATTTGTCAACTGTGTCCACCTGCAACCAGTAGCTTTCGAAATGAATGGTGCTGTTTCCATAGAAAGATTCCTATGGCTAGAAGCTAAGAAGAAGGATTTCCAGGGATTGGCAAGGCAGAGAATGGGTGTGCAAGGAATGCAAGTGAACAAATGTAGTTGGCACCAACAAAGGCAAAAAGTCTTAAAAGAGAGTAGGCAGATGTGGTGGGAGAATGACTAGCTGGGAATCACTGGGAACAGACCACTTGAAAGAGGATGGAGAAGGCAAATTCCATTCACCCCTCACCCCCCAGAATGGGCAGTGGTTGGGGGAAGCTGCCTTAGGCTGTTTGATTACAGTACAACTTAAGCACAATGGGGGATTGTGTGCTGGGTAGGGTCCAGGGATTTCCCTCCAAACTAACATCTGGTATGGGGCTACCACACTTCTCTCCTATTCTGACTGCTGCCATTCCAATAGGAATGCCTATTTTCCAACCACAGTCCTGAATCTTGGGCAGCTATCTGGATTGGGATGTCACTAAAAGCTGAATCCAGACTTGCGGAAAAGAGGAAGCCTTTTCTTTGCCCATCACTCTTCTGTTAGTCTCCTTTTAAAACAGGCTGAGAGAAAGAAAAGGAAGGGCTGCCACTCCGGGTTGGATCTAGAACAATTTGCCATGGCCAACGCGCTGTGGTCAACCCACCATGCTCAACTCGCTGTGGGACAATTTGCCATGGCCAACTCACCGCAGAACAACTCCCTGCAGGACATGAGTTACACTCATGTCCAAAAATGCTGGAATAGAATCATCAAAGAAAGGACGCAAAAAGAGGGACAGAATGAAATGTGAATGACAAAAATTATTTATTTTAAATAATTGAATTGAATTGCTAAATCGTCATGTGGTGAGTTGTTCCATTCTGCTCCAGGCCAGGGTTGGATGGATGCTTCCGTTTCTGGTGCTCTGCCTTTTTGAGTCTGCACATTGCAGTTTATGAGCATCCTGCTTAGGGACTAGGAGAGTTGAAGTCCAGTACACTAGAACAGAGGTCTCCAACCTTGGCAACTTTAAGACTTGTGGATGTCAACTCCCAGAATTCCTCAGGCAGCTTGAGGAATTCTGGGAGTTGAAGTACACAAATCTTAAAGTTGCCAAGGTTGGAGACCCCTACACTAGAGGACACCAGGTTGGGGAAATTTGATATGAGAAATTTGAAATAAAATTTGATATGAGCTATGCAGCATTTCTGCATTGAAAGTAGCCTTACTTAAGACAGCTTGCTGTTCTCCAAATTCCATACCTTGGTGTTTTCTTTCATAACATTTGATCATATTGGGTGAAAGACCCAGAAATAATTGGTAGAAGAGAACATAGATATAGATAGATCAGTGTTACTTAACCTTGGCAACCTTAAGATGTACATGAATTTCAACTTCCAGGATTTCCCAGCTGTAATATGGATGAATTAAGAGGTGGTTAACTCATGAAAGTATGATGTGTGTGTGTGTGCACATAAGGTTAAAATGCAGGTTAAAATGGTTAAAATGCAGGTTAAAATGGGGCAAACAGAGAGACCACTGAGCTTCAGTCTTTTCCGGAATGTGTTAGAACAGTTGTGAGTAGAGGAAAGATAAAGATATGCTTGTAGTTTTCCAGATAATTTGCCTCAGATTGGCAAAGGTTTCTGAATAATTTCATATTAGCACAAACGGAAAACATTATTCGCCCACCCCCTTAGGCTATTGATATAGGTAAAATTTGGGGAGAAAAAGTAAAAGCTTCATGTGAGAGGTTCTGCGTGCAAGCTCCTGTTCTGGTATAAATAAAAAATTATGGACCAAGCAGGGGTGAGCTGCTGGGGGATCTCAGGGTTTGGGAGAGCCCCTTGCTAAGATTCTGTAGAGTTCAGAGAACCCCCAAAGAGTCCCCACGTGGCCTGTTTTGGATGAAGGTAAGTACAGGGTGCGCACAGATGCTCGGGGAGGGCAAAAAACAGGCCTCCTGGAAGTTCAGGAAAGCTGGAAATGGGCCTGTTTCTAGCTTGCAGACAGCCTCTGGAGTCTGGGGAGGCCATTTTCACCCTCCCAGTGGCTCAAGGAAAGCCTCCAGAGCACGGGGAGGGCAAAATTCCCCCCCCCACTATGGTGCAGGAGGCCGACGAGGCCACACTCACCCAGCAACTGGGCAGAGAACCCTTTGCTAAAAATTTTGAAGCCCTCTCCTGGGACCAAGCATATATTCAGAGGCACATTTTCCCCCAATTCTCCATCCAATTTCCCCAGCCCCTATTTTTGATTGATGTACTTCAGAAGATCTGGATCGAAAACATACAGTTGGCAAAGGGAGTTTCTGCACATATATTAAAAAAATACTTTCATCTTGGACAATTCGCTTATTTTCTGACATCTTTTTTTAAATTCCTGTTCTCAAACATGTGATGTGTGCTGTCCAGACAGTATATAGTTAATTGGGAATTGGTAGCTGTCCTCTTAAGGGAATGCCTCATGGAAAATGTTAATGCATCATGGGAAATTTAGTTCATGTCATGTGGTCACATCTGTAATCCTAATTGGTCATTGAATTGACCCTTGGTTGGGTTGGGGGAGTTTCCATTATTCTTGCTTGGACCCCAGCAGCATCGTGCTGCTTTGCTACATCGTTATGGGATGAAGATAACTGTATTTTCACACTGTGAAGTCAACTTTACAAAGATTTGGACATTAGATGAATCTCAATATAACTGTGAGTTATACCTTGAGGATACCTTGTGATCCAATAAAGAAACTTTGTATGGAAGCCTTTGTAGAGTTTTAATTTATTTTAGGCAGCTTTTGGAAGATAAATAATGCCTAAGACAAGACATGATGTTTTTGACAAAAGTTAGCAGACATTGTTTGTTGCTTAATATCCAGTAATGAATGAATCAGCCCTGCGTTGGTTGGTCTCATACAGACAATCTCTAGTTTGAATTGCTGCAATGCATTACAACAACTTTCAAAAACTACTTGGAAACTGCAGTCAGTTCAAAGTACAGCTGCTGGGTTACTACCTGGAGCTGACTGATAACGTATGTCTTACTAAATATCAGTGACTGTGGTTCATTTCCAAGCACGGTTCAAAGTGAATGTATGCCTTCAACAGCCTAATAAACTGGGACCTAATAAAGACTGTATTCAACTTCTATGATTCTGCCTGTATGCACATACTGTATAAAAAGAACTTTTCTACTTGTTGGCCCAAGTCTAGAGGAGACTAAGCTTTAAAAACCAGAACTGCAGACATTTGAACTTAAGTCCTTACTACTTTTGCGCACATCCAAAGAGACAAAGTCAAGAACCGTACATATTATGCAGAACAACAATTACCTGAGAAGAATATTGACACTCCTTATGATTGACCACAAACAAGAAAAGTAGAATCTTTCTTTGTGCACACGCTTCAGCCAAAACATAGTTAAGATGAATCAACAAAGCTCTTCCAATCAAAAAGCACTTTTCTACCCCAAATGTCTCAGTCATCCTTCTAAGCCAGGTTCACTGACATGTAATTTATTTGGATTGTATGAGATAGGCAATCAACATTTCTTATCTCTCATTTTTCTTACCGGGAATACTTAACGTTGATATTTTACAAGAAAAACTCTTAACACTGGATCCTAATGGTTATCACTATTGTGAAACCTTTACATGGCACTGGGACATACTCCGGGGTGGGATTCTGCTGGTTTGGATTGGTTCAGGTGAACCCCTAACTCCGAAGATCAGCTGGGAGTGAACCAATTCTCTCTGACAATCATGGGCCTGCCCGCCAACCCCTGCACTGTATGGACCTTTATCGTCCCAGCTGATCAGCATGGAAGAGCAGATTGCCACTTCTCAGCTGTGTTATTCCCCAAAGTTACATAGCAGGTAGAGATTTTTGCATTGCGGTTCACGTGTGCGCACGATCACTGAACCAGCTGTTATACTGGCAACATCCCACTCCTGGACATACTGTATTGATCATATTACTGTAAAATGACTATTTTACATGTTTTAGCATAACCTGGGCTTTAGGATATTGAAAAGGGAAAGAGAGAGATAAAAGTTAACTTTCCTGGATTAAAAGAACAAAGTTTTTCCATTGGGTCAACCCATTCCCTCACCTCCCCTTACAATGCCATATGCTATTCAGAAAAATAGACCTGCCCTTGTTATCTAATTCATTTGTTTTTTAAAGTGCCTTTATACCCTTCTTCTTTCTATATTAAATCAATTAACACAATCCTTTGTAATATTCATACTCCTCAAACCAAAATCCTTTCACCTATAAAAGTTCATCTAATTCCTCCTTCACTTAGAATGTCTAAAGGAGTTGCTGTGTCAATCCATTTCAGCAAAATTAGCCACAAGGATTCCTGTGGCATCCTAAAACCTAACCAATTTATTATGGGATCAGCTTTCATGGACCACTGTTCTTTTCATTAAATGTAATTGTATGTCTGTAAGCACGGTTGGAAGAATTGAGTTTTTTGAAAATGAGATCAGAAGGAGTAAAATGCTGAAAGTATGGAAAGTATTTTATTAAAAGCAGCCTTTCCCAAAACAGTTGTGGCTGACAGTCCCACAGCCTAGTCTGGGTTTGGCACTATCTCAAAGGATCATCTTAAGAGCCCTTCCTCCCAATATTACAACTAGATAATAGACTTCCTCAACAGTCTTTCCCAACTTGTGACTGTTCATTTTAGAGTGCAGAATCCATCAGCCTCTGCTAATGGAGCCGTTGGCAAAGCTGAATGAGGGTAAAGATGGAAGCTGTCATCCAAGCTATCTGAAGGTTGCCAGATTGGTGGGGAAGGTTGCCATGGAGGCTCCCAGAGTACTATTCAATCTCTTTGCAGCTCCAGGTGAATCTGATTTTACTCTGCAGCGAAGTTTTCATTGCTCTGCTGGGTGATTAATGTTTTTTATCTGCTTTTTTCATATGATCGTTAGCTACTTTGCAAGTAGTGACACTGATGAGTGGGGCAAACATTTCCTAAATTAAATAAACAAATAAATCTTAATCTGGAAAAGAAAAGAAAAAGAAAAGAAACACCTGAGGGAAGTTCCTAAAGATATCTGTTGCCTGAACAATTGAGGCCTGAAAGAAAATAAATAGGAGAGACCAGCAACATTAGGAAGGAAGGAAGGAAGGAAGGAAGGAAGGAAGGAAGGAAGGAAGGCTGCCTGGCTTGGTCTGCATATTTGTACATAATTAATATAAAATTGCACATGCCTCCAGATTATGTCCCCTCCAAAGAAATCTCAAAGCTCCTATCAATTTCAGAAAAATGTTCTTCACTCATCTTCTAGCTGACCACTGGTCTGTGCAGCTGAGAAAGACTCCAGAGGGCTTCAGACAGTAGCCCTACCTGGAAAACCTTGGTAGTTCCAACTAATGATAGTCTTTTGGTGAACGGGGGTAGGGGGATGCTAACCATCTTGATGGGCTCATTCCTGTCAAAAAAACAAAAAACAAAAAACCCACTCTGCAAAACAGTTGTTTTATATTGGTCACTGACCAGCATAGGGGGAAAAAAGGGATTGTACAGGATAGTGTCACCAGTATAGGATGGATAGCTTCAGTTGGCTGACTGGCTAGCAAGCGAGTGGTATACCTCCCTCCTCCCCAGCTGGAGCAGAGCAGGTGGCACAGCAGGAACTGCAGCACTGAAAACAGTGCAGCAAAGACCATTCATCAGCCAAACCCTTTATAGCCCATATAATTCACCATGTGCTACCTGGCCTGGCACAACAGCTGCCAACAGGAAAATGACTGTGAGAACAGCAGGTTGGCTGAGCACAGCCACCGGAGCTCATATTCTTCTCCCCATTCTCAGAACCATATATTAAAACCTCTTCCACTTTTCTCTCCTTCAGACACGTGCAGAAAATCTGTGCAAATCTGATTGGGTGGTTCATGCTCTGTTAAAGGGAGCCCAGACTGGAACGCCACTGCATATGGAAGTAGACATCAAGAGTTCGCGAACATTTGCAGGATCCATCAAGGAAAGAGGAGAGAGAAAAATCTGCTCAAGTCCTGGTGATGCCAACCATGTGGTGGGAGGGAACGAAGATGCTAATTCATTTAAAGGAGTAAGCACATCACACACTGCCTGGCAAGACAAGATTAGGCCTGTGACTATAGAAGAGTGCCATCTTAAATAGCAACCCTGGCCAATGGATTTTTTGCTCCTTGTTCCTTAATGTTGGGCAACATGTTCTGAATGTGTAAAGACAATATAGGAGGCCTTTCCCCCAACCTGCTCCTTACCATGATCAAAGGGAGATTTATGTACACCTATTTATTGAGGAGACTTTCTTCTTCAAAAAAGAAAGAATAATATCCTTGTCAAGTCAATATTAAACAAGAATTAGAAAGATTTCTTATTTTCATCACAGTGAAAAGTAGCTGCTTTGAAATATTCTACGTATTTTATCGGCAAAGCAGAGGTCCATAGAATTAACTCTTAGCCTTAAAACAAGCAGATAAACAGGATTAATTCTGCGCAGATGTTATTCCGGCTTTAGATGAATAAGTACTTCTCGTTCCACAGGATTCTATTCGCCACTAGTATAATTAGAATCTTAGCCAGTGTCAACATCTGGCTGACCTAAGCAGGGTGAGGCTTGTTTGGGACTTGAATAAGTCATTATTACGTTAAACCAGGAAATTTAAAAAAAAAACATTATGGAAGAAAGCAGTGGTAAGCCACTTCCGTTCTGTTGCTGGGATAACAGTGCATCAGTAAGACCACCAAGAGTTGTGTTCGACTCGAGCATCTTAATGTGGTTTTTTTTTTTTTTTAATGTAGATAGGACCTTTTCCTCCTTTCAAAACAACAACAACAACATACACTCTGTCAGCTCCATCCAGTACCACTCTGTGCCTGGCCATTGCAGAAGATGCTGCTGGAGCTGTCAATAAAAAGTGCACATTTCTGCAAATGGTACTATTGTCTGAGACATTAATTAACTTCAGAGTCAATTCTGCCCTCCAGAGATGGAGACGGAGAACTGGGATGTAGGCCACTAGTGCTTGGTGGCTTCAGTTTCATTATCCCCCCACTTCTTAAAACACTAACAGAGTGTCATTCTTGGTGTTTTACATTTTAGTGCAGGACTGTAGCCATTGGAAAATTCTACGTTTATTTCAGGAGTAGGATAAGGTATCCACAAATGGGTTCCAAGAGCAATGCCAGATCTTGAGATGGTTGGTGGAGCAGCAGAACTGGGACAGCAATTGCCTCAGGGTGGAAAGGACTATGAGAAGGTATTGGCAGTGCAGCCCTACAAAGGAAGGATATGTGGGAGCAATAGGAAAGAAGTAACGTTTCAATCCAGAGTGTAGCTTGAAAAAGTCCCAGGCTACAAAATTCCAGCTAATCACTTGATGGCGCTGTTCGCTATCTCTTTGCTGCCATCTTGTGGTCATCTAGATTTTTGCACCCCAAATATGGTAATTCTGACTTGAACCACAGTGAAGTGGAGAAATACAACTCACAGAGATCTGGTGTACATTTTAGAATTGTGCACTAAGTCTAAGATGCAGTATTCAGCACCAAAGAAGCCCAAGGTTGTTTTAAAACAAGCAACTTTCGAGCACTCAATATTGAAAAACTACTTGGTAGCATTAGGTAAAGGTAAAGGTTCCCCTCGCACATACGTGCTAGTCGTTTCTGGCTCTAGAGGGCGGTGCTCATCTCTGTTACAAAGCCAAAGAGCCAGTGCTGTCCGAAGATGTCTCTGTGGTCATGTGACCAGCATGACTAAACGCCGAAGGTGCACAGAACATTGTTATCTTCCCACCAAAGTGGTCTCTATTTTTCTACTTGCATTTTTATATGCTTTCGAACTGCTAGATTGGCACAAGCTGGGACACTCCGTTCCGCGGTGCTAGGGATTCGAACCACCGAACTGCCGACCTTTCTAAACAAAAAGCTCAGCGTCTTAGCCACTGAGCCACTATGTCCCTTTTTTTGCCAATAGGCTAAGGGAAATTTCTGAAGTGGGGAAAAAGAGACCCAGACACCTTGAGGGTTGTAGCCTGACTTGATCAGAAACTTTTGTCCCACCCCAGAAGCAAAATAGGTTATAAAATCAGTCTATTCTATGTTTGGGTCACTTGCCAGGTCCAAGAAGCACAATTTTTTGGACAGGCACACCCACAAAATGTTTATGTGTTTTACCTGCAATAAAATGAAAAGGCCCAAATGGGACATTTTGCTGAAAATAGCATGCAATTGCCCAAGGACCATCATTGTGATAAAGCTTCACAGTTTTAGAATTAAAGGGATGGAAAGGAGCAGCTAGAAATGCCATGATGGCAATGCATGGTTACAAGAGAGATTTGGGGGACCCTGAGAAAGCCCCAGTGTGATCTTAACTAGGATGTTGGAACAAATAGGATTGATGTGCAGAAGCAGAGCCGGATCTGTACATTTGGAGATGGCAAGACTAGAATAGTATAATGTGCTGCATTGAGGTACATTGACAAAATTGCTTGGGGATGGACAGGAATATGACAAGGTAAAGAAGCAGGTCACTGTGCAGATGGAGCTTTGGATGGGCAGCTGCCAAGGCCCTGTAATATTGAAGTTTCACCCCTGGCCTTGATGGCCACTTTGGCTCAGAGCTGAGAATTTGCTAAAAGCACCTTTGTGCTCTTCTCTCTCCTGTACACAGTTCTCTTATTACCAGTTGCCCTCACAAGATGCCTGGTGGTGAAAGCCACTGTGTGTTTGTCAGCAAAGGAGGCCTCCAAAAAGGCCATTCCCTGTGGAGGGAAGAGCTTGAGAACTGAATAGTATGGAGAGGAGAAATTGGAGGTGCCTATTGTGCCTATGGTGGAAAACAAAAGCTGGTGTCTACTCTATGCCTGCCACCAGGGCCATATTGGTGGGTACTAGGCCAGTGACCCCAGAGATGTGCTAACCTGTGGTGACAGAAGAAATCATAGGGGTGAAAGAAACATCTATCCAGGGGTGGGATTCTACCAGTTCACACCTATTTGCTAGAATCGGTTGTTAACATCCTAAGCAGTTCAGAGAACCGGTTGTTAGAAGAAATTACTGGCCTAATCCTGTATGGAAGGCAGGAAGGAAACATTCTGGTGTTGCTTACAGAAACTGTCTCTCCGTTGACCCTTATTACATTCTTGGCGGGACTAGACTTCCTGTCTTAGGAACTTCTCTGGAGTTTTTTTCCCCTCCTTTGCTGGTACTTTTCTTGTGTGGAGTGACCATTCAAAGTTACAATGGCACTGAAAAAAAGGGACTTATGGCCATTTTTCACACTTACAACTGTTGCAGCATCCCCACAGTCATGAAAGGCCAGGTGAGGAGAAGCATGCCTCGATTTGAGTGATATTGAGTTGGCCACGCCCAGCCAATAACATGACCACCAAACCATGTCCACCGAGTCATATGACCACCAAGCCATGCCCATCAACTAAGCCACGCCCACAGAACCGGTTGTTAAAAAAATTGAATCCCACCCCTGCATCCATCCCAAGTAACAGTAGCAACAGTAGTAGCGCTAGCACTTAGATTCATGGTGCTTTAAAGCAGTGGTCCCCAACCTTTTTTGTACCAGGGACCAGTTTCACGCAGAAACACTTTTTCAAGGACTGGCAAAATCAATTCTTCCCCAATAGTAAAGGGCTTCTTTACTATTTCTTTACTAAAAACATATTTTTATATGTATTTTAATCACAATTATTCATTCTTTGCGGCCCGGTACAAAATGGTCCACGGACCGGTACTGGTCCGGGGCCTGGTGGTTGGGGACCCCTGCTTTAAAGCCCTCTCTAAGCGGTTTACAGAGTCAGCATATTTTCCCCAACAATCTGGGTCCTCATTTTACCCACCTCGGAAAGATGGAAGGCTGAGTCAACCTTGAGCCAGTCAGTATCAAACTCCAGGTTGTGGACAGAGTTTGCCTGCAATAATGCATTCTAACCATTGAACCACCACCAGGGCTCAAATGAGCTCAGATTCTCCATTTTCCATGTTATCCTCACAAGAAGCTTCAATGGATGATAGTTATTTGCCCTTAGATTTACCAGCAACAATGTGGCCATGCAAGATGCCATTTCCCACCCAGTGCCATGCAGAAAGAACCAGCGATTTATTGAATTGAAATGACCATAAAGATCATCTAGTCCAACTATCTACTCAGGAGGCTCCATTAGAGTGTCTTTGACAGATAACCAATTACACTTTGCCATCAGAGTGCATTACTACGTGTTTTCCCCAAAATAAGACCCTGTCTTTTTTTTGCCACCAAAAACAACACCAGGTCTTATTTTTCGGGGAGGGGGATGTCACGTCACTTGCATACATCACCCCTAGCCTCCTTTTTGCTGTCAGGGGCCTTCAGGAACTTCTGCAGCCAGCAAGGCTTTCCTGAAGGCCTCTTCAGACGACGACAGAGCTTTGGATCCATCTGCAGCTCTGCTATCGGCTACAAAGGCCTTCAGGAAAACCTTGCTGACTTCAGAAGAAATAGGCCCAGGTGTGCAAGGCCTGGCTGCAACTGTCTGAAGGTAGGTATTCGGACAGCTCTACTCCCCCACCCCCACCCTAGTTTAATTTTTACCTGTCCATCCTGGAGTGGGCAGGGTCTTAATTAGCACTTATTTGGGGGGGGGGTAGGGCTTATATTGGGTGCATGTGTAAAAATCAAGCTGGGACTTATTTTTGGAGGAGATTGTATTTTGGGGAAAAACATATTTTTTGTAATGATATAGTTCTGCCTTTGTTTCTGGCTTTTTACAACTTAATCCACTAGTCGATTTAAGAGTAGTGTTCAATCAAATCCAGCCCTGGCATTGAAAAGTATGAGGACTCCTGTTTCATCTGAAAAGATGCAACCCTTTTTTCATGAGGGATTTAACCAGAAATTGCTCTTGTGGCTCTCATTTGGAGCCCCTGCACTCTGAGTGGTAACCAAGCATCTTTATTCTTTCCTTTTTCTACCATGTGTCCTTCCTGGCCTCAGGCTTCCCATCTCTTCCTCACTTATTTATTTAAGCTAGATTTCTCTTTGATTCGATGTGATCACAGACAAATTGCCCCCAGGTTCATATTTCCACCCTCTGGAGCAAGGTTTTTCGACTTCAGCACCTTTAAGATGTACAGACTTCAACTCCCAGAATTCCCCAGGTGGCATGCTGAGGTTGAGAGACACTGACCCACAGCATGGGGAACACACAGTGTTAACTTACCTGTTTCTAAGAAAGCTGAGACATAAGATGAGAATTTAGAATATTTTACAGGCATTCCTGTCTCTCATAGCTCAGAAGTATTGGAATATGAATCCCAACACCCCTGGCAGATGAGGCTACAACCTACAAGGTTTCCCAAACAGATGCCTTCCAGAAGTGTTGGGCTACAAACCAACCAGTGCAAATTATGGATAATCAATATTCTTATCTTGCAAGGTCAACAAGAAATAATTTCCCCAAGTCATGCCCAGAGGTAATCCCATCTCTTTTCCCTTCCATGTTCTTCAGAAATGAGTTTTGAATTCTTATCCTAAGCATGTGTTCTGCTTTCTAGTCCTTATGCTGATTTTCTTGTACCATTTTGTTCTGGCTTTGTAAGTCTTTCAAAAATATTTTTGGTGTTGATATTCTTTCAAGGCTATTTGGATGTGCTATGATTGATGGCGTATTTCATTCTGCATTTACTTATAGATTTTGTAAACCGCCTAGAGGATTTGATTAAGGCGAGCATTATAAAAATGTCATGAATGAATCATCACAAAGTAACAAAATGAAGCAACAAGCCAGCAGAATTAAAGCTGGTTAGCTGTGTGAGGCGCACTAAATAAGCCCCAGGAGTTCAGAATGAAAAGAGTTGAGGGAGGAAAGAGAGGTAAATGCTGTCTACATCTACCCCCTTTTGTGTCTGGGAGCAATTTGTCACAGAAACTGGATTTTCCCTGTCAGTGCCATATACACACTAATACTTTTAGCTCTAACATCATCCTTCTTGATGGGCAATTTCTTAGCCATTAGAAGAATAATGCAACCTGCACTCTGCCATGGCATATGTACTTTTCTCTTGTTCATTTAGAAAACTCGGGGCCTCTCTGTCCCCAGATTTCTGGCTGATTCAAGCCAGTTCTGCTAATCACTGTATATTCAAGTTTAAGTGAAGTAGTATGCCATGTTCCTATGGCAACCTTCCCAAGCCACATGTGAGCAGAAGGGTTGGGTTTGCACTGAGAGAGAGAACGAAAAGATGTGCGTTACTTCCAACCAGGGGAAGTCTCGGTGTAAAATGAGGAAGGGAGTTACTATTTGTGTTGAGACACATCTGCTGGTTGCACTGTTGAATGATGGGGGTCCAGTTGAGGACAGAAGGGAAGACTGAGCCAGCTGTAAAGAGAAGGTGGCATGAAACACAATGTTAGAACACTGGACAAGGTTGGGGGCACCAGAAGAGGTAAGACGAACAGCAAGGTTTCTGTCAAGGATGAGAAAGAAGGGCAAGAAACCAGGGTGCTAATCTTGATATAGGCTGCAACTACAGGGGGCTAGTCTATATGCCTAGCAGAATAAGCAAGTGTGGCACACGGCAAGCAGAAGCACAGGGTGAAGTGGAAAGTGCCATCTTTGTCAGCGAAAAACTCCTGGAAGGAAAAGCCAGCACCAAAGCAAAGAGAATATCACTCCAGCTTGCTCCCTCCCATGCAAGATTTCTGCTGACAATAGATTCAGGTGGAAACTGAACAAGGAGAGATTCAACCTGGAAATAAGGAGAAATTTTCTGACAGTGAGAGCAATCAACCAAAGGAACAGCTTGCCCTCGGAAGTTGTGGGAGCGCCATCACTTGAGACTTTCAAGAAGAGATCGGACTGCCATCTGTCAGAAATGGTATAGGATCTGCTTGGGCGGGGGGTTGGGCTAGATGACCTACAAGGTCCCTTCCAACTCTGTTAATCTATATCTGATTCCCTTCCTTTCCATTTAAAAATGGCAGGCCGCACCTGCAGCCTCGAACGGGGCTACCACTTCTGCTTTTTCATTCTGCTCTATGTGTAGGATGGGCATGATGAGCCTAAGGCACACTGATTTCCAACCTTGGCAACTTTTAAGATGGATGGACTTCAACTCCCAGAATTCCCCAACTAGCATGCTAGCTGGGGAATTCTGAGAGTTGAAATCCACCCATCTTAGAGTTGCCAAGGTTGAGAAACATTGGCAAAAAGAGAGCAGTTCTTGCCTCCCTGGAGGTGCTCCTCTCAAGCAACTGTTCTCTGCTCTTTATACCTGTCTTTTGAGGTCTCTATCAGGCTCCAGCACTGGCACAAGGGATTCTCAGGTTTAAGGGAGTTTTTGGGGAGGAGTCTGAGAGCAAATAAACAAAGGAACTTCTTTGAAGTCACAATCCTTGGAGGATGTTCTCATTGTGCAGAAAACTAATTGACAGAGGAAGTGTATCACTGGTTATGAGGCCTGTGCAAATCAATCTGATACCCAACATCCATTTGATTTTGTTTGCTGAATCGATCTGATAAAAAAAAAAAATCAAAGTGCTTCAATCTGAACATCTGAATCATGTTAAATCAAACCATTCAATTGGATCTATTTGATTGGAATTGATTCAGAGACCAAAAAAAAAAAAAGACACAGCCAGTTGTTCACTCACACAACTAGTGTCCAAATCAGCTTGAATGCACCCTCAGGCTAGTTCCTGAGATGAGTCAGATGGAGAGTTCTCCATCTTTAAGCATCTAGAATTGCTCAGCTGGCATAAAATTGACTGGATCTCAGGCGCAGCGTGGCCTCCTCTGCTCACTCTATCCACAGCTGAAGGAAGTTGGGGGTGTGACAAGATGTCCAGGAAGATCTAAATAGAACTGTATTTGAAGCCTCATCCTTCTTCTTGGCCCAGACAGAACTCACACAATGCACTCCTAATTAAATTAAACCACACAGTAAACTACAGCCAAATCCCAAGAAATATTCAGTAAGGTTTTCTTCTGCAGAAATACAGTCCTGCAGCAGACGCCATCAGTTGCAAAAAAAATACAGAGCTTGTGAATTTCCCATAAGGCATTCAGGAAAAAAAGGGGTACCACCAGGAAAAAAAGGGTCACCTGGAAGAGGCAATGATCCACTCCCCAAGTTTCAGAATTAGAAAAGGATTTTGAACCCAAAGCCCTCAGCTCTGGAATGAGAAGGAAAGGTCAGGGCACCTCCCTCAAAACAATGCCAGTCTCTTCCATAGCTCTGAGTTTTAAGGGCAAAATTTCCAAGGCTAAATTTTGGCTAAAGGCTAAAATTATGCAGAAAATGATGGAAGAATTCTGAGCTATACCTTTGCTCTTACCCAGAGATTAATTTCAATTTGGAATGAGATGTGAGCAGGTGCTCATTTACTTATTTATTTGAAAAATTTATAAACTGCTTCAACCCTGAAGGATTCTAAATGGGATAGAAATACAAAGTTGCATAGTCAATGCAAACAGCAAACAGTAAAATTACAGTACATGTCAGGAATGACACTGCACTGTACTGAAAATTACATATCTTATGCTGGCACCTCCATCTCAATCAGGTTCCAAAACAACCACGTTTTTTTAACTAAGGCCTTTAGAGTGGGAACAACCTATTCCAAGGAGAGGCGCCTGGCCAGATAAGGGACTATTTCAGGCCCTATTGTATCTCTTAGCAGATAGGACCTTTACATGCATTTTCCATCCATTTGACTGGGTAGGCAGAGTCTATACAGGACAAGCCATCTTGCAGATGCCTAGCCTTTGAGACACGTAGGATTTTTATAACAAGAATCCTCTGATCGTTAAGCCACAAGGGGCTCCTTCCTCTCTTGTCTTGTCTTCCCCTAGACAGCATCTCTTTCTCTCCTCCCCCAAGGGCATTTACACCCACCCACATTATAACATCTGTATAGGAGTCATAACACCAACTACATCTTCTCAAAACCCAAATGCAATACATCTTCCCGCCAGAAGTATATGCAGCACTGTTCACAAGGAAGGTCAAAAAATCAAGATGGGCTATATCCATGCAATCAAAGCCCTGCCCTTTTTCCTTTTTTACCATGCAAGTATCTTTGAGCACATTGAATCTCTCTCTCTCCCTCCCTTCCTCCCTCCCTCTCTCTCTCTTTCTCTATACTATCTCTCTCTCTCTACTATATCTCTCATCTATCTACATCTGTCTATCTCTATCTACCTATCTACCTATCTACCTATCTATCCATCTATCATCTATCTATACTATCTCTCTCTACTATATATCTCATCTA
>BLBF01000003.1:63701313-63731715 GCA_015471245.1 Laticauda colubrina | reverse complement strand
TTCTTTCTTTCTTTCTTTCTTTCTTTCTTTCTTTCTTTCTTTCTTTCCCTCCCTGCTGGTAAAACATCACCGATATGGGCTCTTCTTGACTGACTGTACCACTTCAATCCGATATCCCTTTTTTCCTAAATATGTAAAGAGAAAAGAAAACAAGTCCGTTGGAGACTTGCACCCCTGAGTGATGAGTGTACATTAAACAATTGCCTGGAAATCTGAAGTCTGAAACTGATATCCTAAGTGTACTTCCTAGGGACTCCATGAACTCAGTGGGGCTTAGCCCAAAGTAAACATGCTTCCAGTTGTACAATATGTCTCCTCTGCCTGTGGATTATTCCCAACTCCTTGTGGAACTGCGGCAGCTGCTGCTGCAGAGCGGCATAATTAAAGGCTGCCATTAATCCCAGCTCCAGGCAGGAGACAGTGGCTGTTCATTTCGGCACAGGAAGGTGGGTAGCTCAGACATGCATGAGGGAAAGGGGGTTTGCATAACAACCTGGCTTTTGTTTACAGAGCAACAAGTGCTTGCTTTTCCTAGGTTGCAATGCTCTTGCTGCAGTCAAATATGTGAAAATGCGCTGCCTATTGTGGCAAGGCTCCACCTTTGCCTGTATTCAGCAGACAGAAGAAGTGCTATGAGAGCGTCTGAATAAAAGGTTATTTTGTGTCCCTCCTGGGCAAGAGTGTGGTTTGCTTTCCCAACATCCTGCGGCATAAGCCTGCTCTTTTTGTGTGTGTTAACCTCTCGTATATCCATTAACAATTGGGCTGCCCTTTCAGCCAATTTACAGGCCTCCAAGAGTACCAGTTTGTGAGGCAGAAAAGGGCTGAAATTAAGGAGGGAATTGAATAAATATCTCAACTACTTTCAAAATAACCAAAGGGGTTTTATTTTGGGGGTTAAGAAGGCTTGGGGACTAGTATTTAATTTATAAATTTCTTCCCAAACAGCACGGAGAGGATTGGAGATTAAAATAACTGAATGTGGGCCAAAACAAAACTGACAGATTAGTGCATCTGGGCTTGGAGTATTTAACTCTTAAGTATCTGGGCTCTTGAATCCCTGCATTTTCGCTCTCTGTATTTTGAACAGTCTCCTTAAATTATTACTTAACAGCATTTCATCTTTATAAAATGAAACCTGACATTGGTCCAGGAAAGGATGCTTTTCTATACATCATCAGATCATACAATCGTCATATCCAATTGAACATACATTTTATGTACAAGGAAAGAAATGATACCTTTAGGCTGCCAACTATATTTCTGACAGATTTTTAAGGTGGCAGCAGAGCAGGTTACATCAGTACCTCCATGCTGGTAATATTTGGTTGAATTTGCCCGGTTGAGGCCTTTTTAAAAAGAATTTACCAAAAGTCATGCATTCCTTCATAAAGAAGGTTTTGCCTCCCACCCCCTAAACCTGAGGTATCTAAAGTGAAGAAGGGGAAGGAAATTGAACTGAGCAATTTATTCATCCTTATACAGGGAAGGGGGCCAGGGGATTGAGATGAAAAAAATGTAAAACAAAAAACAAAAAACCCAAGCCTTCAATTTATTGCAGACAGAGTGGAAAGATTGTCTCATTTCTCCAAATATTCATCGATTTGATTTATTAATTCAAATATATAATTAATTATTTTTACTGTGACCCAGATAGATATAAGGCACATTAAACAAAGCCAGTAAAATATATACAGGTTCAGTGCCAAATGCAGCAGCACAGACACGCACATACAGCAGACAGCAATTTCAAAAACATTTAAGTTTCACATAACTGAAACTACCTGAAAATACAAATTGGGTAGCAAGGGGCCTATACGAATAAGGAATAAATACAAAATAAAAAGCCAAGGCAAAAGAAGACATTCTGAATTCAGACTCCAGGAACCAGGCAGGATTAAATGGGGAGAGGCAGTCCTTCAGCCACAATGCCCCCATATTTTAAGTAATCTAGTATTTCACTGGTTCCTATTTATCAAAAAGGTGACTTTTGGTGGAGGTGCTTTTGAGTCAGCATTGATTCCCTACAATTGCCTGGACAAGTTCTTGCTGTTTTCTTGGTAAGATTTTTGCCCTTGCTTCCTTCTGATGGGGGGTGGGGGAGGGAGAGAGAGGGAGAGAAAGAGAGGGAGGGAGGGTGGGAGAGAGAGATGGAGAGAGAGAGAGAGAGAACAGCCTAAAGATACCCAGCTGGTTTTGTGCCTAGGGCAGATTGCCTATCAGCTCTTTGATGTCAGTCTGTATAATCCACCATCTCATTTTGCTACATCCTGGAGCAGACTTCAAGCCAACCTGAAAAAGAGAACCACAGCAATATCAGTGTTTTTGTTTCTGAGAAGGGGAATCTGTGCATGTAAGAGTAGCTTTCCGTATCACCCGAGGGGAATGGCTTCCCCGTGAGTTTGCCCATGCCAACTGCTTCTCCTGCCCCATACAGGCAGGCTGCTTAAGTGGTCCACCATGAAAAGTCGTTGCCACGCTGCAGAGCATTGTTCAAAGGCTCCCATTACGAAGACTGCGGTCTTGGGCAAAATTGCAGTATTTGTTTGTGGCAAAGGAAACAACCTGTTTCTTACAAACAGGAAACCACTCCAAGCAAGGAGAAAAATGTTTTGTGATTGCCTTTGTCACAAAGAGCTGCCTGATCGGAGCAGCGAGCACAATTTTCTGGCACCCAGTAAACAAAGAGTTTGTAACAAAGAGAGGTGATCCAGCTGTTTGAGGCCAGTCTTAATCCCTTGGTGCAGTCATCACTACCAATTATTTTTATTCAAAGCTTGATAACAAGGCTGCAAAACCAAACAAGGAGAATTAAGCAAGAATGGAGGCTTTTTCCGCACACCAAAGCCATAGAAATTTAGTAACAGTAGCACAAGGACAGCAAATACAGTCCTCATATGAATAAAGCATGTGCTTTGGCACTGCACTACAGTTCTTTCATATGGATTACAAACATTTAGTAAATATGCAGAATGCAAGATGCCAATTAATGGGTCAGAATCTGAAGTTGCAGTCCCATCTGGAGATAGTATACATCATCAAATAATGTCATATTTACTTTGGAAAAACATGTAGATAAAAATGGAAAATGGGAGAACAAGCCCAAATCAAGGGGAAAAAACTGTGTGTTTAGTTTTTTATGCCCCTGCTCTGTCAAACTGTAAGCACCTACCATTTCAGTCAATAGAAAAGAAGGTGTATTATTTATTCATTTTGTACCAAAAATCTGCATGTTCCTTGTTATGGTCAATCAGTTCTTAGATTTCTAACAATGGCAGATGCCTCAGTAATGCTAATCAAACATGCATCTTTGTAAATTACTCTACTCAACTTGTAGAATATTTACAGAAAGGGGCCTTATAGATTTTCTCTCTCTTGCATTACTCTTTTCAGTCCCATTATTTCTTTATTTCCAGGAGGGACATTCAGCATCGATTTTCCTTTGAGTGAATTTTAGGCTGATCAGTTAATTCTGCTGTTGGCCTCACAAAATAAGACAGAAAAGTTGCTTAAAATTATCCATCTTAACAAGATATAAATTATGCTATGTGTGAAGATGATAACATAACATTGCTATTAACTACTCTGAAACTTGTGGGCAGAAGTATAGTCATTTTCTGATTAGATTTTTTTTTAACAAGATGGGAGAAAAAAACAACTAGTGGAGGGGGACAAGCTTTGAACAAAAACCAGTGTGATTTTGTGACTGATTTTCATGAGATCTTATATTTCATTATAGCTACATGTAGATGGATCCAAGAAAAATGAACTGGAGAATCAAAATTATTCTGTAAGAATACAGAATAAAAACTATGGATCTGTTTGGAATAGCTAGCCAACCAAGAACAAAGAATAATGTTAGAATAAAATATAGACAAGAAGAGAACAAGAGTCATAGCTATAGGGTAGAATGGATACAACAGACATATAAATAATTTAGGAAGAGGAATAAAGGAATAAAAGAAAAAGAAGGTATAAATCAAAAATTCCATATCTATCTGGGGCAGATAAGAGAGAGATAAAACTTAAAAAGAAAAATTAGACTGGATCAGTACAGACAAAGAGTAAGAAAACCCTACCTTGGAAATATAAAGATAAGCAGAGTGTAGAAATGAAAGATTGAAGTAAGGCATAGGATAATAGAATACAAGAACATTTAGAGTCAGAATGTAGAAATGAGCTGTAAGATTGAAGATAGTAAGTTAAGCCAGATGTAAGTATATAAAAACAGGTTATAAGAAATAGGACATGTTCACTGAATGAGATAAACTACTATGTTCAGTCAAGAAACAAAGTTCATTTTATTCTGCAGCTTGATAATAAAAGTCCTTTTCCCTTACCTGAAATTGTAGTATCCATGAACCAATGACCCTCACTTTGCAATCCCCTCACCCCTTTCACTTATTATGGAGTTGTTGGTCCCCCAGTAAGAATAGCTTTTAAATGAAAGGAATGGACCATTTAACGACTGTGTAATGGGGAAGTCCATCAATCAGAATTGTCCAGTTTATAAAAGCAAACAGCAAACCAGTTGAAGTGGCACTGACAGTATATTTCCGCACCGCACAACAATTCTGAGAGAAGCTTCTCCAAGGACAGCCTTGAGTGACACTTTTACGCCCTATCCTGCTTGCATAGGAACCAAGTGGACTTCTTTTCCACGCAGAGCTCATAATCCCATGGAGGTTTCTCCTGACATTTGCTAATCTGTCTGAAGCACTCAGGCTCTCACAGCTCATGAGTCTGCCTTGCCTTGCCTTCTTCCTTGGAGTATTTAGAATCCTCTAATGCTCTTGGCATCTTTACACCCCCCCCCCCCCAAATCCATCTTTGCATGAGATAAGAGAGCAGATACAAATTCAGTCTTTTCCTTTCAAGTAATTCTTTGTCCCCGAGTGTTCTCCAATAGTGACGACACTGATGCAGGTCAGTGCATGCTGGGGAATAATAGCCTCTGTCTATGTAGAGGAGGGGGCTGAAATTTATATTACTTCCTTATTTCCAGGATTTGGCCCAGCATGGCCAGGTTTCTCTAAAACCAGCGTTAGTTCCTGCAATAAAATGGGAAATGTCTCCTTAAGAAATCAAGTTAATTTTCAATATCTTTAAAAGAAGCTACAGGTAGGCCTCAGTGTACGACCATAATTGAGTCCAAAATTTATGTTGCTAAATGAGAATTTGTTAAGTGAGTTTTGCCCCATTTTGTGACCTTTCATGCCAGTTCTTAAATGAATCACTGCAGTTGATAAGTAAGTAACCCGGTTGTTAAGTAAATCTCACTTCTCCATTGACTTTGCTTGCAAGAAGGTTGTGAAGGAGCATAGTGATCAAACCAATATTTGCTGTTTGCTTCTGATATGATATACTGCTAGAAATCATGAATTAGGAATTCAGCTTTGTTTTTGGCTTCTGCTTATATTATTGTATACTATCAGAAATTAGTTGTTAGGAATTCATTCTTGCTTAGTAAATTGTAGCCTTGATACTGGTTATCATTAGTACTAAGCAGTGGTGGGATTCAAAAAAAAAATTATTACCAGTTCTGTGGGTGTGGCTTGGTGGGCTTGGCAGGGGAAGGATACTGGAAAATCTCCAGCCAGAGGTGGGATTTGCCGGTTCTCCGAACTACTCAAAGTTTCCTCTACTGGTTCTCCAGAACTGGTCAGAACCTGCTGAATACCCACCTCTGGTACAAAGTTGGTTATCTTGTTTCTGTGTCTCGCTTCTGTTTTTGGCCTCACAGCCAGGCACATCCTTGAAGATATAGAAGAAACTGTTACCCAGGAATTTCAGGCCCCATAGATAAAGGAACCAGAGTAGGGAGTTTCCTGCCTCAGATTCTGAATCCTGAAAGCATTCTGCTGAATAAACAACTTGGCAGGGAAGGAAATTGCCCCCATGCGAGGATAGAGGAATGCTCCATAGATAAGGTGGACAGAGACAGGGGCCTGAACAAAGAATTTTTTAAAGACCACATTGGTAACAAACCTTTGTCTCTGGGTAAAATGTATATAATTCTCTGATCCACTCTTGCAAAGGGATGTGGCTATTCCTTACATGCATTTTGTCTGTATGTTTTGGATGTAGTATTCACCCAAGCTTTTTGCTCAGGCAAAATAAAAAACTTATTTTTTTTTGCAAGCCTCGCCTCAAGTCTCGCTCTCTTTGGCATCTCAGTGGCTCGGGGAAACTTCTGGGACCTTACAGTTGCAAAAGGTGATGACATGACTTTGGGACATTGCAACCGTTATAAATATGAGCCAGTTACCAAGCATCTGAATTTGGATCCACAGGACCCTGAGGATGCTGCAATGGTCATATGCGTGAAAAATACCCATAAGTCAGTTTTTTCAGCACTGTTGTAACTTTGAATGTTCACTGACTGAACTGTTGTAAGTCAAGGACTACCCATCGCCCGGTTTAGCAAAAGGGGAAAAAAGTCCCAATATGTCACGTGATGTTGCCGTGATGACGTGAGTTTGACATCCCTGATCTAGAGGGATGAAGAATTGTTGCTGGGACCTGGGACCCCCAGTGATTGTAGCAAATGGCATCCAAATTAGATGCTCATTAGGTTTTCTACCAGTGGGATTCAATTATTTTTACTACCTGTTTAAGGGGCGTGGCTTGGTGAGCATAGCAGGGGTAGGACACTGTAAAATCTCCAGTCAGAGGTGGTATTTGCTGGTTCTCTGAACTACTCAAAATTTCTACTACCGGTTCTCTAGAACTGGTCAGAACCTGCTGAATGCCACCTCTGGTTTCTACCTAAAAGCCTTTCTAGCTTTATTTTCTCAGATATTTAAAAACCTTGCAATATTTTTCAAACCAAATAACTTGGTGTTGTTTGACTGTCTTGTTCTGTCCATTTGTCTCCCAATAGTTTGTGGGTTTGTATCTGTGTTAGATTTCATTGTTTTGCTTTTATGTTTTGCTTTATAATAATAATAATTTTGGTTGAATCATCTGACTGATTTACACCTACTCATTGCCAAGTAGTTTAACAACATGCTACAAGGAGGTGAAATTAAAGAGTGTTAACATCTGGCAAAACCTACCTGCTAATAAAAGATCCAGCAAAAAGGCAACTACAGACCAATTACTTGCTTATCAACAACTTTCAAATTGCTAATTGGTGTGGTAGTTGATGTCTTCCAACAGTATCTAGTTGAAAACAAGCTCTTTCCATCTGAGCTGAAAGGACACTGCCCAAACAGCAGAGGAATAGAAGATCAACCTTTAACTCACATAATGATTCTGGAAAACTGCAAGAATAGGAAGGCCAGCTTGTGTGAAGCATGGATTGATTACAAGAAGGCATTTGACTCCCTGCCACATGATTGGTTAAACAGGTACCTAGAAATAGCAGGACTCAGTAGAAACATCAGACGTTTTGTGTAAAGATTGATGGCACAAGGGAAGACACAGTTTCTGATCATAGGTGATAGACCAGGAGAGGTTAATATCAAGAGAGAAATCTCTCACAAGGAAATTGTCGCCTCTATTGCTTGTCATTGCACTGATTCCTCTGTCACCAATACTGAACAAGTTAGGCCATGGCTATCAAACATAAAAAAACATCTGCCCAACTATCCCACCTTCTTTACAGGGACAATCTGAAGCTGTATGGAAAAACACCATCTGAAATAGAATTGCTGCTCAACACTGTCATCTATGCAGCCATGCTATTACAATGGAGTTTGGACTGGATAAATGTGCCATGCTCACCATCAAACAGGAAAAAAATAATGAAAACTGAAGAAATCAAGAGGCCCTATGGATATGAGACCAAAGTCTGGATGATGAAAATCACTACAAATATTTTGGCATCTTTCAAGTTGATAACCTCAAGCACACTAAAAAGGTTAGAAGTGAAGAGAGTGAAGAAGATCTTAAAGACCAAACTCTGTGGATGAATTACCATTAAGGCAATTAACACCTGGGCAATTCTAGTCATTAGATACACAGCTAAAATAGTGGACTAGACTCAAGCAGAACTAACATCTTTGGATAGTAAGATCAGAAAAAATCATCACAATGAATCATGCCCTTCATCCTTGCAGCAAAAAGACTCTACTACCAAGGAAAATAGGTGGATGTGGAATGTTGCAAGGTTTGAAGAAGAAAAAGGGTGTTGGAAGAATATCTGAAGGGGAGTAAAGAAGATGCATGAAGCTAATGTGCCAGGAAGGCTTACTGAGTATTGCAGAGATCAAATTGGCCTACAAGAAAGACCAGATGAAGAGCAGAAAAACAATATGAGAAGCCCAAGCATTACATGGCCAATACATTAAAAAATAGCAGACAAAGCAGATAATAACAAGACCTGGCAATGGCTGAGACCAGGAAAGTTGAAGAAAGAGACAGAGGGGTTTGGCTGCATAACACCAAGCCTTAAAAACAAATACATATAAAGACAGCAATGAACAGCAAATGCCATTTCTGCAAAGAAGCCAAAGAAACAATGGACCATCTAGTTAGCTTTTGCAACAAGAATGCACAATGCCACAACAAAGTAGTTGTTGTGCCATTGTTTATAGAAAGATTTGCAAGAAATCTGCATTGGAAAGAAAATTCGTAAGAAATACCTTTTGCCTGCAAACAAGAACTGGTGGGATCATAACAAAGAAAGTAATTGAAACGTAGAAGCTGCTAAAGTACTCTAGGACTTTAGAATTTAAACTGACAAGGACCAACTACATAACCCCCAGATTTAACAGTTGTCAACAAGAAAGACAAAAGAAGTCTGGATAATGGATGTGACAGTATCTGGAGATTGCAGAAGAGGAGAGAAAGAACTGAAGAAGATAACATTGCAGTGCAGGTATTTCAAACAGAATACAATATCTTCTCCCTGTTTGATACTAATTCGATTGCAGAAAATATGACTTCAGCAACAGAGCGATCAATGCCTGGAACACCCTACCCAACTCGGTTGTTACAGCCTCAACCCCTCACAGCTTCAACCTCAAATTGTCTCTGTGGACCTCACTCCATTCTTTAGAGGTCCTTAAAGGGGGGGTGTAAATGCACCATTGTGCCTACCATCCCTGTCTTGCTGTCCCCATTTATCTGTATTTACTTCCTTTGTTCATGTTTATGTTCATACCTGCACTTGTTACATGTTTGACAAATAAATAAATAAAATAAATAAATAAACAAATAAATAATTTTAGAGGTTGTCTACTATACTATTTATCATGCAGTTGAGTTAGTGAATATGACAAATTCCATAGAGTCTGGGGACAAGATCACACTGTCTGTCTGTCTATCAGTCCATCCATTCATCCATTCATCCAATTTACACAGCCACTCATCTCATGAAACACAAAATATGTCATAAAGCATGATACTTGGGGTGGTGTACAATAAAATTGTATTTTATAGTATTTATTTTTATTACAGATTTGTTGTATTGTTTTATTCTTTTTAACATTGCAAGCCACCCAAAATCACCTTGTGGTAAGATGATTGGCAAACAAATTTAATAATAAATAATAAACTAACTAATATGAATAATAATAACAAATAATAAAATAAACTATAAAAGCAAAGCTAAAACAGTAAGTAGGAAATGAAAGGAAATTAACAACAAAAACAACAACAACAGAGTTACTTCATTACTTTGTCAGTCCGAGGATTCCCCAAGCCTGCCAATCAAACCAAGTCTCCAGGGACCTTCAGAAATTCAAAAATGATGGATCCAGTCTCACCTCTGTGATGCAGCACCACAGGAGAAAAGGCCCATTGCCTAGGACTTGCCAAATGAAGCTCCCTAGATGACAGAATTGATGACAGGCCCCTTTTGCTGGATCTGATGGGATAGGAAGATTTCACTGGGGAGAGGTGGTTTCTCAGATAATCCCATCTCAACACTGAGACCTTCAATTGGACCCAGAAATAAATGGAGAACCAGTGCAGCTTGCAAAGCTGGGGTATAATATGTTCTGCTTGAAACACTTATAATTGCTTACACAACTGTGCATTTTGCACAATTGAAGTTTCCAGATATTCTTCAAGAGCAGCCCCATGCAGAAAAACATAGTAGTTCAACTGAAAGGTGATCAGGGCATGAGTGACAATGAGCTGTGCTCTTCAGTCTCGGAACAGTTACTACTGGTGCATAATACAAAATTGAGCAAAGGCCCTCCTATCCACGACTGATATTTGCTCATCAAGCAAGAGTTGGGAGTCAAGGAGAATTCCTAGATTGTGCACAAGATCTGTTTTGGACAGCAATATCAGCACCAAAGATGGCATAGTCCCAGAAGTGGAGGACCCCAAAACCCAAAGCCATTTGCCAGGATTTAGTTGAAGCCTCTTGTTGTTCATCCAGATCCTTACAGCCTCCAGAAACTGAAATAACACACACAGTAATTTTCCAGGAGCAGAGATGTATAATTGGGTATCATCAGCATATTGATGATACTTCACCTCATGGTGATGGATAAGTTCACACAGCAGTCTTAGGTAAATAGTGAATAGGAGGAAAGAGCACCAAACCTTGTGGCATATCACACAATGTGTTGTGTTCGCAAAGAATGAGACTCGAGACCAGTGTAACTTTAGCTTTTTTATTAGTTGCTGGATTCCGTCTGAACCAGGAGCCGCGGCAGCCCTTTTTTTATAGAGAGGCTGCTCACGGCTTGAGGCCAATGATGGCTCCTTGATTCTCCTGCCGCTGGGACGGCCAATCATAGGCTAGTTATTTTTTACCAATCACCATTGAGTAGAACACCAATCAGATTCGAGTATTTGTGGACCAATGGGAATAGAGTATTTGGAGCATGCTAATATGTAACATCCCTCCTCTCTTGGTTTGGTCCTACATTATGTAGTCACGTAAGTAGGCGGGGCTTTTATGTTGTCTAGTTGACCTGCGCAGTTTAGTTGTGCTGTTGTCTTCGGTGGGTTCGGACGGGATCACTATTTCTCCCGTCCTTCTCTGTGGAACCTCCTGGAAGGTGGAGTCAGCCATGCTGCTCCTGACTGGCCTACCCGGGCTGGTAGAGTCGGCTCGGCTGCTCCCTTCTGGAGTGGCTTCTTGGTATTCTTGTGCCTCCTGTTCCTCTTCACCAAAGTCTTCTTCAGGTAAGTAGTTGTTTCTTTCTGGGTTTATTTGAGAATTTGATTTGTGGGTTGTTTTTTTATTTTGCGGTGTTTCTTGTTCTAACGGAGGGTCTTCCCCTCCCCTCTTATTTGTGTTTGAGGGGGTCTCCCCCCTCTCTTGTTTGATTATTTGTTTTGTTTAATGGTTGTTGTGTTACTGGAGTGTGTTGTTGTTCTTCATGCCTGGGTGTGTCAGTGGTTTGTTCCAATGTTCTTGATCTTAATTGATCTATGTGTCTCCTCCAGCTTCTTCCATCGTCCGTTTCTAATCTGTATGACTGGGGTCCTGTTACTTGTGTTATTTTTGCCGGTACCCACAGTGAGTGCCCTGTGAGATTTTTAGCATAGACTAGGTCCTCTGGGTCGAATGTGCGGTGTTTGCTGGAGGAGTCTGTTGGTTTTTCAGGGCTGTATGTGGGGTGTAATCTATCCAGATATGATCTTAATTTTCTGACCATTAGTAATTCTGCTGGGCTTTTATTTGTTGTGGAGTTAGGTGTGATGCGTTGTATGGTGAGCATTTTGTAAATTTTCTCTTGTATGTCTCCTGTGTAATTTTTCTATGGTTTCTTTGGTATACTGGACCATGCGTTCTGCCCGCCTGTTCGTAGCTGGCCGGCCTGGCGCTATCAAGGCATGCCTTATGCCATGTTCGGCAAGGAACTTTACAAATGTCAATGCCATGAACTGTGGCCCGTTATCTGAAGCTAATAAGTCCGGTAACCCATGTGTGGCGAAAAGTTTCCTCAGTTGTCTGATAACTACTTTTGTAGTTGTTGAGTTCATGACGCTTACTTCCAGCCAATTTGAGTAAGTGTCTACTATAATTAAAAATGTGTGTCCTTTTGTAGGCCCTGCGAAATCTATGTGTATTCTTGACCAGGGCCCCCTTGGTGTTTCCCAGTCGAGTATAGGTGCCACAGGGGGTGTAGGTCGGGATCTTTGGCATTTAGTGCAGGTTTCTACCCATCTCCCGATATCCTTATCCATCCCTGGTCACCATACATAACTCCTGGCTAGGGATTTCATTCATATGATACCCGGGTGTCCTTCATGTAAAATATTCAGTACTTGCTCTTGTAATACTTCCGGTATGACCACCCGATCCCCCCATAGAATACAACCTTTTAACAATGAAAGTTGAGTCTGCCTGTTCTTGAACAATTTAAAAATCACGTCTGTCTCATTTTCCGGCCACCCTTTTCCTACCCAGTTTAAAACCTGTGTGTCAGCCTTCAAGATCTTCTATTATCGCTTTGCATCTTCTGGCTGGCATAAGAAACGGGGGGGAGGGGAAATAGGGACAAGTCTGGGAAATGAGCTGGAGGTGTTACATTCTTCTGTTGTGTAAAAGTGGGGGGGGGGAAGCATACAATAGAGTTAGGTTTCTATTTCTTGCTTAGCTTTCTTTTCTCTGCGCAACTGCAACCCGTTATCAAAGTATGCCAAGGTCAACGGACAGAGGCCTCATCATCACCTGAAGATGCCCACATGATCATACTCACAACTTCTAATTGGAAGTTTCATCTGAACTATTGGGGGTGGGAATACTTCCATCACTTTGTATATGTGAATTGCGCGCCTAATTTCTCATATTCAGAATTCTTTGGTTGCTACCACTTCACTTTCAGTAAAAGATAACTTTTCTCTAAACTAAAGAGTCTAAGTATTTCTTTCCTGGATTTTGAATGGAGCTCCGCCTGACACTGTGACAATTTTTTGTCTCTTGTGGTTTCTTTCGCAATGTCCGCTGCGGTTATGGGTAGTGCCTCAATCTGTAGGGTGGATGTGGTTGGTGCCGGGTCACTCTCTAGTTCAGGTAGGGGAGTATGGCTCAGCGCATCGGCGGGTGTAATGTCCTTGCCTGATTGATGAATTAATTTGTAATTGTATGCGGCAAGGAACTTGGACCATCTTGTCATTCATGGGGAGAGTATGTTTGGGGTGACCCTGTTCCCTGCTAGTATTTCCAATAGGGGCTTGTGGTCTGTAATGAGTGTAAATATCCTACCATAGAGGTATTCATGGAACCGTTTGATCCCAGAAATTGCTGCTAATGCCTCTCTGTCCAACTGGCTGTAGTTTCTTTTAGCTTTAGACAGTGTTTTGGAGTAGAATGCGATCGGCGCTTCTCTCCCATCTGGCAGCGTGTGGCTGAGTATGGCTCCGATGCAGAACGGTGATGCATCGCATGTGACTGTCAGTGGTAGTGTCTCGCTGTATTGTATTAATACAGATTCAGATGTTATTAAATCTTATTTTCTGGAACACGGTCTCGTCTCGTCGTTCCCAGGTCCAGGTGGCTGCCTTCTCCAGTAATCTATGTAGTGGTCCGCCCTCATTGCCTTCTGTGGCAGAAAATCATTATAAAAATTGATAAGTCCCAAGAATGCTTGTAAATCTGCTTTGTTTTTTGGTCTGGGCGCTTCTTTGATCGCTTTGATTTTTTTAACTGCGGGGTGGATGCCATATTTATCGATTAGATACCCCAGGAATTCGACTTTCAAGGTGGCTAGCTGATATTTTTCTTTTTTGACCTTGAGTCCCGCCTTTTGTAATGTTTGCAATACTATTCTGAGACGGGCTTCTAGTTGTTTCTTGTCGCTGGCTGACACTAGCACATCATCAAAGTATGGGACTACGCCTTTTATGCCTTGTAACAACCACTCCATCAGGCTTTGGAACACCCCTGGGGCCATGCTGACTCCAAATTGCAGTCTTTTGCATTTGAATGCTCCCCTATGAGTAACGATCATTTGTGCCTCTGCTATTTTGGGGTCAACTGGCAATTGTTGGTATGCTTGTGCAAGGTCGAGCTTTGCAAAAACCTTGCCTCTCCCCAGTGAGTGTAACAGGTGTTGCACTACCGGAACAGGATATGCGCTTTGCTGTTGTTCATGGTTTAGGGTGGCCTTGTAGTCACCACAGATTTTCACAGACCCATCTGGCTTAATTGGGGTTACGATTGGGGTTTCCCTTTTAGCGTGGTCAATTGGTTCCAATATTCCTTGTGCTATGAGTTTATTTAATTCCTCATTGATCTTCAGTTTTAATGCGAAGGGAACTCGCCTCGCTTTTAACCTAATTGGAGCAATTGTCGGATTTAAATTAAATGATATGGGGGACCCTCAGTACTTGCCTAGTTTCCCATCGAAGACGTCCTGGAACTCCCTCATTAGGTTCTCCTCCCAGTCTGTCTCGGTGACGCTGTTGATTCCGGTCATTCCGATTCCCAGGGGTTCAAACCACTTGAGTCCCAGCAGGCTTAGGCGGTTCTGGTCTATGATGGTTAAAGGCAGAATTTTTGTGTGTTTTTTGAATGTGACTTGGAAGTGTCCGAGTCCGACTATGGGGATCCTGTTTCCTTGGTAGTCTTTTTAGTATCAGTGTTTGGTTTTCTAATTCTGTTCTGCGTATGTGCAGTATCAGTCTTTTAATGGTATTCCATGATACCATTGATATGTATGAGCTGGAGTCTACCTCCATCTCACATTTTTGGCCTTCGATGCTGACTGCCACATGTACCTTCTGGCCATTGGTTGCATTTGAATGGCCGATGGTTATAGTTTGGTGTGTTTCTTCTTTTCTGTAGCTTTCATTTAGTCGATTGCCTCTGCTTTCTCGACTCTCACGGCTCAATGTCTGTCTTTCTTTTATTCTTGGTGGGGTGTTGTCTCTGCTTTGGGGGCTGTAGCTTTTCCGGTTTCGGCAGACCCTTGCTATGTGTCCTTGTCTCTCGCAGTATCTGCAAATGGCGTCTAGGAAATGGCACTTGGAGTGGGGGTGGTCTCCTCCGCACCCGGTGCACTGGAACCCTGACTTACGTCCTTTCCTCTCCCGTCTATTTCGTTCTGACTGGAGTCTGTGGATTTCTTCCTCTTCGTCGTCGGTCTCGGACAACGATTCGCTATGCTCGTTGTGCGCGATGGCCTTGTGTGTGTTCTCTGACTTCTTCTCTGGAATTTGGCTTGTTTCTGACGGTGTTTTTTGTGTTGTCACATTCATTTGTTGCATTTTGGCTGCTGATTTTTTAGCGGCTTCAACTGACGTGGCCTCAGCGATAGCCTCAGTGACCGTAATTTTTGCTCTGGTTAGCAGTCGGCTCTGCAACGTGAGATCTCTTAGACCAAGGACCATGCGATCCCTCATGGCTTCATCCATATTGAGGAACTCGCATGCTCCTCCAATGTCCCTGAGAGCCACTACGAAGTCTGCGATACTCTCACCTTCTCTCTGGTCCCATTTGTAGAACTCATGTCTCCGAATAAGGCTGGAGACGGTCAGTGCGTAATGAGTCTTCAGCAATTTTTCCAAATATGGCCAGGCCATCTGCTTTACGTCCTCCGGTTTGGCCAATGCCTTGGCCATCTTGAACACTGTGGGGCCACAGTGTGTCAGGAATATGGCTCTCTTTCTGTTGTCAGAGATTCCTTGTAAGTTGTTTCTCTCGAGGAACATGAGGAATCTGTCGATGTATGATTCCCAGTCCTCCATCGCTGGATTGGATGGTGCGGGTGGCGAGTTGGTTCCAGCCATTTCGTCTGCTCGGTTCTCGTTGCCATGTGCTCAACTGGTCTCCTTGTCCCAGAATTCCATCCTCGTCGCCAGTGTTGTGTTCGCGAAGAATGAGACTCGAGACCGCATAACTTCAGCTCTTTTATTAGATGCTGGATTCCGTCTGAACCAGGAGCCGCGGCAGCCCTTTTTTTATAGAGAGGCTGCTCGCGGTTCACGGCCAATGACAGCTCCTTGATTTTCCCACCGCTGGGGCGGCCAATCATAGGCTAGTTATTTTTGACCAATCACTGTCAAGTAGAACACCAATCAGATTCAAGTATTTGTGGACCAATGGGAATAGAGTACTTGGAGTATGCTAGCTAATATGTAACACAATGGTAGCGTATCAACCTGATTCTAAAATAGGATGCTGCCTCTAATTTGCACCACCTAATAAGAAATGTGCTTAGACAACATGTTCTGGATGCCATTCTAATTAAGAGAGACATTCCATTGAGACTCAATAATGTTGGGGCCACACACATAGTATAAGCATGTAAAATCTTGCTTTCTGATCTTGTTGTAGCCTCTGTTTAAGCCCACCCTATATTTCATGTCTTCTGTTTTTTCTTCTTCACATTAAGCATATCATAATTCTACATGTTTCATTTCACTGACTTCTTGTGTTGGGCTACCTACGTTTACAGTTCCTGTCTCTTCATGAATCTTCTTATTTATCTTCATCATTTTTCCTCCTTTTTTTCTCTGTGGTCCTTCTCATCACATACTGCAGTTCACTAAATCTTATTTCCTATGTATCACTTTATCTCTGTTTCCTTTATCTCTTGGCCCTCAGAGCACATAATCTTCCCCTTGGAGGCTAATGTTGCTTGATGTGATGCCTTCCGGAAGTGTAGAGTTACAATTTTCAACAGAAAGGCATTTCTTGACCCAGAATGATGGGAATCGTAGTCCAACTCAATAAGGGTATGAGACTAGACTAGAAAAGGCTGCTTGAGGTATTCAGCTAACACTTCCTTTGTCTCACTTTAAGAAATGATGAAAAATGTGATGATTCCCTTTCCTGCATACTTTTCATGATGTTCTATTTGTATGGGTTTAAACATTCTATGCTTTCTGTAAAGTTAATTACTCAGGAATTTGAAACTCTTGCTTCCATTTTATCTTATCAAAAAGAACAAAATTCTGTTTTCCTAGCATGTGTCTTCAGTTGTGAGCTTGCGGTCAAGGTTCTGCACATTTTATTCATGAACAGTGCCAGTGTATTTTAAGATTTTTATAAATAATAAATGATGGTGGTGATGCCATAGAAGTCATAGAAGCCCTCAATGAACTTTAATACAAATGATTTATTTTTTATTGATAAGCTTATAGGAGATGGACACAACCTCTTCTGCCAGGAATAGAAATCCCCAATGTACAGATAGATCCTAGGGCTTAAACATGGACAGGAGAGCTACATTTTAACAGTTTAAAAAATTAATCTTTATATTTGAGATAGGAATTGCTTTAATTTATTTTAGGACTGTTTGCTGCCCAGAGTCATTTGTTGAAATGGGCGGCCATTCAAATTGAATAAATGAACTAGCTGGCAGGATCCAAACTTTTAAGTCTGAGATGAAAATGAAGTTTTATGTGCCTCACAAACAACAAAGCCACTGTGCCAGAGTAGCTGTGTCTACATCTCTTGCATACGCCAAACCAGTGGTTGCAAGAAAAGAAGTGGCTGCAGCATAGTAGCTCAGGATCTTCAATGTCTGGAGTTCTCTGAGCTTGGCTTGGGGATTACAAATATTTGACTACTCTATTAGGCAAAACAACTTACCCTAAAATGTGATAGGCTTGTCTGAAACTCAATATTTCATGTGAAAACAGCCACTGTGTAATAGAATAACAGAATAACTCCAAGGTCTTCAATTCCAGCCCTCTACCATTTCAGACAAATGGTTGTCCAATCTCTTCTTAAAATCCTCCAGTGTTGGGGCACCCACAACTTTTGGGAGCAAGTTGTTCCACTGATTAATTGTTCTGACTGCCAGGAATTTTACTGTTATTTCTAGATTGGTTCTCTCCTTGATTAGCGTCCATCCATTGCTTCTTGTCCTGTCTTTAGCTGCTTTGGAGAATGGGTTGATGACGATCCCTCTTCTTTGTAGACAACTTACAGTGCAACAATACAATACGTAAGGCAGATGGACCCTTTCCTCTTCTCAGTCTGCACCATATCTGGTGGGCAGGCTTTCCTGAATTGCTGAAAGCTTTCTGTGAAGGAACCTAAAACTTCTTTTGCTTCCGAGCTAGTGGAATTATTGTTAAAGAAGAAGCAAGAAAAGAAGGAAACCCATTTTATCATAATGCCACCATCAGATGTATTAAAAATGCAGATTATGACATTTCAAGGGTAGGGTTGCTCAGCCAGTTTTGTCCCAAGGTGGCCAGCTGGGGTTGGTCTCCAGTGGTGGGATTCAAATAATTTAACAACCAGTTCTCTGCCCTCATGATTTCTTCCAACAACCAGTTCACCAAACTGCTCAGAAAGTTAATAACTGGTTCTCCCAAAGTGGTGCAAATTGGCTGAATCCCACCACCGTTGGTCTCTGTCCCAACCATGACTTGATTCTCATCTTCGTCAGAGAAGAAAACTTGGGAGGAAGGCAGAGAGGGACAACCTAGGCTGTTCATAATATTTTATTTTATTTATTTGATTGTCAATCGCTTACAAGATAATAGGTATAAGGATAAACATGAATAAGAATACAGGAAATAGGTACGAATAAATGGGAACAATAGGACAGGGATGGTAGGAAATGATTGTGCACTTATGCACGCCCCTTACAGACCTCTTAGGAATCCCAGTAAACAGTGTGGAGAGGAGGCAGAAGCTGGGATCAACCTGAATCCAGCATGTTGAATGAGAGGAGAGAGGAATCCATAACAGGCAGAAGAATGGGGCAAAAGGGATTAACAATGCTGGCTCCGGATAGCAAGCATGAAGCATGGTCACTGGGCTAGAGCAACTTTTTCCCAGCCTTGTTTACAATCCTGAAATCTTTCTCTGCTGCTTTGTGCCTGCATTTTCCCTTCACTTCTTCCCCACCGTCTCCTGCAAGATCAGGTGTACTTGCTTCAGGGATGGTGTTTTTGTGTTGAACTGTAATGAGATTTCTGCTTGGCTGCGTAGAGAAAGGATCCAAAGCAGACGTCTCATGATGTCTCCCCGCACCATGCTTCCAATCACTCTGATGTAACTTTTTTCTACCAGTTGACTCTTCTGAAAAGCAGGCCTCTGTCATATCCAGCCAGAAGATGTGCAACACAGGGGCAGGGAATTAAAACAACAGGAACAATACAGTGATTGCAACTAGGTAGAATGCTAAACTATTCGGAAGCCCCAGGGTCTTGGTCCTCTTCTTGCAGCCCTCAATAACCTTTTCAAGAAAAAAAATGGCACAAAGACTCCTGTCATTTTGAGGTGGGGCATAATGAAAACTATAACATAGACAGCAGATTAAGTTTGACAACAATCAGAGGAAACTAAAATCCCATTCACTCAGGATAAATGGAAGGCCAGCAGGTCCTGGCTCCACCATTCATCTGTATGACACAGATTCATCATAGCCTCTGTTCTGTATAAAATGGTATACTCCAAACTATGCAATCTGATTGGCTAAAAGACTAAGCATTGGATTGGTTCATTAGGAAAGGCAGCAAAGTTAAATAGATGCCATTGGCTACAAGCCGGCAGGCAAGCCTGTATAAAAAGGCTGCCGCGGCTTCAGCCGAACTGTTCCATTTCTGTTGCTGACTTCAATAAAGACTTTGTTTGTTGGAACCCCGTCTACCTCGTGTTTTCCCGGACGGAACAGCCTCCAGATCAGAGGTGGTATTCAGCAGGTTCTGACCAATTCTGGAGAACCAGTAGGGTAGCAGAAATTTTAAGTAGTTTGGACTTGGAAGACTGGCAAATACCATATCTGACTGGCCCTGCCCCTATCTATTCTCTGCCTCCCGAGTCCCAGCTGATCAGCTGGGTCTTCTTTTGTTGCCCTGCACAGGAGAAACAGAGCTGGAAAGCAGGTTAGTGAGGTGGGGAGGGAATGGGATTTGACAATATCCTTCCCCTGGAGTGAGGTGAGAATGGAGATTTTGCAGTATCCTTCCCTTGCCATGTCCACCAAGCCATGCCACACCCACCAAGCCAGTAATAAAATTTTTTGAATTCCACCACTGGTCCAGATATCTAAAGTTTTGCAGGTAATCCAATATTAATTGATCATTTTACTTTCTCTGCATGACCCCCTCCCATCTCCTCTTCCAACATGAAACTGGGAAACATAGTTAGGTTTTGATAATGACTATCTGAACAAGACAGGATAATAAATTAAGGAACAAACCATGGTAAATCTGTTTGGAAAACAGTTTCTAAATAATTCGCTTTGCTTAGTGGAAAGTGGAAGCAGACAGCAACATGGGGAAATGAATATGCGTATCGAGAAACATTGTGAGCCAATTCTTATTCACATATCAATAAAATAATATTTAGCTTTTAATTCAAATGCAACACCATGGATGTGTATTGATATAGAAGACATCTGTCCTGCTATTCTGCTGCTGAGATCTTGGTTATAGACTGTCACACTTGGGAGTCAGGAGAAATCTTTTTAGTTGGATAGCTTGGAGAACAGGGGATACATCATTGCAACTTTAATGCCAAAACTATACTTTGGAGGCTCGAAGAAGAAAGCAGATTCTGCGACACCTGTCTCAGAGCTATCCAGCATCTCAATGGTAAGCTAAGCAGATGTACACTTAGCCTCCTTTCTCCCTCCTTGAGGCTAGAATGTGACAAAAGAACGAGAAAAATCATGCAAAGCGGGGGAGAAGAAAGATGCAGAATAAGAGACTTGCATAAAAACAATTTATAACCTAGATGAATTTTTCCCAACTGAAAGTCCACACATCTTAAAGTTGCCAAGGTTGGGAAACATTGATCTAGAATAAAAGATTATTAAGACAAACCTAGATTTAAGGCTGGACTAAAAATAATGTGTTGGTTATATAGGAAACATATTGGTAAAGCACCTCTAAGTTGTTCATGATTTCAAGAGCAATTGGACAATTTAGACATCATTTTTACATCCTGCCCTTTGCTTTAGGAATTCTGGTTGGCGATTGCTGGATTGTTTTTCTCTGTACTCATCAGTAAAGAGACTTTGGCAGAAATGACAGGTCAGAATTGTGTATGCAATAGCATTCAGGCTCAAAGTATTTAAGTGGCGAGGAGTTCAGATTTCAATACTTCTGTAGTGTTTCTTGTTAGCAAGCCAATTTTTCAGTATATACTATTTTATAGTAGACATATTAGTTGTTGATTAGGCTTATTAGATCTTTTAAAATCTAATCATAATTTCTTCTGGCAAGATGAATATGGAGGCAAAGAGGACAAGCAAAAGATTCTGAGTGGATATGAACAACTTGGGAAAAAGAAAGAAACATCACCGCATCAGCCTGGGCTCTCTTTCTTCAACCCAACAATCAAAGGCAGAAGAACTTATGAAAGGAATCTGTAAGTAAAATAAATTTCCCTGCCATCTTTAACAAATTTGCAGCCCTTGAATCACTTGAATGGGACCTTCAAACAGAACTGGAAAAAAATAACAGCTGCTAAATCTTTCACTATCTGTCAGAGAAGAGCTAAATGAGAATCTGAATTTTCTCCCAGTTTCTCACTCTGCATCTCCAGTGCAACTTGCTAGTTCACCTGCTAACCTCCAGGGAAATAAAAAAATAAGCTTAAAAATAAGATGCAAAATCAGAATATGGAGAGACTCCCATGGGAAAATTCAATGGAATTTATGGCAAAGTAATGCTTTCTTACTGTGCAAACTGTTATTTCATTATTTGAGCAGCTGTCAGGTATAAAATATAACCTGGAATTGCTGGGGGGGGACTTTGAAGGGCACAGGTAGATCCTTTGTGTGGTGTAGGTAAGATTTTAGGCAAAGAAGGATGCACAGGGAACAGTACAAACAATTTTTTTCCAGATCAATTCTTGCTGCTCTCAAAGGAACAGCAAACGTCCAGTTAAGGTTTGACGTAGAAATGCCTACAATGTAGATAAGAGTTTAGAGGGTAATAATAAACTACCTGCTAAAAATCCAATTCCTTCGAGTTGGATTGACCCCTTTAATGGAAAATTTTTGGAAACAGGCTGTAGAACAGAAGTTGGCATTATATGGGCCTTGTATACCACTCCTAATTTCTTTAGGACATCACCAAGTCAAATAACTGTTTACTCAAAGAATAAGAGATATGGATTTTCAGGCTGAAGTGAAAAGGCTGCTCCAAAATAGATAAATAAGAACACTTGGGAACCAGTTAGGTATCTACAAAATCTAACTTTCCCAAGCTGAGAGTGGCATTTTTCAAAGCCTGACATAACATCCTATATCTACACTGCTGACAGGCAGATACTTCAAAACCTCATTAACCAAGTGGAGCTGCCCACGTGGTGGCAAGGAGATCGAAACCATTTCGCATGTATTACTACACTATAAATTCTACAGGAATATCAGATCTGCTCATATGCTACTTTGAATATATAAATTTCTGGGAAGAGCAGACAATTTCTATGTGAACCATCTTCTAGAACAGGGTCTCCAACTTTGGCAACTTTAAGACTTGTGGACTTCAACTCCCAGAATTCCTCAGCTAGCTTCTAGAAGACTCGAAACCGTTTATCACCTATGCAGTAGCCAAATTTTGTGTTGCTGCAATGAAAATAAAGCATAACTAGTTACAGAAAGTATCACTTCATTTACCACTTTAGATGAACACATACTAGCAATCTTGTTTTTAGGTAATACATATTTTACTTCATAGTCTGCAATATTTTAGATTTACACTTGTGCAGGTAATTAATGCACCATTATAGCAGTGTATGTCATGTTTTATGAGTTATTTTATCCTTTTATGCTAATATTTTATTTCCTCTGTTTGATTTTACTTAAGATTTTTTAAAATTTTTTTAAAATTTTAATAAAATTATTGACCAATTAAACTATCTTACATATACTATTAAAACTCACATCTGTTTTTTATACCCTCAGATTAGTCCAAACAGTGCATTATACTACAACAATGTTTGAATCAAGGTAACTAAAAATGTTAATTTAAAGAATGTGTAAAAATATCTACATTATTCCTGTAGAATTGAGATATCCATAATGTTCAGACCAGATTTATTTGCAAAGTTGTGGCTGCTGCAATGTGTTTGTGCTTACATGGTCATGATTTCCAATGCTCCCTGACAGCTTCCAACAAGCAAAGTCAATGGGGAAGCCAACAGGAAGTCAGAAATTGCCCTTGCTCCCACTGCTTTTTTGCCTGTCTGTAGTCATTCTATTTATCTGTTTGGGCGAATAAATCATTGACTTATTATTGATGTTTGTTTGCCACTTTAATTGTTTTTCTAATTGTGATATATATTCTTTTTAGATGATCAAAGGACGATCTAGTATTGAGGTAAAACAAAATGCATTCAGCCTAAAATGTAATGTTTATTCTGGTCACATCCAGTTGTACTACCTGTTTCTCAAAGGATGACCCAAGGAGTCATAACTGGAGTTGTCCAGTTATAGATGAGCTTGATTCTTGGTGATTTTGGGGAACATGCTATGACTGTCCTGGCAATGAGATGAAATTCCTGGCCACTGCCTCCTTCTGTGATTATATTTCTATTTGTAAACTTACCATATGATTCAGGGATTTCCCAATAACTTCTCACCTAAGTGTTAAACTCAGTTTGACTTTTCAAGACTGTGTAGAGACGATGGCAATCAAAATAATTGGAGGTTATTTTCTGCCTTATTCTCCTCCCCTCTATAATATTCATTCTTTTAGCTCTAAGGCAATTTTCTTTGTCTCTGTTCAGGATGACCACCATTTGACTTTCTTGCTCGGGGTTATCAGTGTATTTCTTATTCTGATCCTACACAGCATCTATTATATATGTCTAATTTTTTGTAAGGCTTACATTTTGCAAAAGTGGCTGTTACAAATTGCGACAGAAATTCTCACTGCTCAATTTTTGTCTTATGTGTAGAAAAAAAAACCTTGGTCTTTCAGACAAGTGTTGACACCGTCTTTTGTCAAAGATTGCACGCTGAAACCCACACAAAAACACCCATTACTCAGATTTGTCAAAGCCCACCCACTAAACACATTTGAGCAGAGATTTGAATCAGATTCTAGCCGGCACTGTCTGGGGGATTTTTTAAAATGCATTCTGGCCTCCATTGGTCCTTTACTGGATATTTTCATAGAATGGATAAACACCAGTCAGAAATATATTAAAAGAATTCAGGAGACAACATGTCTCTCCTCAGTGAAGTGTGCTGCGGGGATGACTTAAGATTCTCTACAGTTTCAGTGCTGGGATTTTGATCTGATTCAATTCTTGTGAAACCAAACAGCAATTTATATCACCACAGTTTTAGCTTAATTCAATTCACGCAGCCATTGCTTTTTCCCTGCATGAATTGTATGCACATATGGTAAATTGGTCATGTGCATCAGACCTAACTAACAGCATATCACCAAGAAGCTGTGAGAGAAAATCCACATCCCTTGTTGTGAGTATGCTACTAATTTGTACTTGTGCCAATGAACATGACCAGTCTGCCACAAGTAGCATATTCCACTTGTGTAGAGGAAAGGGGGATGCATAGTTTCCAAAATCAAAGATTTTTCACAATGGATATAAAGATTGTTTCTCCCTCCGTGATATTTGCTTATTGCTGTGGAAAATCCAGCCAGTGTGGATTCCCCCTCCGCCACAATATGATTTCTCTTCTTGACAGCCCTTAGGGAGGTCCCTCCATCTGCCTCTCTGCCCAATAGGCTTAGTGTGTTTTTACAAGTGATGAGGCTAAAAAAAGGCTCTTAGTCTAGAATATGTCATTTGCAAATGCTATTACTGTGAAATAGAAAAGAATAAGAAAGCCATTTTAAACTGAATGTACCTGTCAGCCATTGTAGGTTTTACATTTACATTATAGATGTTTAAACCAAGTAACGTCTCTGACTTTTTTTTGTGTGCAAATTGTAGGTTTTGCATTTACATTCTTTTGCAAAAAAGAAAAAAAGAAAAGATTTTTTTTTTGGGGGGGGGTAAATGCAAAGGAAGACGACACAACCATTTTATCTGTAAGCAGGTATGTAAGATTCCACCCATGTGTATTGCACACTTTTCTACTTTGTTCATAAATTCTATACCTAACCACTTCATATCCCAAGATTGTTACTTCCTCCTCTTTCTCAGCCTGAGGGAGGGGGGAAGCAGATACAATGCATGTACACAAATTCAATATAAAGAAAAGAACCCCCATTCTCAGCTCAGGGAGAAGGAAGATTATACATGTGAATATGGAACATGGTGAAAAATGGGGAACAAGATTGAAAAGACGTAATAATATAGAAATGTCAATGTGCAGACAATCTTTAGTTTGGGAAAATACTTAATTCTTAGTATCTTTAGGCTACAGCCTCAGGATTTCTCCAATCTAAATATTAAAGAAAGCTAATGCTTAGATTTTTCAAGATCAGCCAGTCATCTTGATACTGCCAACTCTTAATATTATACTATTACACTTAAGCTGTTTGAGATTTCAACTTGCTGAAGTACATTGCAAACTGCAAATGTCTGTGAAATCTGAAACTGGAAGGCAGTATATGCTATAAGGCCACAAACGTATGTCAGAGGCTTATAACAAAGTTTGCCTGCCAACTATGTGGACTGCACTAATCATGTGGATTGCCATTGGAAACTAGGAGCATTAGAACAGGGTTTGGCTTTGGATCTTTGAAACACATGTTCAGTTTAGCTGTAGTTAAAGCTTCCTAATGGAAATGTCCAACTCCTGAAGTAAACCTTGGGCAAGGGACTTAAAATCCACATGTATCATACATGATTCAATTACTCTCACAATTATTTGTTTCTAAACTGAGCAACGTTATTTATGACGAACAATGTGAACATTTGCTCCTACTCTCCCACATATGCAAGCACAGGACTTAATGAAGCAGTACCAAAATGATGAAATAATAAACATGCAAGTGATAAATCAGCCTGGTACATTTCTCATAGCCGGTATTTGCTGTCCTACATCACTTTTAATATATTCTTGAGTGCAGACAAAAGTGTTGCTTTTAACTGGCTTTTTTTTTTTTTTAATGGTCTCTGGATTACCCTTTTCTAATCTTTGCCTCAACTCCAACAACTTTATAACTCCAAGGTTGTGACATTTCCATTTTGGTTAATATCACAAATATCTTTCAACAATGGACAATGTTCTATTTCGTATTTTAGTGTCATCATAGAAGAGGAAAGGCAGTGATCAGCTCAAAACACTCTACATTATTTGGCAAAGTCATAGAATCTCCTCTCCCAGTTTGTCTGAATCTTTCTTAAAATGTGGTTCTCTGAACTGGGCAAAATTGTTAAGGAAAGGCCTGACCAATGCAGAATGAAGTGGAAAAATAATTTCCTGTGATTTGAAAATTGGATTTGCCTCTTTTGCAGCTGCATCATATTGGTTCTCACATAAAATGTATAATCATTTCAGGATTTTTTCACAATACTGTTACAAGCCAGTTATCCATCATCCTGCACATTTGACTTCTGTTTTCAATTTCATTCTAGCTATTTTCAATCCACTTCTCTTATCCATTAAGATTGTTTGGATTCTACTTCTGGCTACTAGAGTGTTAGGTATCCCATCCAACTTTCTGTCAGCCTTAAATGTGTGCATTCCCTCTACCTTTTCATCCAAGCAATTAATAAAAGTATTGATGAAAGCAGACTGAGACTGATGTATGTCATTTGATACTAACCTCCAATTTGGTAAGTAATTGTTGATAATATTTCTTTGTTTCCTGTTTTTGAGCCAGATATGTATCCAATTAATTGTTATTTCATCCAGCCATCCTCTATTCACTAACTATGCTTGCTAACCAAAATGTCACGGAGTCCCATAATTTTTTAGGAAAATTACCTGATCAACAAGTGAGAAAAAGTTTGTTCTCAAAATGTATTCTTGAGAAATCCATGCTAATTTCTAGCAATTACAACACTGTTTTAAAGTGATTATAGGTGGATTATTTTTTAAAAGTCTTTAATTAGATGAAATCCTTTACAATTTGCTCTAAATGATTTCCATGTAACAATGTTAGACTAATTAGCCAATCATTCCTTTGAGCCTCCTTCCCTCCTCCCCCAACCCTTTTGGGAAGACAGGGATAACATCCCTTCTGCAGCATTTCTTAGACATAATGCATAAACTCAGCCAGATATCAGCAACTTTCTGCAGTACTGTAGGATGCAATGTATCCAACTTCAGAGATTTCATTTTAAGTGAATTCATTCTAAGTAAATCCATATTCCCAGAACATCAACTTCTATCCCCCTCAAGCTTAAGACCCACTCTTCATTACCACTGCCTACTGTAATATAAATCCAGAGAGAAAACTGAGCCAAAATAAATGTTGACCACTTGGCCCTGCTTTGTGACTAATAAATGTGTTGACATCTTCGCCAAGAGGCTGACAATGTGGCATTTCTATCTTTTTCATTTTGAACATATATGAAGACACTTTTGTTGACCTTTGCATCCGTTGCCAACCTCAGCTCATTCTCAGCTTTCACCTTTATTATACTTTTATATAATGTGTACATATCCTTTTTCGTGATGTCTTTCTCTTGCCATCTTTGATATCTGTCTCTTTTTTTTTTAATCTTCAGAAGTTCACTAGGATTTTTGTGTAGGCTCACTGGTTTCCGTTGGTATCTGCAGGCAAAATTGGGGCGGGGGAGAACAACAACTAACAATAAGTCAGCCTTGTTCATTTTTCTGCCATGATTCCTCTAAGTGTCTTTTCAGTTGCTTTCATCAGATACAGCTTTTCAGAAAACCAAATACTGCTTGGGATTGACTGGAAGCCAGACAGAGCTGCCCATGCCCTTCAGGTAGCCGTCAAGTTCCTTCTAATAATTATTCTTGCACTCTTTCAGAAATCCAAACTGCACTTTGAACAGAAAATGATGTGTCAATGATGTCAGTGCGTCTTCATTATCCAGATAACATCTCATCTGCTCTAAACACCAGAACCAAATGAATCCTTGTGTCTGTGTCTAGAGGAATCGCAATTGCTTGTTTGCCCATGGTGGCCACAGAGGCTATGAATTTTACACTGAAATAATCCAAGATCATGAACCTATGATGATTTTAAGGCAACTGCCAGGCAGCAATAGCTTAGCTTGAATGTATAATCCAAATGAACATAGAGGAATTCAAAACCAGTCAGTCTTACTGGTCATTGCAATGGTATCATGGATAACTGTAACCACCACTCTTCCTTGGTCCTTGTGTTGTGATGGCTAAAGAACTGTAAGTTTCCCAAAAAGGCTACATCCCTGAGGCTGCTGAGTCAGGGCTAGGTAATATATATCAGGTTAATATGCTTTAAGCCCATGTCACACTGCACCAACGGATGGAAAGAGGATGTAAAACGGAGAAAAACACTTGCCATCCGTTGGTTAACGCGATGCTTCCGTTCTGTACTCACTGCATCCGTTTTTCTTCCTCTCTATCCGTCCAGCATCCGTCGACTGAGGTTCCATCCGCTCAAAAAGTTCTGAGCTGCTCAAAACTTTTTGAGCAGAAAATGTATCCAACGCGTCCGTTCTGCATCCGCTACGCATACGGGGAACATCCGTTCTGCATCCGTCGGCATCCGTTACGCGTCCGCTACATCCGCTAGGCATCTGCTGTGCATCTGCACAACTCAAATCCGCTCCAGCAGAAAGCGGACACAGGGAGGAAGCGAAACGGATGCGGAATGGACGTGCAGCGTTAGTAGCACGGACGGAGAAAGGATGAAAGCGGATGCAGCTTGCAAAGAAAGCATTTAAAATGGAAAAAACGTTCGCAGAGGGGACCTATCTCGGATATTAAGGATGTCTAGAGGATGCCTAGAGGATGCAGAAGGACACATAGGGGAAAACCAATATTGCCTATAAAAAGGGGGAGCAACTCACCTGGATCTCACTTTCAGACCAGCAGCCATGCTGTGCAGACCTCTTCAGCCTTCATCTGGATCTTGCTCTTCCACAGCATCCAGTCATGTCCACCATGGATCGTAACACAGTCCTTTTGGTAGCCACCATCGTTCTGCAACAGTGCGAAGCCATCTACAGGCTCTTTCAACTGTTCTATGGGAAGAAAAGGAGGCGTCCAAGAAGTGTCTGGGTCCGAAGATGGATCGGGAGAAGAGCAGAGTACGGACTGTACAACAAGCTGATGGTGGAGCTGAGGAACGAAGACCCTCGTGCATTCCAGAACTTCATGAGGATGCCTCCAGCCATGTTTGATGAAGTTGTGGAGCGGCTGAGACCCAGGTTGACCAAGGCAAACACCAACTTCCAGCCCAGCCTGGACCCTGGGCTCAAGGTGGCACTGACTCTGTGCCACTTGGCCTCAGGGACCACCTACAGGAGCATGCAGTATGGCTGGAGGGTGCCACACAACACCATCAGCATTGTGGTCAGAGAAGTGGTGTAGGCCATCATCGAAGAATACATGGAGGAGCTCCTCCAGTGCCCCACCACTGAAGAAGGATGGAAGAAAGTTGCAGAGCAGTGGTATCAGAAGTGGAACTTCCCCCATACCATTGGAGCCATAGATGGCAAGCACGTGGCCTGCAAAGAGCCAGCCAAGTCGGGGTCAACTTATTTCAACTACAAGGGCTTCTTCAGCATCATCCTCTTCGCCATGGTCGATGCTGACTACAAGTTCATGTACATCGATGCTTCAGGCAACGGGTCAGCTTCAGATGCCCAGGTATACAACGCCAGTGACCTCAAGGAGGGGCTGGAATGCAACCTCATCACGGGCTTCCCAGATCCAGACCCCCTGCCCAACGACACGCAAGATGTGCCCTACTTCATCGTGGGGGATGACGCCTTCTCCCTCAGAACCTACCTCATGAAGCCCTACCCTTCCAGACTCCTCACCCATGAAGAGAGGATCTTCAACTACAGGCTGTCCAGGGCAAGGCGGGTGGTGGAGAACGCCTTTGGCATTCTGGCCAACAGGTTCCAGGTACTTCTCACCACCATGCAGCATCGCCCAGAGACCGTGAGGAGGATCGTGGAAGCTTGCTGCATCCTGCACAATCTCATGCGCACCCGCTACCCAGTCTTGCAGAACAGGCTTGTGGACCTCCAACAAGGCAATGGGGACATGGAGCCTGGGGAATGGAGGCAAGGGCGAAACCTGATAGACACTGAGGATGTGCAAGGCCCCAACAGAGCTTCATGTGAAGGGAAGAAGCAGCGCAACCTCCTGAGACGCTGGTGCAACTCCCTAGCTGGAGTAGTGGAGTGGCAAGACAGGATGATAGATGATTAATGGATGCTTCCTTCAGCCTGTCTCATCACACTGATGAGATTGGGCCATGTATGTTGGGTGGGCCTACAACAGGGCATTTAATAAAGAGTTGTGTTTATGTTGAAATGTGTGGATCAATGCTTACATTGTTATTGATAATAAAGGGCCATAGGTGTGGCACCTGGGAGGGTGGACCATACAGTCCCACGATGCTTGCACTGGAGGTTTATCTATCCCACAGCTATTACCCATCCCAAACATATTCCTGCTCATCCCACAGGTATCTTAACCCATCTCAAAGGTATCCCTGCCCATCCCATTGCTATCT
>BLBF01000003.1:63565055-63698036 GCA_015471245.1 Laticauda colubrina | reverse complement strand
CAGATGCCCAGGTATACAACGCCAGTGACCTCAAGGAGGGGCTGGAATGCAACCTCATCACGGGCTTCCCAGATCCAGACCCCCTGCCCAACGACACGCAAGATGTGCCCTACTTCATCGTGGGGGATGACGCCTTCTCCCTCAGAACCTACCTCATGAAGCCCTACCCTTCCAGACTCCTCACCCATGAAGAGAGGATCTTCAACTACAGGCTGTCCAGGGCAAGGCGGGTGGTGGAGAACGCCTTTGGCATTCTGGCCAACAGGTTCCAGGTACTTCTCACCACCATGCAGCATCGCCCAGAGACCGTGAGGAGGATCGTGGAAGCTTGCTGCATCCTGCACAATCTCATGCGCACCCGCTACCCAGTCTTGCAGAACAGGCTTGTGGACCTCCAACAAGGCAATGGGGACGTGGAGCCTGGGGAATGGAGGCAAGGGCGAAACCTGATAGACACTGAGGATGTGCAAGGCCCCAACAGAGCTTCATGTGAAGGGAAGAAGCAGCGCAACCTCCTGAGACGCTGGTGCAACTCCCTAGCTGGAGCAGTGGAGTGGCAAGACAGGATGATAGATGATTAATGGATGCTTCCTTCAGCCTGTCTCATCACACTGATGAGATTGGGCCATGTATGTTGGGTGGGCCTACAACAGGGCATTTAATAAAGAGTTGTGTTTATGTTGAAATGTGTGGATCAATGCTTACATTGTTATTGATAATAAAGGGCCATAGGTGTGGCACCTGGGAGGGTGGACCATACAGTCCCACGATGCTTGCACTGGAGGTTTATCTATCCCACAGCTATTACCCATCCCAAACATATCCCTGCTCATCCCACAGGTATCTTAACCCATCTCAAAGGTATCCCTGCCCATCCCATTGCTATCTTAACCCATCTCAAAGGTATCCCTGCCCATCCCATTGCTATCTTAACCCATCCCAAAGGTATCCCTGCCCATCCCACTACTATCTTATCCCATCCCAAAGGTATACCTGCCCATCCCATTGCTATCTTAACCCATCCCAAAGGTATCCCTGCCCATCCCACTGCTATCTTATCCCATCCCAAAGGTATACCTGCCCATCCCACTGCTATCTTAACCCATCCCAAAGGTATCCCTGCCCATCCTACTGCTATCTTAACCCATCCCAAAGGTATCCCTGCCCATTCCACTGCTATCTTAACCCATCCCACAAGCATGCAAAGGCTTAAACCATTTCTAAAAGTTTCCACCAAGACTTTATTCACAAAAATAAATGAAGCAAGTGTGTGAAGCAAAGATAATTTTTATTAATAACAAGCTGTAAAAGAAAAATGACCTAAGTCAAGTGTCCAGATAAAGTCAACAGGTAGCCACCCAGTCTCTGGCACTCCTCTTGGTCACTCAGAGGTGTGCCCAGTCTCAGGGGGAAGGGTCCAGGTGCTGTGGAGGTGGCTGCTGCTGGAGTGCTGGTCTGAAGCGCCACTGGGGTGCCTGGCCCCGAGAGGACAACAGGGGATGGTGTGTTGAGGAAGCTCTCAGACAGCTGGCTCAGCCCCTTGATGTTGAGAGCCCCTTCCTCCATGCCATGGGGTGTCAGCCCCAGTACCGACGACAGATGTACTGAGGCCGGGCTTGGCTGTGGGGTGGAGGAAGGAGCAGTGTAGTGGGGCTGTTTGGTCTGCAGCTGGGTGAGGACTGGCGTGGGTGGCATCGGTGGCGTGGGTGGCATCGGTGGTGTCGGTGGCATCAGTGGCGTGGGTGGCATCGGTGGCATCAGTGGAACCGGTGGCAACGGTGGCGTCCGATGAACCTGTGCCTGGACTGGGAAGGGCTGCTGCCTGTGCTGCTGGACCTCCTGGTAGCTGTAGCCTTGGTAGGTGAGGGCCTGTGGAAAGCCTTGGAATGAGAGTGACATCACCTGGGGTGGAGGAGCAGACCTGGACTGGGTGGGAGCAGATTCATCTGGGTTTGGAGGGTTGTGAAGCAGATCGGTGATCCTGTCCTTCACCACCTGGTACTGGGGTTCCGCCATGTCCATGAGGGTCTGGTTGACATAGGTGAGGAAGGGCTTGTGGTTGGAGGATGAGGAGTCGGTGTGGACCAGCTGAGAGAGGAGATCTATGCTGCTCCTGATGGTGTCTCTTATCTCCAGCAGGACAGTGTGGCTCTGCTCCTCCTGTCTGGCTTTCTGCCTTTCTGTGGAGGTGGAACTGTGGGTGGATGCGGCTTGGGCTGTGGTGGAAGTGCCGTCTCCTTTCTCCCACTGCGTCAGGGGGTCCTCCACATGCTTTGCCACGGGTACTACAGCTGTCGGGGGGGTCTGCGTCATGGCACACTCCACAGATACTGTCTGGAGACAGGAGCTGACTCTCTGCTGGAAGAGGACTGGCTCACAGCAGGCTGCCTGAGAGAGAGGGTTGTGAGAGGGGCTGCTCCTTGGTGGCTGATCTCACCCTCCAGGAAGCTGCACTTGGCCATGACGTAGGTCTCTCTGTCCGTCAGCTTGACCGCAGCCTGGCCAGATTTCTTGAGGTGCAGCTTCCCAGACCAGGTGTGCATGTGCTTCCACCAGCCAAGGAGCACCTCCGAAGTGTAGCCCAGGCTCTCCACCTTCTCTCTCCAAGCAGCCTGCTTCCTTTTGGTGTCCCTATAGAGCCTGTGTCCCTTCCGCCATAGATACTCATTCTCTCTCAGCCACTCCAGCACCTCATCCTCATGTTCTCTTCGATGTTGTATTGCCTCCTCTCCCGTTCTCACGTCTGCCTCTTCCTCCCTTTGGCAAGACCACATGGGCCCTCATCAGAGGGGCTTCCAGGTTGTAGGGGCTGCTCCTCCACACCACCACCAGCAGCAGCACCAGCAGGACCAGCAGCACCAGCAGGACCAGGATCAGCAGCAACAGAGTAAGCACCAGCAGCGCCAGCAGCACCAGCAGGCCAGGAGCATGAGCAGGACCAGCGGGACCAGGAGCACAAGCAGGACCAGGAGCACCAGCAGGACCAGGAGCACCAGCAGGACCAGGAGCACCAGCAGGACGAGGAGCAGCACCAGCAGAGTAAGCACCAGCAGAAGCACCAGCACCAGGAGCAGTGCCAGCAGAGTAAGCACCAGCAGAAGTACCGCCAGAAGCAGCTTCAGCAGAGTAAGCACCAGCAGAAGCACCACCGCCAGAAGCAGCATTATCAGCTCCTCCAGAAGCAGAAGCAGCAGAAGCCCCAGCCCCAGAAGAGCAAGCCCGGGCTGCAGAAGCCCCAGCAGAAGCAGAGTGAGGGCCAGGGGGTGGGAGGGTGGCCCTGTCCCTCTTGCCAGGGCTGGCAGCAGATGGCTGAGGCTTTCTCTTCTTCCCCATGGTTGTGGGGTTGCTGGCTGGCAGGCAGGCAGGCAGGCAGGCAGGCTGGCAGGCAAGCTTGTGTCTGGAAGCAGGTCTTTCCTCTGAATCCTCTGCTTGGGAGCTACTTCCCTTTATATCCGCGGGGCTGATGCAATGCATCCTCCCCGCATGCGCATTGAACACTAGGCATCCACTAGGCTTCTGCTAGGCATCCGCTTGGCTTCCGCTGTGCATCTGCTTCATCCGCTAGGCGTCCTCTCTGCATCCGCTGTATCTGTTCCGCATCCGCTTTGCTGCGGTCCCCCAGAAGCCTTGCGGATGTGCCATCCGCTCTCATCCGCTTCCATCCACTAGGCTTCCGCGGAGCATCCGCTTTCCATCCGCCTATGTCCTCCCCCCGTCCGTTCCTTTCCGTGTTGTCCGCTCTGGTTATGCAAATTTTTACCCCTTCTGAGAGCGGATAACAATGGATGAAACATTTTTCTCGGCCGCTGTGTCCTTTTTACAAATGTTTTGCATCCGTCGGCCAGTGTGACAGGGCCTTTCGATAGCAATACTTTTCATCATTGCAGTGTCCTGAAAAGAACAATGAGAGACATCAAACTGACTCTTGCTGCTTATCTACCAATACAGTTTTCCCATATTTGTCAGTTTCCCCTTAATCCAGTCACAATGTAGGCTGAGAACAGTGCCAGTCTGGTACCCAATCTCAAAAGCTATCTGATAGTATCTTCTGTGACTAACAATTTTATTGAAAGACATCAGCTTTTCTGATTTGCAATTCACTTCCTCAGATCCAAAGAATGGTTTCTTCTGATGTAAGGGCTTAAACTGGAATGAGATATGGGAGGTGGAGGAACAGGAAGATAGGTTGGTTATGTAGAAGGTTACACGTGAGACAGATTACAAATATCAATTAACGATTAAAATGAATTAAAATCCTGTTGTGTTTGTTGAGACCTTCTGAGATTGCCTGAAATCTTTTGATATATGTGAATTCAAGAATTTCTTGCTTACCAGTGTTTTTAAAGTCCCACTTTTCCACAATAGCCATCTGAGTCTGCTATGGTCTTGGGAGATTGAAATGCTCTCTTATTTTATCCCTTTTTTGAGTTCTAGTGTCATTTTTTCTAGTGTCATTTTTTCATATTATAGAACCTAGAGAGGCAAATGATGGTTTATATCACATTGGAGGAAGAGCATGTGAAAGCATCTCTAATCCTTTGTGGTACTTGTTGGGGCTTGTGATGGTGCTGTGGACATAGATATGGGGACAAAGTAGACATCTCAGTTTGCTGCATGCTCTGATTCCCATATTGGCATCATTAGCCTATTTTGTTGCTTATCAGAATCTGCTTCAGGTTGGATGTATGCAAGTATGGGGTTGTTATCCATTGCTTGAGATTGTCCAGTATGGAATGCAGTCTCATTGTCCAGTATGGAATGTAGCTTATTAATAAAATTTTTGAATGATTTTAGTTGTGAGCTGTAGGTGACAACCAGTGGCATTCTGTAATTCTGTTTCTGTGGAAGTCTTTTAGTAAGTCCTCCCTGAGCATTGATCTGGCTCTATTGATTTGTTTATTGATCTTGTTGGGTGGGTAGTTTAGTCTCTTGAATGCCTGGTTTTATTCCATAAGTTGAGCATGTCTGCCAAGTGTGTCAGAACAAATATGGATTTAACTAGAACTTAGCTAAAGATTATAGGTTTGGTGACACATTCTGGGTAAAGCTGGAAGCATATGGATATACATGGCAATCTGAAGGTTTTCTACATAAGTTAGGGTTTATGTGTTTTATAGTGACATCAATGAAGTGTATTTATTCTGTAAATAAGTCTAAGGTAAGATTGATGGTGGAGTGGAAGCTGATACAGCCATGATGCAATTTGATGGTTAATTTTAATTGGTTCTGATGATAAAAATATCATAAATCTCAGGTAAAGGAAGGACTTCAGAGACTGAGAATTAAGAGTGGTGTTTTTATGTCAGCCATGAAGGTGGCATATTGTGTGCCAATGGTTTTGCCTCTGATTTGAAAGTACATGCTACTTCAAAGGCAAAATAGATAGGGATGAGTGGTTACACACTCTGATGGCAAGATAGTCTGTTTTTCCATCAGTAACAATGTTCGTGATGGCTTGAAGTCCCTTATAGGGAATGGTGGTATACAGGTAATCCTCAACATACGACCACAATTGAGCCTAAATTTTCCATTGTTAGGTGAGACATTTGTTAAGTGAATTTTTCTCCATTTTACAACCTTTGTTGCCACAATTGTTAAGTGAATCACTGCAGTTATGACATTAGTAACATGTCTGTTGAGTGAATCTGGCTTTGCCATTGACTTTGCTTGTCAGAAGGTCACGAAAGGGTATCACCTGCCTCCAGAACACTGCAACTGTCATAAAAGTAACTCAGTTGCCAAGACTGTGAATTTTGATCACAGGACCACGAGGATGCTGCAATGGTGTGAAAAACAGTTGTAAGTCACTTTTTTCCAGTGCTCTTGTAACTGTGAACAGTCACTAAATGAACTGTTGTAAGTCACAGACTATCTGTATAGGACCACCAGATACAGAGTAGCTAAAATGATTAATAGGGTGATTGCCTATGGAGCCTGATTTTCTTAAGAAGTGTGTGCTATCTGGGTGTGCTAGGGCCATAAGGTCTCAACACAGATTCCACAGAGTGTGATATTCTAGTTGTGATAGTATGGATCAGAGGTGGTATTCAGCAGGTTCTGACTAGTTCTGGAGAACTGGTAACAGAAATTATGAGAACCAGCAAATGCCACCTCTGACTGGCCCCACCCCTATCTATTCTCTGCCTCCTGAGTCCCAGCTAATCGGCTGGGTCTTCCTTTGTTGCCCTGCACAGGAGAACGGAGCTGGAAAGAAGGTTAATGGGGTGGGGAGAGAATGGGGATTTTGCAGTATCCTTCCCCTGCCACGCCCAACCAAGCCACACCCACAGAGCCAGTATTAAAAAGTGCTGAATCCCACCATCGGTATAGATGCTTGTGATAGTGGGGGAGACAGGTTGCTTAGAGATTGTGTAACTTGGGAAGTAGACAGAAGCTGCCTCATTGGAGGTCCTGCGGTGCTTCCATGTAAATGTAGCCCTGTATTTCTTCAGGAAATCCTTTTATCAAATTGCACAGTTCCCTGATAGATTGTCATGGAATCTAGTGGGAGTTGTTGGAAAATGATGCTAAAGAATTGGTTCTCAGCTTCCTTGGCATATCCACCTTACTTATTATGATGACAAGCGCCCTCCTTTGTCAGCTTGCTTCATTCAACTACCAGTAAGGGAATGATTGTCTAACAGCTTGTTAAGTTTAGTTGTCCCACTTTGTAGCATGTGAACAGTTGTACAATAATATAAGATTTATGCCCTTCTTGCACCTTATTTATCTCCCTGTTTCTTCTCATGTATGATTTCATTTCATTTTAATGTAAAAGCTCCTCTTTCAAGTCTCAGCTCCTGCTGTCTTTATGGGCATTTTTTATACTGTTCTTTGCCATAATACGAAATGGCTGAAATGGGGCTAATTGACCAGCCTAAAAAGACCTGGGCTATATTTTTACATCAGCACTACTTTACTCTGGGTTGCCCCACAGCAACCATGGAGGTTTGTCTCACCAACCAATGATTGTAGCCAAGCCAAAGAAAAAAAACAAAATAATCAGCCTGTTTTCATAACCGGCACGATCGAACAACACTATTGGGCAGTGATTAGTAACAAAAACACACAACAGAAGCCGCGTAGGAGTTGGCAGGAGGGGCAGCAAGTTTAGCATTGGCATTGTTTTGTGCTGATTCAAGGAAGGGCAAATAACAAAAACAGCTCATGATGGCATTTGGAATAAACACAGGGAAAACTACGCCTGGCAGAGTTTAATCTCCGGAGAGTTGTCGCTATTAACTAAAGTCCTCCATCACTATTACAGCACTTCATATATATCTTGGAAAGATCTATAATTTCTTCCGGAAAGCTTCTCCACCTCACCTGTTTCCTTAGGTGGGCAATACTTAATTTAATTTCCAGGTGTTCTCCACTATTATCACCGAATCATTGAACTGGGATTGCTATGCAGGTGGGGACTGCTTTTTACACCCGCAAATTGCCATTCCTGCGCTTCATCGGCAGGCCAAAATCCACGTGAAGATACTTGGCCGATGCGCGGGCCCCCTACCAACGAGTGGGGTGGGGTGGGATGGGGGAGAGAACTCACCATGATCACGCGCGCTCATGCCACTGAGGCCGTGTCCTCCCATGAGGAAGCCGCTCAGCATATAATTGGCTTTAAACCTGTTTACTTCTGTGCCCGATGATGCTCGTCTTCCGGCCACCTGGAGCCAGGCCTGCCCAGGCCGCAAGGCATTTGGAGTGGGAAGGGCACAGACGAGCGAGCAACAGGCCCTTCCAAAAAAGTACGATGAGAACCCGTGGCCAGTGCTGTGGTATATTAAACAAATAAAAGTGGCGGCTTTAGGAATAAGGCAGAGAAGCTGCTTTTACCTATGGTAAATGAAAAAGGACCATGAGAATGGAACAATTTGTTCACCTCTGCCCACAAGCCAGGTACCTACTATGCCAGTATGACGATCCTGCCTGTTTTTAATCGGTAAAACCCTCCGTCTTTGTTCCTCTCAACTTCCAAGGACTTGAACTTTTTGGTGCTTGGTTTCATTTATGGTAACATTACTGAAGTGGATTTATTCTGTAAACAAGTCTAGGCTGAGGTTGATGGCGGGGTGGGATTAGGGCAACTACCAGAATTGATAAACTAAATAGACAGGTTATCTATTTTCTAACAGGCCACGGGCCCCCAAAATCCTGAGTCCGCTACTGCAATATCCCTGGATCTTCTTCAAACCGCACACAGAGCCACAACTCTCCATTGCTGGAATGGGAAGGAGGAGAGAGAAAACTCGGCTCTCCTAGTCGCCTACCCCGCGTCCCGAGATATCCTTCTTTGGAACAGTGTAGTTGTGAGTCACGTGACCAAGAGCAGCCAAAATGGGGGGGAGGGAGAAGAGGGAGAGAAAGTAAGAAAGCGATGCACTAAACTTGCCAAGCATCACAGCCTTTTCGATCCCAGCCTCATGCACCATTCCCTTCCAACTTATTACTGCGCTCCTTTGTCTGCCGAGATATAGTTGTGGTCTGTGATGAAAGAAAGAAAGAAAAGTGATGAAAGAAAGGCTAGAAGTAGATCTGAATGTAAAGATCAAAAAGACCGGTGGCCCCGGGTGAGTTCCAGCCTAGCCATGTCAGGAAACACCTTGGAGTGACAGACCAGTCAATGGTTTAAAAAAAACAAAAAACAGCTGCAGAAAGCACCAAGAAGCAATACTCAGAGGAAGGGCCGGTGGGACAAGAGAAGCAGGATTTGCCCATCTTCTCCCCACTGCTTTTCCATTGAAGGTCCTCCCTCCCTCACCATACCCACACTTATTCACCCCCCCCCCTTTCTTGCTTTATTTCCTTTCTGAGTGCCTGGAAGTAAAGCCAACCCTTTATGATTATCAAAACAGTTATGATATAACCTTTTATTAAGAATTTCCTGGACATCGATGGCAAGGTTTGCTTAACAGAGTGTATTTGGGGAACCTCTGAGAGTTAACATGTGTGGGAAATGCTGCAGCAGCCTGTCTGGCCTTCATGCAAATCCTACAGCATGGAGAGCAGGCATGCATGGCAGACTCCTGTGACAATGTGTCTGGAAGCCAAGGAGGTGTCCTTAATGGAGCCTCATGCTGTGTGACAGTTTCACTCCAGGAGAAGTGAGCAGTTACCTTGCTCTGAATAGGAAAGAAGGGCAGTACACACATTGAGCAAAGGTTCCATGTGAGTGAAGGTTGTGTCTGAATAGACATGTTTGGAATTGCACTGTCATGTAGGCAGGTCTTTTTCATAAACGGGGATGGGGGTGAGATTGTGCTCACTATTCTTCAAGCAGTTGGGAGGAAAGGGGTTTTTAAAATATTCATAGCATCTTTTCTGTATGACAGTCCCCAAATCCACAACTGTCACAGTTCATCACAATCACTAAATGCATAAGCATCATTCACTTGGAAGTTTTCAAACAAGTTCTTTCTTAGATAAGTTGCTGGGTCCATTGCCTTCACAAGCCAAAAAAGCCTTCAGGAAGGCACTCAACTGAAAGTGCCAGGAACATGGTTAATGACTGCAGAGAAAGGTCAGCTACTGTGGACAAGCTGTCCTTCAAGGAAACTTGTCAGTCAATCCCTCGTGAAACGCCTAAGAATTTCTGTATTCATAGAAACATAAAGGCAATCTCTTTTTAAAAAGCAGGGGAACACAGAAAACAAGAACCTTAGCCAACTCTGATTTAGGCTCTGGTTAGCATTAGAGGTTAACTGGATTCCTAGACCTTGCAAACAATGTCGTGTCAGAAAACTCTGCTTGTTTTAAGATATCCCTGGACTTCAGTCAGACAGATTGTCCTGCTGTTTGTTTTATGATGTTCACCTTCCCCTTTTATGTGTTCCCCACAATCTTCGGAAACCTATACTGGCCAGGAGGGCCCAACAGCTGCTAGCACCTGCAAGAAATTCAGTCCTGATTGATTTAAGTAAAAGGAAAACACCCACCATGTTGACCAAATGACAGCATTGATCATGATAGAAGGAAAGTAGCTATCAATCACAAGGCAGGCTGCTTGCTGAGGAGGAGGGGGATACAGGATATTAAAAGAATGGACAACAGCAAGGAAAGTACACTTGTATTACTTGTGCTGTAACCATATTTGATAGAAGTGACACTGTTTTTCAAAAAGCTTAGCTAATTCATAGTCTTCTAAAAAAGAAGGGCACAAAATGGCATCCTCCAAACAGGCAAGTAAATCCAAAATATATATCAAATCCTTATTATGCTTACTGTACTGACACTGCTTTGTTTCATATTTCTATGCAAGAATTCGAATTGGAACTTTTTGTCACTCAAATGAGTTTTACACAACGGTAAAAGATGCTTATAGGTCTTTACCACGAGCAGCTGTGGGACGCTCTGACCACTGAGGATTCACCTTGTACCTGCCTACAGACAAAGACTTAAAACCATTAAACCAATAATTAAATCAATGAAGACTTGGTCGGATGAGGCAAAGCTGAAACTCCAGGCCTGCCTTGATTGCACTGACTGGAATGTTCCCAGACAGAAGGAAATCAACAACTAGCAGATGATCTGAATGTGTTTTACTGCAGGTTTGAAAAGAAACTACAGCCACCTATCTCCACAACCCACATCTCAAACACACCAACAACAACCAAGCCTCCTACAACTGGCCCCAATCCGTTGGGCTCACAACCTCTGGTGATCACAGAAAAAGAAATGCAAGACCTATTTACACAGACAGAAGCCAGGAAAAGCACCAGGGCCAGACAAGATAACTCCTTCTTGCTAAAAAGTCTGTGCTGACCAATTGGCCCCCATCTTCACCCGAATCTTCAATAGATCACTAGAGATGTGCAATGTTCCTTCCTGCTTCAAACGTTCTACCATCATCCCAGTGCCAAAGAAACCCTCCATCAAGGAACTGAATGACTACAGACCAGTTGCTCTAACATCTGTAGTTATGAAAATCTTTGAAAGGCTTGTGCTGTCCCACCTGAAAACCATCACAGATCTGCTCTTAGATCCCATGCAGTTTGCATACCGAGCAAATAGATCGACAGATGATGCTATTAACATGGCTCTGCATTACATCCTACAATACCTTGACTCTCCAAATACCTACGCAAGGGTCCTCTTTGTAGATTTCAGTTCAGCATTTAATACCATCATTCCAGACACGCTTCTAAGTAAATTAAACCAACTAGCGGTACCTGAACTTACTTGTAAGTGGATCATAAGCTTCCTAACAGACAGGAAGCAGCAGGTGAAGCTAAGCGGAATCACATCTGATATCTGTACAATTAGCACAGACCCCCCCCCCAAGGTTATGTGCTTTCTCCACTTCTCCCTATATACCAATGACTGCATCTCAAATGCTCCATCTGTTAAAATACTGAAGTTTGCTGATGACACAACAGTGATTGGTCTCATTTGAGACAATGATGAATCTGCATACAGACAGGAGGTTATACAACTTGCCTCGTGGTGTAACTGGAACAATCTGGAATTGAACACATTCAAAACCGGAGAAATGGTGGAAGACTTTAGAAGAAACCCTCTCATACTACCAACTTACAGTACTAGACAACACAGTATCAACAGTAGAGACCTTCAAATTTCTAGGTTCTACTATTTCACATGACCTAAAATGGACACCTAACATCAAAAACATCATCAAAAAAGCACAACAAAGAATGTTCTCTTTCTGCACCAACTCAGAAAGCTCAAACTGCCCAAGGAGCTGCTGATCCAGTTCTACAGAGGAATTATTGAGTCTATCATCTGCACCTCTATAACTGTCTGGTTTGGTTCTGCAACCCAACAGGACAGACACAGACTTCAGAGGATAATTAGGACTGCAGAAAAAAACAATTACTACCCACCTGCCTTCAACTGAGGGCCTGTATACTGCACGAGTCAAAAAGAGGGCTGTGAAAATATTTACAGACCCCTCACATCCCGGACATAAACTGTTTCAATTCCTTCCCTCAAAACGATGCTATAGAGCACTGCACACAGAACAACTAGACACAAGAACAGTTTTCCCCCGAAAGCCATCACTCTGCAAAACAAATAATTCCCTCAACACTGTTCAACTATTGACAAAGTGTACACTACTATTACTGTTAATCTTCTCACCACTCTTTATCACCCATCTCCTCCCACTTGACTGTTTCCTATGATTTGATTGTTGAATGTACCCTATGACTATGACTAAGTATTGTATGTTATGATTCTTGATTCTTAACTAATGTGCCTTTTCTTTATATTGAGAGTATTTACACCAAGACAAATTCCTTGTGTGTCCAATTACACTTGGCCAATAAAGTATTCTATTCTATTCTATTCTATTCTATTCTATTCTATTCTATTCTATTCTATTCTATTCTATTCTATTCTATTCTAACTGGAACAAGACTTTTTACTACCTTTATTGTTCAGAAAGATCAAGCAGGCAAGGCAAAATCAGTCCAGGGCCTGAGGACACAAAGAGATCTAAGTGGATGTCAAAGCACCATTCAAAGCCTCATTATCTGGAACAAGTAGCCCAGAAACCCAAAGTTCTCATCTGAATCCCAGCTGCTTGTGACAAAAACTACCTTCTTCTCCCAGGTGAGTGGGTCAATTCCATAACTAATTCAATGAACATTTTCCCTTCTCTGAGGAGCCTGAGAGTATAAGGCCAGGCTCTTAAGATGGGCTCCAGGGGCACCAACTTATGCAGTGCTCTTTACATTAATGAGGGAAGGAAACTTTTTTCCTGTTTCTTTTAAAAACTAGCTTTGCATCAACTGCGGAAGAACACATTCCATGCTATGTTAGTAATATTCTGAATTAGGCCTAGGTGTGAAAGCTGGAGAAACCCCCCACCCTATAAAACATTCCAGATAAGGGCTGAAATCCTACCTTCTGTGTCCCATTTTCCTGATGAAATCCTATTCTGTCCCATTTCCCCAGTGCCAGGGGGGCTCAGTCCAGAGGTGGGTATTCAGCAGATTCTGGCCAGTTCTGGAGAACCAGTAGCGGAAATTTTGAGTAGTTTGGAGAACCGGCAAATGCCACCTCTGACGGGAGATTCTACTGTATCCTTCCCCTGCCACGCCCACCAAGCCACGCCCACCAAGCCACGCCCACAGAACCGGTAGTGAAAAAAATTGAATCCCACCACTGGCTCAGTCTCTAATCTACTCCTCCCCATTCTTCATTCTCTAAGATCAGTGCTTCTCTGCACTTCATCTTCCTTTTTTTTTTTTTTTTTTTGTCATTCTCTCACATGGTGAACCGAAGGTAACTCTGGCTGCTTACCAGCAGCCAGCTTGTTTACCAGCAAGAAAAGAGTAAATTAGTGTCTTTAACCAATATTGCACATCTTCTGGCTGAGCCAATAGTGTATTACAGAGGACAGATCGAGGGACCACACGGAACAGCTGCAACAGCCACTGATGTTTATTTTAGTAGACACTTTCCACCAGCAGCATTAAACATATTTAATCTGTTCTTGCAAATGGCTAATTTTGAAAATCCTCTTATCAGCATTAGCTCCTCAGCACTGGTATTTATTTACTGTTCATTTTCATAATCTTTTTTTTTAACTTCTCATAGCTATGTGACCGTTCAAATGGCTGGCTCCCTTTCAGAAAATCCCAGTGAAGGAGAGGGTTGGCTGATGGGGGGAGGAAATTGTCACATATTATGATGTCATTCCAGTGGCACTGAGTAAATGAGACTGAGGATAATGAGGTAGTCCTCACTTAGGGACCATCCCTTTAGTGCCCCTGTTTGAAGTTACAAGGGTGCTGAATGAAGGGACTTTGCAGCCTGTGCCAGAAGTTATAGCTTCTGCAGCTACCCTGCAGTCTCATGATCAAAACTTGGATGCTTGGCAACTTGCCCACAACAAAGAAACAACCTCAAGAGTGCTGCAATTCCCTCCACTTATACCCACCCACTCCAAATCTATACCCTTTTGGCCCTCCCATCACCTTGTGCTCCACCACCTCAGCTGACCGTTGCCATCTTCCTTCTCACATTGCTGACAAAGCAACACTGATCTGGCTGCTGAGCCAGGTAGGACTGTGTTTTGACTGCAGGGGAAAAGAAAAAAATAAAATAAAATAAAACACAGCTTCTGAGCTGGGGTGTCCCAAAAAGATCCTTTGTGGGATGATCCTGGGCTGAGCAACTTTTGGGGGGAAGGTTATTTGCTTGGAGTTTTTTGGTAGTACAAGCTCCAGCCTAGCCCGGATATATTGCACAAAGAGGTGTTTTGATGAACTGCAGTTCTGGGGTTACAAAAAGCAGGCTCTTAGCTAGAATGCAACACAGCCCCAATTTGGCTAGGCAGTCAGGCCAGGCATGCCTTGTCAACAGCAGAAGCAAGAATACGGCATGATACAAAGTTAGCAGGAACATCAGGTAAAAAAAAGATGTTGAGACTCTAGAAAGACTGTAGTGAGGAGCAACAAAGATGATTAGGGGATTGGAAGCTAAAACACACGAAGGACAGTTGCAGGAACTGTGCATGTCTAGTTTAATGAAAAGAAGGACTAGGGATGACATGACAGTAATGTTCCAATACCTAAAGGTTGGCCATAAAGAAGAATGGGTCGATCTATTCTCCAAAGCACCTGAGGGTCGTACAAGAAACAATGGATGGAGACTAATCAAGGAGAGAATCAACCTAGAACTAAGGAGACATTTCCTGACAGAATAATTAATCAGCGGGACTGCTTGCCTCCAGAAATTGGTGGTTTTTAAGAAGAGATTGAACAAGCATTTGTCTGAAATGGTGTAGGATTTCCTGCCTGGGCAAGGCATCCCTACCAACTGTTATTCTGTTGTGGTGATGGTTAGCTGGGACAGCAGACCCAGGGTGGAAGGGGTCTTGGAATGCAATGAGCAGCTGGGATTTAGCTCCCGTGGCTTCGGCCTACTTGGCAAGCAGCCACAGAGCTGTACAGTTCTGGTGCTCCTGCTGACCCACAAGGCAGGGTTGCCAAAAGGCAGAGATTGGGGGGGGGGGGGGGTGTGATAGGGGTGTGTGTGTCAGAGTGTGTGTGTGTGTGTGTGTGTGAGTGAGTGAGTTTCAGGCCATCAGACTATTTTGGGACCAAGCCGAAATGGCTCAGTTTGAGAGAGGTGCTTGACATAACCAATCGATAATCTAGTCACTAAGTGATGTGATTGCATGGTATCTCACTTAACGACCACACCACTTACTGACCAAAATTCTGGCCCCAATTGTGATAATAAGTCGAGGAGTATCAATGGAGAAGAGGCTGCTTCTTTTTATTGAAACAGGCAGGCAATCCAGCACATTCACAGCAATCTGAATGCATTTGGGGGGGAGGTCACCATTTTGCATTAAATAAACAGATAAGTGGTAATGTTAGGTTTTGCTCTACTTTATGCATGTATATTCTGTCCACTTTTTTTTACTTGTTCTTATATGTTCCTATATATCATGTTATTCAAAGAGAAGAATCAATGGTCTCCAACCCACATATCTTGCAGAAATGAGACTTCACTGTTTTCTCTTAAAATAACTGGAGTGTCTTGAATCATTTCTCTGTCTCAGCACTATTCTTGGTCATTATTTTACTTTGTCTTACTGAAAAGGATGAGATATAGGGGGGGGGGGTGTTGTCTGATTTTTGCAATTTTAAATTGTACTTGCCTTAGCGTTGCTTAAATAAGGTGCCTCTGTTTTGCCACAGATATCTGAGAATATTCTTCATTCTTTGCTTTATATATTTTAATTTTTATTAGATTCTTTCAGAATATCTCAATGACTGTATTAATGTAGCAGAATCATATGTAGATTCTTGCATACATACCCATTACACAATTCCCTTTTGTGGAAAGCCACATTGTGTAGACTGCAAAAAAGACAGAGGTCAAGATCTATGGGCCCATCTACTGATGACCAGAGTATATGGAGCAGAATAATCAATTAAACATACCTCAGTATCTTGAAAAATGGGAAGGTTTTCCCTATTCAGACATTTTTAACTGCTTTTCTTCATTGTGGAAACAAAGAGGGCTTTGATCCCATAATAAATATACATGTGCACAATCCTTTGCATGTTAAGTCCTGAGGAGTTCAATATTTATTTGAGCATTTTACCCTCTGCGTCCAAAGAAGTGCAGTTTACACTAAATAGATAAATACAAAACAATATCTATCTGTAGATTTCAAATTGCCCCCCTCCCTCAGACCTGGGTGCCCTTGAGATACATGGATTTCTTTTTTTTTTCTCTTCAATTCTTCAACCAATATGATCATTGCTAGGATTACAATATATTGGTTTAAGAAACAAAAATGAGAAAAATACGGAGCACAAAGAGCAAAATCCAACTAGTTTTTAAGCTTTTGTTAGGATTGAATATCTTGCACTGGATCTTTTTTCTAAATCTTTTGTCATTATCTTATCCTTTTACTTCAGCTAGTTGAGTTTTGCATGGATAATGTTTACCCAAAGTATTTACCAATTTGTGATTTAATCTAAACCTACCTTATTTCCTTTTCTGGGAGATAACCTTGTTTGCTGAAGCTCTTGTTACTATTCATTGGATTTGGAGAACAAAATCTTTGCAGTTTGTACTTATGTGCTTGGCAACTATTCTGAGTAAGAGAGAAGAGTCCAATCCTTGATCAGCCCTAATGTCTCTTTTGTTTCATTGCAGCCCCAGTATTCTGTCTGTGGAATTCAAATGAATGGCAACACCCATTATTTATTAACTCTTGCCTCATGCAATCTTCTCTCTACATCTCCCTCGGTTTAAAGGAAAAAGTTCATAAGGGGTCTCCTGCTTTAACTCAAATAATTCAACTCAAAGGGATTACATATTTCCATTGAGCAGCCCTCTGAAATATTAACACAAAGAAAGGCTGTCAGAGAGGCTGATCACATAACGGCCAGTCAAGTTGGGAGACAAAGCAAAAGCAGCCAAGTGTTGAGGCAAAAAAGAAGGGAGGGTATTTTTAAATCTGCCCAGCTTGCATCTTTCATATGAATCTTCCAAAATTTATTTCAGTGAACTTTGGGTGACAGGGTGATGAGCTGAGGAATCTGAGAAAGCTTCCCAAATCTCTTCAGTGAATTCCTTACTTTGGGAGACAGGGTGATGAACTGAAAGACTGAAAAGCTCAGACATTACAAGAGCTTTCCAGCGAAGTCATTTGTAACGAACACTGATGTGGGAAATGCAGTTTAGAAGAACATAGAATTCTTCTCAGGAAATAGATTCTGTGTGCATTTGAGAAGTGGCGGGTTGGATTATTTTTCCTTTACATTGCTGGTTCCTTGCCATAAGATGTTTCAATTCCATTGTGGCTTCAGTTGTGAAGCAGGAGCAGCCATAGGTCTGTAGTAATATAATTTGGTAATGGCAGAATGGTTGTCCAATGTGACACCAAAAGTATTATCTGTAAAGGGGGGGGGGGGTTGTCTATAAAATCAGCTTGAAGTTCAACATATCTCATGCTTAATGCTATGCATTCCTCATTTATTGTGGCTCCCAATAAACCCCAATGGATCATGCCTTATGCATGTATAGCATTCTATTTCTAAAACTTATATCCCTTCTCTTTCAACAAAATGTTTACCAAGGGAAATTTAAAAGTAAAAAGAATTTTCTTTCCATCTCTCCCTCTCTCTCTCTCCCTCCCTCCCTCCCTCTCTCTCTCTCCCTGCCTCTCTCTCATACACACACACACACACAGGCACACACCTCTGCAACTCTTGCTGATCCAGTCAAACTTTATTTTCATCCCCTTGGTTCTATAGGCAACTAGCAGGCAGGGATACAGAAAGCAAAAAGCTTATTGTGTCTGTTTTTGGCTGATGGATGGAACATTTTATTTTATTTTTTCCTTTGTCATATTTTTTCTGGGAAGGCAGGGTGTAAAACTTCCTTGTGGCCTTTAATTCCTTTGGCCAGTTAATAAAACTACTATTAATTTTATTTCTGTTGTCCAATCCCAGGACAATTGGCCTTCAGAGCAGCTCTATAAGCACTTCCAGATGTTTGGCTGCCCATATAACCAAAGGATGCCATGCAGCTCAACCATTCCTTCCTCTTTGGGTTTATTTTTATCATAAAACGTTGCATTTGTATCCTTTTGAAATATTCTGTACATGAGACTTGGCAACTGAGTTATCTAGGAGGTCCAGATAGATTTTTCTGCCTTAGGCATCAGAATGCCTTAAGCTAATTTAAAGGCAAGCCTGTCATTATTATTCCTGAAGATTACAGTTGCAGAAGAGAACTGATGTTTTCCCACCTTCCCGGGGCCTTCAGCGCTGAAAGGTGGCTGTTCCCAAGAAAACCTTGACCTTACTTTCACAACTGATTTTTTTTTTTTTTTACAAAACTGCACAAGCCCTAGATGCGTATGTATAATAAGCAGAAGCTTATTTAACAAGGCCTTTGATAAAGATTCCACTAGCACCAAAAGGAAAGCTTGGAAGCAGATGGTTTGGTTACAGAGAAAAGGAGGACAAAGCAGGAACCCTCACAATAAAATATATTTCAGAGCCTCTGCTTATGAACAACATTCTTTTCTGACTAATAAGGTATGTTTCACCCAAATGGCTGGCATGTACAGAGTTTAGCCAAGTGAACTGGAATCTAATTTTTAAGATGCTCAAGCTGGCAATGTTTCCTCCATAATAAGTCCATTCCACCAGCATGTGATTTTTTTTCTCCAGCCAAATCCCAACCATCCATGTTTACATTATATCACAATGGAATTTACACTCAGTTTCGTATGCACGAGAAACCAACTGTTATCATTTCATGAAACAATAATAAGTTGTTGCTTTGGAGAATTTTCCTGCTTTACAGCAAGGAGTCCAGCCACACTTAAATGGTAAATTAAAAGCAACGATGCAAGCTGAGAAAACCAAGAGAAGAATGGCAAAATAAATATGAGGGACAGATTCAACTTTCATATATTTCTTGGAGATTAGGGCAAGTTGTAGGTGATACCTCACTGAAATAATATGCTGAGTAGACAGTCACCAGATTGATGGCCAGATGGCTGCTCTACACTGGAAATAATATTTTTTCACTGAATTTACTTTACTTCACAGGTAACCTTTTGGAAGTTATAATACAAATTGATACAAGTTAGACTAATGCTTGTTAGCAGAAGCTCTGTTGAAAGCAATACAATTTCTGAGCAAACATGCATAGGATTATAATGAAGGTTCATAAAATATGGATAACTTCATATTATAACTTCATATTATACTGTGTTCAATAAGCTTTTCAACTTGAGACATATATGTCCATCTTGTTGATATGGGCATATCATTTTGAGTATTAGTAAGTTTAACCTAAACTCTTAAATGAATTTAGGAGAGCACACATTGAATGAGAGAAGGAACATTACTACTTAGCAGTGGAACACTTAGTTTGCTAAGAGTCTTTAACATCATTTCAGACTGATAGCTAGCAAGAGCTGGAATATTTCTTATCTTGAAATCCTTGGAGGGTTCCTGCCAGTCAGAACAAATTAAAGTTTTGAGTATTTATATTGGGTACCCAGCATAAAGAATGAGTTTTTGAAGCTGACAGAACCTTTCCTTGGTTGAACATTTGGCATAATGAAGAACTCAACGTAATTCAGGCTTATAAACCTTTCTTGTATTATTTCCAATTTGCTCTGTTTTTCAGGTTTCATGCAGAATGGAAATTGTCACATTCACAAGGTTTGCACAGTGAAGAATATTTTTATTTTTATCCCTCTTTTATTACTTTTAAAAATAATTCAAGGCAGCAAACATATCTAATACTCCTTCCTCCTCATATTTTCTGCACAACAACTACCCTGTGAGGTGGGCTTGGCTGAGAAAGAGTGCCTGACCCAAAATCACTCAGCCAGCTTTCATGCCTAAGGCAGGACTAGAACTCAGGTTCTCCTGATTTCTAGGAGAGTACCTTAACCAATGCAACAAAATGGCTCTTTATATACCAGTAGAGTACTAGCCAGTACTAGTTAAAAACATACAGTTCTTCATATTCTTTTGGTCTTGACTATTTTCCTGGCTGGAAAAACCATAGAAAATTTTAGAACATTTCTGCACAATCCGCTACCCATGCTCCAATGATGCTACAACAAATTGGATTTAATAGCCATGAAGAGACTGAGTCATGTTCAACTCAATCCTGACCCATGCAGATAATATGGAGGGAGGGAATTTGAGCCTACTGTGGGACATCCCATGGAGACAATTATAGCACAATGCTTTTCTTTTATTGTGTTACTGTTTTATCATCATTTTATTTATTGGGTTTATTTTTAGCCACCCAGAATTGCTTAAGATGGGCAGCCATATAAATGTTTTAAATAAGATGTAGGGAGTCTTCCTTGCTCCCACTGGCCACCAAACACTATAGTGGGCACACCCCTCCCCGTTTCTGGCCACTGGTTTTCAGAGCCATTTTCCAATTTGGTAGCAGGGAAGGATGAACTCCCTCAAGGGCCAGAAAGGCATCTTTCACATTTCTCTTGCCAACCTAAACCCTTCCTCTCACAGAGTGACATCTCAAGGGCTGAGCTTCCCACTTCCCCCATGGAAAGAGAAGAGGGATGGAAGCAGCTTTTCACCTAGGAGCGTTAAAGGAATAGAACAGAACAGAAAAGAATAGAATTCTTTATTGGCCAAGTGTGATTGGACACACAAGGAATTTGTCTTTGGTGCACAAGCTCTCGGTGTAGATAAAGAAAAAATAAAATTGAGTAACAGTGATCCCAGGTACAGAGGAGTTCCCCCTCCCCTCCCCGCCCCAAGGAAGGAAAGGAGATTTTCTCTGGAGAAAACAGTTCTTTGGGGGTCCCACAGGAACTTCTTTCCCTCCTGATCTTCTATTTTTCCTGACATCCAGAGAAAATAGCTACTTTGCTATTTGTCTAATCCAGCAATTCTTACTCGATGTTGTAAGAATTAACAGCAAAAGTCTTGCACCCTCTCTTCTCCCTTCCTTCCCCCACATTTTGCATTTCTTTCCATAGATGGTAGAACTTTATTGCCCTGAATGGAAAGACGAGGGGGAGAGAGGAGGCAGCAGGGAATAGGTCCTTTGGTTCCCACCCTGTCATCATGCTATAGCAATGATGGCTAATCTTTTCGGCACTGAGTGCCCAAAGCACGTGCATTCCCCAAATGCGATGTGCACGTTCCAGTGCATGCGTCCCCATGCATGCGCCCCACCTTGTATGTATGCACGGCAGAGACAAAGACCATCTGGCCGGTGGGAGGTGCCCCCGCATGCGTGGCAGATCTGAGCTGGGGGCGATGGCTCATGTGCTCACAGAGAGGGTTCTGCATGCCACCTCTGGCACCTGTGCCATAGGTTCGCCATCATGGTACTATGGGATCAAAGAACTGGCAACAATAAAGGCCAGCTGACAGTTCCTGCACCAAATTAAGTTTTCTCCACCTCACCCTTCTCACTTTCCCTGTTCTTGTGCAGACAGACTGTGTCTCTGATTTATTGCCAAAGCAAAAGGGGGCTGGAAATCAGAGCTGGGATTCAGCAAGTTCAGACCAGTTCTGGAGAACTGGTAGCAGAAATTTGGAGTAGTTCGGAGAACCAGCAAATCCCACCTCTGACTGGAGATTTTACAGCATCCTTCCCCTGCCATGCCCACCAAGACATGCCCACAGAACCGGTAGTAAAAAAAATTGAATCCCACCACTGCTGGAAATGTCATCATCCCTTCTTTAAACTGGCATACCTTTCTGCTAGCTCCCACACTGAGTAACAGTAGTTTATGCTGCTGTGTGAAGGAACCCCAAGTTAATATGATACAGGATTGAAAAAAGGAGATTTGGTTTAATCATTCTTTTTTTTTTTTTGCCATTTCTTAAGTGAAAATATTCACTCTACCAAGCCAGATGATATTCCAAAAATTCCAGTGAAGAGAGGGTGATGATTCTTAATTCCATGGCATTTCAAAGGATTTTCACGAAACTTTGTAATAGTTAGGTAGCCTGTCAAGTCAACTCTTGATATGGTGATTGAAACTTGGCAAGAAGGAGCAAGAAAGCAACCTTCACACAAAATCTGCATTTTGGCAGCACCTGCCTGCTTGGGTCTCCTGATGCTTTGGGGAGAACTGCAGTGCTGGTGGCCAGCTTTTGTGCAGACATCATGCATTGTTTAATAATCCATGTCTTCCTGTGCTTTATTTGGCAGCCTGCAGTAGCTTGGCTAATGCAACAGCATTTAATAATGATTTCCCACTTACTTAAACACTCCAAGTGAGCAACAGACAGAATCATGGGAACCAACCATTCATTGTACATGAGCTCAGCTACATCTAGTTAAATATTTGATGATAGTTCAGAAAAACTTTGATTCTCTTCAAGCTCTTTCAGATTATGACTCTATAAGGCCATGAGGCTACCTCCATGATATATATGACATCTGCACCCCAGGCCACCCAGCGATAATTGGCAGAGTGGCCCAAGCAACAGAGTGCAAAGGCAAGATCACAAGCGGTGGAGGTGAACAAAGTATCCATGCTTGCCTCCTTCGGTGCTCTCTTGGCCAGAGTTGAGTTCAGTCTTTCCAACTTTGTTATCATGGTCTAATAAAATGCTGGGTCAGAGATCAAATGTGTGTCTCTTTCTTTACAAGTGGGACTTGATCATAAGGGCAAAAACAGGATGGGAGATTTTAAATGGACAAATATGTGCCATCTAGGCACCATGTTACAGAATGAAGATGGATAGATGATTGATAAATAGATGTATTTATCCAACAGAGTTGGAAGGGACCTTGTAGGTCATCTAGTCCAACCCCTCCGCCCAAGCAGGACACCCTGTGTATATCCCTTCCGTACCTTATTCAAGGACAAACCAGAAAGGCTCATGACTCTTACTCAAATACTGACAGTGGAATGGTGTTCATCCTCCTGAGGATACAGACTACTTTCAGGGGGGAATGTCTGTGAAGATTCTCAGTCATCCAGGTAGTGGTTGTCCCAAAGTTGCTTTTTTTTTTTCCAAGGGGCAACTGGACTTTTTCTTTGAAGACATTTTGCTTCTCATCCAAGAAATTTCTGCAGCTCTGACTGTCAAAGCTGAAGAAACTTCTTAGATGAAAAGTGAAACATCTTCAAAGAAAAACAAGAAAGTCCAGTTGCCTCTTGGGAGGAAAAAAAGCACCTTTGGGATTTCAGGGGGGAGGATAATCTGTATGCCATTCTTGCCAATGCAAGAAACAGTCTCAGACTTTTATGAGAAGCAGCTGGGAGGATTCAGATTTGCTGCTTCTTCCTAACATTTGCTATTGGTGGCAGTTGTGCCACATCTGAACCAGTCTTGTCCCCAACTCTGCCGCAGCTTCTCACCATATATTGTTTACTTACAAATAGGTTGAGAGGCTGTTCATACATCTACTTTGCTCACAAGTCCAAACACATATATGTATATTGTACACTGTAAATTAATATTTTCCTAACTTCTGGCCCATTTTAGGAGTTGCTGCCAGGGTTCTTCATATTGACAAAAGTTTGTAACTTGAAAGTTGTAAGCAATGTCTATATAGTCCACATGGGTTTGCATATTACAGAAATGAAAGATGCTTCTATGGGATGGAATGTCCTGCTTTGCAAATTAAGAATGTTATAGGCAAAGAAAACGCTAAAAGGAAGAAACAACACCAGATAAACTCATGAAGTCAGATGGAGCCTTCAAAGGCAGTTCTGCTTTAATGTGTAAGTAGTCATATAAGGTACATCAAACAACAACACAGGGCTGTCAAACTTCAGGCCTGCAAACCAGATGTGTCATGCGCTGGCAATGTCCAAGCCAAGTTTAGCAAAGGGGAAAAAAGTCCCAATACTTCACGTGACGATGCTGTGACAACGTGAGTTTGACACCAGGGTGGGCTTCAAAAAATTTAGCAATGTTTTTTTTGCCTGGTTGCTGGGTGGGCGTGGCCTAGTTGGCTTCCTGCACCATGGTGTGGGGGAGGTGTTTTTGCCTTCCATGGGCTCCGGAGCCTTTTCTCAAGCCTCCAGGAGGGCAAAAATGGCCTTCCCGGGCTCTGGAGGCTCTCTGGAAGTCGGAAACAGAAAATAAATAATTCATTTCAGAAATTATTTAGAGTCAATACTCTTCATGTTTCTGGCCTTCTGGGAGGCTCATTTTTCACCCTCTCCGAGTCTCCATGCGAGCCCTGCTCTTACTTGCATCCAAAACAGGCCACGTGGGGACTCCCGGGAGGGGCGGGGTGGGGCCAGCCAGGAGTGGGATTTGGGGGTTCTCCAAACTGCAGAATCTTAGAGGATCTCCCAAATCCCTGCCAACCCCCAGCAGCCCACCCCTATTTGACACCCCTGCAACAGAATATGCCAATATTCTGACATCAGGTCAGGGAATATTTTGCTGCACTGGTTCAGTGGAATCAAAGAGCGGTATCAGAATTTCACCAATATCAGAGTTTTGCCACCTGGAACATTACAAAACTGTAGAAACAATGTAGTGAATAGTGAAGATACTGAACTAGAACCAGAGAAACCCATGTTCAAGTACACCCTACCTCACAGGGCTTTCTCATAAGTAGAAAATAGGCACATCCAAAGAAAAATAAGCCACTTTGAGCCTCCAGATAAAGTGCAGGATGAATATCAGAAAATAAATAATTCATTTCAGAAATTATTTAGAGCCAATACTCTTCATTCAAAGTTCTAGCTTTTTGCTGTTTTAATTCTATCCTTCCTGCAGGAAGTTCAGAGGGGTAAACGTTGCTGCATCTTTCTTTTTAAGTCATTGTGAAGTACTCTAGCCTAAGAAAGAGAAAGACACACTGACTCAGCAAAATGACAGTACAGTTGGTGACATATTCTTCATTCGCTTTGGATGGTGAGATCGGCGGCACATAAATTTAATAACTCTACAATAAATAAATAAAAGTCTAACCTAGAACAAGGTTAGCATTTTAGAGCATGGCTTCTGAAGACTTTCCAACTCCTTTGCTTTCTTGATAGGAAGTATCTGCATTTTCTTCCCTTGCAACAAACCAACATGCTTTTCTGCATACGCTTCTGCTCGCATCCTCCTCGAGTCCCATCTGTATAGGTTTGTATCACTGTCTGCCTTAGGAAGCAGGGCCAGGCCACATACAGACTCTCTGCTCTGGGTTACGTGCGGGGACCAAGAAGAGAGAGGGGTTGGAATGGAAGAGTTAACGTCATTCTGAGATGCTGCCCAACTGCTTCTCCCATCGGAATACATAGCGAGAATGTTTTTCTCTGCAACTGCCAAGCCAGATGCAGCATGTTTTCTTTCTTTTGTCAGCATCTCCCATCACACCAAGTTTGGCCCTGCAACTAGCCAGTCTGCTGACAGAATGACAGATGGGCAGAGTCTGCAGCCCTTTACCTAATTTCTTTCAACTTCTTCTTAGACTAGAAATACTAATAATGGTGTCTCTGCCTTTTGATAAGGGAGCGCACCTGCTGAGGCTGGGTTTGTGCTCGATGAAAACTACGCAGTGCAAGCTTAGTGGTAGAAACATAGCCATTGTTGTTACATGTTATGGGAACCAGGCCATCACTGTAAACCATGATACTATTACCATAATTTATTTGAAATTCTGTTTTATTAAGCCAGGTTTAGGGTTTAGTAGTTTGCTGTGTGAACCTAGCACATGAGAATTGGTGTGATCCCCTGGATAGTGTGTTGGATTTTGCCTGAGGATGGCTGAGTTTAAATTCATAGTCAACTATAGATTCATCAATGAATTTTGGGAGTTGTGTGAATTGGGATACTGAAAACCTCCGTCCTTTTCTCTGACTCTGTGTATATAGAATGAATTTCCTGCAGACTTCTCTCCTTTCAGGTACTTTGATATGCAGCTAAGTACAAGATATTCATAAAGACCTTTTGGCTCCATCAAAAATTCTCCAAACTGTTCACATTCTGCAGATCTGGATCAGTTAAGATTTGCTTACCTGGGTAGGATTTCTTTCCAACCAAAGGAGACAGAAAGAACTATTTACGTCACTGAATAGTCCAATTTGTTCATGCAGAGAACTGCTAAAAGAGTGGAAGCCATGGAGCTTCCATTCAATGTACTTCTATATCCATTAAAAATCAATTTGCTCTTCTCAAAAAGACTTCGGCATCTTTAATCTTTAGTTTTATCAAACAAGATTTAGTGGAATACATTATCTAGGTGCAAATACCACTTGAGCCAAATACAAGATGAGGACAAGGAAAAGGTGTCAGCTAACTAGCTAAAGGAGGTTCCTTTGAGTAGCTCATCAAACCAAGACATCTCAGTCTATGCTCATTTCTCATGCAAGTCATTTAACAAGGAGTAATCCCCATCACAATCTCCCCCGCCCAACACAATCCAATTTAATTTAGAGGAAAAATCACACAAAGGCTGTAACATCCAGCTTATCCCTTGAAATGCAATCGTTCTGTAGAAAAGAATTAATGTTTAATTCCATCTTAATTACTCAGAGTAATAATCCATTTACACAGAGCAATGCGGTCAGCACATGCATTGCATTGCTCTGAAGGGTCAAAGTCATGTGACAAATAACCTTGTCAGCTGACAGGCTGAATTAATCAGAGGGCATTGTTGTCATGATCCCTGAGAGAGATTGGAGCCATTGATTAGAGCCTTTGGATTGCATGGTTATGACTTTCAATTAGTAAGTTTCTGGCATTAAGCAGCTCAATTAAACTGACCCAAGCGGTAGTGACTAACCATCATTTAAAAATCTGTTGTCATGATACTATCCCATCCCCAGCCTGTTATAGAAAACACATGTATTTAATTGATCTGATATTAAAGTGGTGTTTTCTGTATTCTCCCAACACTGCCTTGCTTTATGTGAACTTGTGATTAGGGGGTGGAAACTCCCCAGCTCCTATTGGCCATTTACAACTGCAATGGACAGACCGGCTGCTTTCCCTTCCTCCATTCACTGGGCAATGTGGGCATTGCCTTCTGCAAGTATTGTAGTTTGCTCCACTGGACCAGTATTTCACCTGGATTCCACAAGGAGAGAGCAAAATAATACTGGCATACTTTTGTGTCAAATCATGGACTTGAGGAAAGCACATTACAGCATTGCTGCTGCCTGGATGAGTACTCAAACACAGAAAATGCATTAGTATCTTCTCACCACCAGTAGGTCAAAATGTTGTTTCCTTTAGCTGACAGAGCAATTCTTTTTACTATCTTTGATGTCTCTGTTCTATTTACAAGCAACATACATTCTGGGAGCAAATAAGAGCCTACCACAGTCAACACAGCAGGTGAACTTACTAAAGAACTAAAACTAGACTGCAGACTATCTCTGCAGTTGCATCAGAGAACTTTCCCAGGCTGGCTAAACTCATGTATTTTTCAATAAAAGTTCTACAAGACTGCGAGCTTGCTCATTATGTGGAAGCATTTGTCCTATTATTGATTCAGGGTGATGAAAAACAAAAGTAGTTTTTTATTCCTTTGATTTGATTTAATTTGTCAATCGCTTACAAGATAATAGGTATAAGTATAAATATGAGTAAGAATACAGGAAATAGGTACAAATAAATGGGGACAATAGGACAGGGATGGGAGGAATGATGGTGCACTTATGCATGTCGCTTAATTGTGAGGAATTCAATAAAGTTCTGTTTAAAGTTGGGTGACTGTTCAACCCTACAGCAAATACAATTTGAGGATGTATAAAATGCTTCCCATTGAGACAGAAAGCCCAAATTCCCCTATATACTTTGATTGGGTCTCAGCTGTTGTAACTAACCAGAAAAAAGGGATCTTGGAGTCATAGTGGAGAGCCCAATGAAGATGTGAACTCTGTGTGACAGCTGTGAAAAAGGGATATTCCATGCTAAGGATCATTAAGAGAGGCATTGAAAATAAAACTGCCAACATTGTACTGCTCCTTTATAAATTGTAGCAGGCATGCATCTGTATACAGATATATATGTATACAGTTCTGGTCACCCCATTAGAAGAAGGATTTAATAGGGCTAATAAAAGCACGGGAGATGGAAACAAAATTATCGCAAGGTTCTCCTGAGAAGAAAAGGTTAGAATATTTGGAATTCTTTAATGCAGAAAAAAATATGAGCAAGGAAGGGAAATAGCTAAGGTACATGGTCTGGAGAAAATACACAATGTTTCAAAAAACATTGAGTTCATAGCAGAGGTGGGTATTCAGCAGGTTCTGACCAGTTCTAGAGAACCGGTAGCAGAAATTTTGAGGAGTTCGGAGAACCAGAAAATCCCACCTCTGACTAGAGATTTTACAGTATCCTTCCCCTACCACACCCACCAAGCCATGCCCACAGAACCGGTAGTAAAAAAAAAATTAATCCCACCACTGGTTCATAGGCCATTGCAACTGGTTGGAAGGAGATTCACACGGCTCATAATTATCCTGCAGAATTAATGATCTAAGGTGGAGTCATAAGCACTAACTTAGATAGCTTTATAAGGGGATTAGATAGATTTACGTAGAAAGATACACGAGTAACTTAACTTACGACTGGTCCCTTAGTGACTGTTTGAAGTCACTGCAGACCTGCTCTGGGTTACCTACAACATGGATTTGAAACCCTGATAGCTGCTCCCCTACGATCACATGATGATATTTTGGGCATTCAGCCACGGGCTCATATTTATGACTGTTTGTAGCATTCTGCAAGTCACATGACTGCAATTGGCAACGCTTTTCTCTGGAAATCAGCATTTATTTCCAGTTTCCAGCAAAAAACATCATGGACCACTGCTGTATTCACTTGCTGACTACAGTATTTGCTTAACAACCATGTGATTCACTTAACAATGGTGGCAAAAAGTCATAAAGTTAGGCATGGTCCCATGGTGACCCACCAAGGGACCAGCTTGACCTATGACTGTCATTCCGGCCTCAATTATGATCATAAGTTAAGGGTCAATAGTATCAAGGCTTATTATGCTGAAGGACTCAATGTTACTTCTGGATTGGCAGCTGTTAGAGAGTAAAAGGAAGGGAACAATATGTTTCTGTTTTTGTTGACAACTGGCCATTGTGAGAAACAAAATGCTGCATGAAAATAAGTCTTACCTTGATTCTTTTATTCTTATCCTAAATTTTATAATGGGCAGTGTACAGATAGTCCTTGACTTACAACCATTTATTTAGTGACTGTTCAAAGTTATGATGATCCTGAAAAAAAAATTCATTTATGACCATTTTTCATTGTTATGACCGTTGCAGGATTCCCCACAGTCAGGTGATCAAAATTTGGACGCTTGGCAACTGGCTCAGATGTATGGCTGCTACAGTGTCCTGAGGTCATGGGATCACCTTTTGGGGAATCTTCTGACAAGCAGTGGGGAAGCCAGATTCAATTATAACAGGGGTCTGCAACCTTAAACAGTCAAAGAACCATTTTGACCCATTCCCCACAGAAAAGAAAACACTGGGAGCCAATAATTTAACAATCGGTGTGACTGGGTGGGCATGGCCAACTCAACGTCACTCACTCCCACCCAATCACCTCCTGCTCTGGAATATGGAGCGAGTCTCCATCCCCCGCCATCACCCTTACCTTCTCAGGCCAGGTGAGGGGTGATGGGGAGGGGAGGGAGGGTCCAGCCAGTGGTGGGATCAGCCAACATAGCAGAAAGAGCCACATGAGGCTCCAGAGCCACAGGTTGCAGACCCGACTTGTAACAACTGTTATTTTCCCTAACTTAACAACTGCAGTGAACTGCACTGAACAACTGTGGCAAGAAGGATTGTAAAGTGGGACAGAACTCATTTAACAACTGCCTCGCCTAGCAACAGAAATTTTGGGCTCCATTGTGGTCGTAAGTCGAGGACTATACTAACAGTTCAATCTTGCTCTTAAACACACGTTGCAAACAGTTCAAATGTCATCTGACCGCAATGCGTTTAAATGGGATCATGCTCTTCAAGGCAATCTCTCCGGTCATTAGTGCTTGTTGGGCAACATTCAAAAAATTCTTCCAATTAAAAAACAATCAGTTAACAAAAGAACATTTCCCTAAGAGGATAAGAGCTCTAATTGCAGGTACCTATCTATTGCGTAAAACATATTTTTCTAATGAATTTTAAAATGTGTTTGGCAGTTGTCCTAGCCCATTTATTAGCATGAACATTCAGGAGCAGAGTTGGTCATGGCCAAGAAGCTGTCATCTTGGGTGGCACAGCAGGCTTGTCCTTCCCTTCATCCTCACTCTGGTTTGCTGCACAGAACCACCATCTGGTCTTCCCAGGAAGCTCACAGATTAGAACGATGCATATCGTGGCAGAGACAGATCTTGCGACAAGCCAATGGACGAGGATGGGGAAAAAAACAGGCCGGTCTGCCAGCCTGAGTGGATTAATTGGGTAATCAGAGGAGAAGAGGGAAGTCTTAATTTGAAGTCATTCTATGCTCTTTCCCATATTAAAAACTTCCAAAGCCAGGGAGGAATGGCTATTGATTCAGAAGACTAATACACACACCTTAAGGAGAGGAGGGAGGAGGATATTAGCTGGGAGCGATTTCTTAATTAGTGCTCTGATACAAGCCCCAAATCTGTTACCAGCATGCTTGTCATCCTAAACATAATGAGGCTATGTTCAAATATGAGCCTTCTTTCTCATAATGTTGTTGCTTTTTTTTTTTCCCTTGCCTGCGGAATTGCAGTGTAACGTCCACAGTTTGTTTCTGTTAATGTTTTATTGCAAGGAAATTTACAGGATACCAGTGCACTATACTCAACCGACCATAGTAATTGCACCCAGACATCACCAAAGGTTCTGTGGATAACCAGACACCACTAATTTCTGAAACGCTACAATGGCAGGCTTTGAATTCATGTGGGAGATTAAGTTGTTCTAAGGGAAAGAAACCCTGGAGGAGAATCCTTGCTTTATAGTTCCCTCGTGACATCTCTCGCAAGGGGTGGGAACTCATGACATACATTCTCTGCATGGATGTATTGGGAGGGTAGATTTTGCCTGAAATAGACAATCTAGAACACAGTCAGGTTGTAAGTCATATAAAGCTACATACAGTATGTAATTACCAGTTTCTGCATTTGAGAGCAGAGCAACAACCTTTAATAGAGGTGTAATATAATAATGGACTTCCCCATGATCAGATGGTCAGCCATGTTTTACACCAGTTGAAACTTCTGAGTTGTCTTCAATAGCAGTCATCTCTGGATTAAGTCACAGTAGTCCTGTGGGGAGAAGATGTGAACACAAATGATCAAAGCCAGTGCCTTCTATTCCAGAAAAGGCCACAATTGACATGCTGGCTAAATCTGGAGAAAATTCTGGGCATAACTTCAGCCTGAGCTTCCACCCTGAACCTTAGTCCAAGAGCACCCCTAGGGGGTGAATTTGCATTTTTGGGAAGGGCACAATCCCACCTAGAGTCAATACTGGTGCCAGCTTCTTAATCAACAACCATTTAATCTTGCTTATGTTTAACTTGATTTGTTTTTCCTCTTTCAATCCTTACAGTCTTCAGGTGCCAGTTAAGACTTTTACGGCATCTGCTTCTCAGCCCAGAGCAGAGATACATAATGGTATCATCAGCATATTGATGATCCCTCATCTGATGCTTACGGATGAGCTCTCCCGGTGGCTTCATGTGCTAAATGAAATACAGGAGGGTCAACATCTAGAGCATCCCATATTGGCATGTTTGAGCACTCAAACTTTTCATCCCTACACACACCAAATAGAATTGTTAATCAAGCAGGACTGAAAAGATTTGCAGTGGATCCCAAACGATATAGAAGGTAAGATCATTTTTAGGCAACTGATGGACTCCACAAGACAAAGGGGCTTGTGCTTCCCTATAAAGGTCCTGCCATGGGTCACCAGTAGTGGGCTGCTGCCAGTTCGGACCGGTTCAGGCAAACCGTTAGTCCCAACAATCAGCTGCCCCCCACCCCCATCCTATCCTGTCCTTTATTTCCTGCTTCTTAGCTCATCTCAATTACGTGGCACAGCTGATTCTCCCCCCCCCCTCTGTTCTACTTACCATTGCTGACTTAGAAGATAAGCAGCTGAGCTTCTAAATGCTCCATTTTCAGTGCTGCACGCAAGTGCCTTAGGCGAAGTGCATGCTCACCAAACCAGTTGTTAAACTGGTTGCAGCCCACCACTGTGGGTCACCCCCAACAGCAACCATTAAGAGCAGTTTCTTTGGTTATCATGACAGCCATGAAATCCTGGACTGTATCTAATTCTACTCTTGGGGAAAGTAGGTGGAAAACACCCAGTATTAAAAGTTGGTCTGAATTTACTACAAACCTGCTGGTGAAATCAAACAGCCTGGGTAGAAATGCTTCCATGCATCAGGGAAGACAGTACAGTAGCAGTACCTTAGCTTATATCCAAATTACCTGGGGTTCTTGTAGTTAATCCCTGCTACTGCTCCTCCATACCTTGGGGATCAAGATTGATGTAGCACACATCAATTGATGCTACATCCTTACTGGATGTATGTTGGATAGAAGAAAGTCCCCATCCTTGCCCAGACAGGCTTTCTGAATACATGCTAAAAATGGCCTCTCGTCCTTGAATAAATCAGGGACAAGGAAAGATTTAATGCAGAAGTGATCAGGTATTTAATAACATCAGTGTAAATTGAAGGATTCAATTAATTCAGACTTGCGGTTCTTAATCTGAGAACAAATGATTGGAATGGGAATTGGTCAAAAATTCCCAGTCTCCTTTTCTCCATAATGAACATTTTAATCTCTTACGATCTTCTCTGTTTGTCATTATAGTAATTGTCCCCTCCTTTCTACACCTCAATCTTGCCTTCCACCTCAATCTTGCTCCTTCCCAGGGATTATATAGCAGTACAAAGACTCTGCCCAGAAAAAACAACACCAACAATGTTCTTCTATCTGTCTCAGTTTGTTCCTTCAATCACCTTTATTATCACCACTTCCATTAAAACTACTGCTGCATCACAAGCCCTCCAGTCCATTCTGTACTGCTACACTTCAACTTCAATGCCTTGGACTTATCACATCAATCACTGTCGTGGTTTCTTGTACATTGTTTTCCTTTCATCTGTGTTGTGATCTGAGAGCTCCAGTGGTGGACAAGCTACAGTAGTTTTCTGCCTCTGTTTCTGCCTTACACAATGGGTTTTGGCAAGGCTCCAAGTGGCAACCCATCTTGAAAGGTAGTGTGAGCAGGTATAACCACGGTTGCACCAATGATGGCTAAAAACACAGGAACCAAGAATCCTGGTTTCTCACCATCACACACATTGCTTATATCCCCCAATACTGCAGACTTTGCCCACTGTGATCTCTCACCCAGCCCAAGCATCCAGTTCTCAGCCAGATGCATTGTTTCCTTCTCTTTCCTCTACACAATTTCTTTCTTATTCCACATATTTTCCCACCAAAATTCCTTCTTTCTTTAATATCAGGATCAGCATCACTGTCAGCATATCCATCACTCGCCTTCACTAGCTAATAACGATTTCCCTAGCTAATAATAAACCTAATTACTAGCTCACTCCTAAAACAGTTTCTCATTCACCTTGTTAACTCCTGAAAAGACAGCAGTATATGAGAGTGCACAGACATCTTATGTGTCTTTTCTTTTTTTAAAAAAGTACCCAAGATTCCAGAATTAAAAAAAATATTTGCTGAATTCCCCATATTAAAAATCTCATAATAGCTATATTTCTCTATTTTTAACAATAAAAAATCTGTTACTTGCAACAAAATCTTTAATAATAGAATTTATAGGAAGATTAATGTGTAAACAAATTGTCCCTGGAGAGCAATGGTTTGGATATCATTTGCTAGAAAGTTGGTGATTATTTTACACGCCATTTCCCTTCGTCAGAATTACATTGTTGTAAGTTATATAAAATTGCTTTTATCTACAGAATATATGCAGGCATGAGGGTTCATCTATAGCCATATTGATGTGTTTCCCCTCTACACCTGAGACGGGAGGAAAAGTATGATTTGCAGTCATAGCCAACCTTTTATCACACCTCAGAAATGAGGCTGAGATGTTGCAGCCCTCAGAAGAAGTAACCTGGTTGACACAAGATGTCTTCCAAAAAGATATCTACACGTGGAGAGGCATTCTTTTCACTGTCCAACTCTGACCTGGAAAGCTCAGCTCTGGACTAATAGTAAGGGTGGAGCCTTGAGCTGCAGAGAAGAAAGAGCAGAGATTTCATTGTCCAAAGGTGCTTTTTCCAAGAGGCAACTGCACTTTCTGTTTTTTCTTCTTCAAAAATATTACATTGTGGGAAAAGGAGACGCGAGATCCAGTTGATTTTTCTCTTTTTATTTTCTCTACAGGAACTGAACTCACGGAACCGCGGCAGCCTTTATATAGCTGGCTGCTCGCAGCTCGTGGCCAATTATGGCTCATCAAAATTCCCGCCGTCCGGACCAGCCTATCTGAGGTGAGTATACAGATATCTAACACCCCTCCCCATGTGGTCCAGTCTAACCAATCAGGTCTCACCTATGTTACATAGTCACGTAAATAGATGGGGCTTTTATGGTTTCGACTGGACCTGCGCAATTCAGTTGTGGGTTCATCTCCAGACTGTATGGGCGGGACTGCTGCTTCTCCCGTCTTCTTCCGTGGAGCCTCCTGGAAGGTAGAGTCGGCCCTGCTGCTCCCGCCAGGCCTTTCCTGGCTGGTTGAGTCGGCTTGGCCGCTCCTGCCAAGAGTGGCTTCTTGATGGTTCTCTGAAGCCTGCTCCAGTCTCTCCACGTTGTTTTCTTCTACTCTGGTTCCAGGTACGTGTTTGCGAATTCCAATTGGGGCTAGTGTTAGCATTGGTTGTTGTATCGTTGTTAGGGTTTGTTTTGTTACTTCTCTTATTTGAGGAGGGTCTTCCCCTCCCCTCTCGTTTGTGTTTGAGGGGTCTCCCCCCTCTCTGGCTTGGCTATTTCTGTCTAATATTGGAGGTGATTCTTTAGTTTGTGTAAGTTCCTTTCCTTCCTCCCCCTGATGATTAGTGTTTCTCAGTGTGGCCCTTGATCTGAGTTGGTCTATGTGTCTTCTCCAGCAATTTCCATCTTCTGTCTCTACTCTGTATGACCTGGGCCCCATTATTTGAGTTATTGTTGCTGGTATCCACAATGGTTCCACCGTTTTTGCATAGACTAGGTCCCCTATGTCGAATGTGCAGCACTTATTGGATGAGTCTGTTAGTTTTTCAGGGCTATATGTGGGATGAAGTCTGTCTAGGTTTAATCTAAGTTTTCTGCCCATTAATACTTCTGCTGGGCTTTTATTTGTTGTGGTGTTTGGTGTAATGTGTTGTATACTTAATAATTTATATATCTTTTCTTGTATATCTCTCGTTCCTAATTTGTGTAGTGTTTCTTTAGTAAAACGGACCATGCGTTCCGCCCGTCCATTCGTAGCCAGCCGGCCCAGCGCTGTTAGTGCATGCCTTATCCCTTGTTCGGCTAGGAACTTCTCAAATGTAATTGCCATGAATTGCGGTCTATTGTCAGATACAATTAAATCCGGCAAAACATGTGTTGCAAAAAGCTTCCTTAGTTGTCTGATAACAGCTTCTGTTGTAGTTGAGTGCATAATGCTTACCTCTAGCCAATTTGAGTAAGCATTTACCACTATTAAGAACGTGTGCCCTTTAGTTGGTCCTGCAAAATCAATGTGTATCCTAGACCATGGAGCCCTATGTGTTTCCCATTCGAGTGTTGGTGCAGAAGGGGGTGTAGGTCTAGATTCTTGGCAATGTTTTCAGGTTGCTACCCATTCACCAATATCCTTATCCATCCCTGGCCACCATACATAACTCCTAGCCAGGGACTTCATTCTGACAATTCCTGGGTGACCCTCATGTAATAACTCAAGTATTCATTCTTTCATTATGTCTGGTATGATCACCCTATCCCCCCATAGTATACATCCTTTTAAAATTGAGAGTTCAGTTTGTCTATTCCAAAATGGTTTGAAAATCTCATCACTAGCAGTCTCTGGCCACCCTTTACCTACCCAATTTAAAATCCGCGCCAGGTTTCAGTCTCTCGCGGTTTCCCTAGCAATGTCTGTTGCTGTTATGGGTAGGTTTTCCCACATCTCGACCTGCAGTGTTGATGTGGTTGGTGCAGGATCATCTTCTAAATCAGGTAGGGGGGAACGGCTCAGGGCATCAGCGTGTGTTATGTTCTTCCCTGGTCTGTAGATCAAGTTGTAGTTATAGGCAGCAAGGAATTTGGAACACCTCGTCATCCGCGGTGACAGTATGTTGGGTGTAGCTTTGTTTCCTGTGAGAATTCCTAGAAGAGGTTTATGATCTGTGACAAGTGAGAAATTTCTGCCATAAATATACTCATGGAACCGTTTTACTCCTGTTATTGCGACCAATGCCTCTCTATCCAGTTGGCTGTAATTTTGCTCCGTTTTTGATAGGGTTTTTGAGTAGAATGCGATGGGTGCTTCTTTTCCATCTGGTAGTATGTGGCTGAATATGGCACCGATGCCAAATGGTGACGCATTGCATGTTAATGTTAGTGGAAGGGTTTCACTGTATTGTATTAGCACACAGTCTGATGAAAGTAAGTCTATAATTTCCTGGAATGCTGTTTCTTCTCGTCGTCCCCAGGTCCAGGCAGCTTTCTTATCAAGCAACCTGTGCAGTAGTTCCACTATCGTTGCTTTCTGTGGCAAAAATACATTGTAAAAATTAATAAGACCCAAAAAGGCTTGTAGTTCTGTTTTATTTTCGGGTCTGGGAGCTTCCTTAATTGGTCTGATTTTGTTTTCAGTGGGGTGGATCCCTTCTTTGTATATGAAGTATCCCAAGAATTCAACTTTGTTGGTGGCTAATTTGCACTTCTCTTTTTTAACTTTAAGTCCCACCTCCTTAAATTTTTTTAAAACCTCCCTTAGGCGGTCTTCCAGTTGTTCTTTGTCCTTAGTGGATACTAATACATCATAAAGTATGGTACCACCCCCTTTATTCCTTGTAATAGGCATTCCATTAAGCTCTGGAAAACCCCTGGGGCCACGCTAACTCCAAATTGTAGTCTGTTGCATTTGAATGCCCCCCTGTGGGTCACAATTGTTTGTGCTTCTGCTGTTTCTGGGTCGACTGGTAATTGTTGGTAGGCTTGCACAAGGTCCAATTTCGTGAAGATTCTACCTCCCCCCAGAGAATGTAATAGGTGTTGTACCACTAGAACTGGGTATGCGCTTTGTTGTAACGCATGGTTAAGAGTTGCCTTGTAGTCTCCGCAGATGCGCACGGACCCATCTGGTTTAATAGGAGTCACAGTTGGGGTTTCCCACTCATGTGGTCTATTGGTTCTAATACCCCCTGTGCGATAAGTTTATCTAATTGTTTATCAATTTTTGGTTTTAACGCGAACGGAACTCGCCTTGCCTTTAGCCTTGTTGGGGCTATATTCAGATTCAAATTAAATGAAATAAGGGGCTCTTGGTACTTGCCCAGTTCTCTGTTGAAGACGTCCTGGAATTCTTTCATCAAGTTCTCCTCCCAGTCTGTCTCAGCGATGTTATTTATTCCAGTTACTCCGATTCCTAATGGTGCAAACCATTCGAGTCCCAGTAGGTTAGGGTGATCCCGGTCGACTATGGTTAATGGGAGGACTTTAATGTGTTTTTTGAATCTAACTTTGAAATGTCCTGTTCCTACTACTGGAATTCTGTTTCTCTGGTAGTCTTTTAGTGTGAGTTTTTGTATTTCTAGCTCTCTCTTTCTTATATCAGGTATTAGTCTTTTTATGGTATTCCATGACACCATTGATAAGTACGAGTGTGAATCCACCTCCATCTTGCATGATTTACCTTCTATGGTGACTTGCGCATGTACCTTTTTTGCATTGATTGAGTTCAAGTGCCCAATAGCTATTGTTTGATGTGTTTCCTCTTTTCTATTGGTTTCTCTCCACCGCTTGTTTCTGTTTTCTTGATTCCAACGGCTCTCTGTTTGCTTTTCCCTTTCTCTGTGAGGAGTATTCCATCTTTGTCTAGGGCTACAGTTATTTCTGTTCTGGCATGCCCTAGCTTTGTGTCCCCGCCGTTCACAGTACCTGCAAATGGCATCAAAAAAATGGCATTCGGAACGTGGATAGTCTCCTCCGCACCCGGCACAATGGAATTCTGACTTCCTTCCTTTTTTCCGACTGGAGTTGATTTACCTCTTCTTCTTTCTCTTCGTCTTCTGAGAGGGGTTCGATGTCCTCGTGGTGTTTTGTGGTGGTGAGTTTTTGAGTTTCCTGTGATGTCTTATTGTGTGTTTGATTAGTGTCTTTTGGGGTTTCCTTTGTTGCTTTATTCATTTGTCGCATGGTGTCTGCTGATTTTTTTGTTGCATCCACTGCGGTGACTTCTTTGATTGCCTCTGCTAATGTTATATCAGGTTTTATTAGCAGTCAACCCTGTATTGTAAGGTCCTTTAGTCTGAGGACCATGTGGTCCCTCATGGCCTCATCCAGGTTTAGGAATTCGCATGCTCCGCCAATGTCTCCTAGTGCTGCGACAAAATCTCCGATGTTCTCGTCTTCCTTCTGGTTGCGCTTATAAAATTTGTGTCTTTTGATGAGGCATGAAACAGTTGGTCCATAATGGTCTCACAGTAATTTATCTAAGTCCGTCCACATCATTTTCTTCACATCGTGGGGTGATGCTAATGCCTTTGCCATTCTGAATACTGCGGGACTGCAGTGGGTGAGGAAGACGGCTCTTCCTATTTTCGGATATTCCCTGGAGATCGCTCTCTTCTAGAAATATGAGGAATCGGTCAATTTGGATTCCCATTCTTCAGTTGCTGGGTTGAATGGTGCGAGTGGCGAGTTGTTCCCAGCCATTTCATCTCGCTCGGTCCTCGTTGCCATGTACACAACTGGGCTCCTTTGTCTCAGTATCCCACCTTCGTTGCCAGTGTTGCATTGTGGGCAAAGGAGATGCGAGACCCACTTGATTTTTCTCTTTTTATTTTCTCTACAGGAACTGAACTCTCAGAACTGGCAGCCTTTATATAGCTGGCTGCTCACGGCTCACGGCAAACGACGGCTTGTCAAAATTCCCGCCATCCAGACCAGCCTATCTGAGGTGAGTATGCAGATATCTAACAGAAAACATTTCGCTTCTCATCCAGCTTCTTGGATGAGAAGCAAAATGTCTTCAAAGAAGAACCAGAAAGTCCAGTTGCCTCTTGGAAAAAGCACCTTTGGGACAAACATGACCTGGATGACTGAGAATCTCCCTATGGCATGTGTGATGGTGAACCTATGGCATGCATGCCACAGGTGGCACGCAGAGCCATTTGTTCTGGCATGCGAGCTGCAAGAAAACTTACCTCACTGCGTGTTATATTACGGAAATACCAGAAGTGACAAAACGGGCTTAGTTTTCATCCTGAAAAGCCTGCAGAGGCCTGTAGAAGCCTTCCTCAAGCCTCTGGGAGGCCAAAAAAGGCCTCAAACTGGCCGAAAATCAGCTGTGAGGTGCAGTGTAAGTAAGAGGGCGGCAGGGGGTGGGGTGGGGATTGCGAGCGCATGCGTAGGAGGCATACGGGGACGTGCATTGCCTTCTGGGTGCTGGCATGCAAGCATGAGCGTGCAAGCATGCACACAATTTTTGGCACAGGAGCCCAAAATGGTTAGCCCCACTGCCCTAGATATTTAGCAGATATTTCATTCTACCCCCTCTCCCCCTCCATCAATACTATGGTTGTCGAAAAGGGAATGCTTCAGTCCTTCCTTCCTTTCCTTTCTTTCCTTTCCTTCCTCCCTGTCAGCTTCTTGAGGTTTATCCAGGCAAGAAGCATCATGAATACTAATACTACCTTCATTGTAATGTTCCAGTATCGAATCTTGCCAGTCTGAAAGTACTTCTCTCCTTGCTTACTTTTACTCTCCAGAAAACTAGAGAGGTTTATTCTGAGATGTTTTCTCCATCAGATTTCATGGGACCATTGGCTAAGCTGCAATTTTTCCTCCTGTCTCCCAAGGTCATGCCCATATATCATTACCCTCCCCTCCTTCCTTCCTCTTGTGCATTTACAGTATTGCCAAGGCATTTAATTTCTGCACTGAGAGCCTCAATCTGTTAGCTAGCTGCTATTCTCACAAGGGGAATGGGGGGGGGGGAGAGGGGGAGAATGGCCAGGCCATTTAATGCCTGCATCACCAGACTGGAGCTTGCAAAGGGGCCACTCTGGTACCTTTTATAATTTCGGGGAAGCTGGTAGGAGGGCAAAGGAGGTTCAATTTCATTCAGCCAATACAAGCTCAGCCAACACAAGCTCAAGTACTAAGTTGCAAGAAGAAGCATCGCAAAGTCAAGATGATAGCAACAACCATCTGCCCTCTTTTTGTCAAACAAGCACAACACTGGTAGAAAATGGATGAAACTCTGGGGCCCATGTCTTTTACTACCCAGCTGGAATCCAGCCCTCTACAACGGCCCTTCATTTAATACCCAAATAATATAATTTCTGTTTCAGGATTCACACAAGGGGCAGAAGCGGGGTTGCCTTCTCATAAAGTGACATTCTTTGTGCAGTCTGGAATACTTAGGAGTCCTGCAGAGACTTTCAGAAAGTCTCTGCAGGATATATTAGCTTTCCAAATAATATAGGCTTTCTGGAAGACACATGGATGACCCTCTACATAAGGACGGTATCCCCAAAAGAAGTCACAGGCTGTGCTGCAAATGCCTCTGTTGAGACAAAAAAGCCCGCAGGGGGTGCTCTTTCAGTAGGCCAACTGGACTCCTTCAAACTCCTGCTCCACCTCTCCATCCGAGCTTGAAGCTTCACTCAGGAAATCTCCTGAGGAAAAAAAATACGTCTTTAAATCTTGCACAGGCTTCAACTCATCTCAGCAGCAGGTTGACAATGAGATGGCCCTGCTGTGACGATATGTCCTCTGTGCACAGTAACCTAAGGTCCTCAGGCCAGGGAAAGGAGGCTTTGTGGATCAGGCCTGTGAGTAGGTGTGCATGTCTGTGCAGGAAAATAATTCGTTTTGTCCAAGTTATGTAGTACAAAGATGGAAGCATGAGGTGAAATTACACTATTTTGATATTATGGATTTCACCATTTTAAAAATCATCAAAAAAAAAAACCCTGTTGTGTTTATGTATGGCATTCAGCCGGAGGAGCGTTTGAAGAAAATATACGAAACCAAAACTTCTGGGAGGATAGTACTATGGAGTATCCACAGCTCTGGGATTTGAGCTACAGTCTTGGATCTTTTTTCTCCAAGCAGATTATTCCGCTTTAGAGGAAATAAAGAATGAAAAGGACAAATATGACAATTAACGGATGAGTATAATATCTGGATGTGCCATGAAATTACTATAATGAATATTACTATAATGAATATGTTAAAAGGTTCATCTGAGCCAAGGTCAAGGGGAAAAACCTATTTGCTGTCATTTAAACCTGGTGAAATGTGCACTGCTGTATTATATACTGAGAGTGTGCACACCTTTTAGAGAAAGCAAATCTAACGCCATAATAACAAGTTATTCAAATGGCAAAATGTTGCTGTCAAGCAGCAGGTGATCTTGCATTACTCTTTTTTTCTTGTACAGAACCATTAGAGTGCTCATTGGGTTCAGGTGGCAAGGACAATCTGCTATGTATACAAAATAATATGACAAAAACAATTTGACATCTGAATTGGGCATAATAGAAGAGATAGCTGACAATGTTCTCTGTTTAGCAAGGCCAACTGTACTTGCATTGAGGAGTTTTCTGTTTAAGGTATAGGATCCTGAATAACCATTTTATCTAGGATTAAAATTTAACTTTAGTGCAGAAAAAAAGCATGCCCTGCTAACTGTCACAAGAATACCAGGGGATCTCCTCTTCCCCTCCCTTCCCTTCCCCTCCAATTATGTTTTATGTCTTCCTTTTTTCCTGCCTTATGAAGGTCCAGGTTCAGGATTGTTTTATTTTTCTTGTGTGAAGATATTCCAAAAGAGCATTTTTGTGCTTGAATACAAGCTGAGTAGGTGAGAAACATCAAAGAAGTCACTGTCCTCCCCATGTAAATTGAGTTCTACACCACGTGGTCTGAACCAGGAAAAACCTCTTAACAATCCTTAGGTAATGTACCAGTGAAGCAGCAAAACTCTGAGTAAGTACCAGCTGGAAGGTACTGTGTCTCCTTGTTGCCATCAAAATGCCTGGTTAGCCCTTCAGAGGCTCCTCCATTTCTATTCTAAAGCTTTCTATGACTCAGATCTGACGAAACCTAATCCTAAGGGATGTATGCAATTTGAGATTTCCTGTCAGTTTGTAAATTTATATACCACTTCCTTTACAATGGTATCCTGAAGCAGTTAACAATTGCAATGCAGCGATAAAAGGAGTAAACAAAAACAATATAAAATAATATATTCATTAAAAAGGGAGCTTGGAAGAAAACCAAAGACAACTCTTCATAGAACATTCATACAGAGAAGACACAGAGGAAGAGAGAGGTCTTCTGGAGACATCTAAAAATTGTATGGTGCACAACTTCAGAGAGCTAAGCTTTCCAAAATTCAGGCACTGCCGCGATGAAGGAACTGCAAGATGGCACTCTGTGTGTAACTGTAGGAGAACTCCCACTGATTGTTCTAGTGATCTGTGAGGTCTGTAGACACTTCAGTATTCTCTCTTTTCCTAGTCCCAAATTTTGTAGGATTTTAAAAGTCTTCAGCAAAACCTTCAACTTAGCTTAGTCACTAAATAGCAGCTTGTGCAGTCCCTTCGACAAAGGTATCACACTTGCTTTGCCAAGAGCTATACTCAGCAGTTCTGGCTACTGTATCCTGCACCAGAAGCAGTTTCTGGAGCAATTGGAAGCCTAGCTGTACAATAAACAATCTCAACATAAGGTTAGCAGTGCATGAATAGCAAGTAGTTAGGTTGAATCTGCCTAGGAAAGGTATAGTTGGTATACCAGCGAGTAATCAGCGTATTTACCAGCTGGTAATCAGCGTTCCTGGGCACAGAGGCCCCTTATGTTGGGTTCCCACTCATTTTAGGAGCATCTTCAAACCATGTTTCCATGTTTTTGGAGTGAGTGCAAAGTCCCCTGTTCCAAAATCCATCCATTCCCCAATCCAAAAGGGGTCTGGTGTGCCAGGATTCCATCTTAATTTCTTGTCTCTTAGCAATTTGACAAGTTATTAAGTTTGGTTTTTTTAGAATTATAGAAATGGTCCACATGATGCTTTAAGCACACTCATGTAATATATAAATACTGTCCTTTTTAGGGTGTGTGGAGGGATGTTTCCAAGACAGAGTTTCAACTGCCTGGATATTGTGCCTAAGGCAGAACTAGAACTCACAGTTTCCTGGTTTCTAGCCTTGGACTTTAATTACTGCACCAAACTTGCTGTCACTTTTACTTCCCTATTTATTAATTGCAAACTCTTTTTTTATATAAAGATCCTATTATAGTTAATATGGCACCAACTGTTTCTTCAGGGGAAGATATCACCAAAAGGCAAATTTAGCAAAAGAAATAAAAACCCTTGATGGATCAATCTTGAGCTGAACTGTTGCATCCAGGAGGAGCTACTCAAGATATTTTAATATAAATAATGTGTGCCAGATGCTGGGTGAAAATTTATCATAATGGTAGGGTATGACCTTTGCCTATTGGGAGTTCTGGAAGTTATAGATCTGTGTGTTTGGAAGACAACAGAGAAAGGAAGATGGTAATATAGGAATGCTGCTTGTTTATCAGCCACTCTGTCCCACACTTTGTGGTCATGTTCATTAATTGGACATCGACAATGGAGCTCTGCCATCAAGGGTCCATCTGGTTCCTGGTATTACATCCAGGGAAGGGACTCTCCACTTATTTTTCTGCTGGGAATATAACTGCAATCTGCTAATCTTTGACAAGAATGTTGTTGTTAAGAACAGAAGCAGAAAGAGGAAACAAATTGGAATTTGATGGGGATGATCAAAGTGCTGGCACTGTGCCAGGCACTGCACAAAGCCAAAGAATTTAAGGCAGGCTTTTGTCCAAACAGAAGGGGTGCTTAACTAGCTAGCACAGCCTCCCCAAATCACAACTCAGATCCGTACATCTACAATTCTCATAATTCTCACCCATGAAAATAAAACAAAATATAATTGCTGATTACATTTTTTGTATTACCCAATTGTATGCAGTATTTGAGTTTATGAAAAATATCTTGAATGCTCAGTGATGCTGCTTTTTCCATAATGAAGAAAAACCCTGAAGATTTTTATTGTGTAAGAGACACATTTTTGTGATGTACCAGTATCCAAAGCTCTGCATATACCTATTCTATTGCTTAAATATTAACATCTAAAATGTGATGGAATATTAGAGGGAAGGCTGCGATGTTATGTTTCCTATAATTCTTGAATTTATGTTATTTTTAAGACAGAGGTTATGAATGTCAGACTACTTACTTTGCCTCTAGATATTTACAACTTTTGCGTTATGAAAGATATAAGCATTCTAGTTTATTTAACAAAACTGGATGATGGGTTGGAGAGAAAACTTTGGTTATTCAGTGAGAATGAAGCAGTTTGACCAGCCTGAGGAGTGTTAGCTGGGAGTGATGGAAGTTATAATCATAACACATATAAAAATAATCAGATTGGTAGATGCTGATTTGGATTTCTGATCTAGTCAGTTCCTTTTTATATTGGTACTTTAATCCAACTGAAGGCAGTTCAGAGCTTAGTTAACCAAGCACACTGGAAATGAGAATATAGCCAAGAGAATTTCTTTTTAATGATGCCCCTGTGAATGAAAATGCTGCCATAGCTTTAAAAATTACTCTTGGGTCAAATCAGAGGCTGGATCTACATTATGTTTATTTTCAGTGTGGGTTTCATTTCTGGATAATAGCACCAAAAGAGGTTCAACCAAAAGTTTTAATCAAGTTTGAAAGAAGAATACAAGAATCTTTTCCCAGAAAGTAAGTTTATCTTTGCAAGTAACAGATTTGGATGGGAGACTTTTAGGCAATATTGGGGCTGAAGGCTGGACTGGGAAGTAGAAAAAAAAATATTGGAAGAAGGTAATGTCGAATTGCTTATGTATTATGACAGGAAAACTGTACAGGCATATCTATGAAATCAGTAGGAGCTGAACTTGACTCAATTTTCTGAAGGTTTTCCATATTGAAATTGATCCCCTATTGACCTTGACTGAAATGGCTTGTAATTCTAGATCACTCCAAACCTGGGATACATTACCTTGGCCAGGATAGTGTTATCAAAGTGGCTTGGATACAAATGATACATTAGAAAGGCAACCTTCTCATGCAACCCAGTGGAGGCCAGGCTTTTGTGGTCTGTGCCTCTGTAGACTTTATAGCTCGCATCGTTTGCAGCTCTTCAGTAAGAGGGAGAGCCAGGGAAATTGAAAGTGATTGCCCCAATCTGTATTAATTAGAGTCTATTAACTCATCAGAGCGCACACAGGCAGCTGCATGGGCCACTTCATCCATGAAGAGAATTGCCAGCATCAACACTTGGAGAAAAAAAAACAAAAGAGAAGCTGAACCAGTTTGTTGGTGCTTTTGCTGAAAGCATGACCTCACTCTTGGGAATATGGAACCTGGACATCACCTGCCTGTAATAGGGCACAAGGAAGTGAAGAAACTGGGTACAGGTAGTCCTTGACTTACAACAGTACATTTATGACCATTCAAAGTCACCACGGCACTGAGAAAAGTGACTTACAACCGCTTTTCACACTTAGGATGGTTGCAGCAACTCCATGGTCACCTGATCAAAATTCACACTCTTGGCAATTGACTCATATTTATGAAGATTGCAAGGTCCTTTCAGCCCTTAGGTAGCCCTCGACCGAGAACAATTTATTTAGTGACCATTCAAAGTTACGATGACACTAAAAAGATGACAAGACCATTTTTCGCTCTTATGACCTTTCCAGCATCCCCATGATCATTTTATCAAAATTCAGATGCTGGCAACTGGTTCATATTTACAAACCTTGCTGTATCCCAAGGTCATGTGATCATCCTTGACAACCTCCTGGCAAGTAAAGTCAATGGAGAAGCCAGATTCACTTAACAAATGTCTCACCTAACAACAAATTTTGGGTTCAGTTATGGTCATATGTTGAGGACTACCTGTACATGGATTTGTTTAATGACCACAGCTTAACGACTGTTGCAGAAAGGGTCTGGTCGTGTGGGTCCTTTGATTTATGACCATCATAACTTATGATTTAATTCTGGGCTCCATGACAATTGTAAATCAAGGACTACCTGTAAACGCAGGCTTATTATTTTTTATCACCTGACATCTCTTTGCTGAATAAAGAAAACACACCAAGGCCACATTAGGTTGTACGTAAGAAGAGTATAGAAAGAGAAGGCTATGATCCACCCAAATAGATTAGATTGAAGGAAAATGGTAAACTATGGGGAACTATTAGATAATCAAGGAAAGTTAAAATCAAATCAAGAGTTAAAGAAAAATGGGATTGATTGGTGGCCATATTTGCAAATCCAAAATAAATATAAAAAAGATTTGAAAGATTTTGGATTTGATAAAAGGCAAAACCAACTAGACAAAATTTTAATGGTACTGAAACAAAAATGTATAACCAAAAGAGTTGGAAATAGTTGGAAGAGGAAACAGTGAAAGGTACAATGATAGTATGGACCAGAATTTTGGATACAATATAGAACTAGGGGAATGTGGGAAAATATGGAGCATAAATTATAAATTAACTATATCCTCTTCCTACAAAGAAAACATGCATAAAATGTTTTACAGATGGTATTTAGCCCCAACAAGATTGGCAAGAATTTATCTCAACACAAGCCCAAAATGCTGGAAATGTAAGAAGGTTGATGGTATATTTTATCATATGTGGTGGTTATGCCCTGAGACTAGGACATTCTGGATTCAAATTAAAAACTGGCTTCAAGAGATTACTGGTTATCAGACTGAGCTCAGACCAGAAACCTTCCTTTTAGGAATTATTAAAGATAGAATATCAAAAGAAATAAAATATTTATTGTTACATATCACAACAGCCGCCAGAATAGCCTTTGCACAGATATTCCAAATATTCCTAAAGAAGAACTGATATTACAAAAAGTAACAGAAAGTGCCGAAATGAATATGTTAACGTTGAAATTGAAAGAAAGAGATGACTCTGATTATTACATAATCTGGAATAAATGGTATGATAGGTTAGCAAACAGAACTAAAAAATAAGGCAAGAAACTTAACTGTAAGAAACCTTAAGAATGTAAAATGTAAATTTGTAAATTATGTAAGAATATAAGAATAACATTTATAGTTAAAAGGTATTAATTCATATTAGATTAATATAAATACAATGTGTTAAGATATTTATGATAAGAACATGTATAGATGTCAAGAATGTTGTTGAAACTATGATGCTTTATGTTGAAAATTAGAAACTCAATAAAAACATATCAAAAAAAAAGAAGAGTATAGAAAGAGAAATGTAAGAATCATGACATCTTGGAAAATATGACAAAAGGGAATGAGCTCCCAGCGTGTACAATGTCTTTTGTCCAAAGTCACATCAGATGACTCTTCCAATCATCCCTGATGGTTTTGCCTATTAGAAGCTGGAGTCCTACAAGATTTGGGGCAGCACAAGGTTAAACCATTGGATTAAAGTGGGAGTAGAGGAGCAAAATCTGGGGCAGGAACATTTCACACTGAATCAAAATGTGTGAGCTCCAGTATTTTATGCAGGTGAGCATTGCAGAACTGCTCTTTTATTTACAGAAGATCCCTCAGCAGCACAATGCTCAGTTGCCTAAGGTCCAGCAAAGGACTCCAGGATTTTCAGATCTTTCCACCTTTTTTCTTTTTTGCAACAGCTTTACAGCATTTCTTCCAAGGATGAAGCCAGATGTTAAGTGGTTACGAAGTGCTCCAACTTGGCCTGAATATTGGGATGAAGGTCTTTGGTTTGGATTTAATAGTTGCCAGGGCAACAAGGAAAGAGTGAAACTAGACAGTGGAAGGCTAAAAGGAGGTGCCATATTTTTTTTTGCCTGGGCATGTTTCTTTAAGTTCACCATTGTTGGATAAGAGAGGTTCATACTAAGCCACAATGAGTCATTCAATGGATGAGATGCCTGGCTTGTTTGTGAATTCCTAGTTTTTTTCCCTAATTATTACGATCAATTGAGTTACAAAGTACAAAGATTAAAAAATGAACCAAAACTGAAAAATTAAAAAACTATTGGCATGCCTGTCATCTGCAGGTCAACTCTGGCTTCCTTCTAGCAGAGTTAAAACTGACGACAGGCATTTCCCACTTACAAGCATCCCCAAGCAACCTCTTTGTTCTGCTATGTCAAGAGAATAAAATTGGAAGGGACCTTGGAGGCCTTCTAGTCCAGCCCCCTGTTCAAGCAGGAGAATCTATACTATTTCAGATAAATGACTGTCTAGTCTCTTCTTAAAAACCTTCCCATAATGTTGCTTCCATCTGACCCTTTAATCATTCTCAGCGGCGTTAGGATTCCACAGAATTTTCTCCTTTATTCTGCTACCATCCAACAAAGGAAGCTCTGAGAAGTGAAAAACCCATTAGGTTTTTATCACTCATTACCTATGTATGCACTCAGGGGGCTGCAGTGGCTTGAAATAAAAGCAATAGGGCAGGAAGGGATTTGGCAATATGAACCGCAATTGTCCTGCTTGTTATGAATTCCTAACGATTTGAAAAGGGGTGAAAAACATTTGAGCTGAGCCATGCCGAAAGGCCATATCACTTATTAAGACGTATCAGTGTTGCCCAGACAGGGGCATCGTCTCAAGCTCTGAATGCCATGACTCTCCAAGATGAAAAGGATAAGTGGAACTTCAAAACATTTGAAGTCGACTCTTCATAAGAACATCTCAAGGCAAAAGCCCAGCTTTCTTGTTAGGTTCTTGGTATGACTATTCCGGCATCCTGAGCCAGAAAATGAAGTTCTGTTTCTCTCAGATCCAGGATGCTAAAAGAGTTATGATCATTTGCAAGTGTTCCAAACTGAAACATTTGCAAATAAGGTTAATAATTACTTGAGTTCCTTCCCTCCCCCTCCCCATATTAAAGAAAGCCACAGATTAGGTGTAATCTTCCCAACGCTCCTCCCTCCCGTCTTCCTTCTGTGGGGGCGTTTGGCCAGCTTTGCTCTTTGATGGGTGTATTTTTCCTGGCATCAAATTGGCAGCTCCCGAAGCCAACTCTGGAGACTATCCTGAAAGGGGGGGGGGAAATAGAATAATAACAGAGGGAAGAACAGATGGAAATTTTGTGTGCTGGCCGTTTTAGCGAAGGAGATGTACACTACAGTGCTTTGCCCTAAGATAGCCCCGCTCTGTAATGTGTGTGAATGTAGGTGGAGGAATGGAAGGGAAAGCATGTGTGTTCTAGGAATCTGATATTTGCATGCAAAGTTTGCACTTTGGGCATGTGTGTGCAAAGCTTTGATAAGTGTATCTACATGCAAAGCCTGCTTCTGTTTGTCCTTTTATGTCTGCATTTGATGTGCCTTCCTTCACCAGGAAATCTAATCCGTTGCTGTGTTCCCTGCTGCCCCCTTGTGAAGAAAGGAAGCAATGAGAGAGAGACTCGGCTCCTTCCTTGCAGCTGTTGGCATCGGGTGCAGCTTGGCTTGCCATTGCACAGCACCTCAGGGTTCCCCTGGATGAAGCCGCTCATTGTTTGTGTTCTACCAACATCCAGGCTTCTGGTCTCGGTTTCCAAAGCTACCTGTAGGATTTTTACAGGAGCTGATTGGCTGAACTGCTTCCTCCCCCTTTTCCTCAGTTCAGTCACCTTTGATGATGTTTTTCCAAAGCTGTGCTCAGTGGGGACCAAGCCATAAGACCAGCTGCCTCCCTGCACACCTTCTGTGCTCAAAGACAGTAATGGAGTTTCATCTTCAGGTTCCCTAACATCTTCTAAAGCAGGGCCTTTGACTAAATGCTTTAAGAAGGTGATGTAAGGATTGGAGAGAGAGAGAGAGAGAGAGAGAGAGAGAGAGAGAGAGAGAGAGAGAGAGACTAGGAAAAATAGATGCTTCACAACATAAACTTTGTTATGATAGAAGAATTATCCTTCTGGGTTCAGTTCCAAGTAGGGAAAAAGACACTGGAAACATAGAAGCTGTTTGGAAAGATGGTTTAATGGTGGACAGAACCACATGACTTGGAGCTCCAAGATGAAAAGGACGATCACGTGCTTTAAAATGTTGGGTGAAGGAAAAGAAGGAAAAAAAGGGGGGGGGGGGCAAGATGCTGAGAGTGCAATTATTTTATACCCTCTGTTGGGCCTCACCTTAGTGTTTGCTGTTCCTCTGTAACAGTGGTGGGATTCAAACAAATTTACTACCGGTTCTGTGGGCTTGGCTTGGTGGGTGTGGCAGGGGAAGGATACTGTAAAATCTCCAGTCAGAGGTTCTCCAAACTACTCAAAATTTCCACTACTGGTCAGAACCTGCTGAATATCACCTCTGCTCTGTAGGAAATGTATCCCATTGGCCGTCAGGCGCCCAGGGCCGGGGGTCTTAGCTAACTTTGTAGGCTTTGCCTGGACCACACGGCTTCACCTGAGTGCTGGCTGATGCAATCTTCCCAGGCCAGGTGGTGAGACGGATAGAGGCCACTCTTATGTAAAATATTCTGGCCCAGGCCTTAATGGCCCACCCATTAACAAAGGTGGCGATGAGGTTCTGCTTCTGAGTTTCTACTTCTCTTTTTAGGGGAAATATTTTGCCTTTTTAATATTTCCTAGGCTATTTCATTTTTCTAGGAGAGGGGTGGGTGCTAACTTCCTACAGTTACAAGTCACAGGAAGCAGTAAACACCTCTCCCTACTCACACAGAAAGCCTGCAGCACCTATAGCAATTAGAACGCGGGTATTAAACTCACCACGTCGCATTGCTGTCACGTGATGTTTCGCGACGTTTCTCCCATTCGTGGAACGGGCCATGTGTTTGACACCCCTGAATTAGATTAATGCAAGGCCTATCCCAGCAGGGCCTAAGTACAGTACCCAACCCTGAAAAAAAAAAAAAACAACAACTGGTGTGACCTTCCATATCTAAGAGTGAAGGGACAAAACAGCTTCACTGGGAAAGGAGTTTCCACAGCTTTGGTGCTGATGCTGCCAAGGTGTCTCCTGCATGGTTCACATGGAGAGGCTGAGGCTTTCACCGACCAGGGAAACTGAACAACAGAAAGCAGAAAAGTATCCAGCCTGCATGAGCCCGGCTCTCCCTTTGGCTTCTAAGGTCACCAGCTTAATTTGCCCAGTCCTGCTAGCTAATGCCACCATTCGTCCCTTCCGCTACTCTATGTGAGATCACACCATCTCCATGGCAACCTGCAGTGAGCTCATGTGCAAGAGCTGTGACTTCAGCAGGAACAGATGGAGTTAAGAGTAGCAAAACATCCTGTTTTCATGCAAATGAGTAAAAAAAAAAATTAAAAAATTGGAGAGAAGAGTACACCAGGAGAATTGTTTTTCTCTACATGCATGATATGCGTACATGAGCAAAGAAAAAAAAGTTGCTTCATATTAGGGGAGGGAGACAGGAACTATTTCTTTATTATTATTTTTTAACAAGGTAATTGCTAGACAACCAAGCTGCAATCAGGATGGCGCACACAAACCTTCCCATGAAGAAAATTGACAGAATTGTGGCATGCCTGCCAGATTAGCTTGAAGCCAATGGCCTTCCTAATATTGGTGTTTTGGGGAAACATGACATCCTTCCTCACAGGTGCTTGAGGTTCAACATACAAAATACCCTTGGCTTTTAAAACTTGGAAGAAGCTTTATTCATTTTTTAACCTGAGGGGTACTGTGATCAGATAATTTCAGGAAAGCTTAATAATCTCTCCTGGTTATTAAAATCAGATATGAGATCTATTGCTCCTGACCTCGTGTCAGAGAGGCTATTCAATTCTCTCAAGAAGGCACCACTAACAACGTTCATCTAATTGCTCTCTCCCTAGCTAATTTTAAGTGGAGTATTCCCATTTTCTTCAATCAGGGTATGTTGGGGGTATGCGCACATGCTGTCTCTCAGGAATTGGGGGTAATCTGAACCTATCTGTTAATCAGTGCTGCAGGTCTTCGCTTTGCCAGAAGAAAAGCACAAGAAGCTGAGCCAAAGGCCAAGTGAGTCTTGATTGTCTTTGTCTTTGGTTCTGAGAAGAGACCTCTCAAGATACTCTTTGGGTCACTGCTATTGTGGTGCCCCCTCCTGAGCTACAAAATAGAATTTCCTGTAAGTGTAAAGGACAGAGCGCTGTGCAAAAGCAGACCCCCACAAATTTTGAAGGTGAATTTTAAAAAGAAAAAAAACAAACAAACCAAAGGAGGACTTCAAGGCTCTGAGTTTGTGACATCTGATGAGGATGTGGCACACCAAGCATACCACATACGCAAATGAACTTTTTTTTTTAATCAGAAAGGTCACTGAACCTGAGTTCTCTGGGAATACCTAGTTATTTAAAAGGAAAGAAAAAGAATAGTTTTGCCAGCGCAGCCAACCATGCTCACACATGCCCACATACAAACATAGGCAAATAAGTTTGGCTATGATGTAACATTAACAGTAACATTGTTAGTAATATTTGTGGTTGAATTTTGAATAGAGAGAGCCAGTTTGGTGTATTGGTTAAGGCACCAAGCTAGAAACCCGGTGACTGTGAGTTCCAATCCCAATTTGGGGACTCGTCCCCAAAACAGCAAAGACTAGATTAGTCAGTTCCCCAAAATCAGCACTAATGCACGTACAAACACAACCACATCTGTGTGCTTACACACACACACACACACACACACACAAGCTGCCAGTAATTGTTACAATGGCAGCTTGGGGATACAAAGCAATAGTATCCCTTCTGTAAAAAAGCTTTTCAGATTTATTTTCTGTTGTCTCTGAACTCAAAGAGAACTAGAATTCCCTCCATTTGCAGAGCTGCCCTTCTCCAGGCTCCAGCAGTCAATCTTCCTACATTTTTCTTCCTACATTTCTCTGTCTTATGCCAAAACCTGATTGGATTGTAGGTCCCTCTCCAATACACAGGGAAGGACAGGTTCAGCTCAGGATGTAGAGACAAGACAGGAGCCTTTCTGCAACATCCTATCCTTATAAAATCCTCAACTTAATAAGTCCATTAAGTTTTTTTGCCCTTCAGGGTTTTAAAATAGGAAAGATCTCCTCTGAAATGAATAGCCTGAGTGAAGGGAGAGCCAGATGATAGTGGGTGGGTGGGGGGGATGTTTCAACTTCATGGAAGAAACAACAAAGAATATTTGACCCTAAACCAAGACAAGAAACCAAAGCAGCTTTTTAAATCTTAAATACTTGCTGCACAGATAATTATATCATAAAAGGCTGACTCCATCTTTCCTACTCTGATAAGGATTGTATTCTTCAGACTGAAGAAATCAGGGCAAGAGCTTTTTCCCAGTTACTGAGATAATTCAAATCTGGGTTCATACAATTTTATGAACCTGAAATTGTCCCAAATAATTAGGCACACACAATATGGAAGCCACAGAACAATAAATAAAACCAGCCAACTTTAGATGTTGTACAGCAGTATCCATCCTTGCTGTTCTTTCCTGACCTTGTAATGTGTGTCCTGCAAACAGAGTTCATTTCCATTTATTTTGCTTGCAATTGATCCATTCCCTCCCTCTCTTTATTCACCCAGACCAGCCTATTTGGTCTGTCAATAAACCCTGCTATTAAAATCTGGATTCTACTTTTTCCCCAGGTTGGCATAGGTATTTTCTTGCAATGATCCTCTAAGGTATTCAGGCTGAAAAATAATGAGTAGCTTGAGTTTGATTCATGAACCACATGGCTCAGTACGAATGAGGTACAGCGAACAAACTCTCTGTCTTTTTGGTTTACTCTAAAGGAGGGCAGAGTATGGAGTGGTAAATGCATGGATGAATTGAAGATAGGTCACTAATTTTGGAGGGTCTTGTTCTCATGGCAAAATTTATCATTTTCTAATTATTCCTAAGCTCTTTAGATAAGAAAGGCTTTATCAATTGCCAAGCACCACTGTAGTTTCTGAAGAAATGAACAACAGGCATAATCAAGTATGTGCAAAAGTAGTTATTTACAAAGAACAGTTTATAATTTTTTAAAAAAATATTCTGGGGATAAATATAATCCTAATGTGTAAAAGCATAAAACCCCTTTGTCAGAGACTGTTTTCTTTGCCCTTTTCTGTATCTTTTCCAGCTAACCAATTCATCTTTTTTATTTGTAGCAATTAGAATAATATGTGGCATTACAAATACCAATCATGCCTTACATTTGTATCAAGGCAATGGCATTTTTATTTTGATCCATTTCATTTTTAACCTGCCTCTGGTTTTTTTCAGATGATGTTTACTAAAATTTTCTAATTGACATTTCTTAACTAACATTTTCACAAAGCAATCCGCTATGACCTCAAGTTCCTTTCCTTGGTCAAGCACAGTCAACTTAGAACTCCAAAGATGGTCGTTTTCATTGCTGTGATGAAATTTAATCGATGATGATGATGATGATGATATCATCTATCATGAATGGAGTTCAGTTCCTGAGGACCACATGAACATTTCCATATTGTTTCTTACTTTGTTATTGTCTTCTTCCATTATGTTTTGTTTTTGCTGTCTAATCCACAGTATGGAAATGTTCATGTGGTCCTCAGGAACTGAACTCCATTCATGATAGATGATATCATCATCATCATAATCATCATCGATTAAATTTCATCACAGCAATGAAAACGACCATCTTTGGAGTTCTAAGTTGACTGTGCTTGACCAAGGAAAGGAACTTGAGGTCATAGCGGATTGCTTTGTGAAAATGTTAATTAAGAAATGTCAGTTAGAAAATTTTAGTAAACATCATCTGAAAAAAACCAGAGGCAGGTTAAAAATCATGAAATGGATCAAAATAAAAATGCCATTGCCTTGATACAAATGTAAGGCATGATTGGTATTTGTAATGCCACATATTATTCTAATTGCTACAAATAAAAAAGATGAATTGGTTAGCTGGAAAAGATACAGAAAAGGGCAAAGAAAACAGTCTCTGACAAAGGGGTTTTATGCTTTTACACATTAGGATTATATTTATCCCCAGAATATTTTTTTAATCTGCAATGCTGAAGTTTCATAGTTGTCTCCCAGGTACTGTTTTATCTAACCCAATGTAGCATTTTGACATCAGCTGAAGTCAGCTACACAGTCTCTGGTTGTGATTTAATTTTGGTGTAATTCAAAAAAAAAGTCGTCATATTTGTTGTAGCAGAAGGAATAGCACAGGTTGGTGTGATTAAAGGATTAGAGGCTATGCTGTCTCTTCATCTAATAAACCTGCTATTAAAATCTGGGTTCAAATTGTATGTACAGACCCAGACCTACAGTGTGAACATTGGGATATCATTCGGACTGGAGAAATGTGACAGAACAATAGTCAAGGCAGAGAAGATAAGTCTGATAGGTGGAACTACTAGTGCCACACAGCAGACACACAGACCAGTTACAAGTACCTTGGCATCCCATAATCACATGGAAATCACAACGAGGAGGGAAAGAAGACAACACCATCCAAATACAACCAAAGAATAAAACAGGTCCTGAACAGCCAGATAATGAAAATAAGAGCCATGCCATCTTCATGTATGCACTGCCAACAGAGGTGGGCTGTTGCCGGTTCGCACCAGTTTTGGCAGACCGGTAGTTAAGATTAGACACAGTTCAACAAACCAGCAAATCCCCCAACAGCCTGGTTTTTAGGCCATTTTCAGGCCATTTGGGGGGTGATTTTCAAATCATTTTCTATGCCAAAAAATGCCTGGAAAATGGCCTGAAAACTGGCCTGAAAATGGCCAAAAGTGACCTGGTTTGGGGCCATTTGCGGAGTGGTTTTGGGGTGTTTGGGGGGCACTTTTCAGGCTGTTTTCAGGTCAAGAAAGGCTTGAAAATGGCCTCAAAACAGGCTAAAAAATGAGCAGGGGTGGGGCCAGACAGTGCTGGGATTAGCCCCAACTGGTTGAATCCTACCTGTTCCTTTGAGGCAAGTGGCCAGGAGGAAGAGCTGGCTGTGATGAGTGACACCACCCACCCAGGCACATGACCCTGGGTAGCCTTGGGTAGCCATGCCTACCCAGCCAGAGAAACAGTTGTTAAAAAGTATGCAGCCCATCACTGACTGCCAACCATCAGATGCCTTGCCAGAAAAGTGAGCTGGCCCTGTTTTTGCTGGCAGAAGCACTGTGGGCGGATCCTTTGCTGTTTCCAGACCAGCCCCATGGGCCAGATCTAGCACTCCATGGGCCAGATCTGGCCCCTGGGCCTTGAGTTTGACACCCCTGTTCTAGATGACCAACAGGTACTGGCCAATCAACCAGACATGCATGGTAGTAGACCAGAGGTCTGTGGTAGTGATTGATGTAGTGGTGCCAGATGACAGCAACATCTGGAAGGACCAGGAGAAGCTGGAGAAATAAGAGGGCCTGAAGGAGAAACTACAGAAGATGTAGAAAGTAATGGCCAAAGTGGTGGTAAGAGTCCTTGGGGCTGTGACTCTTAAGCTGGGAGAGTGGCTCCAGCAGATCCCAGGAATAACACTGTCCAGAACAATGCAGTGCTAGGAACAGCTAAGATTACCGTGCAGAATTCTCAAGCTCCCAGGCCCCTGGTACAGGACCGTGTTTGAGCAAGGCACAGACTACCCTTTGGGTCGAGAAGGGATTTTTTAAATATATGAGGAGTGCTAGGAGCCATCTATCTGGAATACTTTTCGCTTATGTACTTATTGCAAAAACTGGACAGCAATAAGAACTCTTTCCTCTCTGCAAGTACACACGGTAGCGTGATTCCATGGAACAAATGCAACAAGCAAAAATGTTGCATTTTGATTTGGTTGAAGAGCTAATAAAAGCAGCAGAAATAGCAAACTCAACAATTGTGGGGGGTTCCGTGCATTTCATCCCTCTTTTGCATCCATTCCAAAAGATAACTGACTTCTTATCGCAAAATTAAAGACTAGCTGAGTGAGGAATGTCCTTGGGAATTTCTGGTGTTTTGGACAAAGAACAAGGAGGCCCCATAGGAAACCTTAGAAGGGCTGATCAAGAGCTCTTAACTCCATGCATATGTTAGTCTCCTTCCAACAAGCTGCCAATTCCTTGGTAGCAGTGTGAGGCGGTTGCCCAGGAGAATTGCAGAGAAATTAGGAATCTAGAGTTTAAATTAGAAAATGCTAGGTGTTTTACTTCTGTACAGCTACCACTCATCTCTCAATTTACTTTGTATCTTCTTTAATAACTTTACTGATGCTGTACTATAAATCCTAGTTGAGCTGCTGCATAGTAGATGAAACAACTTTAGGTACAAGAATCTGAAAGAGCCAAGGAACAAAATTGGTTCTAATGATAAGCATCCCAAAGGACCTGGAAAAAAAAGAAGAAGCAAGTATGGGATAGAAATCAGTCTCAGGTCCAGATTGCTCGTGTAAAATACCTGCATTTGGAAGAAAAATCCTCTCCCGCTCTTTTGGGGGCAACAAACCCAGTTAGGACTCGGTATCTATCAAACCTTGGCCTAGTGTGGCTAACCATGTTAGATAACACCTATGCCAGGAGGAACATTAACAACATGCAAGACTTTTTGGTTTCCAAATCACAGACTAAAGCTTTGGTTCTAAAACATGCATTCTTGAGAAAAGCTTGTCTGCACACGGATCTTCCACTTCAGCTGGCTACCCCTGTGCTTATGTCATGAACCCCTCAGGATTTGTAGAAAAACTTTGCATGCCAACAATTTCAGGTTCGCTTCCTAGCAGCATGGCAGCATGGATAGGTAGGGCTAGAAAAGAATTATGCCTAGACTCTAGAGCAGTGGTTGCCAACCAGTGGGCCGGGGACCATTGGTGGTCCATGAGAAAATGTTGGTGGTCCACAGATAAATGTCACCCCCAAAGCACTCCCCAAAGCAATTAATCCAGGCTATGCGGGAACACAAGTCTGCGCCAGCCACATGGCCTGTGGGAACACAAGGTCTTGCATTGCTTGCATTGCGAACAACACAAGGTAGTGAGGGGAGGGGGGAAAGGGCGGAGGGGGGCAACTTGCCCCACTCACCCCATGTGCCTTGCCTGGCCACTGGGCTGCTTCTTTCAGCTTCTTTTTTCTTCTGCTTTTGGCTGCACGCAAGAAAAACAGCAAAAGGCTTTCTTTCTCTCCCCCAAACTCCACCAGAAGTGAGTCTTTGGGACCCTGCAAGGCATCCTGCTCCAAGAGGCTGCACTGGCAAAGACTAATTTCTGGTGGAGTTTAGGGGAGAGAAAGAAAGATTTCTGCTGCTTCTGCTGCTTTCCTTGCATGAAGTCAAAAGTCTCTCTCTCTCTCTCTCTCTCCCACTGAGAATGGAGCTGGAGATGGTATCCTGCGATCCCAAATAAAGAATGATCAATCAGGAGGAAAATGGAGTCAGGAATTTTCCTGAAGACTTTTGGGGAGATTTTCCCAGGGTCTCTAGTCCGCAGGATTTAAAATTATGAGCTTGGTGGTCCCTGAGATCCAAAAGGTTGGCGACTCCTGCTCTAGTGCAGGGGTGTCAAACTCATTTTCATTGAGGTAATGTTTGACCTCAGGGAGGCTGGGGGGCATGACCAGAGTGGGCACGGCCAACATGATGTCACTTGTGTGAGAGGGCACCTGTGTTGGGTCAAGCGCTCTGCCAGTGAAAACAAGCTCCTGAACTCCATTTTCGGCCGCAATAGCCTCCTGCAACCCTCTGCCGGTGAAAACGGAGTTTGGGAGGGCCACACGCAGTCCTTGCAAGCTCCGTTTTTGCTGGCAGAAGCACCGCGGGCAGGTCCTTTGCTGTTTCCAGAGCAGCCCCACAGGCCAGATGTAAGCATCCCATGGGCCAAATCTGGCGCCTGGGCCTTGAGTTTGACACCCCTGTTCTAGAATCATTGCCAGTCTATCCTGGGCTCACATACACAGCAGCTTCCTCTTACCAAAACCGACTCCCCCCCCAAGGGATTTATGGGAACTGAAGTCCTACACAGTTAGAAAAAAACTGCCTTCAGGTGCAAAATCATTTTGTGAGGAGCTATTGGACCTGGCAATGGTCACGTGAGAATTCAGCATAGACTCTATGCAGTCAAAATTCTCCAAAGGCTTTGTGTGACCAGAAGAAAACATTATGGAAGTGATATTTCAGGGAAGTTTAAACAACAAAACTGATCTCATCCAAAACCTTTTGATAAAACTCGGTATTTTCTGAAAATCAACCCATCACCTGATAAGTGCACGAACAACTGAATTACGATGATAGTCTTTCCATTGAAACGCACAATCTTGCTATGCTTTGTTTTCTCCTCTCCAAAGGGACAGGTCCTCAGTAGTTGCTTATCTTTTACCGGCTTTTACCAGATTGTGATCCTGTTTCTATAGTCTTAAATGTTTTGCCAGGGCCAAGCGAGAGGAAATAATAGGAAGGATAAGGAAACAGGGTCAGGACAGACAAGCAGTGATTGAGGAGACACTGCTCTTAGGGTGATGGGATGCAGTTTCTTTCCATGCACATGTCTCTCTATACCCTGCAGAGCTAATTTCTTTTGCATCTCCAGGGAATGAACCATTAACAAGATGCTCAAAGGCCTTTAAGAACTGAAATGGGTGAGAAAAGACTGGCCCTGCTGCTGTCTTTCTGCAGTCTCCTAAAAAACGTGTGTTCTCAACCTTAGCAGAGCTTGAGACTGGAGGAATTGGTGCTGGTTTGGCACTCCCGGTCTGTACCAATATTGCTGTTCCTTCAAATCACCATTAAGGAGCTCCTTTCTCTCCCACATCTTCTGCAACCAAGTTCCTTTTGCAGGCTTAATGCTGGAGTTCACTTCTAAAAGAAAAATATAACCAGATATATATGATTAAAGGAAGGGTAAACCCATTTTCAAACGGGGTGATAGAAAACCTTCTTTGGATCAGAACTGCTCTGAACAGAGGGAAATTTTAGCCTCCTGTCTCCAATATGCTCCAGATTAAAATCGTTTGCTTTGACATGAATCCTCCAGATTGGCACCGATTGTAGCCTTCGGTATAATATGAGGGGGAGGACAATCCTAATTTTATCTAGCCATTACTATTGTATTGTTCAAGCTGGGGGAAGGGACCATTTTTGACCTAGCCCTCTGCATGCAGGTGAGGCACAACCAATGCTTTATATGGAAATCCTCTATGCTTCATTGGCTGCTTTGAAATTAAAATAGGCAAGCAGAGATCTGCCATTCCGTGGTGCAAAGTCTCCCCGCTGGGATGTCATCTGTTTTGTTGGTGAACGCTTGGTGTTGCCAACCAAGACCTCACACAACAACAAATGAGGAGCCAGTGATTCTCAGGTCTCCTTAGTTGCAGTGAACCTGAGATCAGCTGCCAATTGGGCCATTGCTATTCCCTGGCACAGACAGTGGTATAGCTAATATAAATGGATCCCAGCCTGAAGGAGGCACAACTATTACTAAAAAAGGCCTCACATGTGACCCAAGCATCTGTGCATTACACCTATTTATGTGTGTCATGAAAATAGAAGAACTTAACTACTCTCTGCTGCCAAGCTGTTTTGTTCCTCCTTCATCAATCATCAAAAAGCTCCAGAACAGCAGGGACTCTGCTGGGACTCCAGCCTTCTGCTTTAGGCATGGGCGAATAGGGAGATAATGTCCAAGCCTGAGACGCAGGGAGAGAAAGGCTTGGGCAGTGGTTGGCTCAAGAAACATTTCTGGAGAAGGGGTGGTGGTGAAAAAGCGAGTTTAGTTGTTCCATCTTTGTATTATGGGTCACAGGCAGATATAATAGCCTTCCCCAACTGGGTGTATTGAATATCTGTAATTCCCAAGCAGCGCAGCCATTGAGGATTAATATCTGACAATCTGGATTTTTATTGACTTCCGTGACTTGAAGCAGCACAGAGAATGCCAAATTCCATGATCATATTTTTTGCTGATAAAGGTGCTCATGAAGGGCATGCTTGAGAAAATGCTGCCTTCACAGCAGGCATTTTGTCTGCTGAGTGACATCCGGTCTTAGTCCCATCAGAGGGCATTCTGCAATATTTTGAATATTTTAGCAAGCAACGGGGAGGGGGGAAAAGCAAGAAAGGAGGCGAGATATAGGTCTGGAGTTGAAAATGGGGAGGAGAGGGCCCTCCAGTGAGGCCCCTGGTCATGTTTCTTTTCGGTTACTGAAATCTCAGTATCTAAAATGATCCCAGAGCCTGAGGGACAAAAAGACCTTGCTCCAAACCCCCCTCCTCAAAAGATTCTCTGAAAATTAAATTCCACACCAGATTCCCAATGTGCACTTATTGGCTTCAAGGGTAAAATTACTGCAGTCAGCAATGGCTGAGCCTAAACTCAGCAGCCTGACTTTGAGGCACTGATTAATTTTGATCCGTGGCTTTCCTCTTAAGCGACAAGATGCATTTCCTCTGATTCCGGCAACTGTCATTATGCCCACCTGACTGTTGCCCAGAACAATGAATGCCAACCTGCTCCCTCTTTTGCACGGCGATGGGCATGTAATATGCAAGCTTTTGTGCGTCCCTTGGGTTGCTTCTGACATTGTCAGAATGGGAAGTGGAGAGGCACCTATCAGTCCTTCTGGAGAGCACTTACTGTCACTTTTCATAGGTGTCAGGAGTGCAGCTGAATCTCGGCAGCAGAGATCAGTTGTGCTTCCCCGTTTCCTCGATGCAGTTTCAGGACAGCACCTGTAAATACCTCTTTGTCCTGAAAAGGATTCAGGGGTTGAGGAACACCTGCTGACAAACCACCAGATCTTCCTCACCCCCTTCCCCCATGCTCAGGTCAATGTGTACTTGAAAGGGGGTTTCTATGGAAACCCCAAGGATGTCACTGCTGAGACTTTGTGACTGTCAGGGCCAGTGTCCCCGAAGCGCATCCACCCCTTTTTCTCTGACCCTTGTCTGGCCACTTTGTTCTCTTTCTGACAGTCAGGTGTGAGGTGCCATAAGTTTCTGACAGGGACACTGTCCTCTGAGGGAAAGTTGGGGCACGAAGGGCCCATTCCAGCAAGTCAAAAGTTCCTAAAATAAGCACAGTGCCTGAGAGGAGAAATTGGTAGGAAGAAAGCAGAGGCAGATTTATATAAGCTCTAAAAGCAGACAATTCCATTCAAAAACCTTGATGCATTTGCTGCCCCCCCCCCCCGGGGAATTGTGTCTGCTAAGTAAGTGTTTTAAAGGGGGGGGGGGCTGCCCCTCCATCCACCATATCCTAGACTGACAGTTTCTGAATTTCAAATGAATCCATTTCACAGGTGCCCACAAACAGGTCTTCAGAATCCCACCCTGCTGCAGAAGGACTTAGAAAGGGAGCTTGCCTCCACCTCAGCTCTGACTTACCTTGTTTGGGGGCCTTGGAGGGAATGGATGGCAACATTATGGGTGGCTACAGCTGCCCAGCATTTTGCTCGCCTGCAGGAGAGCTAAGTGTGCCTGCAAAGGAGTGGCAGAAGTTCTGTGATGGGAGGCTCTTGAGCAGCTGCCTGAGGGGCATTTTGCTGTCCTAGATTCAAGCAATTATTTTTTTTCCCAGGGTCCTTGAGGGAAATTGGCCCTCCTTCCAGTTCCACACCATGTACACGTATTGCACTCAGTTGAACCCGTACCAGTAAGAGACCTTTAAAGGGTGGGTGAAAAGAATGTGTGAGGGAAGGGTCTGGTTTCCAACCCCCCAGGTCCTACATGTGTGGGAGTCTGTTTTGTTGACTTGAGATCTAAGCCCCCCACATAAGCTGTCGTGCACCGACACATTGCATATAACTTAGTGTTACATTTTCAGGGTCTCTTTCCCTTTGGATTGGTCTTTTTCCCTGTTCCTCGATGCCTGCTCGATGTTCTGACTGGTCCTCTCATAATCCCCAGCCAACACACCCCTGGGATGCTTGGCGATGGAAGTGCTCCACTAGCGAATCTGCAGAGACCAGGTAAGGGAAGGCTGGACTACAAAACAGCCTGTTATCCTTTGTGTTGTTTTGTCTCTACACCTTCCCTTCCTCCCCCACCCCACCACCACCCCCATTTTTCCATGTCTCTGGGTTTGGGTGGGGGCGTGCAGGTGATGTACGTGCATGCCCGTTTGCATTCCTGAATGTTGCTCAGGGTGCCTTTTTGTGAGATTCAAGGCACCTATTGTTTGCCTATGCGTCTATAGCCTGCCTGTATTGTTCTCTGCCTATTTTGTCCCATCTTTTGTGTCTCTTTCTGCTGGCTGCGGGTCTCTGTGCCGGAACAGAGGCAGGTGTCTGTTTGCATCAGGTCAGCCTCCTGGCCTGAATCCTGTCCTCACTCGGGCCACTGGCCGGGTCATTCCGTGCCCTTCCTCTGCAGCCGAAAAAGGGGCCCAGGGACAGCGCAGGGATTCCAGGCAGCTCCTCGGGGGGGGGGGGACATTTGTCCAGAACAGAAATGCCGGTGATTGGCAGCCCCCGGCCTGCACCGGAGAAGCCCAGGCCTGGACTCGGAAGCAGACGGGACTTTGGAATCCTTCGGGAGTCCTTGGCTCCTTTGCCAAGGCGGAGAGAGTGGAGGAAGAGGGGCGAGCCTTCCCCGCAGAGGGCATGGCTGGTTCTCCCAAATCAGCGGGGGCCCCCTTGCCCCTCCCCACTCCTTCCTCGCTCTCTTTCTTTCGCCAGCCTATGAGCGAGTTCCTTTTCGCGAGTCAAAAGAAGAGGCGATGCCTCCTCAAAAGCAGCGGCTGCCAAAGGGCGGGCGGGGAGGGGGCGTGTCGCCGTGGTTTCGCTGACCTTGGCCCCCGTCCTGGGTGGCAGGTGGAGGGCGAGGCCGGCTGGGCAACTCTTGGGCGCGCTCTCCTGGGAAGGCCGCTCGGAGATCGCAGGCTCCCCTCGGTGGGCCGGCGGGGCTGATTTCGCAAGAGCCGCGAGGGAGGGAGGTGGTGTGGAGCCAGGGACCTGTTGGACGGACGAGCTGCTTTGCCGGGGACCGGAGGAGGGGAAAGTACGCTTGCCATGGGGGCGGGGGGGAGGGCGTCTCCCCCTCCCCCCAGCCCCAGATTTTGCGGACGGGCTGGTGTCCAGCTTCCCTCGCGGGAACGAAAAACCAAAGCAAAGCAAAAAAGGCCGGTGCGGGCCCCAGCGGCCCCTTTGCTCCCCGAGCCTCCGCGGGCAGGTTTTGCCAACCTGCTTTGGCCGGGAGGCAAGCGCGCGCGGCTCCGCCTGGCGGCTGCAGCTCCCGCTCCCTCCCAGCGGGGAGCTTGTTTGCGTCTCCGGAGCTTGTCAGTCTGGAACCAGCTGTTGCTCCGTCCCTTCCCGTGGCGGATTCCAGTCCGGGTTTTGCAGCCCCCTCGCTGGCTCTTTCTTCTTTCTCTTCTGCATTGCCGCGGACAAGGTGCTCAGAGCCGCCAGCCCAGCGCCGCCTGGCAGGGAAGGACCGAGAGAGCCGAGCGGGGCGAGAGACACGCACACGGCACAGTCGCGCCGCGGCGCTCGGCCGGCGAGGGAGGGAGGGAGGGGGGGGGGGAAATCTATGCGGCTGGCCGGCGCGGGCTCTCCAACGCTGGCTGCCGGAGCGAGCCCCCTTCTCCGCCCGACGCCCTCGCTTCCCCGCAGCTCGCCCGCCGAGCCCCGGCGCCGGGTCCGTCGGGCCATGAGCCGCAGATGGGGCGGGCGAGGAGCCCGCGGCGGGCTTGGCTGCTGAGCGGCCCTGAAGTGCCCTGAGTTCTTGCGGGGGGCAGCGCCGGGCGGACTCCAGCTGGGACAGACGGCTCCGCTGCCCTGCTTCCTCCGGACCGGGGCTCGTCCCGTCCTCCTGCCGTCCCCGCGCCTCCTGCCGAGGAATGGCTCGATGGCTGCAGCTGGGCGCCAGGGCCCGGGTGGGCACAGGGCTGTGGCAGGTTCTGCTGGCCGGCACCCTCCTCACCAGCCACCTCCAGCCCAACGGTGAGTCAGAGCGGCGTTTCACGCGCGGCGGTCTCGGGGGACGGCCACGGCGGGACTCTTGCCAGGGAGCCTGGTGGGAGGGAGGGAGGGAGGGAGGGCTCGACGGAGGCGACGGTGCCCGGCGGAGGGACGGGCACTGACCGGCACCTCCTTCCGAGGGAAAAGGAAAAGGAACCCCGACTTGGGGAAAGGATATGCGCCGCGGGCGTCGCGTCCTTAGGCGAGAGGGGAGCCAGCTCTTTCGGGAGCCCTGCACTCCTCGACCGGAGGGTCCTTGGCACCGCCAAGTGCAGCAACAAAGTTTCGGCGTGCCTGGATCTTTTGCTCCTGCAGAGAAGGAGCCGTTGGGCTCCCTGGCACACGGATGCCACCTGGGAGTGCCAAAGGCTCGGCTTCTGCTGCTGCTGCTGCTGCTGCTGCAGCGTTGTGTGCGAAGGCCTCGCTTGGGGTTTCTGCCCATTGCTCCTGTCCTCCCACTGAGTCCAAACTCAGAACTCCAGAGGGAAGCACACGCCCACACACCCCCATCAAACCCCCCACCCACCCCTACCCCAATGCCTACCTGATGGTGTCCCACGCGCAGCTTCTTTGCCTTTGGAAGCAGAACCTGACTCTGGGGCCTGCCTCTAAGACGAAGACAGACGAGATGATGGACTCTTGTCTGCAAGGTGACTGAATGATTTTGTGGAAAGAGGCAAACCGGAGTTTGCATGGCCTGCTCTCTCGTCTCAGCAGTGGGACCTGAATCTCTGGAGAGGCAAAACATGGAAGCAGAACTTCAGCAGTTCGTAGGGCAGTTGCATGGGGGGAGGGCATGTAAGAGAAGGCAAAGAATCGGAAAGGTGCAACTGCTGAGCCTGAATGATTGCTTCCTGGGGTGGGTCGTCTGTCCCCCCCCCAAATGGTGACATTTCCTATCCTGGCTCCTGGAGAGACAGGTACGGTTGTGGGAAGGGGTGCAGCTGATGGGAGGGGGGGGGTGTAGGTATTGTTTGGGCAACAGAACCTCCCTCAAAGCTTTGCTAAGGAGCCCTCCACAATTTTCCCAGAACAATGACAACCCGTGGTGTCAGCCATGGCATGACCAGACTCCGATGCGGTTTCTAGTTCTAGCAGCAGCGCAGCCTGTAATAAAAATAAAGCAGCTGCCCTATTCATGGGAATCCAGTCAAAGCTTTCGTTGTGAGAAGGGAGGTGGTAGACTCAGGAGCCCAAATTGTACAGATCTTGCAAGGTCAACCAGCAGGTCAGGTGCGACGCGTGGGACTGAAGCAAGATGGCTTTCCCACCTCTTCTGCCTCTTTCCCTGCCCCAGCAGGGTCCCAAATAATTAAGGGGAGACACAAGTTGTACTCTCTGGCATTGGTTGGAAAGCCTCAACAGCTGAAAGATTTCCAATGACAATCCTATCAATTCCATCACGATGCAGCAAGGTCATATGGTAGCTCTCATACATTCTTGAACACGCTTTCTAACAGATCAGGCAGGTGGTCTCCAGGTATCTTGGATTGCAAGTTCCATAATACCCACTGGCCATGTTGAATAAGAAATCCTGGGATTCCATGTTTATTGCAGCACAATCAGAGACCATCAGGTGGAAAGATTGCTTCATTTGCTTTTTGGATGGTTAAATGGACTATACATACACACACACATACATACATACATACATACATACATACATACATACATACATACATAGACTGAGACAGCAAACTGCAAGACCTCACATTCCACACATGGTATCGGCATGCACAGATCTTCACACAAGCAAAATGTAATTTATACATATGACGATGGCATGATAATGAAATGTTCATGCATGCACATACGGTTACACACAGATACCAGTGTATGCACACTCAGTACACACGCACATCTTGCAAATATTTCCAGAAATAATTAACACTTTTTAGGCAACATGCCTCCAGTCCCACATGGATCACAGACTTGCATGCCATAGAAACATTCAACTCTGTACATAGGCAGAACATCTGGCAGTAAAAACAGGCACTCTCTACAGAGCACCAACTGCAAAAAAAAACCAGCCTCCTCCCCATTACAGTTTACAGCCATATAGTGGTTCTTTTCAAACTCTTCACATGCCACAGGCTGCTTTGAAGGATGAGGACAGGATCTGGCAGCTGAGAGGAGCATAAGTGGATACTGTTTGTCTTTTCATTCTTTTCCACTGATCGCAGTGCCAGCCTGCAGGGAGCCAGCCAATTCTCCAGCAAAGTGGGAGGTGGGGAAAGGGTAGAAGCCTGACAGCGCAGAGACACAACCACCCAAGGAAGACCATGGAAAGGGTTAGTTCCCGGATGAAGGCAGCCAGTGTCCAGGCTGCCAGGAGCCCGTGGATTGGACTCCCTGGCAGGATGTGAGGCCTACCCCTTCGGGGAAGGGCAATTCAACCGATTTGCACAGCGGGGTGGGCCGCAGCAGAATATAGCCACTTAGTTGTGCTTTATTCCAAATTCACAGGAACCTAGGCCAATCAAAGTGCCTCCCTACCATCTCCCCTTCCCCCCCCTAAAAAAAAATATTGTGCTATTCTGAGAGTCACCGTGCCAGCCATAATCAGGCACAGGGTAGGAGTTGAAGTAAGCTCTCCAAATTGCTTGACTACTTCTTTTTCATTCCATCTCTCTGTAGCCCAAAGTGCCCCTTTCCTTGGATGCTCGTAACTGCTCTTTGGTCTCATATGCGCTTTGTCCTTGTCTCAGGTTTTCTCTTTGGCTCCAGCAGCCCTTTATTGAAATCAGTGACTCTTCACCCTCTTAATTCCAGTTTCCTTCCCAATTCTATCCCCAAGGCTTTTTTGTGGAACTGAGCAACCCAATCACTACTTCATACAATACCTCATCTTTTTAATCCAGAATATTTGGCACTCAAGACATAAGTTACTAAAATGAATTAAACTCCTTTTTAATCAAACAAGCATGTCTCAGACTCCGCCCTCTCCCAACCCTCCTTGTTTCTTCTAAGCTGCCCTGATAGATTAAAGGATATTCAAGAGTGATTGATTTGTCTTGGTATTGATCTTGGGTGTCGTGGCCTTAGAGTAAAGGTGCACTAGACAAAGATAGCTTTGATTGGCAACCTCAGTTTAGATAGACAGTGTCTTAAGGCAACAGCTGAAGAAAAAGGATACTTGAGTTGTTCTTGGAGTAACTCCTAGGAAGTTAGAACAGAACAGAATTCTTTATTGGACAAGTGTGACTGGACACACAAGGAATTTGTCTTGGTGCAAATGCTCTCAATGTACATAAAAGAAAAGATACATTCACCAAGAGTCTAGAATCAAGAATCTGTGTGGCCTGCATGTGTGTAGCATGCATAGGGAAGCCAGGATCCTGCAATTTCATTGGCCTATTCCTGAAATGTTTCTTGATTCAGCTTGACTTGCCCTCTCCATCAACAGTGAGACAAAACAAGGCATTGTCTGCTACCTTGGCATACCTCCACCACATCTCCCAGCACTTTAGGTATCTGTAAGTTAAGCAATATTGAACCTCACTTTTCATGCAAAGGAGGGAAAACAACAGAGTTGCTCAACTGGTGGCCTGTAAATGTTGTGTTTTGCAAAGTTCTGGGAAGGAGCCATACTATGAACTGAAAGCCCAGGCAGGGCACTTGATGTCTTCCAAAGAAGGATGCCCTGCTAAATAGACACTGAATACACACACACACATATATATTTAAAGTTACATCTGGTAACATAGAGCCTTGCCTTCATTTCCTTGTTCTAAATTCCCAAGGAAGATGTTCCACATAAATTTCTCACAATCCAGGCAGGTACAGAGAAAGCATCCTTTCTCAGTCATCCGTGGAGAAATGTTGTGGTCAGGAAAACCTTTGATTCTAGCCTTTTTCTGGTCAAAGAGCAATGGGGAAGAGTGTTTGAGGGGAAATTTATTCTCTGGGTAGGAAAGGAGAAGGCCAAGACTTGAAGAATTGGGGAGAAAAGCTCTGAGGCCATATTTTCCATCTCTGATTTGTGATTACATTGTCATTATTATGGAATTCTTGCTAAGGATCCTGCTACGTGTGTGTGCGCGCATACACACATGCGCGCCCCCCCCCAATAGAGTCGAATACTAATAGAGGAGAGTATTTGTAGCTCAGGGTTGAAATGAGGGGTCCTTGGTGCTTGAGCACTGTTGATGTTACTTAGTTTGGATAATAGATCATTCTGCAAGAAAGCAACCAAGCTCAGAGAACACCAAGGACCCCTCAGAGTCAAATATTATACTGCAAGCATTCACAATCCTATAGATAGACAAGAAAGTGCCAAGCAGATTTTTCTCCAGTTCCACCCACCTTCACGGTGGTCCCATTTCAGCTTACCTTTTGTGGTTCTTCATGTGCCAGCATCCCAGAAGTAAGGAGGCATGCCAAAAGTTGTTTCCCCTCATCTAGTGCTGTCTTGAAGTCTTAATCTACAATTCTCATAATCCATAACTAACAAGATTTACATATTTGGAAACAATATTACAGAACATCTAGAAGATAGAAGGTGGAAGAAGGCTGCCATAATGGAAAGTTCATATCTAGGCAGAGAATGCCCCTTGAAGAAAGGACATAATATCCTTTGTTCAATGTGCCATAAAAACATAGGCAACATTCAAAAGTGCAAATTATAGTATTTCCTTAGAGAGCTTCATCTCCAACAGTGTCATAGAAAGGTTGGGGTGGGGTTTATAGGCAGTGGTGGGATTAAAAAAAAAAAATTACTACCGGTTCTATGGGCATGGCTTGGTGGGCATGGCAGGGGAAGGATACTGTAAAATCTCTATTCCCACCCCACTACAGGGGAAGGTTACTGCAAAATCCCATTCCCTCCCTACCACTAACCTGCTTTCCAGCTCCTTTCTCTTGTACAGGAAGACCCAGCCAATCAGCTGGGACTCAGAGAATAGATGGGGCCGGGACCAGTCAGAGATGGCATTTGCTGGTTCTCCAAAATACTCAAAATTTCCGTTACCAGTTCTCCAGAACTGGCCAGAACCTGCTGAATACCATCTCTGTTTATAGTTTGAGAATTGGCTCATCAGGAGAAATTTCTCTGAAGCAATCCACCAATAGGATGGGTGTAAACAGGGCTATTTTGTACTGTAATATTGTCTCTCTTCCACTGCCTTGAAGGGCCAAATGTGTCTTGGATTAGGCATCTTAGCATTGGGGGACAACCAACATATACCCAGCCAGCCTATTAAAACTGAAAGTTGAATATGATGATTTCCATTCTTTAAAAATTCACAGAGAAAGGAAAGGCAAGCATCTGGGCTTATTTGAGAGTTCTCTAAGGGTCAGTTATAAAAAATACAGGTGGAATTTAGGAGTTACACTGTTCACAAAACAGCCTATTTAATTGTTAATCCAAATCCTCCGCAAGGAATAGAATCACCTTCTACTTATGTTACTCACTCTTTGTTTCCATAATTACATGGGCTAAATACAGTTTGATGGATCATTCCTCACTCACTTTTCAATGTTCCAGGCAATGTTTTTCTAATTCTAATCTAATCTGCATCTTTGATGGTGGACTAATTAACCTAGAATGTTCCTTAGAGACATCAACAGGTATTGCAATCACCATTTGATTCTTGGAATCGTCTTTGGAAGAGAAACAAGAATTGTGATAACAGAGCTTTTAAATGTATTTAAACTTTGTAAAGAAATAGTCTTGTATTATCTCTTAAACAATCCCTTAAATAAACAAGGACATGCATCAGGAATAGCAAAATGAAGTTTTTAACTACTTGTTTCCCACCTTTACTATTTTTCCAAATAAAGTGATGAACATATCCAGCAACACCTTCCTCCTCCTATTTTCCTCACACCAACAACCCCGCAAGGTGAATTGAGCTGAGAGAGAGACTGGCCCAAGGTCACCCCAGCTAGTTTTGAACTCGTGGTCCCCCTTTTTCTAGCCTGGTGCCTTAACCACTAGACCAAGCCGGCTGTCATTAAAAACCAGGGCTAAAAACTATGCACAGAGGATGTGGTTATACAGTACTGCAGGGGATGGGAATGGATGGGGGAATGTATTGGTAAGGGGAAAAAGTGTTGATAAATCAGAGGAGATGTAAAGACTGTAAGAATAATTCAAGAGCTGGGGATGTTACCAAAGCAATTCAATCTGTTTAGTCTCTCTAAAAGAAGGGTAAAGGGTGACTTGATCACAGTCTCTGAATATCTCCATGGTTCAGAAAGAGAATTCTGAAGCTAGTTGGCACTTTAGTGCAGCAAACAAAGGCAGAAGGAGAGCCCTGTGGCTGAAGACTGATGGCCAACAAATTAAGCCAAGAAATTAGTTGCCGATATGCTGTAGCTTCTTAGCACCAAAAGAGAGGAAAGTAACCACTGAAATAACCTGACTACAGAATTGTTGCTTTATTCAATAAAGCCTTCTTTCATAACAGAAACTCCTGTCAGAACAAAGAATCTGTTAGGTCTTTCATTAGCCCTACTTTCCAACATACATGAAAACCAAAGACTGCCTGGTGACTTTGGGATAGCATCAACTAGATAACTACTACTGAACCAATTTGTTCATGCTGGGGTCAGCTGTACCTCCTCTCAAAAGCAAGCAGAACTAAGGAAATAAAAAGGCCAGTCGTTCTTTTCTTCTAGGAGGCAGATATCATTACTGTGAAGCAGAGCTGAATAGCAAGCACACACTTCCACTAGTTGTATGCTAAGATTTCCGCAAGCATATGTGGAAACTTGAAATGGGTACTTCTAATACTGTAAGCTTTTCATACATAATTTCCAGGATTTCAGTTGATGCTTAGAGACCACAGATAAATTCTCTTCGTGAACAGTCTGTCCCCGAAACTTCTTTTTCAGGCCTCCCGGTGGTATACCCATTGCAATTGTAGCTGAGTCCATCCAGCTTGCTGTTGGTCATCTGCTTCTTCTTTGCTCAGCAAAGAGCCTTCTGCAGAAAGCTAGATCTTTGCATAATGTGACCAAATTAGGATAATTTGAGCCTGGTCATTTGTGTCTCGAGAACTCTTGAGTAGATTTGTTGAATGATCCATTTATTTCTTTTCTTGGCTGTCCATGGTATTCTCAGGCATCCTCTTCCACCACCAAAGTTCAAAAGTTCAATGCTTTTTCTATCATCCTTCTTCAAAGTTGAACTTTGCTATCATAAATGTCATAAAGACTACTATTTATTGTGTGATTCTGATGCTTGTACATATAGGCATATCATAACATCTGAATATGTTTTTTTCTAAGACGTTCATGGCTATTTTACCAAGTGCCAGTTTTGCAGCATATTTCTTGATTACCTGTTTCTTTATTGTTGATGATGGATCCTAAAAGGCATTTCAATATCTTAATTGTCAGTTCTAAGGCTAGTTGCTCTACCCGTTGTCATTAGCTTTGGCTTATTTATATTTAATGTTATTCCCATTTTATTGCGCTTCTTGACTTTTATTACTAGACCTTGCAAATCTTTGCATTTTCAGCTATTCAGAGTAGTGTCATCAGCATAATGCAGATAGTTTATGTTTCTTCCTCAGTTTTAAAACCATGCTAATTTTCCAGTTCAGCTTCCCTTAATATATATTTAGCATATAGGTTGAATAAATCAGGTGAAAGTGTGCAGCCTTATCTCACTCCTTTGCCAACCAGGAACCAATTTATTTTGCCACTGTGATTTTTGGACTTGTACATGGTCAGAGTAAAGATGGTGTAGCAGCAGCAAATGATACTTCGGGGTTCAGAATCGAATTTGCAGCTCTTCCCTTTCCGTTCTCGCACAGCCATCCCAAACTAGTGGAGTCTCCAAATCAGAAATTTCAGTGAAGCAAAAGACTTCCTTTCACTTCCTCTCCATAATATAATACAATTATTTTTATGGACAATGGACAAATTTATCTTCCTCAGTTCTGCTACTACAATTGAATCTCATCCACATGTATCAGGACATCATAAACATCACAAGGAAGCTGTGAATATTTTCCAACCCTGCAATTCTTTTGGTCAGAGGCAGTTTTAGGATAACAATTCATTATCTTTGTTCATCAATTCTTGTATTTTTTTTAGCAACTGAATCATAAGCAGAAGAGAGATGTTGGGGTGGAGGAGAGTGTAAACATAAGAAGCGAGTTTTTCCCCCCTCTGGTTTCCAGAAGACAGCAATGTGTAGAGTTCCCTGCAAAGATTGTGATCTATAAATGACCTAAGACAGTAGGAACACTAGAACGTAGGAAGAAGCCTTATGTTAAGTCTAGCTGTTCAGTATGGTCTAAATATTCTGCAAGCAGCTCTTCAAGTTTTCAGTCAGCTTTTCCCACCATTTTATCAAAATACTGAGGCAGGAGCTCTATTTCACACAAGCTTCCTTATAAAGAAAAATGGAATAACACTGAGTGAATAATATCTGCAGTAAGTGCATCTGTCCTATTTCACAGAAAGCACATTTAAATTTGCTAAATTTCATTTGGCCAGAAGCTTCAGTTCCCAGCTAGAGTCTGCTGATATTGTATGAACAGGATTCTTCCATTCTGATCTTACTAACACTCCCCAACCCTAATCTGCACTCATAACTGCTCTTTTTCTATAACCTTTTAAGAATTACCAATAGTACAGTGTGTTGTTCATCTACTCCTGCCATCCTAGATCTGAATCATTGCAAATACAAACATAATATTTACATTATATTTTATTGATAGACTTACCCTCTGTTAATTTATCTAATTGCCTTTTAAAGTCATTGGCCATCACCACATGCAGGAACAGTAAATTTAATATGCTAATTATAACATGCATAGATAAAATATCTTAACTACCAAGTCTACTTGCCAATAATTTAATCTGGATGAATAAAGAATTTACTATTTTGAAAGGAGAGGGGATAGATTAGTTCTATATACTATTCTTAATTTAAAAATCTCTTTCATGTACTTCTTTTGTCAATTTTAGTAATCTAAAAAAACTTTTCTTCATTATTATTTTCTTTAAGATGTCACAATTCTCTGATTCTTTGCCAATTTTGCTAATGAAGCAGTTCACTAGCCCCCTTACGGTATACCTACATCAAGATCAAGCAGCCAACAAAAACTGTTGGAAAATATCTAACTATCAGTCAATATTAAGGACTAATTCCATTTATGACCTCAACTATACATACATATGTTTACACACAGATATATCACACATCCAGTTTGGGGAAAGATTTTACCTAATGAATGCTAATCCAGGCTCATCATTCAATTTATTGAAAGCTCTACATGCTGGTTTGGCTAATATAATTTCATTAGTATAGAGCAGGCTAAAATGGAGTTACGTCTAAGTCTAGGCTGGGGTGTTTTGGGAATGCAGGCATTATCTTAATGTGTTGTGTGAACTAGCCCATTATGTTAAGCAACACATACTTAGGCAAATTATATGAACATAACTGTGTTTTTTCAACTCCAGTTTGGAATCTAGGCTGTTTGTCAACTCAACCCATGTAGAGATATGTATGACAGATCAAACTAGTCAGTAATATGTACAGTAATATTATGTCTCAATGTTCCCAGAAAACAAACCTCTTTGCATATGGAAAATTAGAATAGAAGAGTATACATAAAAATACTGGTGATGAATCATACAACAGTATTCAAACAACAGCTAGTTCTTCTAAGTAAACTGAAGGCTGCATCTTTTCCTCATCTATATACTGCTAAAACTTTGATTGTCATTACCTTTAACTGGGCAAAAAAGTGCATCATAAGGCAACACTTTTTGAACTTAAATGGGCTAACTTACAGAATGTGTCCAAAATCCAGGACCCATGACTATGAGAGAATTAAATTTGGGGAAATTATAGCTGCATCAATGCTTCTGTTGCTGTGGTCACATGAGCTTCATTTTGAAAATACTCCCTACCCAGCTGGGAAGGGAGATTTCTGATGCTCTCTGCCAGATTTCCACAAGGAAACTCATTGGGGAAGCTAGCAGGAAGTCGGGATTAATTCCTGCTGCCATGTGTTTTTTTTGCCTTCCCTTGGTCATTTTGTTTTTCTGTTTAGGTGAGGAAATGTCTCTGAAACAATGACCCAGTGGGCATTGGGTTGTCTAGTTTATTTCAATATTCTTTGCTTTCAGGGCCAAGGAAAAGCAGAAAACTTTTGACATGCTACTTTTAAGCTGTATGTGTAACTATGTGTACTGGAGAGTATTCACTTATATGATCTCCCACAAGCAATCGGACATGATGCATTCCCAGAACAGAAACATCACGTGGTGTTTCCAAACATGTGTAGTTCTGTTTTGAACTTTCCTCCGTCTCCTTGGCTTGAATCGATCTAACTGCCTGAGGGCCTTTCAAGTGCTAATCCTGTTTGAATCTTGGATTTTCTTTCATTTGTCCCTGCATTACAGAACTATTCCCAAAGGAATATGGTTTGCATTATGGACAGAAAAGGGGAGGGGGATGTAAGATAGCCAAAAGTATCCAAAACTTCCTTGGGGTGATCCAAGAGGAGATCTGCTGCTGACTCATAGAAATGACATGTCAGATCCAGATGCAGGCTAAAGAGGGCTCTGAAAGGGAAAATCTCTAGTCACCCTGGCTGCCCACTGGTATTTTCGATATAAATGCCAGAATGCTCTGGACTGAAAACGACCATTTGTAGAGTTTGGGCATTCAATGCCAGAACAAAAGGGATCAATTCTGTATTAAGGGCTAGAGAGGATAGTCTAAAGCACGCTATGTTTGCATATGGGCTAGATTTGTGATCAGCACATAATTCTGAAAATACACCTAAAATGAAATCACAAGTGACAGATTCAAATTGAGAAGAGGCCACAGGTTCCAAGAGACATAACGCTTCATAGTTTAATTGCATCATAATAGAAATGCAAGACAGTCCATGTTCTGCCATCTTCACTAAGTCTATCAGGTCTGGGCTGCAAAACTTTGGACAACCACAACACGTGAGCAAAGAGACACAGAATTCTGAGTCTTTGCTGCTATCTGCTCTTTATCTGGAATTTTGCAGCCCAGTTCTGGGAGCCCTAATCTGCAGAATAAATTTAGGGCAGCTTTTCTCTATAGCAGGGCTGTCAAACTCCCAGCCTACAGGCCGGATGCATCACATGCTAGCCACACCCACACCTGGTTTAGTGAGGGGGGGGGAAAGTCCCGCTATATCACGTGAACACAGCTGGGACCGATGTGAGTTTGACACCCCTGCTCTATAGGTTTCACTCTTAATACATCTAGCAGATTGGCAAGGCTGGTCTAATGAGTATTTATAAGCTTTTGATTCTGTCATGTTTCTTTTGATTGAGCTATATGGAGGAGGCTGGGTTGAAGCACAATTTGTGAGTATAAAGGAGAAGTAGATGAATAGAAAGGGGAATAATAAATATTACTGATAGGCCATGGCCATTCTTTGTCACTAAAATTAGTTCTCTTGGCCTAAGAGAAGGCCAGTAAGATAGCCAGTGCAAGGAAGGGAACAATGGTTCTTAAGTAACCAGTCATGTGGTGGTTCTCATTAGAGTGAGAAAAATCTGGACAACCTCATGATGGCAGCAGAGATACAGAAGAGTCTAACCCCAGTCTGGCCTTCCTATTTTCTATTCAGTCTTCAGGTCAAGAGAGCTTTCTCTAAATCATACTAAAAACCATTAGTGTGCTATTGGTATGCATGTGTGACTTGCTTACGTAGATGGAAAGTGAGCAAGAATCATTAAAATAGAACCCTGTGGCAGATTTGACCCGGTCCAGAGCTTCATTAGAATATGAATTGTCCATAGTCATTTTTGTTGGGAATATGTATTCATTGCAAAGATCACAGCTCTGGTTTAAAGATTGTGAGGGATGTGAAGAAAACAACCAAGGGCCATCTTAATTATGCATTAACCTTACTGTCAATAGTTCCTGGCTTCACAAATATCTTCATTGCATAACTGTGGCATCAGTTTGCATGAATGTCCTTCAGGGAAGCGGCATGACAAAAGAAAGGGGCTGTGGAAATAGGTCAGCAGCCTATGCCCTCTGGATTGTTAAATCTCGGGGAACTCTAGATGGAAATAGGTCTGTGGGAACACAACAGTCTTCCAGATCTACATCACCACCACCACCACCCCGTTTAATGTAACCCTGAGATTACATTATTACAGGATGGGAGCAGTATTAGCGGGAGAATGAGCTCTAGGAGAAAAAGCAATCCTTTTCTTCCTTGTGCTACGGTAGTCCACGTATGGGGGCAAAACCGGCCCCCTGCCAGTCTCCTCACTTCCCTTCCCCTTCCTCGCTGCAGCTGGAGAGCCCAGGACTCAGGGTGACCTTGAGACTCCAGACTCCTGAATCCCAGCGTTTGATCCTCCGCCGCAATTAAAGGAGAGGCGGAGAACGTGCTCGGCCTCCTGGAGCTGCTCCCGCTGCTGTGCTACTTTCGCAGGGGGGCGGGGGGGGATGCATTTTGGGACACTACAAGACGTAACTCTTCTACCCGTCACCCCGGCCCCTCCACGAGTTGCTCACGTACCCCCGATGCCCGAACAGGCTGGCAAACCACCTCAACTCGTTCGCTCCCTTCTTGCCCGGCCTCTCGGGCCAGCGGCAGGTTCGCTTCTCCTCCGCCTGACGGCAAACCCCACAGTCCGCCCGCTCCTTCTTCCACCGCGGCCCTCAATCTGGGACAGGTGGAAGTGGCTGGAGCAAACGGTTGCTCCGGCGGCGCGGCTGACGCCTGACGCCCGGGAAGCATCTGCCCTGAATTCAGGGCAATAAGTGGGGTCTCTCCAGACTGGATTCAGGGTGCAGGTCAGCAACTGGCGAGGGCGGCCAGCAATTGTGGGAATCAGGGCAAAGCGCGCCCGGCAAGGGCACGGAATACGCCCGCGTTCCCCACTTGTGTCGGGAAGTTGCGAACAGCTGCTGTGCTGAACTCACTGGAGTCCGGCTGCCGGTTCTCCAATTAGCCTCGTGTCCTCTCTCTCCTTCTGTGTCGAAGTCACCAAAGCGAGCTGCCGCCTGGCCTTTTAAGCAGCAGCTTTCCCCCCTCTTGACAACCGGAGAGCGGTGTGAAATTCCTCCCGGCTGAGCACGAAGGCCGGCTCTGCGTCTCTGTTGACCCAACGGACCCTTGGAGCTGAGCCGGAGGTGGGCGGTGGGCTCTCTCCTCCCCCGAAAGGCCTGTCTTGTGGTGCCGATCTGCCCGACCTGGTACACAGCCGGTGGGACCTTTCACCGGCTATCCTCTCTCCTTGGCTTTCGTGCTTCCTCGGGCTGTTTTGACTCGGCTTCTTTTGCTGCGCGCTCCCCATCCAGGATGCACGCATACGGTTCATACGAACCGAAGGAGTATCGTCTCTTCCGGATTGCCGCCCATCACCATTTTGCAGAGAAATGGCATTTTTGCTGAGGCTGGCTTTTTAGCCGAGGTAGAGGTTGTGTCTTTTTAGAAATTACCTTTATTTCCCGAACATTACTTTCTGCAGGGTAGTCATGTTAGATTATTGGAACAAGACCAAGGGAAAAATCTTGTATCGTTTTATATTTTGGCACAGTGGACCAGATCAGAGGCATGGAGTATCATCCTGAGATTAGACAGACCCGAGAAAGAAAATGTAGATGGAGTCATCAGAGGAAAATGAAAATGTAAGAAATCCAGGCAGGGATAATTATAGTTAGTGGCCATACAGCTACAACAGGCATAGCAAATTGTTTGCCTTGACAGTTTTTCCATGCGCAGGATATATTTTTGAAAGGAAGTAATCATGTAAATCTATCCACTGAAGCTTTTCATCATGCAGTCCAGACCACGTTAATAACAAATTGGCTTAAAGAAGGTCGGTAAGAAACAGCAACAGAAACTGCAATATGGCTCCCTTTGGGGCATAAATATTTTGGAGCTCTCAGGTGGCAAAATATCTTGTCTATTATGCTTGTGCCATTTCATATTAAGAATTCTTAAAAGACATACTGCATTCTCCTCTCCCAAATAAGCACATTTTGGATTATTGTGTAGGGCCAGAACATGATTGTCTTTAGGGATCAGCCTAAGAAATGTTCTGAGACTGCCTTTTAAATTTTATATTATTTTTATTATTTATGTAATCAGTGTATAACTGTCTGTGCATTTCTAAAATCCCTCAAAGTAACGGCAATCATTGTGCCAAATGACTGGAAAGCAGGATTGTTCCCAGGGACATTGCACAAGGAAAAAGCCACAAGCCATCACATGTTGTCTCTCCCAAGGGCATTGTGTATCCCATGTGTAATGTTTTGTGGCATGGTGTTACACTTTCTAGCCATTTGGAACAATTATTACTTTTTTAAAAAAATAAAATACATCTTGAAAAGCAATCTTCATGTTAGCAACCCTTCCAGAGTTAGAATTTTGTGCAGAAGGTTCTCCTTAATAGTGAATAAACAGGGTGGAACAGATCTGAAAATGAATGCAGGTAAAAATGACACATAGAATTTCTTACTTCATGCCACAGGTGAGATGTTTCATAATTGCATTTTCTTTATAAACAGGCTCCGTATATAAATTAGAAACATATCAAGGAGATAAAATAGAATATAGATAGCTCAGGGCTGAAGTGTGCAATTCTTGTTGCTCTCTGGGCGTGCAGACATTTCATTACTCAACTAAGTAACATCATCAGTGCACTGATGTTACCTTGTTGGATCATGAAATGTCTGCAAGCAAGCTCAGAGAGCAACAAGAACGCCGTGTCCAGGAGGTTTTTGTCCAAAGTGAATCCATTTCTCCTCCAGCTTAAATGGCACAGACTCTACACTTGACCACCCTTCCCTGGCCTAAGTTTGGGAACAGGTTAACTTGCTTGCATGTATCACAGACTCCAAGTCATTCTTCCAGTCGGAAGATCAGTCACTCCTTCCTCATTTAAGGATGATGGGACATTTGCTCCTATGTGCCCAATGGCGCATTTCTTCTTTTAGAAATGGGGGTGTTTTGGATTAGTTTAAGACACCAAACTGAACACAGCTCCAGGTTGGGGTCTTGGGTGATTTTCTAGGGCCCCACACCTCACCTCTGGGAATCTACATTTGGCAGGAAGAGTGGTAAAACAGATCTTTCCAGCCTCTTGTGCTTCCTTAATTGCATGTAATGGCAGAAGTGTTATCAGCTGAAATACTCAAATTAGCTAAATTCGATTGTGATGCAAAACTGCCACTGACAAATTCATTCATAACAATCGCAGACTTAATCAGCCTTTGGCCCTACCATTTACTGTGAGTTCAGCGTGAGGCTGGAAACTGGGAACCCACTTCAGCCTCCTGAGGGCAGCTGTGCTTGGCTTCCTCAACCTACTCTTTGGCAGCAGGGATTGGGTGTAAGTATGAGTACCAAGGGAGACAGAAGAGAGCAAACAGTTTATTTATTACTGTTGGGCGAGAGAGCTCCAAAGTATTCCTGCTGGTGTGAAGCAACAGAGCATTGAGAAAAGGTGCTTTCTTTGACAAAGTTGCCAATATCTCGAGTAATAAAAGTTATGTATGTTTATATCGGAGGTGGTATTCAGCAGGATCTGACCAGTTCTGGAGAACCGGTAGCAGAAATTCTGAGTCGTTTGGAGAACCGGCAAATCCCACCTCTGACTGGCTCCGCCCCCATCTATTCTCTGCCTCCCGAGTCCCAGCTGATTGGCTGGGTCTTCTTTTGTTGTCTTGCACAGGAGAACGGAGCTGGAAAGCAGGTTGGTGGGGTGGGGAGGGAATGGGGATTTTGCAGTAACCGTCCCCTGCCACGCCCACCAAGCCACACCCACAGAACTGGGAGTCAAAAATATTGAATCCCACCACTGGTTTATATGCATGTGCTTACAGTATGCACCGATATGTGTGTTTATAAGTTTATATGTGCATGGATCCATATAGAAATAGACATACAGTAAAATTCTTGTACTGCACTGAGGTGTATGTATAGTAAATAAAAATACTATTCAATAATAAATATACGTCAGTGGAGAAATGGTCAGAAATGAATCAGAAAAAGGCTCTATATTTCTGCCAAGCTCAGCTCCCAGGAAGATGGTAAATCCTGAAAATTAATAATGAACATCTCCTGAGCATGAAGAAAGTAGCTTTCTATCACTACAGGTATCCTAATTTATCCCACACTCTCAGTAAATGGGCTTCAGCCCTGACATTTCTCATTATGAAACAAGGCCCCTGTTTTTATCCTCAGTAGATTGTACACCTTTTTGATAGGTTCTCATGGGGAAGATAACATAGAAATTGTACCATTTCTCCTCTCACCTCAGCTCATCCAAGTTTTTGAATCGCTTGACAAGAATTTTATGTCTAGTTTGATGTATATGTGATGTTCTTGCATGAAAATTTCTGTTCACTTGTTCCCATCTGACCAAATTGCATGGGGATTTCACACACTGCGGTTCACATTTACCAATGCTGATGATGTTGGTGTCAGGCTTTGTTTCAAAAACAGTTTTAACACATTAAGATGGCAGTGAGAAGAAAGCAGCTTTGTGATAGAAACCATAACACAGCAGCATGTAAATAAGTGTCCCCCAACCTGGTGACCCGCACATTTCTTGGACTTTAATTCCTGTAACTGAGTGTTGCAGTCCAGTACACCAGGACGGCAGCAAGTAGAAGAAACTTAATGTGAATTGTGCTTCCTGGTGAAGGGGGAAAAAGTAATATTCCTTAGGTATTTCATAAGTTGTTTGGTGCAGAATTCCAGAAGATTGCTTCTAGCCCAAAATATTAATGTGTGTAAAAATGAGCAGTTTCACATAAAACTCTTCATGGTTGATTTATTGTCCCACCTCTGCTGCTTTTGGCTTCAGTCAGACTCGTGGGCTCATCTCCAGCACTGTCAGCCAGAATCCCCTGCCAAATCAGTTTAGTTCAGGTATGATAGATGTGGCTGGATCATACATAATGCATAGAAGCCCTAAGGTGGGGCTGTCAAACTCCCGGCCCATGGGCCAGATGCATCACATGCTGGCCACGCCTATGCCCATGCTCAGTTTAGTGAAAGGGAAGAAAGTCCCGACACATCACATGACGATGCCGTAACGACATGAGTTTGACACCCCTGCTCTCGAGCAAAGTTTGCCTTGTGAAAAGACTGAGGAGAACCGGCATGGGTAGGAAGATGCTGATAACCATTTGAAGTAACAGTTTAGGGTATTTTTTTCCTTTTTACACAAAGGCATTTCCACAAAATTATACTGATGGAAAAGGCCATTTACTTAAATATTGTTCTGGCTAGGAATCCAAGTTAAAGCATCCAAACAGATGGCTGCCCAGCCTCACTACCTTTCTCAGTAATTCGATCCATTGTTGAAGGGCTCTTGCTGTCCTGTTCCCAGGTATCTAGATCAGGTTGACTGGTTTATCGTTTCCCTAGTTCCTCCTTTTGTTAAACAGTGATGACTTGATAAGGTTGGCATTGCTTGTTCTCCAGGATTATGTAAAGGTTTGGCAAGACTCCGAGCAAGTTCTATCAACATACTAGGATGCAATTTACCCACTGCCAGAGATTTAAATTCATTTAAAGTGACTAGTTATTCCTTGATCATAATTCTTCAATCCCACCTCTTTAGCCGAATCATCTCAATTGCCTGATGGCAGTTATATCCTGTACACTGAGATGACCGAGCCAAAATAGTGGGTTCCTTTGTTACCTGTTAGCATTTTGCCATCTTACCTCAATCGCCAATGCATTGCTTATTTTCTTTTGAACATATCTAAAGAAGCTCTTTTTGTCGTTGTTAGCATTATTTGCCAATTCCAGCTCATTCTAAGATTGAGTCTTTCTAGTCTCAATTCTGTAGTGGTAGGATAACCTGAATAGCCTTCCTTGGTGAGCCATACTTCTTTCCAACTTTTGTATTTATGTTGGTCTTTCTCTTTTCGGATTCAGGTATATAAGCATCTAGTTCTAAACTCTGCACCATAGACTAGCGAACATTCTTTCAGCCCCAAGATCCTTCCCCTTCCCAACAGCGTTAAAAATATCTCAAGGTGTTTTCCTCTATTTCTTTGGACGCCACTCAAAAAAAAAATGATTGAGAGTATAAGATGGGCAGCTATATAAATGTTTTGAATAAATAAAAGTACAGCCTAAAACAGATAACAAGATAGTGAATCCAATAAGGCAACCCAGCCACACTGACGAAGTGCTAAGAAAGCAATTATTGTATCTGCTCTCTTTCTAGTGCTCCGACTCTTGATTTGGCAGTATATTTCAAAGTAAAACAAGGTCATAGTAGTTTAGTAACTGGCAAATAAAGCAAGTCCATCCCACTGCATTTGAATGAGTCTGGAATATTTAAGGATTCCTTTGGTTCAGGTATCCTTTTAACACTCCAGCCTCATCTAGGGCAAACTTCTGGTACCACTGCATATGAATGAAGGACTTCAAACTGGCATCTACTACTATCTAGTTAGGCATTTCTTGAGAGTGGTCCACGAAACCAGAGCTAAGTCAGATGTAACCTCTCCTGGGGTTTATCTCACTTCTAAAAATATTTATTTTTCTGCAGAGTTCAGTGGTTTGTTTTTTATTTGCTATGTATACCAAACACCTTTCTTTAAAAAAAATAAAATAAAAATGCATAAATACAAAATCTTTTCAGAGGTTAGTGCAATGGGGAGTAGGTGTTAGAACACCTGGTTTCTTTTCCTGGGTAGAGACTGATTAAAATTAGCAGACGGAGAGAAGATTCCAATCTTGTTTTTCGTTCCCTTTGTCTCCTGTGAGTTTTGTCTTATTTGTTCACGCTGTATATGTTGGCAGAAACATCCTAAACTCTTATTGCCTGCCTCACTCTGGTTTAAGATGGAAAATGTAGCCTAGTCCTACGAATTTGGTTCCTCCCAATGAAGTAGATTATAACTCCCACCATCTCAGCGAGCATAATGGGAAATGCATTCTAATTTTGTGGAAGGCTGTAATCAGTCCTTGCTCTACCCCTTGGCTGAGTCAGCCTGTCTCTCCCACAGAAATGCTAGGGCTTTGATAGAAAACTTCTTCAGTATTTTTATCTTCCACCTAATACTTAAGCCATAGGAGGCTTTTATTAAGATACTTCAAAGATCTTGAATGGAGAAAACCCCACTTCTATGCTAGAGCTGTTCAAATGCCACTTTCTATGGGGCCCCATTGTAAATAAAACATCGGTCTCCTTTCAGAAGTGATCTATCTGTGCCCGGACACTATCACTTCAAGCGGGAGTTATACGTGAATGCTACTCCATGAAAATGAATGAATGAAACTCTTTGCAGAGAGGAATGTGAGAAGAGGAAGACTAATCTAGAATCTTCTCCCTGATATCTTCTCTCTCAACAGTCTGAACAGCTAGAGAGAGTTTGAGTACTTAAATGATAAACAGAGTGTGAGACTACATTTCTGTGGCTGTTGACAGCCTTGCAACCAAATTGTGAATAATAATTCCACTTCCTCACTACCATTTCTAGGAATATCAGAATAACAGAGTTGGAAGGGACCTTGGAGGTCTTCTAGTCCAACCCTCCTGCTCAGGCAGGAAATCCTAGCCCATTTCAGACAAATGGGACAGATTGGACAAATTCAGTTGTCCAATCTCTTCTTCAGAATTTCTACTATTGGAGCATCCACAACTTCTGGAGACAAGTCCTTCCACTGATTGTCTAATTGTCAGAAAATTTCTCCTTGGTTCTAGGTTTCTTCTCTTCTTAATTAGTTTCCTTCCATTGTTTGTCTTGCCTTCTGGTACTGTACTTTAGAACAGGGCTCGCCAACCTTTTGGACCTCGGGGACCACCATACTCATAATTTTAAATCCCAGGGACCACTAACTGGTTCTGTGGGTGTGGCCTAATTTTTGGGTGTGGCTTGGTGGTCATGTGACTGGTTGGGCATGGCTTGTATGTATACATTACAAATATTTATATAAATATTGAATTTTTCATAAAAAAGAGCAACTTTTACCCAAAATTAGGCAAAGCAGGTAGGCAGATTGAGTTGCTCACAGAATCATTCAGTGATCTATCTATCTGCCATCAGCTAGCTCAGTCTGTCACATAAAATTTGCTTGCTGAGAGTGCACTGAGAAACAGAACCTTCCCTCCCAAGGGAGGTTCGGCGGTGCTTAAAAGCAGAGCCGAAGATCTAAAGACTAGCTAGAAAGTCAGAAATCCAACCATTTCCTGCTTCCTAGCTAATCTAAATCTCCTGGCACAGCAGAACAGATGATGGTCAGAAAAAGGAAAAATAGCAATTTAGCAGGCAAGTTTGCAGGGTAAGGAGTGAGTGGGCGGGGAGGGTTTCTGCGGACCATGTGGGCGGCACAGCCTTGTGTTTCTGCGCAGCCTGGATTAATTGCTTTGGGGGGTGATCTGGGGGTGAGATTTCTCTGCGGCCCACCAAAATTTTCTATTTATGGCAACCCCTTAGATATGGGAACACTATTGTATCACCCCTAGTCCTTCTTTTCATTAAACTAGACGTACCCAATTCCAGCAATCATTCTTTATATGTTTTAGCCTCCAGGCTCCTCATAATCTTCATTGCTCTTCTCTGCACTCTTTCCAGAGTCTCAACATCTTTTTAAAATCATGGCGACCAAAACTGGGTACAGTATTCCAAACGTGGTCTTACCAAGGCATTATAAAGTGGTATCAACACTTCATGTGATCTTGATCCTATCGCTCTGTTCATGCAGCCTAGGACTGCACTGGCTAGGAAAGTTTGTTAATTTTCCTTCAGTCCTCTGCCTTGTGCCTTTAACTATTTGGTCACACTTTGTTTTTAACCTGGGAGGCATTATTAAAATAGTTTCCTCAACCCTGTTCACACTTTATCATCCAGATGCAGCTGGGAAGATACTAGCCTGGGGAGTATTGGGCTAACATCCTGTGAAAGGTTAGCCAATTCATCCAGCCTTAGGTAACCTCAGTTCCCAGTGGCTGAGAGACACCAGTCACAGCTTGCTAGGCCCACTTTGGCTGCTAAGTCACTGGAGCTCTGCCCAGGTAGAATTGGTGCTTGACAATTCCAGCTGGCATATCCCCACCACTAGGTTCTAGTATTTGCCCAGCTGGATGCCCATCAATACTGCATTCCAGTGTCATTAGCAATAATGAGTAAGACTTATTTACTGTCACTATGATATATCAAGAATGTATTTCTTGACTGTCATATAAAGTTCATTCAAGTACTTGACAGAGACTCTGCCCTGGGCTTGTATTATTATGGGTGCAATACGGAATGTGGCTATATGAATATTAAGAGCATCTATTATATTGGGTAGTTATGGTGATATTATTAACTGCTTAACGATTCAGATTGAAATGTATTTATTTATATTGTGTCATCATCATCATCTTCGTCATCATCATCATTAATAACTCAAGGCAGTGAACCCGCAATACTCCTTCCTCCTCTTATTTTCCCCATAACAAACCTGTGAGATGAGTTGGGCTGAGAGCAAGTGACTGACCCAGCTGGCTTCCACACCTTAGGCAGGACTAGAACTCATGGTCTTCTGGTTTCTTAGCCTCTCATGTTTTAATCATTAAACAAACAAAAAAAGTGGGCTCATCAGATACCGACATAGACTCCTCATAAAAGATTTCTTGCTTCTTCCAATCTTAAGATTTTGGGCTCACTATATATTATGGAAAGAAATATCTTATCTGTAAATATCTTTAAGTAGCCAAGCATTCTCTCTCAACCCAATCTATCTCACAGGTAGATTGGAAGTTGTTATGGGAATAAAACAAAGATTAATCTCCTTGTATGTTGCCTTCAGTACTCTGAGAAAAGATGACATAAAATGAGATAGTAATATTGCTTTTTCCCCCTGTCTTGTGCCATTTTGAAAGAATTTTTACACACTTGCTAGAGGGGTGAAACACTCACCATTTTTTACAGTGGTAGTCTAAAGCAGTAATTTAGTTTTCTCAAATGACAAACCTAGCTGGTTATCTCCCACCAATCCTTTATGAATGAAAGCAAATGCTTATTACAATCGCTGGTGTTCCCCTTTGTGTACTGTTCTTTGCTTGTGGGGTTATGTGGCTGAGTTCTTGGAAATTAGAGAAGTGTGAAGGATTCCTCTCTTAAAGGTGAGGTTTTTACTTCTTCCAATTCTTGACTCCATTAGGCAAACCAATAATATGTCGATAAGTAAATTTTAATTAACATATAATACACTGAACTGACATATGTTTTATTGATTCAAGCATTTGAGGATGGGGAGACTATCCCATATTTTCAACAGAGATTGGTGGGTTGGAAGGGAACCACTTGATGACAATGGGTAGAGAGGATATGAAAGAGGGCTAAGAGCACAGCAAAAGTCTTCTGAATGGTGGAATTCTTTGCATATTATTGCATCAACACTGAAATATGTTAAAGATCTAAGAGGATGCTTCTCTCAGGAAGCTAAAGGGCTTACTGAAGTGACGGGAGCAATTTGAGCTCAGTTTGGACACACATGCAAATTTTACTAGATCTCAACCTGAGGACACAAAGAAAATGTCATATGGGTTGCTATTATCCCCAAATAACTGTTTTGGCACTGGAATTAATTGCAGCTGCAACATTCTATGTCCACTCACAATTACTTTAACGAAAATAGCAGGAAATTGGAGACAAGATGGACTAGAGGAATTTGTGTAACTGAGATTATAGATGGTTTGGAATGCAGGATTAATAAGGAAATATTGAAGAAGCTTAGAGAAAGAAATTCATCCAAATGATAACTATTTTTAAATATTTGAAAGTACATAGAAAAGAATGGAGAAATAGGTTTAAGCAGGAGGAAGGTAGATTTAAGTCAACTATTAGGGGAAATGCGATGGGTATTGAACAATTTAATTGTATGTCTGGGATTATAATGGAACTTTTAGCCAGCGTATAAAAAGTCACATAATTGTCTTCATGTATAACTTTTAGAACTGGGGTAAATAAATGCCAGTCAAATAGAATGGATTGGATTAAGATTGAGTATGTCTAGTTAGTAAAACAACAAACACCGTGGGCCGAAAGATCACAGCAATTTTGCATTTGATAAAGTGGACTATAATTCTCAAAAGCTTATCCTATGACAAACATATTAAATGTGCCAAAAGATTTAATGGTTACCATAAAGTGTATATTATTCACCTATACTTGAACAACGATCAAAGCAAAAAGGGGGTCTTTTGAAGTTCCTTTCCTTCCTTGATTCTGTTAAGCTATTTGAAAGAAGAGTTGGGATGGGGGGGGAGGATTTCGTAGATCTGAGCTGCCTGAGCTATGGACAATTTAGAGAAAGAAAGGAAGAAAATGTTATTAGTTATTAAGTTAGGAAAGCTGCAATTTAACAGACACCAAGTGCCATACTTTTTCTCCTTTGCATCAAAAGGAGGCTACTGGAAGTTAATGTACGCATGAGAGCAAACTGTGGAGTGTTTTGATTTACTTATTTATCTAATTTATTTAGCTGCTCACCTCACCAAAAGCATGACTTAGAAGAGCTGATGTATGTTGGAGTTAAGCAGGGCCTGGGCACTTGCTGCCCTTGCCCCAATTTCAAAAGCCTTCTGGAAATAATAATTTCATGTTCTGGTTAGACAGATCTCTCCCTCTAGGCAGCCAACCCAGAGAAAGAAAGAGATGGGAAAACTACTGCAAAAAGTTTTCCAGGTAGGGCTTTAATTCTGCATGGGATTGGCATTGTGGCTTTGGACAATTTCTCCACAGGGAAAGTGGCCCTAGACTGAAAATTGGGTTCCTACCCTGGACTAGACCAAGTTTTGTGTCAGCCTCTTCTATTTGTAACTTTCCATAAATCTTGCCCAAAGTAGACAGAAAACAATGTGAACAAAAGAAAACAAACACATACTACTCAAAATAACCACATATGATTGGGGTGAATTAGACTCATCTTCAATACTACGGGTAGCTGATTAAACAGCTACATTTTCTGAAAATCACATGTTGATGCTAATTCACTGCTGAATTCATGCACTGAGCTAAGCCAAAATGCCCTTTCCATCTTGGTTTTGATTTAGGACATTTGTAAACATAGTCCACTGTGGCACACATTTTTTAAGTTTCAAAGAGATAGGGACCTATGCTCTGCTCCAGAGTACAGTACAACTGGTGACAGCACCTTGCCAATCTTGGCAAAAAAATTAAGTATGGCATGTTTGGTTAGCATTAGGATAGGAAAACCTTGGGAGATCCCAGCTCTTGAGACTAGAGTAGGATGTTGAAAGAAGATCCCAGGAGAAGGCAATGGTGTAGTAATTTAGGATTGAAATAGATCTGTGCAAAACCTATCCCTCCCTTTTAGTAAAACACAGCCTGGGGGAACTGAACAAACTTCCCCAATCTGGATAAGGATTATAGGATTGTAGTCCACATATTCGGAAGACTCAGGGAAGACTAGAAAGAGAATGGCCTTTGCTGGGGCATCTGATTATTCTCACTTATGTCAGTTCTTCTTCCCAATAGCCCAGTGCGTACTGCTTAGGTGTGAATCTTCATGCTCCCAATTCTTTGCTCCTTCCATAGCCAGACATGTACAAGTCACCACTGGTATGCCTGTTTCTCTTTTGGCAGGTATTAGGGCTTGTGATTCCATGCTGCACTATTTTCCAATCTCAACGACAACCAAACTCTGCAAGAAGCAGCTGAGCGTTACTAATTTAATATGCCCCTGTCGACTGAGTTTACCTGCTAATTATTTGATGGAACTTTTAAACTGATATACAAGCATATTCTTTAATTCATTGTTTAGCTTGGCTCCAGAATTCTCTGCTAGCCTGAGTGGTTTCCCCATGATTACAGAATGCTGGACTTGTTTCGAATCCAAAATTTTAATAGTCTCGGGCTAACCCCTTGAGCTCTAGCAAATAGCCAGTTGTTTCTGTTTAATCAGCCACAGAGCAAAATATGTGAAATTTATTCAACTTCCTCTTTTCTAGAGATTTGGGAAGGTGTGTTCATGAGACCAACTCAATCCTGATTGGTCTGTGGCAGATTCAAGAGGAAGTGATTTTATCTTAGAAAGCATTAATCATCCAATGTATTCATCAGCCAACCAGCCTCTTCAAAATATTCCCCATCCACCATCCATCAAGATAATACATTTCATTAGCTGGCCAAGAAAACAAGTTGCATTACGATAAAACAGCTGAATGATGTTAACAGTTGCTAACAGAAAAGGTTCACAAACCCATGCTGAAAATATTTGGGATTGCTCAAATTCATGATTCAAGGCTTTGAAGGAGGAGGAATGTTTCAGCAAAAATGAAAGAAAGGATTAGAATATATGGCTGAAGCGAACTTAAAACAGATAAAAGACACAGAGTGGAATACTGCTGCCTTATTGCTATTGTCTTATGGTTGCCAAGTGAGCAAAAAAAAAAAAAAAAAAAGGCCCGCTCTTGTACCTTTTGTAACACCTTGGTCTACAGATCAGCACAAGAACTTTCTTATGGCATGCAGATAAGCCCTGGGCTTTTCTGATGTCTGTAAATGAAGCTGTATTATATGTATTTGGTGTGGGGGAGTGGGAGATTGGTAACCTATTATCTCACCATTCCCTCTGCCGGCTCCATCTGTCAGATCTTAGGCAAAACTGTTTTTCCACACTGACATTTTTAAATGCTCCCTGCAGTAAACAAATCTGCACATGAATTTGTTCAGATGTATTGTTTCAGTATAGCATATTAATCACACTTTTAACTGGATCACTGGGATTTGACCAAGATCATAATACCTAGGACTGCATGACTGCAGGAAATAACCCATTACTTGTGTAAATAATGTAATTCTCAACTTCAGTCTGGTACAGTTAAAAGAGAGCCCATGATGGGATGCAACACCACCTGAAACCCTTGCACTCGAGGCTATCTGGAGATTTGTACTTTAGCGATGAAGCCACAGTCCAGAGGAAACCCTGGAAACATCTTTTTGGGCTTCAGTGCCAATGCATGGCTTGCAGGTCCCTGGGTGATCTTGAGGCTAGTCACACTCTCTTATCCCTCAGAATTGTCTTGAGAGTGAAAAGGGAGGAACCCTATCCCTCAGTGGAGTCCATTGGTGGAAAAACAGAATTAAAACAACCTTTGGTATAAGACCGAATGGCTCAATCCAAGCAAATAGCCACACATAAAGGTGGCTTTAGAAATCTCTTTAGAAATCTTAGGCATCAGTGACACCAATGTCATGCATTCATTTTAAGCATGCTCCTTTCTCACTATGCGGAGGGCTGGAAAGGGACTCGTATCTATTCCTAGCTTCCTGGGATGCGCTTCTCTCTCACGCGTGCGATCCATTGGACCGGCTTTCACAGCGACCTTCAAACAAACCTGCCTCAAACGCGGAAAACGGACGACGACGCTTGGTCCGTTAAAAAGCGTTAGTCCGGACTGTCTTTCAATCCCCTTTCTGCTCCCGGGCAGAGGTCCGGGGGAAGCTGGGCAGGATCAGACGCCCCTGTTCCTAATTCCGCGCCCCCGCATCTCCTCACACACAACGCCATTACAACAGCCCCACGGCCGCCGCCTCAGGTTTTCCTCTCGGCGGAGTTCGCGCCAAAACTGTCCTCGTTTAGGAAGAAGCGCTATCAACGACGCGATTATGGCTTTAATTACCTGCTGTCGGCGGGGACCAGGAAGGTTGTAAAGTGCGCTAAAAATCTTTCGTTGTAATGGAGTGCTGGTCCCGCGGCGCGGACTCGATTTACAAGGCTCCAGATGGCATCTTTAACTCCATCGTCAAATTTCCTACGTTCCTAAAAAGGGCCCCCCGGGAGAAGACGGATCGGCTCTGAGGGAGAAGAAGTGGAGTGGCGGAGAGCGGGGGTCGGTGGGTGGGCGAGAAGAGCTGGCTTGGCTTAACATGAAGCGAAGGAGGTGGGGGTGGGTATAGACGGCACCCCACGGAAACGATTAGAGAAGGCCAGGGAAGCAGCGCCCTTCCGTTCTCAAACCGGCCTGTATGGAAGCCATTTTGTTTCACCTTGAAGAAGGGCTACAACATGGGTCCCCAAACTTGGCAACTTTTAAGACTTGTGGACTTCAACTCCCAAGAATTCTTCAGCCAGCTAAGCTATGTTGGATGGAGAATTCTGGGAGTGGAAGTCCACAAGTCTTAAAAGTTGCCAAGTTTGGGGGCCTCTGGGCTACAACCATCTTGTTGGTTTTTAAAAATGTTTTACCTCCTGGGTTGAGTCCTTGCGATCGGAGTAGGTAGTCGAGTAGTCACTACGAGGCTTCCCTGTGAAGCAGAACTGCCTCAAGGCATTCTGCTCCCAGGGGGAAAAAAAAAAAAAAAACAACTTCACCCCCTTCATAGCAAGAGAATAAAGCAATAAGTTAAATGAATGCATTGCCCTTTCATGCTGCTCAAACTGGATCAGGAGAGTTGCTGTGCCAGACCCTACCTGGAAAAGGTAGACTGTAGATCTGGGAGAGATTCCTTTAATGTACTAGAGGGGGGTGTAAGAAGAAAGACTTGATCAAATTCTGTGGCAGTAAATCTAAAGGGTTCATCCCAGAGAGATGGGAGGGAGGGGTACAGACTACTATTCTTCACCTGAAGTGGGACATGGTTCTTGGCTACCCAATTCAGATTGGTTGCCAGAACCAATATCCCAAACTCTGGGAATTTAGATGTCCTTCTCTTCATCCTCTAAAAGCCTAGCTAAACTCAAGAGGAAGCTTTCCCATGGTTCACGAGTTGCATGATAATGACAGTATTTTGTTATTTATGTGGGTTGTGCTCACTTTATATTAACAACGCAAGAGAAATAGGGCTAAAATTAGAAAGTTTTGCAAAGCTGAAAACCAGAACTGACAAAATACTTTGTCAAAGCAATGCATTGCAATGTGAGACATCCCTGTATTTGGTCAATACATATATGCTATCTGGAGACATGAGCATGTAGTACAGCAGCACAACACAATAATATATTTGTGTGCACATCTGTGGGTACAAAGAAGTACAGACTATTTAGTTCTGCCTCAGACAGATTTCCTCCCAGTCTATTTTAATTCTGTAAATACAGGCATAGTCTCATATTCAAATAATTTATAGGACACTAGTCCATATATTAGAAGTTCTGTGCAGCTCAAAAACCTGCATATTGTCATACCAAGAGAAAGTGGCTAGGAACAATGTACTGCCCTGACTGTTTTGCAAGATGTTTTGAGGGTCAGTGAACAAAGAAGCAATAATACCATCTCTGATGCTATAGCTGCATCATGGTTTGTGGAGACTGGCTCTGCATTTGTTTTTATGTATCTCCATGCTCAAAGTTTTGAATAGTTAAATTCTTATATTAATGCATTAATTGTAAGTCACTAGTTTCAAAAAACATTGGCATCTTATGTATATCATTATTTAACTTTATAAACAAATAAGCTACAATTGCTGAGAATTCACAGTAATATTTAAAATTAGTAGTTTTGTTATTTTTCACACCTTCAAATTTCAATTAATAACAAATGAAGATTTCCCAGCTCAGTGCTGTCTTTATGGAAACCAGAAACAAGAAAGGAGGGAGGAAATGGTTGAGGACATTTATCATCTAAGGCTACAGAATCAGGGCTGCAAAATTCTGGATGGCCACAAGATGGCAGCAAAGATATTCAGAAAATTCTTTACCAGCATCTAGTGGTAGTCCTGGTTTTCAAAGCCCAGAAAGCAGCTTTAGCATCTCTTTAAATATCAAATGGCAATAATATTCATCTGAAATCTGAAGATGGAAGCCATTATTGAGGAGACCTACTTTACAATGTTGTTGTCAGGATAAGTAAAATAAAGACATGTGCTGATGCAAATTATGACTGCTAAATGGGAAGCATAGAATAGTTCATTTGCTTCAAATAGAGATTATAATTAAATCAACAAATTAATCTCCAAAAAAACCACCATCATCTTTAATTATTAGAATTGAAGTCTTTCCTTAAAGCTATTAGATATAATAAGTTGAAACAATAGAATTACAACTACAAATACAGTTTAATCATTTTAAAACAACTGACAAGCATCTGGCGATGCAACTTCCACGGTCTCTGCTTTTACTTTTAATTTTGCAAATACGTATGTGCAATAAAACACACTTTTTGAGTCCATGCCAATAAGCTGTTATTTATTTAAAATTTACATTGATGTTTTCCATATGGACTTTTTCCAGAATTAGATGTAATAATAGGTCAAGCATGGATCTTAAATTGTGCTGTGACTTGTCCTCGGAATGCCTTTTAATCCAAAGAACACAAATTATGAGAAACAGATTGTTTCTGCAAGTGTTCCAGCCTTCTGCTAATGTTCAGGATTCTTCAGGGTCTGAAGTCCAGAAAAAGCTTGGGGGGGTGGATGGGCGGTTCTGTTTAGAGACTAGATCCCCATCCCATCCCAACTGTACTTTTAGTTTCTGAAATATAGGATAGCACACACATCCGTCTTTCAGAGTCAAAAGCAGAGTCTCAATTCAGAAGAAGCAAGACGGGTCCATCAAACCCGCCTCTTCACCTGAAGATAGATGTCCTTCCTTCCTTCCTTCCTTCCTTCCTTCCTTCCTTCCTTCCTTCCTTCCTTCCTTCCTTCCTTCCTTCCTTCCTCATCATTCTTCTTCCACCTGACACTTCAGATCGCTAATAGATTCTCCCATATTTGTTAGGGGGCAATTAATTAAAGCGTTTCTCTAGCAGGGAAGAAAGAACGCCATGGGTGACGAAGAAAGTGTTCCTGAGGGAGCCGTGTCCAGGGAAGGAGAGAAGAAATAGCCTTGGGCCTCAATGGGAGGTTGTGTGGCTGAGCAAAAAGGCTTCACAGTTCCGTCGTCTCCTTTTCTTCCTGCCTGTGCACAGGATAAGGGTCGCGTTAGTACCACGAGGGAAAGGAGCTACTTGGATTCCCCTCCCTTCCCCTCTTCCTCCTCACAGGTGGTATAGGAATTTTGCTGAGTCTCATGTTGCCAGCAACCTGCTAGACTCTCTGGTTGATTTTAAACATTGTTGGAAATCAACCTGGTCGTGGTGGGGAGGCAGTTCAGCAAATGTGCACGAGGCGCATGGGAAGAGGATGGAGTGGGCAGCCCTGAAGAGGAACAGGAGAAAGTAAAGTGAAGTCAGTTTCGGAAGCTGGGACCCGATGCTCCGTTGATGGGGTCCTTGTTTTTCTTCCTCATTTCACGCTGTGAAGTACCGGGATCGGGTCTTGGGGGGCAGCAGACCAAAATAGTATCTATTGGGATGGCCCTGGTTCAGGCAATCAACTGCACTTGCAAGGGGAGAAGAGAAGGTTAGAGGATAAGTGGCAGGGCTGTGCGCCTCTGTTTCTGATCTCTTACTACGTTTTTGCTGCCGCCCACCCTTCCCCAAAGGCTCTCTCCGCCTGTGATTGACACCACTTAAAGTCTTGGAGCAGCAGGAAGCCTAAATGCTGTAGGCTGCTCTCTCCTCCCTTTGTGTGCTTTCAAGCAGAAAGCCATGTGCCAACAGGGTGTGGGACAGCCACGTGCCCGTCTAGACGGAGAGCCATTTGTTCTCAAGGGGTGGAGGGGGGAGGGGGAGGGAGAAAGAGAAGAGAAAGTGAGCTGGATGTGTGCCGTGCTGGTAGAAGTGATAATCCCTGCTCATCTTCCAGTTGCATCAAGGACTCCCTTTTCTGAAAGAGTTGGCATGGTGGAAGGAGCACACCAAGAAGTGGGCCAGAGCAGATGGACTTAGGGCCTGTTCAAGCCTTGGCTTCTTTGTTGTGAAGGGGTCATCAAAAGAGAGCAGATTGTTGGCTATTTAAATCATCACATTATACTGCCAGCCTGGAGGAAAAAATGAATGTTCTGCCACGAGTGCCAAAATAACTCGATTGGCCTGTCTTTCAAACTTGGGAAAGTGTCCATACTTCAGCAATGTATCCAGGCAGCAGTCTCTAGCCCAAAAAGTTCAGCATCTTCCTAAATATTTCATATATATATATATATATATATATTTTAAGTTTTCGCGGGTACTTACATGAATGCAGTTTAGCTTCCTTCGGGTATTATCCCACGTCATTGCAGTGCTTTCAAAGTTGTAGCAACGTTTCAGCAGAGTCTCATCTGCCATCATCAGGCTTCTGTATTGAGTTCGTATGTGGGTCAGGCTATCACATACGAACTCAATACAGAAGCCTGATGATGGCAGATGAGATTCTGCTGAAACGTTGCTACAACTTTAAAAGCACAACTACAATGACGTGGGATAATACCCAAAGGAAGATGAACAGCACACATGTAAGTACCCACAAAAACTTAAATAAATAAACAAACACACACACACACCACACTTCTCATGGGACTAGGAAAAACTAGGATGTGTGTCTAAGAATCCACCCTGAAAATGCTTGATGTATTCCTTCCCATCAAGGTTTACCCACACTCATACAAATATCCACATACACCATGGCAAAGAGAAAGTTCTGCAATATGTAAGGCAAGCTGCTGATAACAAGAGAGGATAGAATCGAATCTGGTAGAACCTTTTCTAACCTACAGAATTCATTAAAAAATATAAACTGTGGTCAGCTGCAGTTCACTTCATCAAATGAATCTTGAGTTAGTAGGAAAAAAGATCCCTATTTTTTGCCACAGTAGATTTAACATGATTGTTCTTCTAAAATATGGAGGGGGGGGGTGGAGAAAGTTCACCATCTTCCTATGGACAGGAGAGTCAGGGGTCTTTCTAGAAAAGAACAATAGTGAATGCAGACTGATAAACGTGTAAACCCATGAAATGTCTGTGCCAGAGAAGAAGAGGTAGCCCAAAATCAGCACTTCCCTGAGTTGGACCTGGGAGGGGATTTTAGCATTTCAGCCCAGCAATAAAATATTTATGGCTGGCACCAATCTCAGATCTTACATGTTATCAAATATTCTGTGGGGCCACATTTCTGCTTAGAGTTGTTTTAAAACCTTATGTCAGTGTCGCCTCCAATTTTCAACTCTCCATATCTGTTCCCTACATTCCTGCTCCCTCATCAAATAGTGTAGTAATCTTTCGGGCAATGCTACATTCTTTTTTTCTCATCCTTATATAGATTTTGAGTTTTCCCTTTTCTTGTATATGTATGATTACGGTAGTGGGAGGGTGGTCTAATTGAGATCTCTTCATTATATTGATCAATCTTTTCATTTGTTTCCTGCGTCATTACAGAAAAGAAACCTTTTAAACTTTAAGTCACTAGTTGTTCTTTTGAATAGGCAGTTTGTGTCATCAGAATTTGTCCCTTTTCCCCAATTTTTCTTGAATTTTAGATGCTATATATTCAGGAGCCTGCTTCTATCTCACCCACGTTCTGTTTAGCAGTTCATGTGCAATCCATATGGGGATTCCCCCCCCCCCCAGAAGATGAATATCAATTATGGGCATTATTATAGAGAGTATTCTTTTGTTTATATCTTAACATTCTCACTCATGCTTTAACATTTAGATGCTAACAGTTTGAATCAAGCCCATAGGGAGATGGCTTGGATGCTCTACCTGGTGTTCAGCCAGCAGGCCAAAGCTATAACCTAGCGGGACATTCCTTCTGTGTGTTCTTGGCTAAGCTTACTATACATGTTCAGTTGGATGCTTCTGTTGTCACTGGAGTTGAGTTCTGCACTGGGGATCTAGAGACTTCAGCCAGCCATTTAGTGGACAATAATCCAATCACAGGAATACACATTGTAGAGCTATATGCTGCTAGACCCAATGAGTCTGTTGGGGGCAATTGCCCTCCAGTTAATATTCCTGACTTTTTTTTTTAGAGCAGATAGGTTTTGTCTTCTTTTGTCAATAAATTCAGAGTATAATTGAAAGACATGGAGTCTGAAAAAGAGGGTGCATCAAAGGGAATACCACATTGTAGAAGCAGTTCCTTTGCCAAGTTCAGTTCAGTTATGGGGACAGAGATGTTCTGACTCACAGAGAATTTGTATGTGGTCAGGGCAGAGCTGTGTCAGCACCATGGACAGATCATCGAAGGATGCCAAACGGACGGACAAAATTTGAATTTTTGAATTTTTCCCAGCTAAAATGTGCCCATATATGTGTCTTCAACTTCCAAAATTCTTCAATCTACATATGAGAATTTTAGGAATTTCTGAAGCATTCGTAATGGAGAAGGCTGCCATGTCTTTAACTTATTTCGCTGTTACTTGGGCAGCCTTTTCCAGTTTAATGTCTCTAGATGTCCTGGTTTATAGCTTCTATTATCCTCAGCAATCTCCTGTTGGCTGGGAAAGGTAGAGTTAATTGTTCCACACATCTGAAGGATAATACAATTGGGTCACCTGCTGTAGAACAATGTTGAGGGTAGACAGCGCTGGGTGTACCACATAACAAAATGCTATTGGTTTTTTAAAAAATATTGTGTGTTGCAATTCACTGGAAATCAGAAAGCAAGCAAGAAAAGCACTGAAGAAGCCTTACTGAGCACTTCAGAAGAAACGATGCTCTGCAAACCCTTTCACACTCTGTTGCCCATGGCAGGAGAGTGCCAAGGTCTCTTTTCCCCAACTGGGGAAATCATCATCTTAAGCAGTCAAGGGTGATTTTAAGAGAGAACCAAGTGTTACATCATGTAAGAATTATAGGGAGAAAGAGATGTTTCAAGGAAGAACTCTAGTAACAAGGAATTTTAGAAAAGCATTTCTGTGCCTATAATTATTTGAATTCTGCATGTGTGTGGTCCTTCTCTAGGAGGGCATAAATTGAGGTTGAGCATAGAAAATAGCATCCCGGAAGCCATGGTTTTCATTTGTGAAAAGAAAAAAATCAAGTGACTGCATATAAACTGGAAAAAAAATAAGTAAATTTCTAATCCCTTTAAACTATGGGAAAACTCTGGACAACTCTCAGGAATCAGAAGGTGGTTTATAAGCTCTCTGGTCATCAAAGATATCCTTCCATAACAACTCAAGACAAACAGGGACAAAATGAATTACGCAGAGTAAGTAATAATGGAAATTTACCTGGTTTGCATAACTGATACCGGCTGCCAAACTCAGCCTTTTGTGACATAGAGTTAGAATTTATGTGGCATGGAATGGCATGTTTGTGTCCTCCCACCCATTTTTCTCTTCTATATAGGCTGAATGCATAGGCTTATGTTTAACTCTAGAGTAGACTGATTAACTTGTTGTTTGTCTTTATGCAATTTAGAATATGCCCTACTGCCCAGAAAGTCTCTCATGGGAAATTAAGAATAACTGCTACTTTGCTTAGATCAGTGGTCACCAACTGGTGGGCCGAGAGAAAATTTTGGTGGGCCGCAGAGAAATCTCACCTCCAGAACATCACCACCCTGAAGCAATTAATCCAGGCTGTGCAGAAACACAAGGCTGCACTGTCCACATGGCCCGCAGGAACACTCCCCACCCACTCACTCCTTACCCTGCAAACTTGCCTGCTAAAATTGCTATTTTTCCTTTTTCCAACCATTATCTGTTCTGCTGTGCTGAGGGATTTAGATTAGCTAGGAAGCAGGAAATGGATGGATTTCTTGCTTTCTGGCTAGTCTTTAGATCTTTGGCTCTGCGTTTAAGCACAGCTGATCCTCCCTTAGGATTGAAGGTTCTGTTGTTCAGTGCAGGCTCACAGCAAACAAATTTGAGAGACTGAGCCAGCCAATGACAGATAGATTACTGAATAATTCTGTGAGCAACTCAAGCTGCCTACCTGCTTTGCCTGATTTTGGGTAAAAGTTGCTCTTTTTTTATAAAAAATTCAATATTTATATAAATATTTATAATATTTACATACAAGCCATACCTAGCCAGTCACATGACCACCAAGCAACACCCACAAATTAGCCCACAGAACCGATTAGTGGTCCCTGGGATTTAAAATTATGAGTTTGGTGGTCCCTGAGGTCCAAAAGGTTGGCGAGCCCTGGTTTAGATGGCCTTGCAACCTGGTGATATCTTCTTTCTAGAGTTGAGTAATAGCATGTGTCATCAGGAGTATGTTTAAGAGCCAAAATTTCTTCTTTGTCCCTTCCATTCGGTTCCTTACCCATCCCTTTGAAAGCTGGATCATGAGATATGGATGATCCTAACATTTCCTTCCATCCTGTATATCAAAGGTAGCAAACAAGGAATAGCCTTCTGTTCATAAATGGGACATTCCCACAGTGCTTAATTAGGCTCAACAGTGGAAGACAGCAGTGGGTGTTCCAGGCCTGATCTCTTGTTAGAAGTTTGAAAGGACAACAACTGGAGTGATTGATGACCACGTGTCATGGTCTGAAAAGTCTGGAGGTAATCCTACTGCCATTTATATTGCAGGCAGGCTTTGGGGAAGTCAGAGGGGTATTTTTGCCTTCAAATAAATAATAACACCAGAGCTTTTCTGGTTCCATTCTTAGACAGAAATCGAGGTGTTTAGACACATGGACAGTCTTTAGCAAACCAGGAAAATCTGCACTTTGATTTTTGAATGAGTGAACAGTGTGATGTCTTAATCAAAACAATGACACATTTCCATATCAACGCAATTTGCTCAGGTCTCAGGGCAGCTTCTCTTTGTTGAACACATGTGCCAATATCACCATAGCAGAGCACAACATTGGCAGGAGAAACAAAGGCTCTGTCTTCTTGGCCAGCTTGGAGTTCCATGCAAAACATCATAACTGGATGTTGCTTCTAGCAGAAACCGCCTGACAAATGGCCTGTGTCAGACTCTCTTAGCTATGTGTGCCAATGTTGTCACTAAAGTAGATATGCTTACCCTGGGATCCTGATCTCACCGTTCAGTGCAAAGTCCAACATGATGCTCTCAGAAGCCTCACAGTCTTCCTCTGTTGAAGAAATCTGAATCTTGTTCGGATTTGCTTAGAAAAAGTTCCAGAATTTTTGTTCCTGGTGACCTTAAGCTACACATACAAATAGCTTTTATTATATACAGCGCTAAGAGGATTGGAACCAGTTGGTTGAAGTTTGTTTGTGATTCTTTAAAAAAAATTGCTCCCTGAGCAGGACTTGGAATCCATGGTCAGGGAATATATAGCGCTTGTTATATTCATTTTTGCTGCTTTCTTTCTACTCCCCTTTGGTGAAGAAGTGTGTTGGTGAGCTCTTCTGCTCTTATCGGATCAGTGAGAGACTTCGTATAGTGACTTTTCATGGACACTGAATTATCTAGATAGAAAGAAAGAGCCAGCTCTGACAATGTTTCCATTTGGGGCCATGGTACAGGTGAGAGTTTTTGGACAAAGGAAGAATTCTGTACATCGATTGAAGACCATATTTACTGCCTGAATTTTAAGTGGATAATTCAGAGGTCACTTTTGGATGGAAAAAAGAAAATAAAAGAAAGATCACCATTCTTGAGCACCAGTGTCTTTGGAGAAACATTATATGTGCAGTATGCTTGCCCTTGTTGCTAAAGTTAGCGCAGTTTTAGATCTATTTATATACAAGGTCTATACCTGGGATCACTATCTTTGTAGTAAACTGAGACAAAGAGACTCTGTACTGCTGCTGATTGAAAAATCTTTCCCCAGCTTTTCCCCTGCCCCCAAACGGTTTGGACTACAATTCTCAGAACATTGAGCCAGTTAACAGGCTAATAAGTGATCCTGCATCACAAATAGATGTAGGAAGAGCAGCCTATTCTCTTAGGCTGTACTGTCGAGAGAGCTGAAACCAAGGGATGAAGGCCTGTGGATCTTGTTTTCAGTTGTTCACGAACATTATTCAGGAGTGTCGACATTATTATGTTGCATTTGTAAAATCCTATCAGCATAGTTTGGTGGAATTTAGTCAGGGAGCGGAACAAAGTGATGCTGTGACTGGATCACAGACGTTCATATCTCTCATCTCTATTTTTTCTCAGCAGAAGCTTTTTTAAAATCCCCTGACATTGGAGAGTTAAGGCCCTGTCCCACTGCACTTACAGATGCAAAGAGGATGTAAAATGTTAAAAAAAGCTTGCCATCCGTTGGAAAACGCTATGCATCTGTTGTGTAAGCCCATGTCACACTGAACCAACGGATGCAAAGAGGATGTAAAATGGACAAAAAACCTTGCCATCCGTTCGAAAACGCGATATACTCACTGCCTCCGTTTGGCTTCCTCTCTATCTGTCCAGCATCCGTTTATGGACATTTCATCCGCTCCAAACGTTTTGGGCTGCCTAAAACTTTTGCACGGAAAATGTATCCAGTTCGTCCGTTCTGCATCCGCTACGCATCCGTTACGCATCCGCAATATCCGCTAGGCATCCGCTACGCATCCACGCAACTCCATCCTCCCGGACGTGGGGAGGAAGTGGAACGGACACAGAACGGATGCAGAACGGATGCAGAACGGAAACAAAGCGTTTAAAACGGAAAAAACGTTCGCAGAGGGGACCTATCTCAGATATTAAGGATGTCTAGAGGATGCCTAGAGGATGCCTAGAGGATGCAAAGGGACACCTATACTGCCTATAAAAAGGGGGAGCAACTCATCTGCATCTCACTTTCAGACCAGCAGCCCAGCTGTGCAGACCTCTGCAGCCTTCATCTGACTCTTGCTCTTCCACAGCATCCAGTCATGTCAACCGTGGATCATACCACAGTCCTTTTGGCAGCCACCATCCTTCTGCAACAGTACGAAGCCATCTACAGGCTCTGTGAACTCTACTATGGGAAGAAAAAGAGGCGGCCAAGAAGCGTCTGGGTACGAAAATGGATCGGGAGAAGAGCAGAGTACGGACTGTACAACAAGCTGATGGTGGAGCTCAGGATCGAAGACACTTGGGCGTTCCAGAACTTCATGAGGATGCCTCCAGCCATGTTTGATGAAGTTGTGCAGCGCCTGACACCCAGGTTGACCAAGGGAAACATCAACTTCCGGCCCAGCCTGGACCCTGGGCTCAAGGTGGCACTCACTCTGTGCCACCTGGCTTCAGGGACCACCTACAGAAGCATGCAGTACGGCTGGAGGGTGCCACACAACACCATCAGCATTGTGGTCAGAGAAGTGGTGCAGGCCATCATCGAAGAATACAAGGAGGAGCTCCTCCAGTGCCCCTCCACTGAAGAAGGATGGAAGAAAGTTGCAGAGCAGTGGTATCAGAGGTGGAACTTCCCCCACACCGTTGGAGCCATAGATGGCAAGCACGTGGCCTGCAAAGCTCCAGCAAGTCGGGATCCACTTATTTCAACTACAAGGCCTTCTTCAGCATCGTCTTCTTCGCCATGGTCGATGCTGACTACAAGTTCATGTACATCAATGCTTCAGGCTACGGCTCATCTTCAGATGCCCAGGTATACAACGCCAGTCACCTCAAGGAGGGGCTGGAAGGCAACCTCATTGTGGGCTTCCCAGATCCAGACCCCCTGCCCAACGACACGCAAGATGTGCCCTACTTCATCGTGGGGAATGACGCCTTCTCCCTCAGAACCTACCTCATGAAGCCATACACTTCCAGACTCCTGACCCGTGAAGAGAGGATCTTCAACTACAGGCTGTCCAGGGCAAGGCGAGTGGTGGAGAACGCCTTTGGCATCCTGGCCAACAGGTTCCAGGTACTTCTCACCACCATGCAGCATCGCCCACAGACCGTGAGGAGGATCGTGGAAGCTTGCTGCATCCTGCACAATCTCATGAGCACCCGCTACCCAGTCTTGCAGAACAGGCTCGTGGACAAGGCAATGGGGACATGGAGCCTGGGGAATGGAGGCAAGGGCGAAACCTGATCGACACTCAGAATGTGCAAGGCCACAACAGAGCCTCACGGGAAGGGAAGAAGCAGCGCAACCTCCTGAGACGCTGGTGCAACACCCCAGCTGGAGCGGTGGAGTGGCAAGACAGGATGGTAGATGCTTGATGGATGCTTCCTTCAGCCTGTCTCATCACACGGATGAGATTGGGCCATGTATGTTTGGTTGGCCTACAATGAACAGGGCATTTAATAAAGAGTTGTGTTTATGTTGACATGTGTGGATAATTATTACATTATTATTGATAATAAAGGGCCGTAGGTGTGGCACCTGGGAGGCTGGACCATACAGTCCCACTATGCTTGCACTGGAGGTTTATCTATCCCACTGCTATCCTAACCCATCCCACTGCTATCTTAACCCATCCCACAAGCATGCAAAGGCTAAACCATTTCTAAAAGTTTCCAGCAAGACTTTATTAAAAAAAAGAAATGAAGCAAATGTGTGAATCATAAATAGACTTTATTAACAACAAGCTATAAGACAAAAATGAGTCTCTGGCACTCCTCTTGGTCGCTCAGTTTCAGGGGTGAAGGGTGCAGGTGCTGTGGAGGTAGCTGGTGCTGGAGTGCTTGTCATCAGCTCCTCCAGAAGCAGAAGCAGCAGAAGCGCCAGCCCCAGAAGAACGAGCCCGTGCTGCAGAAGCCCCAGCAGAACCAGAGTGAGGGCCAGGGGGCGGGATGGTAGCCCTGTCCCTCTTGCCAGGGCTGGCAGCAGATGGCTGAGGCTTGCTGTGCTTCCGCATGGTTGTGGGATTGCTGGCTGGCAGGGAGGTTGGCAGGAACCAAGGCTGGCAGGAAGGCTGGCAGGGAGGCTGGCACCAAGGCAGGCAGGCTGGCAGGCAGGCTGGCAGGCAGGCATGCACCAAGGCTGGCAGGAAGGCAGGCACCAAGGCTGGCAGGCAGACATGAACCAAGGCTGGCGGGAAGGAAACAGGCACGCACCAAGGCTGGCAGGCAGACATGAACCAAGGCTGGCAGGAAGGCAGGCAGCAAGGCTGGCAGGCAGACCAGCTGGCAGCAAGGCTTGCAGGCAGGCTGGCAGCAAGGCTGGCAGGGAGGCTGGCAGCAAGGCTGGCAGGGAGGCTGGCAGCAAGACTGGCAGCAAGGCTGGCAGGCAGACATGCAGGCAGGGCAGGCAAGGCAGTCGATGTGTCCGGCAGCAGGTCTTTCCTCTGAATGGCGACCTGCTTCCGAGCTGCTTCCATTATATCCATGGGGCTGATGCAATGCATCCTCCCCGCATGCGCAATTAACGCCAGGCATCCATTAGGCTTCCGCTGTGCATCCGCTGTGCATCCGCTTCATCCGCTGTGCATCTGCTGTGCATCCGCTGTATCCGTTCCGCATCCACTTCGCTGAGGCCCCCCAGAAGCCCTGCGGATGTTCCATCCACTCCCATCCACTCCCATCTGCTGGGCTTCCGTTCCGCATCCGCTTTGCATCTGCCCTGCGTCCTCCCCGCGTCCGTGTTATCCGCTCCAGTTATGCAAATTTTTGCCCCTTTTGAGAGCGGATAACAACGGATGGAACATTTTGCTCGTCTGCTGTGTCCTTTTTTGCATCCGTTGGCCAGTGTGACATGGGCTGTACTCACTGCATATGTGTTTCAAACACTTTATCCATCAAGCATCCGTCCACTGCGATTTCATCTGCGCAAGAAGTTTTAAGCTGCACAAAACTTTGTGAATGGATGAACTTTCCGCTGTGTACGATGTAAATCCATGACATACGAGCAACAAACGTTCTATGTCCGTTTATCATCCGTTAAACGTCCGCTGTATCCTCTCTGCATCCTCTGGGCATCCTCACAACTCACATCTGCTGCAGCTGAAAACGGAAAGAGGGAGGAAACAAAAGGTACACGGAACGTCTACACAGTGTTAGTAGCACGGAAATAAAAAGGATACGCAGTGAACGGTTTGCATACGATATACATCCGCGCGGCATCCCCTTTCTTTCCTTTAGGCGCACGTGATGCATCCGCTTCATCCGCTATGTGTCCGCTTCTAAATTCTGCCCCGGAACCCCTTCGGAGGTGTCATCCGCTTCCATCCGCTAGGCTTCCTATGAACATCCGTTTAACATCCCTGCTACATACTACCCAAGTCCGTTCTTTTTCATTTTTTTCCGTTCTGTTTATGCAAATTTTCACCACTTTTTGGAGTGGATGACAACGGATGGAGCCACCCCCGAAATTTTGCTGGTCCGCTGTGTCCTTTATGCATACGTTTTGCGTCCGTCAGCCAGTGGGACCGGGCCTTTAGCTTTAACCCTGATTAAGAGGTGGGATTGTCTGAGGAACTGTAGTGGTGCTGTAGGCCTTGTTGGGCTTCAAAGCTGTAATTAAATGCCTCCCCCCAATTAAGTTTCATCCCTTACTGTTCACTTTCAGCAAATGCTGCTCTCCTGTCATTCACCTGCCCGCCTTGCAGGGGCCGACTTGCACAGATCCCAGAGCAGCAGCCCTTATCTGGAAAAGAGGTGCTATTTCTAAATAGGGCCCAAATCCCTCCCTACCATGACAAACACATTTCCTTTCATTTCCATCTCTGTCAGAGGGAATGTGCATGCCTGGCAGTGCCCCCCTACAGTGTGTAACTGCACATAATATTCATGCCTCTCACAATGCATCCATTTCCCTAAATGAGCTCACACTCTGTTTGGCAGTTCTCTCCCCTTGTCAGGTCGGTAATAATAACTAACCAGTCTGAGAAGAGGGGAGTTTTTGGATCTTCTCAGAATCTGCCTTGCACATACACATACACATACATTACCAAACCCCAAAATAGCATGCAAAATAGCACCTTAATGGCAGGAGAGCCCAGAGGGTTTTGTGCCTGGGTAATCCTGAGGGCAAAAATAGGTAGGTCACACTTATTTGCCATCTTCTTGGACACACCATCCCAATTCCCAGAGCAGAGTTCCAGCGCACTCAGTATATAATAGCTACAAAAACCATACACTGTTTATTTTCCCTTTCCTCACCATCTGTGTATATTGGAAGGGGACCGACTTAGCACCATGTTGTTAGACTGTCCAGCTAAAGCCGAGCTAGGTTAGAGCCCTGCAGGCAGAACTGAACTGCTGCTGGCAGAAGGGCCACCCTAGTAATCTCCACCCCAAAGCAAACCCCTCCCTGCAATCCAGCCACCCATCTTCCAAAACCGCCCAGAGAGCCCAGGACAAACGCCTTGTCTTTGCTTCCCTACTTCATAGTAAGGTGGGGGGAGGAGGAAGAGACGATTCAAAAATACCCTATCAGATGGCAAGTCCCTGACAGCTTGCCATTCTGGTGGGCAGAGGAAACTGCAGGCCTGCTTAGAACTTCTGCCATCGATCTTGACTCTGTGCTGGACCTACCAATAAGCTGTCTGTCTCAAGAAGAGGCAGCAGGGTTGATTGTCACTACATATGAGGAAGGGGTAAGCTTGCAGGAGCATGCAGGAATGGATAGATTGTGAGGAAAAAGCGCTGTTGGTTTCCCCAAATGATGTGAAATCATGGATCTCGATACAAAACAAGCCTGTCATCTATTTAACTGCCAGGGATTTGGGGGAGTTACAATCCCCAATAATTTTTAAGTCTTATGAGGGGAAACTAGTTTATTTGGATTAATAGTAATGGGGGCTGTATCATGTGAATCTCTAACCAGACAACGAAGGGAAGAAGGAGTTGGCTGAAACAATCCTGGGCTTTTGGGGGAATGAATGACTTCTTTGCCCACATTGCACAATCAGCTGTATCTGTAAGGGGCATTTGTCAGTCCCAAACCTTGCTGCATCTGATCATAGCTGAGTGGGATGTCACCTGGACTCCAGTGTTGTAACTATTATGCTACAACTGTCCTTCTTGTGAGAATTGAAGGGACTCATGCTGATTGCAAAGTATTGAAGGAAGAATAATACACTGCTCAAAAAAATAAAGGGAACACAAAAATAAGACATCCTAGATCTGAATGAATGAAATATTCTTATTAAATACTTTGTTCATTACATAGTTGAATGTGCTGACAACAAACTCACACAGAAATTGTCAATGGAAATCAAATTTAGCAACCCATGGAAGTCTGGATTTGGAGTTACACTCAAAATTAAAGTGGAAAAAAACATTACAGGCTGATCCAACTTTGATGTAATGTCCTTAAAATAAGTAAAAATGAGGCTCACTAGTGTGTGTGGCCTCCACGTGCCTGTATGACCTCCCTACAATGCCTGGGCATGCTCCTGATGAGGTGGCGGATGGTCTCCTGAGGAATCCCCTCCCACACCTGGATTAAAGCATCCCCCAACTCCTGGACAGTCTGTGGTGCAACATGGCATTGGTGGATGGAGCGAGACATGATGTCCCAGATGTGCACAATTGGATTCAGGTCTGGGGAACGGGTGGGCCAGTCCATAGCATCAGTGCCTTCGTCTTGAAGGAACTGCTGACACACTCCAGCCACATGAGGTCTAGCATTGTCTTGCATTAGGAGGAACCCAGGGCCAACCCCACCAGCATATGGTCTCACAAGGGGTCTGAGGATTTCATCTCAGTATCTAATGGCAGTCAGGCTACCTCTGGCGAGCACATAGAGGGCTGTGCGGCCCCCTAAAGAAATGCCACCCCACACCATTACTGACCCACTGCCAAACCGGTCATGCTGGAGGATGTTGCAGGCAGCAGAACGATCTCCACGGCATCTCCAGACCCTGTCACATCTGTCACATTTGCTCAGTGTGAACCTGCTTTCATCTGTGAAGAGCACAGGGCGCCAGTGGCGAATTTGCCAATCTTGGTGTTCTCTGGTAAATGCCAAACATCCTGCACGGTGTTGGGCTGTAAGCACAACCCCCACCTGTGGATGTTGGGCCCTCATACCACCCTCATGGAGTCTGTTGCTGACTGTTTGAGCAGCCACATGCACATTTGTGGCCCGCTGGAGGTCATTTTGCAGGGCTCTGGCAGTGCTCCTCCTGTCCCTCCTTGCACAAAGGCGGAGGTAGCGGTCCTGATGCTGGATTGTTCCCCTTCTACGGCCTCCTCCACGTCTCCTGATGTACTGGTCTGTCTCCTGATAGCGCCTCCATACTCTGGACACTATGCTGACAGACACAGCAAACTTTGCCACATCTCGCACTGATGTACCATCCTGGATGGTCTTCACTACCTGAGCCTCTTCTGTGGATTGTAGACTCTGTCTCATGCTACCACTAGAGTGAAAGCACCGCCAGCATTCAAAAGTGACCAAATCATCATCCAGAAAGCATAGGAACTGAGAAGTGGTCTGTGGTCACCACCTGCAGAACCACTCCTTTATTGGGGATGTCTTGCAAAGTGCCTATGCTTTCCGCCTGTTGTCTATTCCATTTGTACAACAGCATGTGAAATTGATTGTCAACCAGTGTTGCTACCTAAGTGGAAAGTGTGATTGACTTGGAGTTATATTATGTTGTTTAAGTGTTCCCTTTATTTTTTTGAGCAGTGTATATTAGGACAATAGAAATAGAAGAAACCTGATTTAATGTACAAGCTTGAATCCAACATCATCTCTGTAAAATAAATGCACAAATTAATACAGACTCAATGATTGGTTGGCCTCTTTGGGTTGCCCATTTTCTGTGAGATATACTCAGGCAGAATTTTGTCCCAAAAGGTGAGGGGCCAGGAAACCTCTCTTTTTAAGTGATGAGCACATTTGGGAGATGCCAGGAGCTGACATCCTTCAAATAACCTCAGAGAATTCTAATGACTCAGTGAAGTTGCCAGCCGAAACAGCTGTGAGACTTCCAGACATGAGAAATCCACCCACTTGACTAGGTTTATAACCATGGAATTATCAGCAACATTCACACAAGACACACATAGACGGGTTCATTCGGGCTGGCATTGTAGACCTATTCTCATGACACACTTAAATGGACCAAGGGATGGGAGACTGTCATGCAAATTCCGGACAACAAGTCAAGAAGGAATTGACTAAAATAGTCCTGGGCCTTTTTAGGGATGAATGACCTTGCTGTCTACATTGTGCAATCAGTTGCGTCTGCCAATGCACTTCACAGTTAATTTCTTCTTTCCAAGAGAGAAAACCATCTTATGAAAATGTACTTTCCAGGAGCTTTTATTTTTGTCTCCTTTTAATTTCTGGGGTGAAAAATAAAGGGGTGGGATCACAAAGCCACATTCTCTCAGCCAGCCTCTTTTGTGGTGGCTGAAAATACACAGAAAATGGCTGTTACACAATTGACCAGATCATTGGCGATTATTTCCTGCAGGCACATAGAAATGAATTAATTATTCCAAGAACCAGATGACTTGGTAAGTTGTGTTCTTGAAAAAGAGCCTTGCATTCCTATGGATTCAGGCAAAGTGGATTTGGAGAATAAGACTTTATTTTAGATGGCAGAAAAGGGATGGAATCTGGTCAAAAGATTGGACTGTCCATCACCAATTTAGATGGATCAAATAATAACACAAAGTAAGAAGCTTTCTCCCCCAATCATCTCCTCTACCTTCCAATAGATTTTCCCTTAAGAAGAAAGGGAGCAAAACATAATTTCTTTACTCTCTTTGTGTGGAAAGTCAGCCTTTTTGTCTGATACATGATTGTTTTCTTTCATTGCTAAGACAACCCAAAATGTTGTCTTGAGCCACACCTAAGGCAGAACTGAAGGTTCCTACTCACTCAATATTTTATGCAAAAACTGATATCTGAAAATATCATACATGCATAGAAATGTGTATGTATGCATGTGCATCTGTGCACATGCATACATGCACACACACACACTCACAAATGATAGCCACTATTATTTTTAAAGTCCAAAATCTGATGTGCTCCTTTTTAGATTTTAATCACTATGATTGAAATTGACTTTAGTTACTTCTTGATTCTGCTTCCTGGATGGAAGTCTTTAGTCTCATTTGTACCATGTAGTGTTATGACTGCTCTGTGGGTAAGTTAAATTTTGATAAACCTTTATAATTACTTTCAGAGTGTAAGATTTTTCAAAATGGCTGATTGTAGTAGGTAAAGAAGGGTACAACCTATGAGAACACAAAATGAGTAAAGAAAGAAGCAGCTACCTAAAGGAAGGATGAACAGTTGCTTGAAATGGAAATTTTATCCAGCAGATGTGATTAAATTGCAATAAAATGTACTGAACCTTGCTATTTGGAGAATTTGCAAAATATATCTGTGGTATCACTATAATGTAGAGTGCAGCAGGAATGAGATTAAGTCTCTATCTTGCAGAAGGCCTTTATGAAAATAAGATAGCCTTAATGTCAACTCGTAAAGCATTCCTGACCTTAATGTGGTTTAGCCTAGATGTTTATATGATTTGTCAACCTTCTTTTGTTGAAAAAAAAACACATTTATCTGAATTTGTGGTCCAAAACCATTTTGTCATTTGATAATCAGAAAAAAGTCAAGAGGTGATGAACTTATACTAAGGAAATGGATTTTAGAAGATGTGCTTACCCCAAATTTGCATATTAATTGAGATTTACTTCAATGGAATCTGTAAGAACCAGTGGCATCAATTATTGCAGAACGAGCTATCAACTGTTCTGAACCTAATAAGGTATTTTTATACTCAGATGAATTGTCAAAGAAAATCCTTAATGGGAAAGTTAGCCCATCTCCCATTTCCTATCTCTTCTGTAACCAACCCCCTCAGATATCCACTTATACAGAAGAAGTAGAGTTTTAGCAGATGTGCTTACCTGAAATTTGCATATTAATTTGAATTTTCATTCTTGAGATAATTAGTTTCACTACTTCTACCTCACCCAGTGCCAAGAAAGTATTGGAGCAGGGGATGTTGCCCTATATAATAAGTCAAACTGTCCATCCATCTCACTTCGGTGGTGAAACTGATTCTTTGGGGGGCATAGGACCACACAACTCTCATAATTGCTATTTGGAATATGCATCTGGAGGAAAGGCCTAAAATTTCAGACCTCCCTAGAAATGCCAGAAATTGTTCTCCCAGTAAACATGATATATTACCAGTCAAAACTGTGCATAAACTGCCCTGATAAAAGTTTGCTTTCATACTCTTGAGATCTGTTTTTCAAGGAATGTTGATCTCCTACTCTGTTTATCTTTTATCTCATATTATTTATGACACTGCCAAGCAAGTCTCCTTGGCTTGCCATAGCAGCCAATATCTAAGTAGAATATTTTTGGACAGCATTTCTGTGTATTGTTTTGCTTTCTCACAAACCACTCCGCTTGTTTAAGAACTGCTTCATACTGCTTTTACTGGAAAATCCAACATCCTGAATTTGTTTTCTGAAGTTTCACCTAACTAATCCATAAGACAGATAGAAAGCACAAAATACTTGCTGAAACTCTGAAGGGGGGAAGGTTAAAGTTATCATAATATACCCATTTCTCAGTTGTGCTTTACAAGCTTTTCACCATAACTGTGTTCCTGTAACATAACCATGGTTTAAATAAAGCATAAGTCATCAGATATAGGCAGAATGTAAATAATAAACCAGCTAAATCACAAACAAGCTGTATCAGGAATTATCACTTTACGACAAGCTAGTCTAATTATTTTACAGGAGATAGGAGGAAAAAATAGACTGTGTGGAGGTTTTATATTGGAGAAAGAATGTAGAATCATGAATATATTAATCATAATATACAAGGGCAATTATTAGAATAAAGACTTGGAAGTTCAGGACACTATGAAGTGAACAATTTGTCCACAAAGAGTAACTAAAGAAAGATTTAATCACAAAATCTCAGCAGCACATTCATAGGTAGGTAGCACATTGATTTATATAGCTTGTGCCCATTATCATATACCTAAAGATGTGGATTTGGGAACAGTTTCTAACAGTCTCTAGGAACTAGAAACCAAATCCCAGTGGTGGAAGTGGTGATAATGGCATCAGTATCTATTCAGTTGGCTCTCCAGGTGCCAGTTGAACTGGAGGCTTTAAGGAGATCATTTGATCTTTCAAAAAGTGAAAAACCTATTTGGAAGTTGCACCTTGAGCCTACGACTACTGTCCATCATGCCAACTGTGTGTGTTCTGATAATGGGCACTTGGTGAACAGGGAAAGATCCTCCACCCTTGCTGACAAGGTGCTTTGGCGTCTTCTCCTCCTCTTGTTTCCATATGCCAATTTTAGAAGTGAGCAGCACCTTGAGCTAAATGGAAAGTCCTGCATGTTCTCAGCTTCCCCCACCCCTTGCAAACTGGATTACTTGTAGTTTAGATCTGCCACTCCAACCACTCCCCAATCTTGCATTTAGGCTTTTTCTTTCTTTTCTTAGTGTTTGGGTTGGGGTAGCCCAAGAAACCCCCCTGCTGTGCTTAAATACCTCATTTCCTCCATTCTGCACTGCTGGGAGGGATAATTGATATTAAAGTCCTGGTTAATGCACTGGCTTTGCGGGGGGGGGGGGGATTTATCGCTGCCACCGATAGCGTCTCCTGCTCCCAATTACCCATTTAGCTGCCGAGATAACAGGCTGCTCAATCAGCCCCATCCCCATGGTTATATACTGCTGCTCAGTGCTCATAAATATACCATCCAGGCGCAGCTGCAGGCAAGCGCATCCTTGCTGGGCTCGGGTGGGAGACGCGGACGTCCATTCAGAAAAACCATGCTGGACCCAGCTCTCCTCCCTCTGCCCTTCACCTTGCCCTCCCTCCAAGCCCCTCTGCGTCTCTCGCTCACCAGGGAAATGGAGCTCAGATTCGTCACCTAGGTGACTTGAAAAACACCGAGCCTGTTTCCATGACAATCTTGAAGCAGGTGAATGGGACAGCAAAAGCAAGAGGGCAGCTGCATGGCAATCCAGGCTTTCTCCTTTGTGGTCCTCCTCAGGCAGGACTTGCGGTGTGACAATCTGCCCAGCCCAAACCTGGTTTAGAGCTAAGGAGTAATCGGAAGGGCCCCCAAAGATGCCCAGTCATCATTAATAGGCCCAGGCAGACACAACACGCAGCTCTGGTGCAGCTTTCCTCCCCTTGTGAGGAGAGGTTTTATATTTAGCATATAATAAGTATTTCAACATTTCAATGTCTGCCCCTAAACCAACACACCTGTGTTTTCCCCTACTTTTGGTTTAGGTGGTGTATTTTCTGGCTCTTTGGCAGCCAATTTCAAATCTCCGCTCCTTTCAAAAATGGGATTCCTTCAGGGACAGACATGCACTCATATTATTATTACCTTTATTGTCAGAGTACAACATGTGCACAATGAAATTGGCTGAGCCTCCCTTCGTGCACCCTGCCCCTAACACAACTCACAGTGAGGACAGAAGTCCCTAACCCACTCCCAATCTTATTACACTATGTGACCTTGTTGCACAATGTGCGGCCCCACAAGTCTATCATACTGTGTTGACATGAAGTCATATTGGGAAGCTGGGGGCTCTGAATCAGCTCCAGTTGACTTACTGGGGCAAGCAGGCTCATATTTTCTTTATATTGTAGAAGAGTTTTCCTCAACTTGGAACTTTTCACATCTATCATTGTAATAGTATTGTCCTGAGAGGAAAAGTGAAGAGTGCCAGTTTGGTGCAGTGGTGAAATCATCAGGCCAGGAGACTGGGACTTCTATTCCTGCCTTAGGCAGGCCGCCTGGGTGACCTTGGCCAGTCATTCTCTCTCAGCCCACAACATCAGGCTTGGATGACGACCTTGGTCAATCAATTTCTATCCCAACCAATTGATCAATATTTGGCTGATCCAAAGGGGGGGGGGAGTGGAAAAGTGAAATAAATATTTCAAATGTCCAGTCTTTATGGTCTCCATCATTCCCTCTCTCCCTGGCTGCCTGTAATAGAGGATAATGGTATTGGACCACCTTATTTAAGGATATTGTCAAGATGTTGAAATAATATGCAAAAGGATTGCATGAGGCACAACATAAAAGTAGAGAAATCTTTCCTAAACTTCTCGTTGCTGCCAATAATTCCTTGGTTTTAAAATAGAAGTGCATTTTATGTTTAAACCTCCAAATGTGCAATTTTAGAATTTGATTTTTTTCACTTCTGCTTAAATCCTACCTCATGAGGTGACTTGTTTGTATCACCTCAGAATACTTGCCTCGATAGTTTAAGAGGCTATTCTGTCTGGCTTCTGGTGATACCTCAGGATCTTAAGTCTTTTGCCATCATTTGCTCCTGTGTTGTTTTCAAATGGAGCTCTGTCCCATCTCCCTCTGTGTCTCTGCTTGAGTCTCTGTTCTCATTCCTGACTCGAAGAAGGCAAGCCTTTAACAAAGAAAAGTGCCTAAGTGTCAGCCCCTTTTAAGAGAGGGCAATCCTTCATATACTTAGCTAGAGTAAACCCAGACTCAAAGCTAAAATGCCTACTCCTCAGTAGACACTGATTGAAAAGAGATATAATCAGAACAGCAAATCATACCAGAGATACAGAAGGTCACCTTTCTGTGAAAAAAATATTAGTAAGGTTTCTGTTTCCCATGAAACATTTTGAATTAAGTACAAGATAAGGCATATGTTAGTTACACCTGCTTCTCAAGACCATGTTATCTGTTGTTCCTCTATCCATGTGTCTTTCCCATATAGTCCATCTTTCGTCTTAAGCCAGCAGCTGCTTATCTATCACAGGTGGTTCTGATGCAGATGGTTGGCTGTAATGGGCTGTATGAATAACCTGGGAGACAGAGGAGCAGCTGTCTAAACAAACTAAATCTGAATCCAAGAGAGAGGGATGGCGAAAACCTCCTAGAAAGGATTCTCCTTCGTTCACTAGAAAGAAAAGGAAGGGAGAAGGAAGAAAAGGGAAGGGGAAGTGCTTCCAGCTTGGCAAAATTCTACTGAGGGGGGGAAGAAGGGGAGCTCCTCAAATTTGCAGACAATACAAAGCTGGCAAGAATAGCCAACACTCCAAAAGATACAGAAAGATATTGACAGACTTGAACACCGGACCCTATCGAACAAAATGAAATTAAATGGTGAGAAAAGTAAGGTTCCATATTTAGCCAAGAAAAACCAAATGTACAAGTATAGAAAAGGTGGTACCTGGCTCAGTGATAGTAACTATGAAAGGGATCTTGGAGTCCTACTACACTTAAATATGAACCAGCAATGTACTGCAGCTGCCAAAAAAGCCAATGCAGTCCCAAGCTGCATTAACACAGAGATAAAATCAAGATCACATGAAGTGTTGGTACTGCTTTATAATGCCTTAGTAAGACCATACTTGGGATATTAAATCCTGTTTTGGTCACAATATAAAAAAATACTGAGACTCTAGGAAAAGTTCAGAGTTCAACAAGATGGGGACTGGAAGTTAAAACATATGGAGAATGGTTGCAGGAACTGCGTATGTCTAGTTTAATGAAAAGAAGGAGCAGGGATAATATGATAGCAGTATTCTAATATCTTAAGGGGCTGCCATAAGATGAGGGTACAACCTAGTCCAAAGCATCTGAAGGCAGAACTAGAAGCAATGGATAGGAACTAATCAAGACAGGGGTGGGATTCAATTTTTTTAACAACCAGTTCTATGGGCATGGCTTAGTTAGTGGGTGTGGCTTGGTGGTCATGTGACTGGCTGGGCGTGGCCAACTCAATATCACTCACATCAAGGCATACATCTCCTCACCTGGCCTTTCATGACTGTGGGAATGCTGCAACAGTCCTAAGTGTGAAAAATGGTCATAAGTCACTTTTTTCAGTGCCCAGTGGAACTTTGAATGGTCACTCCACACAAGCAAAGTACCAGCAAAGGAGGGGAAAAAAACTCCAGAGAAGTTCCTAAGACAGGAACTCTAGTCCCGCCAAGAATGTAATAAGGGTCAACGGAGAGGCAGTTTCTGTAAGCAACACCAGAATGTTTCCTTCCTGCCTTCCTTACAGGATTAGGCCAGTAATTTCTTCTAACAACCGGTTCTCTGAACTGCTTAGGATGTTAACAGCTGGTTCTAGCGATTAGGTGCGAACTGGAAGAATCCCACCCCTGAATCAAGGAGAGAACCAACCTAGAACTAAGGAGAAAATTTCCTAATAATTAGAGCAATCAGTGGAACAGCTTGCCTCCAGAAATTGTGGGTGCTCCAACACTGGAGGTTTTTAAGAAGAGGTCGGGCAACCATTTGTCTGAAGTGGTGTAGGGTCTCCTGCTCGAGCAGAGGGTTGGACAAGATGACTTCCAAGGTCCCTTCCAACTCTGTTATTCTATGTCTATGAAGACTTCCAAGCTCCCTTCCAACTGTTACTTTGTCATTCTCATCTTACAATAACTTGTAACATTGGCTTAGATTTTTCACCTGTATCCACTGTGAATTGAACCTCCAGGCCACTGTTGAGAGGCCGAATGAAACTCCTGCCTCTTGCACCTCTTAGCTTAAGGAAAGGCAGCAGCAACAAAAGCCAGGTTGCTGTAAACTCCTAAAACAGAGAGCTTTGCTTTCCTGCCAGCCCTTCCCTCTCTGCCTCCAACACACACATACAACACACACACACACACACACACACCAGCCACACCCCCAACTATTAAAGGGGCAGGAAAGATAATGAGCTGACAAAGAAACACAAAAATCAAGGCAGCCCCCAAGCTCCTGTTGTGCTCATGGAGAGAAACAAGATGGTAATTACAAGGACAGCGGGCAATTAAATGGGTTGAGGGCTAATTAGTTCTAACAGGTGGGGGCTGCCACAAGGGATTTCTCCCACTAGCTCTCCTGGGAATGATAAAGCAGGGGAACTTGGGGCCTGCCTCAGAAGGGGGCTTTAGGTCTGGTTATCCATCCCCCTGGGTCATTTAGCTCCAGGGAAGCTGCCTAGTTGTTTCCCAGAATGAAATTGGGGTTGCGCTATGCTCTAGTCCTGATGTGTGGATAAGACTGGATAAAAATCCCCTAGTTTCAATCAAGTTTAGGACGATTTATTCATTTATTTCTGTGGGGCAGGGGGAAGGGAGGTTGCTTAGGAAATTAAATGCCTTCTGAAGAATCAGAAGCAACATATTTGTTACCTTTTAAGATTCCACACTCTTTTCAAATTACTCATCATTAGCTGGCAACTATCTCAACAGATATGCACAGTGTTCCTGCTTAGCTCTGTGGCTAGAACACTATTTGAACCTGGTTCCTTCAGGTCCTCATCTAACTCCTTGATGCAAGGGGGAGGGGCACCTTTCAGACATTGAGACATTGGGAGGGGGTGGGTCAACAGTGGGTGAGAAAATAATGCAAAATGGGTGGGAAATTAATTATGTGTATGGAATGGAATGGGATAACCTTGGAAGTCTGGTCCAGACCCCTGCTGTGGTGGCACAATGGTTACAATGCAGTGTTGCAGACTAACTCACTGCTCACTCCAGGGGTTCGATCCTGTCCGGCTCTAGGTTGACTCAGCCTTCCATCCTTTCGAGGTTGGTAAAAATGAAGACCCAAATTGTTGGGGGAAATATGCTGACTCTATAAACCGCTTAGAAAGGGCTGTAAAGCACTGTGAAGCGGTATATAAGTCTAAGGGCTATTGCTATTCTGATTTCCTCTGTAAGAATCATTTTTTATAAGTTTGGGGACTTTGGCTTTTATGCTTTTTTTGTAAAGCCTCTTTTGAGCATCATACCCAGCATTTGCATGTTTCCTTCCTGCTTCAAAATGAAAAGAACAATGGTACTGATTCAGCAATGATAGTCAGTGGGAGCTATTGGGTCTATTGTGGTTTGTGGCCCTCTGGTTTCCATATTCTCCATCATCTCATCCAGAATTCTCCATCATTTTGGCTTCCAATGATTTGAAATCATGTCTCTGTATAGTTGTTCTGATACGCTAATGACTACCCTATTTACCGGACTATAAGCCACTGCTTTTTTCCCGCGCTTTGAACCCTGGGGCTTGTACAACAATGTGGCTTATCTATAGATTTTTCTTTGCAAACTGCCATCAGGGGGCGCAAAAATGTGACAGACGCAAGAGGTCGATGCAAAGAAGAAGACGCTACCAGTAGTTTTTGGCGCACTCGACACAAGCAGCACGACACGCATGAACGCAAAATATTTTTCACACCCTCTTCATGGAAAGTACACGAAGAAAAGCATATGATGCAGCTTTTAAGTTGAAAGCAATCGATCTGTCTATCCAGGAAGGAAATATAGCTGCTGCATGTAAACTTGGCGTTAATGAATCAATGGTGAGACGTTGGAGACGGCAGCATGAAGAAAAAAGCGGCACTCCGAGATGAGTGGGAAGCTTGGATGACCAGCAGCGAGAAATCATTCACAAAAACTGGCCACATACAAAGAGCATTCTTCTCTTTCTGTGTAAATATCTCATTTCACAATGTATATATCTGCGGCTTATAGTCTAGTGCAGCTAATATATGTAAAAATATTTTTTTCTTTTAAAATTTAGTGGGTGCAGCAAATATTCTGATGCGCTCTACAGTCCGGTAAATACGGTAGATTGTGCACGAACTTCTAAAAGGATGGTGTTGGCTTGGTATTTTCAGGCACTTGCCCCAAATTTAGGGACTCAGAAGAGTTTTGCTAACCCATCATCAGAGTCAGCCAACTCGCCACAGCCAACTCACTCTGACCAACTTGCTGCAGGCCAGCTCGTCGCAGGACAAGAGTTCTACTGCTATCAAAGAAATAGTGGAATAAAAATATTTTTAAAAGGATGCCAAAGGAGGATGAATGAAATGCGAATGAAAAAAACTAGAAATTTTAATTATTTTGAATAATTAAATTGAACTGTTGCGTTGTCCCGCAGAGTTGTCCCATGGTGAGTTGGCCACGGTGAGTTGTCCCCTAGTGAGCTGGCCACAACAAATTGACAGTGGCAAGTTGACCATGGCAAGTTGGCTGTAGTAAGTTGTCCCATTCCAGTTGCTGGTTCCTCACTGTACCATTCCTTCTCCCAGACATCTCTATTGGATGGCATGAACCATGATATTTAGGGTGAGAGTCAAAACAATATTCTATTCCATCCTACAGTAAACAAATAATATTTACATTCTTAGGACATAATTTCCAAGACCACTAATAGTGTCTACTGGATCACTCAAGGGTCAGACAGTGGCCAAAGTGTCAGTAGTAATAGATGGGGGCCCAGCCGGGCACAATACCATAATCCTACAGTCATACAGATGGTTTGGCTTCAGCCCCATTTGTTCCATACAGAAATAATTCTTGCTACTCTGGATTTAGCATTCCTAGAACAAGGAACAGACCAAGATATTGCACTGTCACTTATTAGGGGAGACCTAGAAGAAGGGATTGGAGTGCTGCAAGTTCCTGAAATTTGGTCCACTCATAATTTGGGGGCATGTCACTGGTAGTATCTGATGCAAATATTCCAGCGCAGTTCTATCTAACCAGGTGACCTCAGAATATGTAAAATAATAACATCCACCCCAGCCAGCACTGCATATTTGGCTGGCATTAGATTAGGGAGGGCTCTCGTAGTGGGTAAGAGTCAGTTCTGTAAAAGGATGGGTTATTGCCAACCTATTTGTTACAGTGCTATCAACTTGGAGAGTGGGTGGCCTTTAGCACTGATTAAAAACCTACATTCTGTAATAGAAATAACTTAAATAAATCTTGATTATTCTATGCATATATAATTTAATTGCTTTCAGGAATTTGCATATATGTAGCTTACAGAGCTATTCTAAAAAAAAAACCAAAAAACAACTAGAGATGTACTGCCAGATGTACTGCTTTCACCACTATGCAGTAGAATTATGCTACAGAATCTATTGATCTGGGAATGGATTTTGGCAGAAAATCTGCAGGCCATGTTCTGTCTGCATCCTTTGCACTGCAAGATCCTTTTATTAAATATTAGACAAGTGCCGATGTTTTCACACACACAACCTATACAAACGTGCAATAAACCCATGAAAAAAACTAGATTAGGTATGCAATGGCTGTTAGTTATGCAGCTAATGATGCAGTATGACTATGAAAAAAGCACTCGTGCAAAATCTACATTGTGTTTCATGCATGAATAGGGATACCAGTTCAGATTTTGCCTACCTTTGACAGATGCGTTGCTAGTTATTTTTATCTATAACCAGGGGTGGGATTCAATTTTTTAAACCTCCGGTTCTTTGGACGTGGCTAAGTTGATGGGTGTGGCTTGGTAGTCATGTGTCTGGCTGGGCGTGGCCAACTCAACACCACTGACATCAAGGCACACATCTCCTCACCTGGCCTCTCGTGACTGTGGGGATGTTGCAACAGTCGTAAGTGTGAAAAATGGCCATAAGTCACTTTTTTCAGTGCCATTGTAACTTTAAATGGTCACTCCACACAAGCAAAGTACCAGCAAAGGAGGGGAAAAAACTCCAGAGAAGTTCCTGAGGCAGGAAGTCTAGTCCTGTCAAGAACATAATACGGGTTAACGGAGAGGCAGTTTCTGTAAGCAACACCAGAATGTCTCCTTCCTGCCCTCCTTACAGGATTAGGTCAGTAATTTCTTCTAACAACCGGTTCTCCAAACTGCTTAGAATGTTAATAACCGGTTCTAGCGAATAGGTGTGAAGTGGTAGAATCCCACCCCTATCTATAACCACCCATGTAGTATCTGAACCTCTTAGCTGATGTAACCAAATATCTGTGGGCATAATTGGCAGCCATTGATTACTACTTCAAATGATTACAGGTAGTCCTTGACTTACAACAGTTCAAAGTTACGACATCATTGAAAAAAGTGGCTTTTGACTATTTTTCACACTTACAACCATTGCAGCCTTCCCATAATCATGTGATCAAAACTCAGGCGCTTGGCAACTGACGGTTGCAGTGTCCCAGGATTGGAATATAAGAGCCTTCGTGGCGCAGTGGTGAGAGTGCAGAACTGCAGGCTACTTCTGCTGACTGCCATCTGCCTGCAATTTGGCAGTTGGAATCCCACCAGGCTCAAGGTTGACTCAGCCTTCCATCCTTCCGAGGTGGGTAAAATGAGGACCCAGTTTGTTAGGGGGCAATAGGCTGACTGTAAAACTGCTTGGAGAAGGCTGTAAAGCATTATAAAGTGGTATATAAGTCTAAGGGCTATTGCTTTCATGAGATCCCCTAATTGTGGTCTTTTAACAAGCAAAGTCAATGGGAAAGCCAGTTTTACTTAACAACCCTGCTACTAATTTAACAACTGCAGTGATTCACTTAACAAATGCAGCAAGAAAAGTCATATAATGAGGCAAAATTTACTTAATAGCTGTCTCACTTAGCAAAAGAAATTTTGGGCTCAATTGTGGTCATAAGTTGAGGACTACCTATAATACATTTGGAACCATTTTGCTGTTCTGTTTCTGAAAGAAATCATACGGTGGATTTCCTTCCACCCACCTCAAAAATCCCTCTTGTTAATGAAAAAGACTGGTGCATGGGGTAGCGGAGAAGAATTCTTCTATCACATTGAAGAAATGTAGACCCCCTTGGAAAACATCGTGAAAACCAGTAGTGCAATATTTGCATTTGTCCTTTTCTAGCACTGGCGTAATTAATCCCGCCCATAATCAAGCAGGGCAAAAGCCTTGCTGCAATTTGCTACTTGTTTTTCTTCTGGTGGCTGAGTGAGCACAGTAGGGGAGCTTACAGACAAGGAAGCCAAGGGAACAATATACCTGCACAAAAAATGTTCCTGAAACAACAGTACTGTAAAAAGGGGAAGGCAATGCAAGTGTGCAACCATACACATGTGACTAGATATGCACACCAGTGCTTCAAGAGCACATTAAGGAAATACAGCTGTTAAAGACAATTTTCTTAAAAAAAAAACAACAACAACGGTTAATACAGAAGTGAGCAAAATTCGTCCGACAAATAGGAAGGACAGAGGGCTTGTTATTCTGCAGGATTAATGCAATCAAGTGTTCTGTGAAAGATGTTACGTTTATAAATAGACATTGGACCAGTCACCTGTGTGGCAAGGGGCAAAAAAGAGGTGAAACTCATTGCACAATTAGCAATTTTGTTATGAGGTATTCCTAAAGTGAATGGCAGTTCTGGAGAGAGGGAAACATTGGGATCATATTTTTTTCTGCCTGCAGCAAATGTTGCTTCTCCTTTACCTGCTCCCTGCCTTAAAATAAAACAATGGTGAAAGTTCTGATTGTCATATTTATTAGGATAGGCTAAGAGTAACAACCTAGTGAAGAAGCTGTTCTCTATGAGAATACACTTGGGTTTCTGACTTCTTTATTAATATGTCAAAGGTGACTGGCAAATGAATATTTTGCCCCTGCTTTTTTGGTGCTTGCACTCCCTTAGGGATTTACGCCAAATTCCAATATTATAGTAATTGTCAAACTTCCATCCTTCTTTTTGGCAAGTAGTCAAGATGGTGGACAACATTTAGAACCAACACCGAAGATCTTGATGCCACTGGATTCCCCAATCTTCAAATCAGCCTTCCATGCCTGTTATGTAGAAGTAGTAGGAGTACGGCTTGGTAGATAACTCACATTTCTATTGCAGTTCTGTGTCTGCTTTAGAGATTCTGACTCTGTTTGCACAGAACACTGGAACTATGAACTAGTCATCTGAGTTTTAGCCTAATGTATTTTGCAAACCTAGTCTGTACAGTCAGTTTATGGTTCAAAGTATTGGGCAAACTCAGAAAATTGGATGAATTAAAGAAGCCCTGGGCAAATCATGTCAGGTATATAGAACTGGAGACTTTTGAGCAATCTCCCTTCCAGTTTGTAGGCTTCACCTTCCTTGACATTGATTGCTATGAAATTTCTTTGGACCACCATTTCGTATTAGCCTCTTTTTCTCTTTGTTTTCCTTCCTCTTCTCACTCTCTGCCATAGTTAGTCTTCATTTGTATTTCTTCTTTTCAGCTAACTGCCTGTTTTGACTGTTAGGTTTGGATCTTTGCTTAGAGACTTTCCATGCCTTTATTCTCTTACATCTTAATCCGCAGCCTGCCCAACATAAAGTTTTATTTCCAACTAAATGGACATTTTCATTTTTCCACATAACTCACTTGATAGACCAAGCCACTTCTCTTGTCCAACCAATAAATGTCACACACTTCTGCAGGAGTTCAATAATCTACTAGCTGAAGAGAAAATACTTTTTTTTTATCCTGATAAAGTATATATTCTGCTGCTTTGCCCCAGCAATGCAGTCTCCTGTAGCACCTTCACAACTAACTTGTGCAGCAACTTGTTATTTGAGTTTCCCCCTCCCTGCTATTCTGTATCTTGGCCAGTGATGCTTATTCCTGATCTTTTGGGCATGTTTCTATGCCCCCTGCTCCAGGTTCTCATTTGCATATATCTTGTATGCAAGGATATTTGGAACATGCAATGCTGCCAATATGCTTCCTGCCTGCCTACAACTGCTTTTTAGCTGTTCACGTGTGAATTCCCCTCATGCTTTCTTGTCCTCCTCATCCTGTTTGACATCTCCCTATCTACTTCTGTAGCCTCAGTGCCTTTACACTCCTGTTTAGAGGTCTTTCTCAATAGGGATGATTACTTGTGCCAGCATGGTAGATTGTGTGCATTAGCTTTTGTGACAAAGCTGAATGCCCAATTTTAAAGGCTGCTAAATTCACTTCACAAGTAAGGATTAAAAGCACAGGCCTCTGCAAAGGCAGCCTTGCATTGCCAAGTGTGGTTTCCGTGTTCCAAATGCATGAGGCTTTTTGCTGGAGGAAAAGGACATATTGTACATTATTGCCATAATGTAGTATCAGGGGAGGGAGCAGAAAGGTAAATGGAACAAATAAAGTGGTTTCCTATAAGATGATGTTTTTGCCTTGAGGTAAATTGCCCAGCAACACAGGGATCAAGAAGATATATAGAATGTTTTTTATGTAGGGAGATTGTGTAATTCAGGAGTGGATTCAGAGTACCTGATATGTAGTGAAGGGGCTGTAGGTTTAAAACCTACTTTAATATTTGACATATCACTTTGCCAAATAATTGCACGGCATATCATAATCTTTCCAATGTTAGGTATACTCTGTTTGCAGAAGCACAACTTCTCAGTGGGAGTTTTTTATTTGCATATTTGGGTTGCTAGAAATGAACATGTATATTGAAAGAGCACTATATGTACCTGCACATTTTGTGCTGGGGTCTGTCTCTGTGTTGCTGTGTATACATAAAACAGCATGCTGGCTACACATTTTGCCTTGAAAAGCTGGGAAGCACAGCGCTCTGTGTGTCAGTGAGTTAGGCACTAGTACTTCAGGAACCCCCACCCCCCCACCCCACCCCCATCTGAACTGCAGACAGCAGGACCAGGCAGTGGGCTGGGGGTTGAAAGTTGTTAAATCAATGAGTTATGAAATGTCTTTATATCCAGGACAGGGGTTTTAATTAAATTAATTGCCAGCAACACTGTAAAAGTGCTGAGGGGTAATAACCGGAGTGTTATGGCGCCGTTTATCTTTCCCACGTAAATTAACTGCAGCACCTTACTACACGAAGCAACCATACGTGAGCAGGGTGCAGCGCCTGGCAGGTTGGCTCCCTGGAAAGAGGAAAGAAAGAGGAAAAGCCCTATTGTGCCTGGCTCTTCTTCTCCAATCAAATGTCTCTGGCCATTCTCACCCATCCAGGGGACCCAGGGCCCAAGTGGGAAGTCAGAAAACAGCAGGGGGGATAACCCGCATTTGAATGTATACACGGTGATACCAGAAGCAGGGGGAAAAAAGAGACTTGCCATTATTCTGGTCACCGGTGACAGAAGAGATAGGTAAAGCTAAATGTCCCAAAGGGAATTAATCTGAAGCTGCATGAAGGAGCCTTTAAATAGTTTGACGTTAGTCTTCTTCAAAACGGGCAGGACAGAGAGGAAGCAACCCAGTTCTTCCCTCTTAAAAATAATGCTGTATGAAATCTCTCAGTTTGGAAAGATGGTGATGGAAATCTCCAGGACAAAAATAGTCAAAGGGTGAAGCATTCCCACCTGTCCTCTGAGTTATTGTCAAGCCCCCAATGTTATAGGCAAGATCATCATGAAGCAGGAAGGAATGTTCCTCCAAATGCTTTTGGTGATGATGGGTGGACTTTCAGGTTGTTCTTCCCAGAGGTGGATCTGGTAGTTCTGAAAATCACTGAATCAAAACTCGAACAGTTATGGCAGGTTAAAAGGAGAGAAATCAAAATTCTGTGCTGTAGTACCTCCTTCCCTCCTTCCCAGCACTTTTTTAAAAGATCAGAAACTCACCTTCAGAATCAGCAAACCTAAACTAAGGAGTTTTGCAAGGCTGCTGGTGAAGTGTAGAGCTGATCAGCTGAAGGGTTTTTTTGGAGGGTGGAGTGGGGTGAGGATTGCATGTCTGATTCTGCAGGTATGTGGATATCTGGAGGTGGGGAGGTGTTTGTTTGTTTGCTGAGCACAAGGTGAGTATGGAATCAAGGGGAGGGAGTTTACAACTTCAAGTGACCATTTGATGAACAGAATCACATTTCTCAGCCAGGTTTCAGGTCCATTCCTCCTTTAGAAAGAAGACAAATTAGTTGGGAGTACCTGGTTTGTAATCAGTAGCTGGTGGGTAAGTCATAAGAGGACAACACTGGTAGAAGAATGGAGTGTGAGGGAGCAGTACTGGTGAGCTGCCAGATGCAGAGTGGGTGCCCCAATACATTTCTGACCTCTCTTGTTGACCATTTATTTTTCAGAAGGTAGGAGATGAAATGGGATGAAGAGTGAGCTATTCTTGTCCTAATCCTGGCCAATAGAGGACTTGGTCAATGGACTGCAAGTATCAAGCACTTCAGAGAGAGTAGCCATGTCATGTGGGGTTTAAGATAAAGAAGCATCATTGTGGAGTCTCCTCTAGTTTTGCATTCAGTCCTGCATGATTTAACATCTTTATACGGGATGCAGAAAATGGAATATAGTATAATGGAAAATGTTTTAAAACTTCAGATGGCATCAAATTAAGGGATTAGCTGATGTTTTATAGAACATAATCATGATTTAAAGTTACCTCAATATACTTGAACATTAGGCCAAATGCAATAGAAAGTTGTTCTGCACTGAGTAATGTTGTTCCTTTGAAAAAGCAAATGAGTAAATAAAGGATTGAAATGATTGGGCTTGGCAGTAGCCTATGAAAAGAAGCTGGAGTCCTGGTGAAACACCAGCTGTACATGTAAAAGCAGGGTGATATATCAGCTAAAAAGACAAATGCTGTCTTGAGCCACATTAACCCTACACTAACACAAGTACTCCATCTAGATCACAGAAGGAAATACTTCCACTGTATTCTGCACTGATTGGACCATGTCACTGAGTGTGTTTAAGGATTTAAGGAATCTGATTGAAGAGGCATCAGAGCCATATTGCTTTGCAGCATTTTTTCCCTGATTTTATTCACTAACAGAGGCCGTTCTATGAGTTTAGCCAAGCTTTATTAGAACAGATCCAATTCTCCAGCTAATTGTTTTGTGTTATTTTGCAAATCTTTCCTCCTCTTGTCCTAACTGACACACCCCAATGCAAAGGTAGATTGTTTTCTCTGTTCTTTAGAAAACTCAGAGCAAGTTTTGATTTAGGCATAACACATGTACCTTCCAGGGTTTCTAAATACTAGAATTATTTATTATGAAGGGGGTTGAGCTTGTATTGGCTGACATTCCTTTATCAATCACACTGGCAATCTTTTGATCTTCTTATGTGCCTTCCACCCTTTATATCTTCCATTATTTTCAATTCCACTTTCTGCATTATTTAAAAGAGTGCCCTGATATCTTCATCTTCAGGAAGTGGAAATTGGCAATCTTCCCACTGTCTACAAACAAATTTAATTCAGATTAACCAAGCCATATTGGGTTTACTAAAGACAGAGTTGCTGTCTCATTTAAGGCTTTTAGCTACTGCTATCATTTGCATGTCTAATCTCTCCAGACTTTTTCCTCCCCAAATCCTCTCTGAGGGTTTAAGTTCCACCTCTAATGCCAGTGTGGCATCTGACACTGAAAGTAACTTATCCACAGCCCTCTGTCTCTTATTTGAACTTTCTCATGAGAATTTAAAGTAGTAAAGTAATCCCTGCTCTCAACTCCTTTCCATCAAAACAAGTACAAACTCTTTTGTTTATGGATTGCAAGGATCCAATGCAAGGATTGGACACATAAATATTTGAAGAGCCAGTGAGGTGCTCCTTGATCCAGCCTTCTGAAAAGCATATCAACCTGAGATTTGTCTAGCCCATACTATGGCTTTACTCAAAAAAAGCTCTCAAAATTTTGTTTTTTCTCCTGGGCCTTGCATTAACCTGAGTGGTGGGGCCCATAAAAATACTTTCAGTATTTCAGAGATGTGCCAATTCTGCTGAATCATTTCATATTTTTGATAATAGTTTTTTGTTTTGAATGTTGTGTGCCATGCAGTTGTTTTGGACTGGGCAGCCTTACACATTAAATAAATAAGATTAAATTAAAACTATTGTTTTCCCCCAGGCTGCTGTGAAATATGAGGAAAATGATTTCTAATAAGATCTTGAATGTCCTATGTTTGCAGCCATAATTATAGTGAGGTCCATGACATTAACAATCCTTTGAGTGATAAACCTTGTAACATTTGGATGCAAGTTCTACCCCTTCTCTATTTGCCTGCATTATTGTGATACAGGTACACAAAAAGAGAGGTTATATCATGATGCCAGAGAGATCATCACAATTGGAAATAGGCACCTCTAGGCTATTACTCATCATTTCCTGGACACTCCTCTTGTGGTTCAAAAGGAAACTTGGTTCATCAAAGCTTGGTGGTATTTTTGTTCCAATAAGCCATTGTTTGTTTTCTAGTGTGATAAACAAGCAAGCAAATCTCTGTCACTGAAGTAAGAGGGACTTTTAAATGATACAATTGTATGGTGTCATATGGCAGAACCAAATATGAATAAGAATTTCAGAGACAATGTAATAACTGATGCCTAAGAATTTCACTTATGAGATTTCACCTATTAAATATTCTACAGAGATTAAGACTATTATTCCCACTATTGGCTGTCACTGAAAGTTTTCAAGAAGAGATTGGACAGCCATTTTTGCAGAATGGTATAGGATCTCCTGCCATGGGCAGGGAATTAGACTTGAAGACTTCCAAGGTACTTTCCAATCCTATTGTTCTATGGTGGACAGCAGGATCATTACAATCGCCCTTGGATCTCTGTGCCCATTTCTTGGTATTGCCTTTTAAAAAAACATGGAGAAGCTCAGGAAAATCCAGAGGAGCATTACCAGAATGATAAAGATCCCAGAAAACAAGTTCTGCATGGAATGCTTGAAGGAGCTTGTTTAGGTTACAAAAACACCAAAAGGTCATTATGAGGCCAACATATGAAACAGCGATCAGAACTTCTCTCTGCTCAGGCTAAGAAAGGATAGGGACCAACTAGTTGATTTTTTTTTTTTAAAGAGTCAGATAAATTTTAGAAGGAATTTTCTGATGATAATAGCTTTTAAACAGAGGAACAGTTTGCCTGGAGCACAGTGGTAGATACCCCAATGAATACTCCGGAGATTTCAAATCTGATCTTATGGCCACTTACTAGGAATAATTTCATGTTGTGGTTCCCAAATTGTGGGCTGTGGTGCTCCATGTGAACTCTTGATTCTCTTGTCTCTAGTGCTTTGACGTTCCAGAATATTTTACTAAATTGAATTGTTAGTGAACAATTTTAATAAACTGAATTGTTAGTGAACTTGCTGCAGTGAGCTTTCTGGGATGTAGGGTGTACATTTTGGAATAGCAGAGTGCTGTGTAAAAATACTGAGATACTAAGGGCACTGTGAATTGGCAATGTTTGGGAAACTCTTTAGTGGATTTTTGCAGAGCTGTGAAGGTCAAGCTAAATAATCAATAATGTCCTTTTTATGCCATATATTTATGATTCTTTATTTCATTTGAATACATTCTACATGCCAGCCTTTATTTTAAAAAAAGTTCAGGATAATTTACAATAGTGTAAAAGAGCCAATATTAACATCCTATAATAAATATCAAAAACTCCAATATAGTCAGCAAAGAAACAACTGTTAACAGTAAATCCAACCACATTCATGACAGTGTGTATTAGCACTCATTCATAATTGCCCAGATAAATCAGAGTCCTTGTCCTAGCCCAGGACCAAAACCTTAACATCTATTGACATCTAGCCTACTTCTGAAAAGTGGGCGCAACACCATGAAGAAGATCCTCATTCTTAACAAACAGGCTGGCAGGAAAGAGATTTGTTCAGCCATTGGGTCCCAAGCCACATAGGCAAAGGGGCACATTTGGTCCTTTAAGCTTCAGGTGTCCCTCAGAATGTTCAAAACTTAATTTAAACATTATTTTATACATGATTGGATGGTAAGCATATCAAATGTGTTAATTTTGATTTTAAATGTCACTAAAATAAAACAGCCCTTCCCACTATTTTTGGGACTGCCACCATAGTATGGTCTTTGCACAGATGCACACCAAAATTTCTACATCCCTATTGTGGTATAGCCGCCCAATATCTTGAATCTGGCTGAAAAACAACTAGGCAACGAATGGCATATTCTCAGGGTTGGCGCACAGCTATTGTGAGCAGCATCCTTTTAGCTGTATTTTACAGCAGTTGTAATGTCTGCGTTGTTTTCAAGGACACCCCAAAACAAAGGACATTGCATTCATTCTGATAAGTAGTTATCATAGGATGGGTCACAGTGGCTAAGCTGTCTGAGCTAAGCTAGAAATGTTACTCTCTCTGGAACAGAAGGTCTAATGAAGCATTAAGAACAGGAGAGCTACAGTAAGGATTGAACTGCAGGGCTATTCTTCATGATGAGAATAAAATGAATGTGTGGTTTTGCCCTTTGTTATACAGTATTATTCCAGCAGTTCAAAAATAATTTCCACTTACTCACAGATGATTTTATATTTAATCTGTTTCTTTCTTTCTTTTTCCAATGAGCATCAAATGCTCATTTCTGCATCTCCATAATTTCCCACCATCTGTTTTCAGTGGCAAATAGATTCCCTTGCCTTCACTGGGGTGATTTTTTGCTGCTGTCAAAAGGTTTAATAAACAACCCTCAACCTTTTGTCATACATCACTCAAATGATCCTGAGTTTTGAAGTTTCAGTGGGAAGTTTGGATGATATTTTCAAGTGAAAGTTAGTGTCTTTCTCCAGAAATTCAGACCCTAACGCTGAACACTTAGCCCTTTTCATTGCAAGGAGTTCCTTCCTTTCAAATTAATCCCCTCACTTGGAAAAGATGCAGGATTAATCCCCTCACTTGGAAAGGATGCTCATTTCCTGTTACCTGTGGAAATCAAAGAAATTTTTAAAAAGCATTTTTTTGAGGGGGGTGGGTGGGTACAAGGCTGAATGCCTGTGAGGTAAGTACTCAGTTGGATCTGTGGGGCTCATCTGTGTAGTGTAGCATCATTCTGACAATGGACACAGCTCACTCTCAGAGAGTTTATGATTGCCAGCAACCCCTTCTTCTCCCCTTCTGCTTCCAAATTCTGGCTCAAGGAAGCACAACTTAAACAAATGTTAGCGTATTTATACAGATTGGCTCATTCAGGTGTTGTTTCTGCCATCAGGTGCCAGAAGCCAGTTGTGTTCTACTTGGAACAGAATGGGATGAGACAAAGGGAGATGATTGGAAATCAGTTTGCTGAAGAGAGGAAGGCTAGTGAATCATTAGATTCTGTTCCTGTGAACCATGCTTTTGTGCAATGAAAAATGGATGTTTGCTTCAGTTTGTTGGTTTTTTTTTTTGTTAGGCTTTAGTACATTGGATGACCCTGAAAAAATGAAGTGGGTGGGACTTGTCTACTGCATGAGACTGGGAAATGGGGAAAAAAACCCATCATCCTGGAAGAAGGCAACCTTTACTGATGCCAAGAAAACATCATTCCATAAAGTCACCAGGAGTTGACTTTATGGTGCTCGACCCGAGATTCCATGGACAGATATGGTCTCTCTCCAGACCTTGACTGAAATCCTTGGAGATCTTCAGAGGCTGTTGCAAAATCATGATTTCTAATCTGATAGAAACAAAAGAAATAGCTAAATTTATTATTGGAGAGTAATCACATTAGCTATTGTTAATTTGTATTTAAAATAACTCATTAAATTTATGTACAAATAAATACTATCAAATGGTATCATATTCTTTTTTTTAACTGCCCCACACCTCCTCAGCATGTTTTCCAAGGGAGCTACTAACCTTGGGCTGAAAGTAATTGTTCATTCACCTTTAAAAGAAACAGGTTTTATTAAATCTGTCCTCAGCTTTTTGCTGCTTAGGGAAAACCACAGGACTATATGAAATACAAACTGAATGGAACTGAACCTGTACAGCAGTACATTACTACCGTGTTTCTTACAAAATAAGGCCGGGCCTTATTTTTTTTTTGACCCTCAAAAAAATGCCTAGGCCGTCTTTTCGGGGGTGACTTAATTTCCTCCCCCACTTAGAGCGGCCCATACGCATGTACCTCGCCGCAAGGCCATTTCTATTGGCCAACGAAAGCTCCCCGAAGGCAGAGGCAAGGTGTGGCTGCCCGCGTCCCCTCGCCATTAGGCAGTGTCTTTCGGGTGATGGAAGCTCCCCAAGGGCAGTCACCAGCCACTTCGATCGGCCGGTAGAAGCAGCCTCGGGGCAAACGCACATGCACATTCTCCTCGCTACGAGGCCGCTTCTACTGGCCGATTGAAGTGGCTGGTGAGTGCCCTTGGGAACCTTCCATCGCCCGAAAGAGACTGCCTAATGGTGAGGGGACACGGGCAGCCACGCCTCGCCCCAAAGTGTCTGGGGACTCTACCTTCGGGGAGCTTCTGTCAGCTGATGTTCTATCAGTAGATCGGGGTATTCTAGCCTAGGCTACCTGCAGGGCGCTCCTAAAGGCAAGTTTTCTCCCCGCCCACCTCCACCTTTCCCCCCCATTTCTCTTCACTTCGTGTAGTTCTAACAAACGATGTGAGAAATGGCGGGGAAACGCATGGATTAAATAGGCCTAAATTTTGGGGGTGGGGCTTAATTTCACCTCATGCCTAGAAATCATGCTGGGCCTTCCTATTGGTGGAGGCCGTATTGTTGGAGAAACATGGTATGGGATTAGGAATTTAAGGGGGATGTGCATGTTCATGCATATTCTTTGTCGCTCCTTATGATTCATATTGACTGTTTCCTAGTATGATTTGATTGCGTATTGTACCCTATGACTATTATTAAGTGTTGTACCTTATGATTCTTGACTCTTGATGAATGTATCTTTTCTTTTATGTACACTGAGAACATTTGCACCCAGACAAATTCCTTGTGTGTCCAATCACACTTGGTCAATGAAGAATTCTGTCTGTCTGTCTGTCTGTCTGTCTGTCTGTCTGTCTGTCTGTCTGTCTGTCTGTCT
>BLBF01000003.1:63501128-63565045 GCA_015471245.1 Laticauda colubrina | reverse complement strand
TCTGTCTGTCTGTCTGTCTGTCTGTCTGTCTGTCTGTCTGTCTGTCTATCTATCTATCTATCTATCTATCTATCTATCTATCTATCTATCTTCATATTTTTGTGATGATTGCCTCTGATTTAAAAAAAGATAATTCGGTCATTTTATTGTATTTACAATAACTTGTCATTGTAGGAATGTTCTGTCTGTGTCTTTCTATACACACACAAACACACACTTTCCTCCAAGGAGCATAAAGAAGTCAAAAGAGATTCCCCTGTTTTACAGGTAGCCCTCAACTTACAACAGTTCATTTAGTGACCATTCAAAGTTACAATGGCACTGAAAAAAATAACTTGTGACTATTTTTCACAGTTAGAAGCTTGAAGCATCCCTGTGATCATGTGATCAAAATTCCAATGCTTGGCAACTAATTCATACTTATGACCATTGCTGTGTCCCAAGGCCATGTAATTGCCTTTTGCAACCTTTTGGCAAGCCAAGTCAATGGGGAAGCCAGACTCATTTAACATCTGGGTTACTAACTTCTCAACTGCAGTGATTCACTTAACAACTGTGGCAAGAAAGGTCATAAAATGGGGGCAGAACTCATTTAACAAATGTCTCAACAATAATAAATTTTGGGCTCAACTGTGGTCATACATAAGTCAACAACCATCTGAATTTTATTATTTTTACAACAATCTATGAAGTAGGTTATGATGAGGGTTAGGAATTTATCAAAGAATCAACTTAAGATGCCTCTACCTGATGCTACACAAGATCCAAATAATCTTCTGTTTGATTCCTGGAGTTCCAGATGTGTGTAAAATGCAATACTATAATTGGAGACTTGCCTGGTTTTATTGGAAGCACGGGTCTGGTTCTTAAATCTTTGGCTAAAATTTCAGACTGGCTGCCTTACCCATTTAATTCCAGAAGACAAATTTAAATCTACACAGAAGAAAACTTTGAAGAAGTCCAAATCCATTGCATATGAACTCCAGGATTCATTACAGTGCTGGTTTGAAAAGGCCATAAGAACAGTCAAATAATGTACCTAGATTCAGTGTGCAAAGGGATAGGAATTTGTGGCAAGGTTGGCTTAGAACAGCTTTGGTGTTACCATGTACCCTTCTTATACCACAGTGTGGAAATGCCAAAGGGTTTTTATGCTAGCTTGATTTGGTGCTCTTTCTTGAGTTATAATTATGGGAAAAATTAAAAAATAGCATTTAAGCAAACTTGTAGAACTCATGTAATGCAAAAAAGTGAGCAATATTCTTCTATTGTCCACATTTTATAAACACACTTATGATACACTGGTGTTGTCCCTCTTAAAGTATTTTCTAGATAGAGTCTGAATGTTATATTTCCTATCTCCCACCAGACCAAAGGTTGAGTACCTCCAGCAATTTGCCACTGCTTCATGCTTCATCTGCAGTAGAGCAAGATTTAAGATATGTAAAAGATCTCTATCCTGTTTTTAAACTTTTTTAAGTTCTAGGACTATACAGTTATTATAGAATTATAAACATTGAACATATATGTGTTGCTCTGTTGGTCTTATATGCTGACTTTTGGATCATAAGAATAAACTAGATTAACTCAATGGTATAAAAATGTTAGTATATAATACCGGTATATACACGTGACCCACTACATTTGGTAATTCCTATTTATATTTCACGTTCTGACTTTGATTAAAAAAAAATCTTATTGGATAATTGTTATGAGTGTATCTCTCTTTACTGTGTCTGGATAAATGTATGTACTGGTGCTTGAACAATCTTTGCAGAACATCCAACATTTTGTTATTTTACTTCATTCTCACTGAAAATAATAAAAATGACCATAGTTTGTGTATGCTTAGAATGATTCAGCCTCCAGCACAATGGCCAATCAGAAAATGATATGTTAGCACACATAATGCAAGGCATAGCCTGGAAAAGCAGTATCTTGCTGTAATTAACACATTTTCTAGATGTATTTTGGTGACGCTCATAAATGTAAATTCACCATTGAATCCAAACCTGGTAATACAGATAGATCTTCCCTGACTTCATCACTGCTAACTCTGTGCTTGTCTGCAGATTAGATTCCAGACTATAATGTAGAACAGTGGTTTTCAACCTTTTTCTTCACGATGGAACCCCTTTAAATATTTTTTGTGGCCATGGACCCCCAAGACTTAACTCAAGATTTAAACCATAGCATTTCTTTGTGGACCCCCTGTGATGATATCATGTTCTCCCCCCCCCCCCTTCGAGTGGTTCATGGACAACATGTTAAGAACCATAAAGATGGTACTTGATACTTGAGAAAGTATGCAGAGACTGCTAGCAAAATATGAATGAATCCTAGGGAGGGAAGACTGAATTAGTGAGAAATGTAAGTGACTCCACCATGACTCTCTATGATATAAGAGGGAGGCTAGAGAAATGCAATCAGGTTTTCATAAGTAATGTTAGCTTTTTGAGGTGGGTCAAGTCAGTGTTTCCACAGACTCAAGAACTCTACTGTTAATATGGGCTTTAGAGCAGAAGCTTGAAACTCTGATCCAAGCTTCTTACACCAAGAAAAGTCAAGACAGGAACACTTTAAATAAACAGTACTTTCTTTCCTTCCTGAGCTTAATTCATTTTTGCCATATACTTTCCCCAGGATCATCTCTGTGGTTCTCTACATGTAATAAGTCAGTTTGCCCATCATTAATCTGAATCCAAGACTTTCCAGTCTGATCCTATACTATAATTGGGTATAGTTAAGAATACGTGTAAAACATTAACCAGAGATTTGTGTTAAGATAAGACAAAAACTTGTACTCTATATAAGCTGGGTCAGAGTTATGGGAAGGTGCAGAAAGACTGTGAGATCAGAATGCTAAGAAATGTATCCTGAGAAGTTGGAGTTGGAATGAATGTCAGCTCGTTTCTTTTCTTTTCTTTTTTTTTTTTGCTTACTACTGGTGTTGAAATCTGACATCCCAAAAAGTTTTTGCTTGTCACGGACATAATCGATAGATGTGAAATCCTTGTTGTGATTACAGCATGGGTTTTTAAATTTGCAGAAGTAACTGCCAACCATTGATCAATAACCCGCAAACCAACTCATTTGGCAGGGGGGGAAAAGTGAGAAACAGACAAAAACTCACTGGTGAGCAAAACCTTTTTTTGCCAGCCGAAAAAGGAACAAGAACCTGAATATCTTCACCTAAGGGGGCTTAAAGATGTTAGGCATAAAAAGATTTCTGGAACATATGGGCAGACCGGTGGAAGGAAAGCAGGCTGATGAATCAGGGATATTTGCATTGGGCTTGTAAGAAGTCTGGCATGGGAAACCTGGAGGAAGCATGTGGGTGGCTAGAAAAAAACCCGGAAGCTTGACAATGTGAGGAAATCACTCTGCTGCTAGCTTTCCAATAACTTCTGGAGCATGTAAGAATTCTGGCACAAGGAGAAAATGTGGGAAGGTTGTATACGTGAGGAGCTGTTGGGAAGCATGTGGGGAACAGGATATGTGGGGAGCAGGTGGAGAGTGTGCAGGTGGGCGGGGAGCAGGCAGGGAGCATGCTCAGCATTAATTCCCCTGCATTCCATTCTGTTTAATTGCTTATTAAATTCTAAGCAGACAATTATCAGCAGCAATTACAGCTCCGTGCAGTGACACAATTGCCGCTTTAGCATTTGTTAATCAAATGCTTATTTAGTACTCTGCTTTATTAGCTGCTTCTGAAAGGAGAGCCCGATCCCTCAGACTGGGTGGGAAGGGAACTTCAGCCTTCTATTTTGCCCTAGGCTGTTATCTCCTTTGGGACTTTCAATCTCTGTCACCCCTGGGAGAATTCCCTTAGGAAGATTCATCATTCCACACCTATGAAAAACTAAGCAACAGCATCCATCAGTTCTTGGGTTGTAATGGCATCCCTTCAGGGCTTTGTGGGTGATGAAGTCTCCACCCATCTGGCAACCTGTTCCGCAGACAGACATTTCGAGTTTCAATCTCCAGAGAACAGGGTTTGCAGGTGAAGTGGGCTACTTTAGGCAACAGCTCTGGGGATGGTGGGGAAAGAAATAAATCACAGAGGGAGGGAGAGAGAAAGGGGAAGCAGGAATTGCCACATGAGAATAGCACTACAAGCCTTTTTCAACTATTGGCTTTTGTGGAGAGAAGAGGTTGTCATTTGAGTTCTGTGTCAAGGAGCCAAATATCTTGGACCAGTCTTGTGAAGGACAGTGATAGGGTCTCGTCCTTGCACCATCGCAGACAAAATTAGCAGGGGGGAGCTGTGTGGGCAAACAATCTGATTTGGTATCAATTTGGTTCTCTGCAGGATTGCTTTGTAAAGAAGGTTTAAGTATGGGGGAGTGGGCATAGAGGCCTCTGAGCTTTTAATGGAGAGTCACAGCTCTTGCCCGCAACCAAGCATTGCCTTATGACTGCACTCTTCAATCAAATTTCAATAGCCAAAGCCAAGGAAGAACCGGAAAGAAATAATAATGGAACTTATCAGCAGGAAATTGATCCTTCCACTTCTCTTTTATGATAATGTATGCAGTGGCTTTACATGTTTTTTGTGCATCTTGACATGGAATCTCATCAGAGAATAATAGACACCTCAAATGAGAGGAAAGTAGAATTAGGATGTTCCAGTGAAGAATGTATTTGTATTATTTATTTTCATAATTGGGTTGGTCATAGCTTCCCCATTCCAAATTAAATAATTTCTTTGGCTGATTTACCACCTATATAGCATTAAAATAGAGTACAAAACTACCAAAACAACTCTAAGTAGCATTCACATGTCTATTTTTTTAAGAAAGGTATGATATGCTTACCTTAGAATTGCTCTGACAACATCCAGGGTTTTTTGGGGGGTGGGGTGGGTGGGGGGGAGAACATATATACGAGTTAGAAGCAGAGTGATTAAATAGTCTTGGATGGGATCAAAGCATCACTTTAGAGCCTTTGGGGATAATGAAAAAATTGTGTCCTTTCCTTTAAATGCAATAGCTGCTTACATTTTAATAAACAAACTGACTGCCATTCATCACTAGAAGAAAAAGCTGCCTTTAATGTTTCTTTCTCTTCAGTCTGACAGCCCAGCAAATAGTACTCTGTATGACAGCAACACGCTAGAGCAAAAATATGGCTTCAGAAATGAATAAGTTCAAATCCAATCAGTGCCAAAGATACAAATCTAAAAGATACATTGGCTCTGATATTCGCTCTGTGCTACTGCTACTGTGGACTCACTACTGCTAAAGAAAAAGTCGTGGCCAAAAAGGTTTCACTCTTACACTCACTTTCTTTACCATGCAAAGTAAAAAGCTCATTCTGCTAATCTTCCAAGTTCTTTTTCATTATATTGGCAACATAGATACATTTGATGCAGGTTATATTGTCCATCCTCAATTTATGAACACAATTGGGGCCATAATTTCCATTGCTGAGCAATGCTTTTGTTAAGTGAGTCACATGCTATTATAGAACCTTTTTTTGTCATAGCTGTTAAATGAATCATGCAGCCATTAATAAATTTGGCTCCTCTCTCCCCCACTGCCTTCCCCCAATTGATTTTGCTTCTTGGAAGTCATTGGTAAGTTTGCAAATGGGGATCAAATGGCTGTAGGACATTGCAATCTTCATGAATACATGCCAGTTGCCAAGCACCCAAATTTTAATCACATGATTGTGAGAACACTGCGACAATCCTGAGCACAAGGACAGATTGTAAATCACTTTTTTTCAGAGCCATTGTAACTTCAAAAAGGTGCTAAACAAATTGTTACAAGTACAGGATTACCTGTAGTGAGCAATGAGATGCTGGCTAATGTTTAAATTAAATACCTGACTCTGTGGTTTCTTCCCCAAACCCCAAAAACTTTAACCTTAGACTGTCTACTATTGACCTCACCCCTTTCCGAAGAGGTCTGTAGGGGACATGCATAAGCGCACCAACGTGCCTACCGCCCCTGTCCTATTGTTTTTTTTTATTTTTCTTTCTTTCTTATAAGAATCGATCTCATGTGTTCAAAACTATATTTATTCTTATATCTGTATCTTGTAAGCAATTGACAAATCAAATAAATACTAAATCTCTGTGATCTCAAAAGATGGAATGACCTCTGAACCTTCATCCTTGCTCTCTTAATTCTCCCTGCATTTCCTTTTCTCTTGGGCTAGGATTACTTTCTTAACTGGACACCAATCAGCCAGCAATTTACGGTCATTAGACTGAAGTTTTAACCAACAATTATAGCTATTGAATGAGTTATTATTTACTTACATTTAAGCTTACAGACTTAGAATAATCTCAGATCTGGACTGACAGGCCCAAAGAAGCTTTGGGATCAGAGGTGGTATTCAGCCAGTTCTGACCAGTTCTGGAGAACCGGTAGCAGAAATTTTGAGGAGTTTGGAGAACCGGCAAAAACCACCTCTGACTGGAGATTTTACAGTATCCTTCCCTTGCCACACGCCAAACAAGCCATGCCCACAGAACCTGGAGTAAAAAAAAATTGAATCCCACCACTGTTTAGGATCTCTTTCCACTGTGGATTGTCTGCATGTGGATTGTCTGCATGTTCTTAAAGAAGTCTTTGTTTCTAAACCTCACCTTCAAATTTGCACACCTGGGATAAAGAAGGATAACTTCATAAGGCATTTACAAATATGGATGACATAAACTTTAGTGGTTGTTTTTCCTATTACATTTTCACTTCACCCTTCTTCCCAAAAAATCATGGTGACTGAATTCTAATCTTTATTAGTATAAATCTGTAAGATAAGGTTTACTGATGGAGAGGTCCTGGCCCAGGATCACCCAGTATGCTTGGAATCTGAATGCGAATGTGTCCTGGTTTTTCCAAAGTAGATATGATGGCAGGAACTCTGTAATCAGTTCTGACCATTTTTAAAGGCCAAATCTTGTTGTAAGATACCTGATTGGGACTCAGGCTACAGCACTGCAAGAAAAGATGAGCTGCTTTCTATTTCTTTCCCCTTATATAAAGGTGCTGATCAACACAAAGGGAGAAAAAAAAAACGTGATGTCATACGAGCATCAGGAAGAAAGATCTTCACTATCAGTCTTATAAATATGACTATTGGGCAATACTCTATAGCAGTGTGGAAAATTGCTGCAGCCCCATTGAAGGGGAGCTAGAAGGTTCTAAATATTACCAGGGGAAATTTATTGTGCAGCTATTTTAAAACCTAATTTGCCCAATACCAACCTACCTGGGCACTAAGACCCCACTTATGGCCAATGAATGCTCTGAGTTAAGGCATTCTTTATTCGATGCCTGGATTATGAACCATCCTCCATCCCACTTTTGTTTTGAATGCCTTTTGAAGGCATGCTTGTTCATCCAATTATTGTTTCAACTGTTGCATTTTGAATATTTCTAAATTGTTTTCTTTGCTGCTAAATTGTGTTGTTGTTGTATGAACCACTTTTCTCCTTCCCTCCCCCCCCCCCATTTTAGACCCTACTTTGGGCATCTTTGAGAGACAGCTAAACAAAGAAACAACACATCCTCTGCTTTAATTTATTCTGGAATAAAGTCTCCACCAAGTAGCCACCTAGAAGTTACGGATTCCCTCTTGAGTGATGGAACCCAGGGGCAAGGGCTTCCCAGACCTTTTTTAAGTATTGGTGCAATTTTGCACTGCATCGTCCATGCTAGAGCAGTATATCATTACCGCCGAAGTTTTATTTATTTATTTATTTCAATTTATCGGATGATGTAGGAGCCTTGCGCTCTGCTAGGTCAAGTTTTCTGACTGCTGGGAACGGAGAAGCAATGACGGCAAAGCGGGAGGGGGGGGGGGGAAAGAGAGAAATATTTAAACATAAAGCAGATAGAAGCTCTCGTAGCAACCGCTGCTGAAGTCGACAAGAAGCACCAAGCTGCGGCCTTTTGGCAGGAGAGCGGATGTTGTGGCTCTGAGAAGCCGCGGGGTAGCGGTTGCGTGTATGCTTTCGCCGTCAAAAATATACTCTCCTCCCCTTCTCAAGGCGTCCGAGCAGTTTCTTGCCCAGGGTCTTCAGTCCGCTCGTTGTGGGGTTTCCCCCCCCCTCCCCCGCCGCTTTTAGCCCACCGCCGTCCCAGGCGGGACGGAGCTTAGTGCCGCCAGGTGGCTGCCTTGCAGTCGAGGCCTGCAGAGAAGCCAGGCCTAGCAGGAGGCGGGAAAGCGCGGGCAAAAGAGCGAGCGAGCGAGGGGGATCAGTGCAGCGTGGCATGACGAGACGAGGCCCCCCCGGAGAAGTGAGCTATGTCCCTTATTGGTCACACTACATTTCTTTTTCATTAGCAGTTAAATGCAGACATGAGGGATCGGCGCAGGTTCACTGGGCGCGGCGCCGTGCAGCATATTCCTGCTGTGATGGATTAGCCCCAACGGTAGGCCCGGCAGCCGGGGCCTTGGAGAGGGGGAACGGGGAGGCGAAGGGGGCGGTTGTCAGCGGTCCGGGCCTTGCAAGCCTGGCAGAGGAGGAGCCAAAAGATACCCGCCTCGCCGAAGAAAGCAGAGGGGAAGAGAAAAAGAAATGTCGGGAAACATTTCTCTGGAAGGATTAATCCGGCTGTAAAACCCCAGGCGGCCAGGAGAGGGCAGCAAAGGAGGGCCGGGAAAATTTCACTTCGACGGATATTCCGAAGTCCCGGTGGAAATGGAAGGATGGGGCCACGGCTGTAATTGATGGGGGTGTGTGTGTGAGGGAGACGACTGTTTATCGTAACCCACTGTATCTCTGGAATAGCGTTCTTATTATCCATTTTCTTAATCCGTCTCTGTTAGTTGCTGCCCTAGTTTTGAAATATAACCGACAGGTTACCGTTTTGGCATTTTCATTAATTCAGGGTTGAATCTTAAAAACCTCGTCGGTATATGCAGCACTTTAAAAAAAAAAAAAAAAGAAAAAAAAAAAGAAATCTGAAATTATATTCTCTCAGCCCCAGGGTTAGAACTGCAAAATCTCCCTGTTTGCAAACCTCCCCTGTACAGCGAAGCCCTCAGTTTGCAACGGTTCTCTTGGTGACGGTTCAAAGTTAGAACGGCACTGAAAAAAGTGGCTTATGACTGTTCTTCACACTGATGACTGGGTGCATCATCCCCATGGTCACTTGATTGACCTTGGGATGCTGGACAACTGATTTGCATTTAAGACGGTTGCAGTGTCCTCGGGGACCTTTGGCAACCTTCTGACAATCAAAGCCAATGGAGAAAACGGATTCACTTAACAACCAGGTTACTAATTTAACACCTGCAGTGACTCACTTAAAAAACCTGGCAAGGAAAGTCGTAAAAATGGGGCAAAACTCACTTAACAAATTTCTCACTTAGCAAGATAAATTTTGGGCTCTATTGTAGTCATAAGATGAGGACTACCTGTACTGCTGAACCACCAGCTTCTGGCTTCCCTCAAGGTTGGCCCTGCTGGGTTGGGGCTTCCAGGAAGGGAAAGGAGAGCCATTGGCGGTTTTCTTTCACTCCCTAATTCGTATTCTGAAAGTCATACATGGGGAAGAAAATGTAGGACTGTGGCCCAAGAATTTAATAGTATAATCCCACAGGTCTACTAAATAGTAGCTCCTACTAGAGTACACTGGGTAGACAAATGGCTACTGCAATTTGCTTGATACAGGGCTGTTCAAATGGATTTTCAGTAGGCTTCTGGACCCTATTCAAGGTGTCGGAGATTACATGTGGTCCTCGACTTACAACATTTCATTTGGTGGCCTTTCAAAGATGTAGCGGCGTTGAAAAAAGTGACTTATGACTGTTTTTCACAGTTACACGACCTTTGGTCATGTGATCAAAATTCAGATGCTTGGCAACCGGTTCATATTTATGTCGGTTGCAGTGTCCCAAGGTCATGTGAATCCCCTTGTGCGGCCTTCTGACAAGCAAAGTCAGTGGGGGGAAGCCAATATCACTTTACAACGGGGTTACCAACATATCAATGGCAGCGATTCAGTGAACAAGTGAGGCAAGAAAGGTCGTAAAATGGGGCAAAATTCACTTAACAGATGTCTCACTTAACAACAGAAATGTTGGGCTCAATTGTGGTCAGAGGTTGAGAACTACCTGTACTTACTTATAAAGCTCTTTCCCACGATGGCCCCTTTTGCCTTGCAGAGTAAGTAGTCTTGTCTTCTTCACGTAGAGTCTTCCTGATTTACTGAATCCAGTAGGGAGAGGAAGTTCAAGTTCACTCTGAAAGAAATGGGGACTGAGAAGGGTAAGAGGCTGGGATACAGGGAGTGACTTTCTCTGTAGTATAGTCCCCTGTGGGATTCATTTTTTTGTACTACCGTTCTGTGGGCGTGGCTTGGTGGGCGTGGCAGGGGAAGGATACTGTAGAATCTCCAATCAGAGGGGGTGTTTGCTGGTTGTCCGAATGCTCAAAATTTCCGCTACCGGTTCTCCAGAACTGGTCAGGACCTGCTGGATACCCACCTATGGTCCCCTGTCCCTGGAACAGCTCCCCCGACTCCGCCTCTTAAGATTAGAGGTTACCTATTTTGAAGATGATAAGAATACTTTTATAGAGCATTTAGACTCACTTCGGTTTGTTTATAATTATTAGTAATTTTCATTATTTATTGAACATAGGAATGGATTTTATTGATGTTTAAACTTCTATGCTGTAAACCAGGTAGAAGCAGAAGAATTAGCGGCTGTATATTTTGGTAAATAAATGAGTTAAATAAATATAGAGACATAAACTAAATTAATAATTTGGTTTAAGTGCTAATCAACGAGTCTGAATCATAGCAGGTAACTCTATTAGTGATAAGGAGATTAACCACCAAATCTGAGTGAAGTTGCTTATTAGTTGTGCATGACAAATTTTGCATTAGTTTTTGTTTGTTTATAAATCAAATTTATAGGCTGCTCATCTCACAGCGACTCTTATATGATTTGAAGAGCCCAGCAGTGACTACAAAATGCAGTTTATTTTGATAGGTTTCCAGTATTTCAGACCAAGAAAAGCTTATGGCAAATACAGAATCAGCATAACTATTTTTATCTAATAAATATTTATATCAGTTGGAAAGAATGTGATCATCTTTAGTGAGATGGCTGAATCTCATAACCAGAGCAGTGGTTGTAACTCATAATACCCAAATCAGTGTGAATGACATCATGGCTTGGTTTTAGCTTATTATCAGGGGGAACTTTAAATTCTCTACAGGTAAAGAATTGAATCTAAGGCAGATTTTTTTTTGCCGCACATCACAACAATGCTGATTTACACCATGAAGAAAATCCTAATAATCTCTTAAGAACATCAGTGAAGCTATGAGATGGGATGGATAAAAGGTGACTCATATTCAGAAGTCTTCTGTTCTAAGGCTTGTATCTATTTTTACAGAACTGAACCAGCAGCATGCTATCAGTATCTGTCCTGCTAGGAAAGTATTGCTGTCAAGTATCCATATCAGTAGGCATAATCACTGAAATGTACCAGACAGCATATCCCATCATTTATACGCCAAGAGAGTAAATAGAACCATAAATAGAACCATAAACATAACCAAATCATTATAGCTGTGACACCATCTCTGGTATGCAGGTCATTTTCAGTGATCATATATGTTTACCTTGTTTATGCATCTCAAAATGCTTGGTATCTCTCTTCAGTTTAGGTTGTGGTAGTTTTTTTTACTTTTTCCATTAAGAATTACTGGTAAATATCAACGAATGAGAAGTGTTGACATGTGATGAAAGGAATAAGATATCTGCAACACCATCAAACGTCAACGTCGGCCTATCCCACAGGTCCAAGGGAAGGCCACAATAGGTGGACAAAAATGACAAATCCTTTCTGAATATCTGGCTGACTGTGTGATGAAAAACGATACCGTCTTTCGACAGATCCTTTGCTGAATGTGGAGTTGGATGCATATATGGTGGAAGGGCTGTTCTAAAAGCATGAGCACCTGTATTAGTTGAGGCAGCAACAGGGGGACTACATGTGATAGCTGCAGTGGCTTTTATTTTTGTTATAGAGCAGTTCAACATGTAGTTGATCAAAGATCACTAAACAGCTGCTGTCATTTTGATGACATTGAAAAAGGTGAAATCTTGTCTCAGAGAGCTTTCATTTTAGATGCTGATGGATCCAGTGGAGGAAGGACACTGGGCAAATTAAATTCAAGGATTGACATAAAGTGTGCAATTTTGGGGAAATCACACCACTAAATATCAGCATCACCCTATAACTATATTTTTTTCAACTTGATAGAGGGATGCTGCAATGCTTTGGCACATAGGGAGCTCTATGTCTGATCCACTTGTTTTGCATTCAGAGCCTTCTCTAGTGTCCTGTTTTGAGGAATATAGGTCGTCCTTGACTTACAACAATTCATTTAGTGACTGTTCAAAGTTACAATGGCACCGAAAAAACTGACCTATGACCATTTTTCATACTTATGACCATTGCAGCATTCCCATGGTTACATCATCAAAATTCGGATGTTTGGCAACTGGTTTATATTTGGGATGGTTGCAGTGTCCTGAGATTACATGATCCCTTTTTGCAATGTTCTGACCAGCAAAGTCAACGAGGAAGCCAGGTTCACTTAACAACTGTGTTACTAACTTAACTAACTCCACTGATTCACTTAACAGCCGTGGCAACCAAAGTCATAAAATGGAACAAAACTCATTTAGCAAATCACTGGGCAACATAAATTTTGGGCTCAATTGTGATCGTAAGTTGAGGACTCCCTGTACTAAGCAATATTCTAGCCATCGGTGCTTCTGAATACACCTCACAAAGACCACGAACTCCTTCCCTGCAGGATGTAAATTCTGATTCTTCAGCGCCTGCTCTAATGCCATTGCTACCTCACCAGTTTCTAATTATTCTGTTTCTTTCACCCAACACAGATGCTCAACAAAGTGCCACCGTGCCCATTCCTGTGCCTGGCTCTGGTTCTGACCTGCTCCCCCACTTCCTGCTGGAACCTGATGATGTTTATATTGTCAAAAACAAACCTGTGACGTTGACATGCAAAGCCCTGCCTGCCACCCAAATTTACTTCAAATGCAATGGTGAATGGGTGCACCAAGGGGACCACATCATACAGCGCAGCAAGGATAAGGGCACTGGTGAGCGCTGAAAGGGCATTGAGACAGCCTATCAAAGAGAAGGAAAAGGATAGTTAGGTGGGACATATAAACTCTGAGCTGAGTAACATAAGGAAATCTGTTGGGTATCAGCATATGTTAAATTTAGCAGCTTCCCTTGTTTTCTGCACATGTATTGCACTTCTGCAGAGTTGTGATGTGTCTCTAACTCTGTTTGGAGTCCCTGTAACCAATTTAATTTTCTTTCTAATTTTTTTTACTGCTTGATGTTTCGGCAGGCCTTCCCCTCATGGAGGTACGGATAGATATCTCAAGGCAGCAAGTGGAGAAGATCTTTGGTTTGGAAGAGTACTGGTGTCAGTGTGTGGCCTGGAGTTCCTCCGGGACCACCAAAAGCCAGAAGGCCTTTGTGCGCATTGCGTGTGAGTGATTTCTCTATCCGCAGTCATTCGCCTCAGTTCTGGTGCTTTCCATCCATTTGCCAGCAGGCTTTTTGGCTCCAGTGAGGAATTGTCATGGCACAAGTGCTGTGTGTGCACTAAGAATCACAGGTGCAGCAATGGCATTGTCAGGGACCAGATGAGTCTGTGCCATTGAAGAAGCAGCCTGGCATGATGGGGAGTCTGTATTATTGTCATTACACCACTCTGAGTTTCTTTTTTTTCTAGACTTGAGGAAGAATTTTGAGCAGGAGCCAGTGGCCAAAGAAGTCTCAATTGAACAGGGAATTGTGCTGCCTTGCCGCCCTCCAGAGGGGATTCCACCTGCTGAAGTGAGTACTGCACACAGCATTCTTATTTTTGGCCAATGTGAAGAAATTATTGAATGTCCAGTTGATAAAATAAACTCCAAGCAGCTGGATGGGATCCCCAGACAGGATGCCAAATCTTTCCTCTTGCCTTTGGCATCTGCAGCTCCTGCCAGTGACCAAGGCTGGGTTCTTGGTGCGCACTCTATTTGTATATCCCCTACCTGCTGCTTAATAGACTGCAGCTTCTCTCTTCTTCAAGCTTTCTTGCACTGACTTTGTCCCTCCCTCGGTCAGTGTACATGTTTTCTTTTGGAACATATTTCAGCCACCATATTTTAAGGCTTCTGATCCAAATCAAATCAGAACCACATGCGACTCTTGTGTTTTCTGAAGGTGGAGTGGCTGCGCAATGAAGAACTCGTAGACCCAACACTGGACCCCAATTACTACATTACGCTGGAGCATAGCCTGGTGGTAAAACAAGCTCGCTTAGCTGACACGGGCAACTATACCTGCGTGGCCAAGAACATAGTAGCTCGCCGTCGCAGCTCACCTGCCACTGTCACTGTCTATGGTAGGACCTCTTCAGGGAATAGGGAAGGTGACCCTGAGAAAAAGGGACACATGTTGTTTTATAACCCCTCCTGTGCATGAATCCCACCCTGCTCCAAGTTTTGTTCAGTTTGCAGAGGAAGGGGGAAGATGGATGATAATAGGATGGGATGCTTTCAGCTATTTTTTTTCCTGTTGGTTGGGGGAGAGTAACATTACCCAAAATATTGACACCTTGCTCCTCCTTGGGTTATGCTATGCACAGTTGTTTTGGGGATGTGAAGAAGAGCTTTGGAAGGAAGGAATTCTCCTGCAGATGAGGGTCATAGATCGCACCTTCTCAGACAAGGAGAAGGAAGGTTGAATTGTAAATATGACTTAAGGAGCAAGTTATGCTTTTGCAAAATACAACAGAGGAAAGCAACATGACCCTTTCTCTGTTCCTCTAAGTGTTTGCCCCTCAACTTGTGACGCCTCCTTGCATATCCCCATGTTTTCTTGTGTATTCTCCCCAAGCTGTTCATACACACAAATACACCCAGGAATCCTGAATTCTGGAGCCAGCAATTTTGTCCCCAAGACAATGAAAAGGCTTGGCTGCCCCTCTAGGCTTGAAAAGCAATCTGCTGCCAATGGGGGTGGCATCTCAGTCTCCCTACCAGCTCTCCCAGGGCAGTCTTTGCGAGCTCTAGCTGATGCTGTCCCTTCCCCCCAGTGAATGGAGGCTGGTCGACGTGGACGGACTGGTCAGCCTGTAGCACCAGCTGTGGACGGGGCTGGCAGAAGCGGAGCCGGAGCTGCACCAACCCAGCGCCACTCAACGGGGGGGCCTTCTGTGAGGGCCAGAATGTGCAGAAAAGTTCCTGCGCCACCCTGTGCCCAGGTACTGCCTCTGCCACCCCGTGGGCCTGCTCCCATGGTTCAGTTTGCTGTGCTCCTTAGACTCCAGGCCCCTGGCCCAAACCCCTGCCCAGAACAGTGGAGAGATGCTTAAGAAGCCAACATATGTGAAGCCTGTAATCATTTGAGCTGATCCACCTACTTCTGCTAATCTTCCTCACTCACAGTTTTAGACTTTTTCTCTGTTTCACCACCATCCCCCGATGTGGGGTGCTCCCTGCTCACACAGTTCTGCTTAAGCTACGCTATTTCAACCATACTTTCTCTCTCCCATTGCCCTGTTTCCAAATCCAGCTGTTTTGATTGTGAATATGGAAGGATGTTGAGTGTGTCTGTGTTTAACTCTTGGAAGCAGCAGCTCAAAAACACTTGGCTCTTGACTTGTTTTCCCTTCCCTCCCATTTGCTCTACTTGTCTCCTTCAACCCATCCATGTGTCTGTGTTTGTCCTCTCCTATCTCGTAATTCTTCTGAGGCACGTCACAAATTTGAGTAGAACTCTTTTTTTCCACCCACCCACCCCCAGTAGGGTAGCTTCAGTGGCTGCCCCAAGATGTACACTCCTGGCCCTTTCTCCACCAAGGAGACATAGCTCAAGAGCATTCTCATGGACTATGAGAGTGTTAGAGCGATGCCTGCTGGCATGTGGTGGGGTAGGGTGGAACAAGGGGAAGATGTAGAGTTTACTGGCGGATAAGAAAACCGTTGAGTTAGATTTTGGTTAGTAAGTATTTATACTGCTTCCTTCTAACTGACAGTACCTGGTGGTTGGTCAGCCTGGAGCTTGTGGTCTGTATGTGGTGCGGACTGTACACATTGGCGCAGCCGTGAATGCTCTGATCCAGTGCCTCGTAATGGTGGGGATGAGTGCCAGGGGCCTGAACTGGAGACCCGCAACTGCACCAGTGAATTGTGTACACATGGTGAGTTCCTGCCTTTTTCTTCATCTTTGGGAACGACTAGACTGCTGTTACTAGAGATGTAAAGGATATGGTGAGCAGGGTAGCAATTTGCATATTGCCAAGTTTAAAAAAATGCACAATCAGAGAGGGGACATCAGACCACATAACACTTGCCTATACTAATCTATTTTTATGCTTACATATTTAGTAATTATTTCAGTTTAAACACATAAAATGCAGTTTGTCATACCTGGGAAGATTGCGATCAGATTATTTGTATTCCAACTTTCCAAATGCTTATTACTAATGGGCAATTAATAAATCATCAAATTGTTGATGGGAAATTTCAAGAGCCCAAATTCCTCTTCTTTAAAAACAGGTAGCACAATCTCATAGTCAGACTAGTGGATGCCTTCAAACAGAACACTGCCCTCTTGGATAAAGGCAGGGAGTGTTTTGAATGTTGAAAAACCCCTGCAGAAAGCAGAAGGCTGACCAGGGTCTCCCACTGAGGTTTGCTCTGAGTGGCTGGGCATTCAGATTGAGATATCAGGGCAGCCAAGCCTGTCAACTCTAGACCGCCTACCCACTCACGCAGGAAGAAACAGCTCATTGCCTTGTGCAGACCGGTTCTCTGCTGCCTAGTTTAAGCATGAGCTTATGGCCATGGGCAATAGTGTAAGAATCCACCTTAATTGTGGACACTTCTGCCACACCAGCACATCTCCCTCTTCCTCTTTCCTCATTCCCAAGATGACAGTCCAGAATTACCTCCCCAAAGATGAGCTTCTTATTTGAAGCCTGGTGTGTCACCCTAGAGAATAGCTAGTTGGACTCCAGGAGGGAGAGCTTTGTGAAGGCACAAGGGAGAGGAAGAGTGAGTGACAGACCCCATCCTGGCTCATTAACTAACTAGCTTGCTAGGTCTCCTAGGGCTTTTCTCTTCCTCTTATATCAAATTAACGTTTTCACAGTTGAAGTGAAAGCAGTGTTCATCTTCCCTTCTGGGGCAGCTCACCCTGAATGTTTGACCTAGCTGGTGGTAGGGATGGGGGCGGAATTTCGAAGGATAGCAGGGCAAAAATCTAAATCACATAAATTACTTCCTCCTTCCCTCCCTGTACATTTCTTCTTAAACTACTATAAACTGATATTTGAATATCTGCTTGTTTCTGTAATACAAGAAATATTGCTTTCTTGTACAATATATCCTCCTGCTCACCACTCCCAAATAGTCCATATTTTCTAGTCTTTTGTTTGTCTGCCTCTCGGTGGATGCTTCAAAGGACAGTCTTGTGTAGTTAACATTTGGTTCATCTTCATGGCCAAACAAAAGGGGGCAAGGGGAAGGGCAAGGAGTGAATAATCCATTCTCCCAAATAAAGACTTACTCTTTTACTCAGAAATTACTACATGGAGGTGGATGCCGTGTTTCTAAACGCAATTTCACTTGCTTATCCTTAATGGCATTCTCTACTGTGATGCCTGTTATGATCCCCTGTTTGAGATATGGTATAGCATGTCTCCACCAACAGCTGAAGATACTTGGCTTGCCTGGATGGTGTTTAATAATCAGTATGATTAAGTATACTTGGTGATTTCAAGTAATTGTATTTAAGCATCATAATTATTAACTATTAATAATTATTTATAGGTAGAATAAATTGCATTTTGTGGCAACCTAGGACTATGTGGTTTCTGTGAAGTGGTTGTGATTGTAGCTGAAATGACTCAGGCTTTTCTTTGAGGTATGGACAATCTCAGTTTTTTGTGAACAGGAATATGATGGATCACTGGTGATATGATGAGAATTTCCAGGTTTATGGTGACAGGACAAGGGAGATTGCTGCTCATTCCCAGTTTGAGCCTGTGGACCTCTTATCTGGACCACAGGAATAGGATTGCTGATTAAGATTGTCTTGGTGATAAACACCAAGTCGACTTGCAATAAGACCGTGTTCATCCACAACTTGTAGCTGATGAGCAGACAAACATGGTTCAGTGAAGTGAGAATTATGACCCTTGTGAATAAATTTTTCCACCTTTCAGATGTACCATAATCTAGACTCCAAGCCCATGTTGATATTTAAAGAAATCTTGAATGTGACCAACGATTCTATTTTAGAAGTGGCCATGTGTGAATATTTTTGTTAAATTGGGGCAGAGAAACAAGTCAAGGATCTTGTTCATGTCAAGGTCACCCTGCTGCCTGACAGAATCCTTGCCTAAGCGGCACAACCTTCTCATTCCTACCTGTTATGTGATTTTAATTTCAAGGCTCTTGGGTCTGTGTCAGGTGAAGCTTAGGTATGCACGAAGACCTTGTGTTTGTCCAAGGAAATCTCAACCTTGACATGTTTAAACAGCCATGTGATGAATCTTGCTTTTGCCTTGAAGCTGTGACGTAGTGATCTGAATACAGAGCTTGCCTTTCTGAGTCTTTTGCCATTTCCGACACCATCATCTGGGTTCATGTTGGGTGAATAGACTGATTATCCCAACATGTCTTAGATCTGGAGTCGTTCCAGAAACCGGAGTTTTCCCTGTGACCTTGCAGGCAGTTCTACTGAGTATGCAGTTAGCCACCAGTACCATGAGGAAAACTAGGCACTTGTTGTGATTGTTTCTTTCTTTGTTTGCTGATCCTGAATAGCAGGGAGCTCTGGGAGATGAAGAGGCAGAAGTACGCATGGAACATCCAGTGGAGGAAGATGAAAAGTGATTTTTACTGAGCACAGGTAGAAGCCCAAGTTGCAGCCTTACTGTGGCAGAAACCGAGGTGAATTGTTATGATTTCTTCTGCCTTATTTCATTGATAGGCTGTTAATCAATGGCTTCATCTAGGGCAGGCAACCCCTTTTTGGAATGTGGTGCTGGCCATGTGATCAGTTTACAGAGCATAGGACTTTTTCAATAAAGTCCTTCAGATTTTTTGAAGTCTTGACTTTTCATGGGGAAAATCTGATGGACCGATTGGGACAATATCTTACCATGTTTAATTAGGTCTCAGGTGTGATTTTAGCTTATCTGTGGCCTCCTATGGCATATGGGCGAGCATGTCCTGTTGGCTCCAAAATGTAGTTTCTTTTGGGTGGAGATAATGCCAACAGACCTGAAAAAGTTTGTGGTGTGCCACTTCCTTAAGAGGTATCCTCTCTGGGTCCATCAACACTTGACAACTATCCTCCACAAGTTGACAACTTGTGTGTACAAAGAACATTTTAGAGGAAGTGATTACCTGCACCCTTTTCACTCAAGTTCCAACTCTGGGCAGGAATGGAGATGGCATTAATTGCTTATGTGGATGATCTTGCAATGGACTGTGAGAGTAACTTTCAGAAACTAGACGAGGAGTCACAGGCCAGACAATGATCTGATAAACTAAATCTGAGTCCCAAATGGGATGTGGGGGAAAGTACCTTTGAAGGGATCTTCTCTAGTTCTATGGAAAGTTAAGGCAGGGAGGAGGGAAGTGCTTTCAGACTTGCAAGATTCTCTTAGTGTAACCTTACAATAAAGGTGGTATCATACTCATGGTTTTGGGTTCCTGTCTAGACTACCTTGAAGGGCTGTCAAATCTTTAGCAGGATCTAAATGGAGGTTATGCATCTCTTCTAGTCCCATTGGACCTTTCAGTAACTCATATTGATGTCCTGGACAATCTAAGGAGGTTGATAGTAGGCATTGGTGTATAGTGGTTCTGTTCTTTCCTTAATATATAACCTGCTTCTATGAGAATAAGAACCAGCATATACATTATTTTAACAATATCACAAAGGCTTTTCAGCTGAAACTGTCAGGGGAGAGGAGGGAAGTAAGAGTCTTCCCTGCTTTACATCCCAATCCAGCATTCTGTTTGAGAGACACACAGATTCCTGACTAATACTGGTTACTATTATAAATGAGCCGCTAGTGCCCTTCAGATATGGTAGGTTTCACTGTCAACATTCCCCCAAACAAGGTAAGTTTGAAATGCAGCACATCTGAAAAGAATCATGTTAGGGAAGGCTATAATAATTAAATAGGGTGATGTATTAAATATGTTGATAATACATTTCTTAGGGGAATCTCCCCCCACCTTCTGTGTTGATAGCATTATTTTAACTATTATGAAAGCTGACCATTACAAATATTCCTAAAATATACTGCTTGTTTTGCAGCTTCCATCTGAATTTCTCTAACAACCTTCTTGAAAATGTGGTCTTCCCTTTCTAAGTTGAAAACCTGAAATTAAGCTACTGGGTCCTGCAGTTCTCTTATTCTTTTGCCTTTTTTTCCCCAAAATATTCTCTGTATGAGAATAGACCTACAGCTGCAAGGAAGTGGTCAAGCAGAATTTCTTCTGAAAAACAGAGTACAGGCACAAGATCCTTGATGGGCCATATATGATCAGCCCAATGAGAAGCAGTGCACTCCAGTCCAGACATCTTCCTTACAAATTCCATTCCCTCGCAGACTCCATGGACAACAGATCTTGCACATCATGTCAATGAGTCTAAGATTCATTCTTCTAGAGCAAACACAATTATTTCATACTGAGTACTAGAGCTTGGCATTGGATTCAGTGTGTGTCCCTCCTTCTGTTCTCCTTTCCAGAAACTGGTGGCTCTGAGGATGTGGCTCTGTATGTTGGTTTGATTGCTGTAGCCGTATGCTTGGTATTGCTGCTTCTAGTGGTAACCCTTGTCTACTGCCGGAAGAAGGAAGGGCTGGATTCAGATGTTGCTGACTCTTCTATTCTCACTGCTGGCTTCCAACCAGTTGGCATCAAGCCCACCAAAGCAGGTGAGTATCCATCTGCTCTTGGCACAAGTGCTGTATGGTAGATACTAATCCTTTTGGGCTCAGGAATGTGGATAAAGGGGTACCACTTGGACAAGCAGTTATTTTGGAACCACATGAAAATCTTCTGTAAATTTTCCAGGTGTTATTAGAGAGGTGGCTTTTCTTTCATTCATCTTTCTGTAGGAGTAAGGAAGAACGTAATAACAGTGCCTCTGACCATGCCCCTAAACTTTTATTATATCAGTAGAAAAGGAACATGAGCAGTGGAAACATGCAGGATAAATACAGCAACAGCTGCTTTGCAGATGAGAGATAAATTGTTGAAGGTAGAGGATTGCTGGCATACAGGTGGACTTTGCTCGCCTGACCTTTCTCTTCATCATAATTACACCAATTAGATTTGAAAAAAAGTCTTCCAATAGCTTAGTGAAAAGCTTTACATACCTTAAATTGCAGCATTGTGCACTGCCTCCTTCAAAATCCATGTGTATCCTATGCTGTCAACTAAAACAAAAGCTAAGCCTAAAACATCATGGTTTAAGGAGCTTCCAGGCTGGGATGGAGGGTTCTCAGTTTTGAAGCCTTTTCATTTATTTATTTGTATAATAAACTTGCATGCCACCCATGTCACCGAAGTGACTTTAGGCAGCTTATGAGTGTTCATTATGCAGATAGGTTTTAATAAATCCAAACTGCATTCCTAACATGTGAGAGGGAAAGGAAAAAGGGAAGTGAGGTGAGTTTGATTTGGCTTACCCATTTTAACATTTTTCCCCCCACCAATTTTTCCAACTTTTTGGGCATGTCTCCTTGTACAACCCAGATGGAAGTGCGGCTTTCAGGTGGGAAAAACAAACAAACACCCATTTTTGTTCTGCTCTTGAATGTCTGTTATCCTAATTCTTACCAGCTGGAAGCCAGAACTACCAAGGAGATAAACCACCAAGACTTCAGAAGTTGGCATGTCAGAAGCCTTTATCATGGATGGGGCAGTCATGCCCTGTCTACAATCTTCCAAGGTCTTAGGTGTAGCTTTTGCAGATGCCATTATCCTACTGCTAAGGGGTGCTAGTCTGGGAAGACTGGTGTAGTTGTTTCCTGTTGCCTCTTAAGAGTTTCTCTAAAGAGGACACTGTGCAAAATACAGGAACATTCTTCTGGTTGCTCACCACCCAAAACCCTTGCTGGTTATTACTCCAATCTTTCAGAACAAGTTTAGGAAAGCAGATTAGATAAGATCCAACAGTTAAGAAACATTTATTTCTGTGTGAAGTAGTTGCAGAAATGATATACTCTTTCTGGTATATCTCAATTATGCTGATTATGACTAATCATAACCATCACTCCTCTCTTTCTCTCTGTGAATGCCAGATTAATACCATAGGGAAAGAATCAAAAGAAATATAACCAAATGTTCCAGTATTTGCGAGATAGTTGACACTATTTTGCTCTTGAGATTTCAAAGAGTCTATGCAAATGCCACACCACACACACATCCATCAAGACAAATACCTGACCTTTTGGAACCAAGCCATAGAATGCACATACGTTCACACATATAGACAGCTTGGTTTCAGGTCAAGGAAGTATCCCTTTGTTACACCACCCTCCCATATTGTGAATCATGATCTTAGAAGCATTCGCTTTTACAATCTGATAAGTGACAGGATATGAAAATGACACGTGTATTCTGTTGGTCTACATTTGGACTGCACAGATGGTTTCTGTAAGCTCTATTAACCCAAAACTCTGAGTCTAAAAAAGGAGATTACATTGCATCTTTAAAAAGCTGTCTTTGGGAAATAAAATGCATAACCTTATTAATGCAGAAAATGATGGTCTGAACAGAGATCTTTGTTTCTCGGGTCATTGCAACAGTCTGTTACCCCTGCTGGTTAATGTATTTTATGCAATACTGTCTGATGAGATAATGTTTTGTGATTAGGCTGCTACATACTTGAGGTGACTCAAAATATCCGCATTTGCATCTATAAAGTAATCTAGCTTTCTGCAATATTAAGAATGAGCTAGGTTTTCCATTCTGCCAAGGAAGATTTTTTTAATACTTTGAAACAAGATGTGTGTCTTTACTACCTCAACGGATCCCATTATCATCTCCATCTTTCTCTCACACAGATAATTCCCACCTATTGACCATCCAGCCTGATCTGAGCACCACTACCATGACTTACCAAGGCTCACTATGTCCACGCCAGGATGGGCCTGGCAAGTTTCAGATTGGCAATGGGCATCTGCTTAGCCCCTTGGGCAGTGGACGCCACACTCTTCACCACAGCTCTCCCAGTGCTGATCCGGTAGACTTTGTCTCACGATTCTCTACTCAGAGTTTCTTCCGCTCCTTGCCCAGGGGTGGTGCCAACATGGCGTATGGAACATTCAACTTCTTGGGTGGACGTTTAATGATCCCCAACACAGGTGAGGTTGGCAAGTAGGGAAAATATAGGGCTGGTGATATGGAAGGTGGCTATAATGGGAGCAGCAAAGCTTTCCAATGCTGTAATTCTCCTCTGGATCATTTCTTAAGAGGATGCATCCAAGGGAAAGGGTTTATTTTTTTAGACTGGATTCCTACATGGGAAAATAAATACTTCCATAGATAAACTCAATACAAGAAGATACATTGTTTCTCTCTGGGATTTCTTAAAAGGAGGGGATTGCTCATTTCCTCTTCCTTGCCTCTTTTAGCTAAGCAGCCTTTGACCAAAACCCATTCTTCAGTGTCAGCTTGCCTGTAAGCAGTGGGTGGTACCCCTTGAGCCATCGCGTCTCTGTCTTTTAGGTGTCAGCTTGCTCATCCCACCTGATGCCATCCCACGGGGGAAAATCTATGAAATCTACCTAACGCTGCACAAGCAAGAGGATGTGAGGTACATATCTCATTTCCTGAAAAATCCTAGAAATCCTGGAACACTTAACCTAATCTATATTTATCTATAATTTATCATATCCACAATGTTCTCCTTACGTCTCCGTTTTTGTAAAACTTCATTGGGAACCCTTACAGGTCCATGCCCTTTCTATCCTCTAATTTGAAACTAAGTATATACCCCTGTGAGATTCAAAGGATGTTGTGGGTACCTGTGTGTCAACTGATATATACCGTGGTCTTGCTAATCTGCAGTCCTGCAGATGGATATGCCAAGATTAGTTTCTGCTGATGTAGTGGGTACCACTGTACATAGATAACATTGTCTCCTCTCAACCCTCTGTATTGTTGGCAGTTCTCAAGCCTACCATGGTATGGTCTGAAATAAACACCAGTGTAAAATAAACAATAAATTCACTTATGAGTTCATAGGGACAAAGGCAGTCTTGAAGATAGGGCATGAAAATAGTTTTCATTGAAACGAGTGGAAACGTTCCCCGCATCAAGCTCATAAGGGGAAGATAATATAATAAGGAGGATACAACCTTCATTAGGACCAACAAGCCATTTCTAGAGGTATTTATGCTGCAGCGGCCATTATATTTTAAAAATATTATTTTCTTTAATATTTGTCTCCTGGCTCCTTGCAACTCATTCCTCCTTGTTCTCATTGCTCAGGACTGTGTCAGCAACAAGCATAGATATAGCCCACTGCCATGCGGGCATATTTACTTCCCAGAATCCCCTTGGTGCTGTCTAAGGGCAGAGATGATAGATTTGATGGGGATGTCAAAGTTGGGCCTGCCCTCAAGCATTCAGAATAATCACCTTGTGAAAAAAGGCAGTGGAGCTGCCAGCAGAAAACATCCTGCAGGCTGCCCAAAGTCGAATAATTGGCTACCAGAGCTTAGCTACTAATCATGTCCCGATCCTTTTTTCTTCCCAGTTTCTGCTGGAAGAAACTTGCTCAACGGCGCCATTTGTTGCGGTATTGTGAAAACTCTTCTGAAATTCCGCAGTGATAACCTCTTGCCGTAACTGGGAGAGTTCTGCTGTTGCCAGGAATATTGTATTAATGCTGATCTTTGATGCACTTTTTGATAACTCTGAACTTCTAAAACCAAAGAATCATCTCTGGGTGTATTATTGTCATAATACTTGCTGATATTATTAACCCCATTCTGTTTCTTCATGCTTTATGTCTCTTTCTCTCCCCTCCCTCACCTGAATTAACGGGGTTGCAGATCCTGTTTCTTTTCTGTTTGAACTGGGATTATGGTCAAGAGAAAGTGGCCAATGAGCGGACCATGGAGGTGGGGGAGTTCTTAAGCCCCTTCCCTGTATTACTGATGCTTCTCTCTCTTGCCAAGGCTTCCACTGGCAGGCTGCCAGACTTTACTGAGCCCCATTGTTAGTTGTGGCCCTCCGGGGGTGCTGCTCACCAGACCTGTTATCCTAGCCATAGATCACTGTGTGGAGCCAAACTCTGAGACCTGGAACCTGCGCCTCAAGAAGCAATCCTGTGAGGGCACATGGGAGGTGAGGCCTAGCTGGAGTGTATGTGTTGAGCAACTTGTAGGTTGTTGCAACACTAGGGCTAGTCCTCGACTTGCAACAGTTCATTTAGTGACTGTTCAAAGTTACAACAGCACTGAAAAAAGTGACTTAGGAGCACTTACGACCACTGTAGCATCCCCACAATCACATGATCAAAATTCGGGTGCTTGGCAATTGACTCACATTTATGACCATTGCAGTGTCCTGGGTATCTCCTTTTGTGGCTTTCTGACAAGCAAAGTCAGTGGGGAAGCCAGAATCACTTAACGACCAGGTAACTAACATATCAACTGTGGTGATTCCCTTAGCAACTGAGGTAAGCAAGGTCACAAAATGGGGCAAAATTCACTTCACAAATGTCTCATTTAGCAACCAAAAAATTTGGGCTCAGTTGTGATAGTAAGTCAAGGACTACCCATATTTTATGCAAAACAGATGAATGTCATGCCTAATACACTCCTTTTAGCAACTGATAAAATATGTTAAAATCCAGTAGCCTGTCCTTTTTTGTTTTGCAAAACATACATTGTTCCTACGTAGTTCCCAGCACTTGGCACCTAAGATCATCTAATGTTAAGATCCAAGGGTCTCCTCTGGAAAGCAGCCACAACACTAAGGGCCTTCTTGATAATAATGGCTGCTCAGAATTCTCCCTGAAAAAACTGCTTGGGGCCTATATTAATAGATCTTCACATCTGGTGAAGTCCTTCTAAATTTCTTAATTTAATATTAATTATTTAATCATTGCTTTTATATAATTGGCCTGCTTTGCTACCAGAAGTTTTTTCCCCTCTAAATGTACATTTTTGTTTCAGTGGATTTGTCTTCAGCGCTGTGCTTTTATTTATGCATTGATTTCTCGTTTTGCATTGTATGTATGATTATTCTTCTCCCAGATAACACCAGTGATGAGATACTCCAAACTAATCCAAATAAATTAAGTGAACAACCAAGAATAGCACTGACACCCACCCCAAATACCATGAATCAATCATTTGTCTGGTTTCCTTGGATATCATTTTAAGCCTATTTTCGCATTCCCAAAGCCAGGTCTTTGCCTTGTTTTCTAAAAAAAAAGAAAAAAAGAAACCTAAATTCTCCCTCAAGTGCGCCATTGTATGGTTTTGCTTTTTTGCAGAGTATACACAGCCGTTACACTACCGATTCAATTTAATGGGTTGCGTTATCCCCAAGAGAGAATCTCACAGGCTTCTCTGAGGAGACAGTTCTAGTTTGTGCCCTGCAGTGAGGGGTTGGATGCAACCAGGCCCCTTAGAGCAACTGAATGTAATGCAAACAATATGGATGCTGCAAAAAATCAAAAACAGAAAAACCCTGTTCCACTCAGGCTTAAGTTACAGTCCTTACTAGATAAGAATAGTGAAGCATTGTTGTAACCCTACCTGTGCCAAGTGATATGTCAACCTTCTTTGTCACATGTTCATTGTCAATTCTTTGTCACATGTTCATTGGATGCCCTCTTCCACTATCTCTGGGTTTGCCCTAATCTCCCTCCCTCCCTCTCTCCGATATTGATGTGTATGTTCTGCTCTTTTGCCATTTCTCATTTTCTGATGTGGTGATTGTCTTCCTTTTTCACATCCGTTTTAGGATGTACTGCAGTTGGGAGACCCAGGATCTTCTGAACTGTTCCATTGCCAGTTGGAACCCCAAGCTTGCTATATCTTCACAGAGCAATTGGGCCGCTTTGCGTTGGTGGGAGAATCACTCAGCATGGCTGCTTCAAAGCGCCTGAAACTGGTTCTCTTTGCACCCACAACTTGTACTGGGCTGGAATATGATGTCCGTGTATATTGCCTCAGTGACACCCGTGATGCCCTTAAGGTACAACTCTTCCATGTGCAGTCCCTGGAAGCCTTCTTCCATAAATCTGGCATATATTGGAGTACAATGGTTTTTACTACTGTTCAAGGACTCATTATTTGTTCATTTGTACTTGAGTTGTTTCAGTACTTTTGATCACATAGCCAGGACATAACTTTAATAAAAGAATCCCTAGCCTAATTGCAGGATTAAGGCTCAGATCTTCAGTGGAGTACATTTCATCAGACGGTGGGGCAGAGAGCCCCTTCGAAGCAATGCAGTAATAATGGTGCCATGCTTTTTAAGTAGTTAAATGACTTTTTTTCATGTAGCACACACCACCCCTTTTTTTTGCAAGAAGACGAATTCAGACAACTGGTTGACCTTGATGGTTGAGATACAATATGCAGTGAAGCCTTTTACAGAGGGAAATTGTTCATTATGTGCCCTTTCCTACACAAGAAGCCTAATTTCTCCCTATGCAACGATTCAGCCTTTCCCATAATAACCCTAGTATGTTCTTCTAGTATGATAATATTTTCAATCCAGGAATTTTGTTTCCACAGTGCAGAATCTCCATGGTTTAGATTCAAGCTACTGAACTCCACAACACAACAGAGTTGGAAGTGTCTTTCTAGCTCATCCAGTCCAACCTCATGATCAGTGCAAGAATCCAGACTAAAGCATCCCTAATGGATGGATAGTTACATTCACATCCAATGAAGAGAGGGCACAATCACTTGGGGAATTCTATTAGGAATCCTGTATTTCAAACCAAAGGTTGACTCAGCAGCATATGCTATAGGCCAGATTCCAGAAAAAGAGACAAGAGTTAGGGAAAGCATGTAATTTGTTTTAAATTTATATTTAATGAAAATTGATTGTATTAATAAAGTTGTTTTTCATATTTAGTAATTTCCACTTACTGTTCCATTAATAATGGACTTTTTAAGAAATCTAGAAAAAATGGCAAAAACAACTTGGCTATTTATCTGAGGTCCTAAGGTAGAGTAATTGTTAAGTCAGCTGGTTTTTCTTGGGTTATCTAATGTCTTTGGGACTAATTGTGACTCTCTTAGTGTTTTGTGGGTAGTTTTTTTAATTGTAAATCACTTGAATCGTTGGGCAGCCTCAAATTTTATGAACAATAAATAAGCTCCAAAATGCAAAAATTGTAAGGTCATGATATGTCTTCGAAGACTCAGGTTTAGCATCCTTTGACTATTCAGTCAATGGGCAAAACTTTCAGCCTTGAGAGCCACACATAATATCTACAATTAGTTTAATTCCTCTGCATTTAGACATGCATGGAATGCCATCGCACACACACACACACATTTTTTTTTCACCATCATGACCACTATCTTCTCACACATTGACCCTCTTGAAGGCCTGAACTGTAGTTTAGTAACTGTAGGATGGTACTTGCTTCTTTAATCCCCCTCAATTAGGCATGTCCCCTGTGTTCATACCATTACAGGAAGTGGTACAAATAGAGAAGCAAATGGGTGGACAGCTGATCGGTGCACCCCGAATCTTGCACTTCAAGGACAGTTATCACAATCTGCGTCTCTCCATCCATGATGTGCCCAGTTCACTTTGGAAGAGCAAGCTCCTTGTCAGCTACCAGGCAAGGTTTCTACTAATCCTGGGGTTATTTTTATCCAAGGCAAGGCAATACTGATACTTTGTCTGAAATTGCTAGAGTTACTCTTGCCCTTTTATGCCCATATTCTTTACAAAAGTTGAATAGAGTTCTAACCACCAACCTATCTATAGCTCAGGAATATCGCCTCAAGACAAGAAAATCTTGACTGTTCTCTTTTTGCAGTGGTTTGAAAAGTGATTTGGAATATATGAGCAGCACACATCACAGGTGTTACTCCTTCCTTAAGACAACCATGTTGTTTCTTGGATTAGATACAGTTTCTTCAAATAATTGTTTAGAAATGCAACATGAATGCATACATAAATCCCCTTTGAATCCACATTGCTGAACAATCCAGTTTTTAGTCAATTTGGGAGCAGACAGTAGTTATGCATCTGCTATTTAGTACCAACCTGTACTTGGTTCGGCTGAAGCTATTGGCACTTCCTTGTAACTTCAGCCAAGAAGTTTTTTCACAATTCTTTAAAAAAACATCATCTTGTAATTTGCATCTGGCTTTTCCCCTTATAGGAAATTCCCTTCTACCATCTTTGGAGTGGGCTGCAGCCCTATCTACACTGTACCTTCACACTGGAGCGACTCAGCACCAACACATGCCAATTGGCATGCAAAATTTGGATCTGGCAGGTGGAGGGTGATGGGCAAAGCTTCAATATTGACTTCAACATTGCCAAGGTAAGGGCAAGAATACAACACAGGGAGACTGTGAAAACTTCTGTTAACTTCTTGGCTGGGTCTCCTGTGCTGGCAGAGGAGGGATTAGACTGGATGAGCCCTGTTAATCACACAGTGGAGCTCAGCAGGTATTTTACTGAATACCTATTACCTATCTTTTGAATAGCTTTCATGTTCTTTATGTGGCTTTCTAGCTAGAATATTGGATATGATCTCATGGAGGTCCTGCTGAACGTACTTGAGAGTAGGCATCAGGGCAGATTTGTGTCACAGGACTTTGTCTTGTATACAATCCTTCCACTTGCTATTTTTTTACTGTAAAAGCCAATGCCAAGCCATCCATGTGCTCAGAAAACAATAAATTACAGACCTGTTCTGAAATATTCCTGACTTCTTAAGTTACAGTTCATGAACTGTAGGGCTGTTGGGACTGTATTCTCACCTATATTATGTCCCTTTTCTCCTCATGTGTTACGCCCACTTTGTTGGAACATCGGGAGTGAAATGAAATAACCAGGAACAGTCTAACCTGTACCATACGGGACTTTGCAAAAGATAACTAGCATTCTGAATTGCATCTATAAGCCTTCTGTGAGCTAACAGCAACTCCCACATGGTCTTCAAGGGCAGCCCCATGTAGAGGACATTAGTTCAGCCAAGAGGTGATTAAGACATGAGTGACCACATAAAATACCTTCTAATTCTGGAACAGGTGCAGTTAACACATTAGATGCACAAAGCACTTGACCAAGGCTACCACATGTTCTTTAAGCAAGAGCTGTGAGTTTAACAGGGCTCCCAAATTACACACTGGGTCTGAGTGGTAAACTGCTATCCTATATAAAACCAAAGATGGAAATTTTCAGTTCCTGGATAAGGGGAGCCCAAAACCTATACCAATTGTTGTATTGTCAGAAACAAGGAACATCAATTTAGTGTTGATTTATAACACAGAATTTTAGCCGTATTCTGATTTTTGTCTTAATTGCCTGTGCAGTCAATTAACCTTAAATCAGTAAGTCCCACTTCAGATACAGTAATGGATTTGGTCAAATTCTGTCTCTGCACTAATAGCCAATAAACAAGTAGAAGGGCAAGGAAGAGCCATATAGCTTTTTTGCTCCTTCCTAGCTTCATAAACTCTGGCCTATAAAGCCGCGGAACTTATATCTTTCATATAAAGAGGTTTCTAATAAACTAGAGTATATGGAGAAATGCTTGAATGCATATGACTAGCGCTTGCTGAAATTTCAGTGGCTAGAGGAGTGGTCGGATAGTTAGACTCCATTTTTTGTTTGAGAAAGCAAACTGCGTTTCCAAAAATAGAGGATATTTGGAAAGAAACAATGTTATAGTTAGAAATCCTCATTCTCCTTAAAACCTGCATCTGACCAAATAGAATAAACAACCTTGTTATTATATACTTTTAGCTTTTTCTCTCAGCCCAGAATACTTACCACAAAGCGAGTATATATAGGACCTAATAATTGCCTCTTTTTCTCAGGATGCACGGTTTTCAGATTGGCTACCCCCAGACAATGAGGCTGGCTCTCCTGCCCTGGTGGGCCCCAGTGCCTTCAAGATTCCTTTTCTTATCCGCCAGAAAATCATAAGTAGTCTGGATGCCCCAGTGGCCCGTGGGGCTGACTGGAGAGCTTTAGCCCAGAAGCTGCACCTTGACAGGTATAAGGATTCTTTCTATAAAAGTGTACGAGTATAGAAGATGGAACTTGCTGGTACAGAAATACGTGAGCTGGGTAATAATGTGGGCTGTGCAATTCTGATAAGAGTGCTGGGAAGATTTGCAATCACAGAAATGCTGGCTGTTTTTATTTGTATCTTTTCCCTCTTTCCACAGCCATCTCAGCTACTTTGCTTCAAAACCAAGCCCAACAGCCATGATCTTGAACTTATGGGAGGCATGTCACTTCCCCAATGGAAACCTCAACCAGCTGGCTGCTGCTGTGGCTGAAGTGGGCAAGCAGGACAGCTCCCTTTTCATGGTTTCAGAAGCTGAGTGCTAAAGCCCTAGACAGGGACAACGCAGGCCTCAGTCTGGAGATGATGAGGGGCACCTCCATTTCAAGGGTCACAGCATCTGTACTTGTCCTGCTTTGAATATGCCTGTGTGCCCTATCTGATCCTTGTGCCAAATTCAGCCAGAAGGCAAACACACTGGGCTCAGTCTCCAGAAGCCATGGAAAAGGCTACCAAATCCCTACTCTGCTGCTACCAAAGCAGTTCTGGAATTGGTTGGGGTAGGTCTATTTTTCTACCAAGTAGTCTGGCAAGCAAGTCTGATATGCTGACATCTGGGATAATTATTCTAGAGCTTTCTTCTACTCTAGCATGGGAAGCAAAAGGAAAGAAAATGGTTAGCACAGAAGTCATTGTGAGTGACCAGGATAAAAGGTAAGCTTTGCTTTGAAGCTTAGTCATCTGTGTCCAGTCCACTGCATCCTCCAGGAAGCCCTTTGCCATAATAAAGTTTTTAAAAAGAGGGTAGCTCAGGATAGTTCCAGAGCCATTTTTGTAAATGTTTGCTCCAGCCCAAGAGGTATCTGACACTCAGTCAGAGAGGGCAGCCCAAGAGTTGGTGGCTTGCAGACATCTGGAGACCCATGGGATAAGGAAGAAACAGAAGGTCAACCAAAGGATGAGGGCCTTGCTCTCCTGGTGACTGTATCTGTGCCTCCTTAGTCCTTGCCCAGTGTATATGCAAGGGATTTGTGCGTGTGCGTGGAAGTCTGATCTGTGCAGTGAACGTGTGCTGGACCAGGCAGGTCTATGCCGTATTGTGTAAAGATCGTTTTTTATTCTGTATTCAAGTGCATTCAAGTATTTACACTTGGCCTTATGTACATATCAGCGTCTCGCACAGGGTTTTGGCGGGCATGAATGTAAATAAATTATATATATATATATTGCTACATGAGGCTTCTTGTATCTATGCTCATACTTCACTGATAGAAGCCTGAATTCTAAAACAGGCAGTCAGAGTTTGTAGCTTGAAGTATTCAGTTGCTTTCCTAAGCAACTTAAGGGTGTGGAAATGATGAGGTTATGAAATTACTTTCATATTAGCCTCTTCTACCATAGCTAACTGGATTAAGCTCTTTGGAAAAATAATGACAGCCTGAGAATCCAAGAGGCAATGGAGTTTGGTTTATTTCCCTCCTTGCTTTGAGCATGAATCAGAAATGTTAAACAAAAGTGCAAAGATGGAGCACCACAGCTACCGAAATCTGGCTTTCTGCAATTTTGTCACAGCTGCCTTAAAGAAGAATAAAGTCCATGCTGCAGATCAAGACCTGTATCTAGTGAAGAACAATCTAGTCTCCTGCTTATTAAGAGATCTTTGTACGGCAGGCCACAGCAGCAATGAGTGCAGCTCCCTTTCCTGAGCCATCCTCTGACAATAAGAATTTGACATTGCAGCTTGGAGCCAGCAGAGCTACTGTATCCTGAAGTTTTTTTGCAAAGCTGTAAATAGAAAGAAATACTACCATAGGAAAAGGAACCAACATTTAGTCGAGAATCAAGCAAACCCCGAACCAACAACATAGTACCCGAGTTAACACCCTGCCACGAAATATTGGCTCTTGTTGTTTACTCCTTTTTTTCCCCACAAAATAAAGCTAACTAACATTGCAAGCTCCAAATATCCCAAAGATATATAATACAATTTTACCCCCCTGCCCCCCCATGATACAGAAAAGTCAACTCACTAAGGATTCATCTTATATACTGTCCCATCCACGCCAACCGTCACCTCCAGCTTTGTCATGCGCTTATTTTCTCGAATCTTTTCTACAACTGCTGCCACTCCAGCTGCACACATCATAGCAGCTCGTGAAGTCACGGTATGACACACTTCCTTCACCACTTTGGCATCCTCGGGAGAAACGGGCAACCCCAGCTCTTCCAGGAGCTGATAAACATGTTGGCGGCTTCGGCTGTCACTTAATATTAAAAGTAGAGATAGAAATTGGTTCTTTACTAACCTTACAATAAGTGAAAATATGGGGATTCTGGCAATCTTAATTGGGCCTCCTTTTAGGCATACTCATTCTAAAGAAATTGTATGACCAACTGTGATCAGTAATATTTGGCACAGTCATATACCAACTTGCCTATTTTCTAAATCTTATTCTGATTGACTTTTTACAGAATTTAGACACTAGGGCAGATGCAGCCTGAGTAAAATAGAACAGAATAGAATAGAATACTTTATTGGCCAAGTGTGATTGGACACAAAAGGAATTTGTTTTGGTGTAAATGCTCTCATTATACATAAAAGAAAAGATACATTCGTTAAGAATCAAGAATCATAATGTACAACACTTAATGATAGTCATAGGGTACAATCAGCAATCAAATCATATTAGGAAACAGTCAATATAAATCGTAAGGATAGAAGTGACATAGTCCTACAATCACAAGTGGGAGGGGGTGGGTGATAAGGAGTGATGAGAAGATCAACAATAATAGTAGTGCAGACTTTGTAATAGTTGAACAGTGTTGAGGGAATTATTTGTTGAGCAGGGTGATGGCTTTTGGGAAAAACAGTTCTTTTATCTTGTTCTTAATTAAAAGGAAAGACCAAGATAGACATGAGAAAGCCAAGTGAGCCAGACAGAAAGATGAATAGATAGAATAGTAAAATCTAAAGCCAATAATTTTAGACATTTTAACTGCATTAGAACTTAAATTCTACATCTATTGGCAAAGTTCCTAGTATCAAGCAAAATAATTATAGACAATGGAATATATAAATACTTACTTCTCAATGTCTGATAATAATTTAGTGGGAAAGATGCCTTTGTTGTTAAGTCCTTTTAACTCATGACCCTTAAAGAGGATATTGCGAGATGCTAACTCCAACAGAACATAGCGCACTATCTCACCCAAATACATGCCACTAATCATCTTCTCAAATCTGTGGGACATGGAAATCAGTATCATACAAGGAGATGATCTTACCCGCAGCCATCACCACAGACCCCACCAGTCAATCCTCAATAAAAACTACACAGAGTCACCTTTGTTGGCGAGGATTGAGAGATTCTTTATCCACTATGTCATCATAAGGTGTTATGTAGTGCTCAAGACAGCCATCATCTCCAAATGCCCCCCATTCCATATTGATGCACATTCTGCCATCATTGCTATCCAAGGTGCCCACATTTCTCATTTCTTCCATATAGCAAGCATTGCATCCAGTTCCTTGAGATAAAATAAGAGAGGAAATGAATCATTGCTCATACTTTCCTCCATTCTGACCAAGAAAATACTGTGGGCAAAGGATAATTTTTTAAAAAAAGTGTGCCCAATTATTTTTGCATTTTAAATGTATTAGGAATATAGTTCATATATTAAGGATTAATGGCCTGGAACAACAGGACATGTAGCCAACAATACCAAGACACATAGAGGAAGGACGAATCTGCACTTAGGAAAATGTCCTCCTGAACTTCAAAGATGGACTCATTTACACAGTCTTATTATTTATAAAGAGGGGCGGATAAGTGGCTCGGGTTAAGATGCTGGGCTTGTCAGCTGGAAAGCCAGAAGCCCATGTTTGAGACCCAAGTACCATGTGACAGGGTGAGCTCCTGTCCTCATTCCAGCTCCTATCAACCTAGCAATTTGAAAGCATGTAAATGCAAATAGGTAAATAGGTATCACTTCCGTGGAAAAGTAAGAGAGCTCTGTGATGTCATGCTGGCCAAATGACTATGGAAATGTCTTCGGACAGTATTGGCTCAATGGCCTTGAAACAAAGATGAGCACCACCCCCTTTAGTCAGCAATGAGCAGTGGAGTAAAATCCACAGGGACTCCTTTACACTACCTTTTACTATCTATGAAGACTCATCCTACTGATCTCTCATTCTATTTGCCTGTTTACTGAAAGACAAAATGTAATTTTTGAAATCATAAATGATGCTGTTTCCCAACTTACCAACAATAAGACCAACTTCACAGTTATGGTCTAAGTAGGCACATGACATCATTGTTCCCACTGTGTCATTCACTAAGGCAACCACATCTACATCAATAGTCTGGGAAAAGAAAGTGTGAAAGAGAGAGAGAAAACAGCAAGATGTGTTACCAGGCAACATGATTTCCTGTCGCCAAGTAACCAGCACAGATCCATTGGGTTTGTCGCACTGAAAATTAGTCCTCTTTTCCTTCTCTTTTAATATTGGAAGTACTACCCTATCAGCCGAAAGGGAGCTCTTCAACTGTGTCACTACTATCCAGTTGATTTGGTGAAGGGATATCACTGTTTGTTTATGAAACTATATTCACTAAATCAATAGCAAAATAGGTACACTCTGTGAATGCCTTAGCCCAAGTAGCAATGGATGAGTAGGGTAAGCTTTAACACAAAATGGCTCAGGATTTAGAAAGAAATTAAACCACCTTTCTTCAATAAACCCATTTTGTTCAAACAACCCAGTAAAAGGTGAGGCAGCTCTAAAATCCTACCTAATTAGCTAGTTAGTTCTCCATCAAAAGAAGTAAATATAAACTGTAGCTATAACTGTAAACTCAAGCCTCACCTTTATAAACTCATTTGCAGTATTTTTCATCCATCCTAAACCAGTGCAGTAGTTGTCAGCATCCAAGCCAAACCCACCTCTGCCTGGCCAATGGAGTCAACGATACAATGAAGTTTTGTCACTTATTTTTTTTCCTCTGGTGTAAGAATTTATGAGATACCAAATAGTTCACAGAAAATATGTGAGGTTTTTGTTCTCCAAATAATGACTTTTGAACCAGTAATTGTGTGATTATGTAACTGTATAATTATGTGCTGGTATCAGTAAGAACTGATCAGATTAACGGCCAATTGTGTACAGCATATGATGAGAATAGGGGCAGTCACTTTTCCAATCTGATATACTGTACTTCAATTATGGCACACTATGCAGTATATACTGACTGTATTTGCACAACATATACCAATTACTGAACTGATCTATTTTTGAGTTGCTACAATGCAATGAGCTAAAAACCAGATGGTTTGGGTTAATACAAGACAATAAGTCACCCCAAAAAAATCTAATCAAGATTTTTAATCAACATTCTAAGCATAATATTCTATATCAACAGCAGCATGAGTGTGGATGAGTGGTAGTGTCAGAACAAGCAAGATACTATAATGGCTGCAACAACACAAGCCAAACTTTGTCCCTTTTTATGTGTGTTATTTCACACAAATGTACAAAAGATTGGGGCTTTATTCCAATCCTAAATTTGTGAACCTCTCTGAGGACACCACTATGGAAGAATGCAGCTACCAGGTCTTGAACTGACCTTGGTAAGTTGAGTGTAAATATTGCAATCCACTAAGTCAGTTCAAACTTCTCACTTGTTTCTTTTGTCTTAGATATTAATTTATATCCAATTTTTCTTGTCTGGCAAGTGTTCATGGTAACTAACATTATGTAAAAATAAAAATAGTATATAAAAAACTACAAATATAAATACATAAAATAAATATTGAATCATCTAATAATGAAAACCTTAGCAAAAAAGCTGCATTCTTGTCCTACATCTAGGATTGGGGCTGGGAGGGGGGAAGAGATCAGTTGCTAGACCCCCCCTCAAAAACAAGTGTATTCCATAGAACACCTGGGAGAACTGCGCCTTCCATATGCTAGAAAAATGGTCCTTTGATAGCAGGAGTTTCTTCAAGCAGGTCTTTCCTCCCAAAGTTAAAATCAGATAAGTTAATAAAGATTCAGATAAAGTCTCAACAGTTTGCAAATTTAAAGTTTACTATTAATACCTTCAATGATACCCACAGATGATTTCCAAGTTGGATCTTGCAGTGTAAGTATCATATGATCCAAAAATCTTATACCACTTAACAACTTCAACTAGAGTTTCAAGAAATTTTTAAAAGATAGTCCCGTGATAAATGTTGCAGTAGTCAAGATGGGGTATAATAACTAAGGCAAGGATAGCCATTGCCAAAATAACTGGTGTAGAGCAGAACCCAGTTCACCAAACCTACAAAACAATGCAAAGGCAATCCTTGCTGCAACAATTTACCAAGAATCCAAAGGGTCAGTGATCAAGGAACATTCCCAGACTGCAAATCTTTCCTTCAGAGGATTACAGTACTGTGCAAAACAGGGTACCCTTAAATCTGTAAATCCAGTTTCCAGATTACTAACACTACCTCTATGTTGTTGTAGGATTTAAATTTTGATTATTTTCTCTCATGCAGCCCATTATCAAACTTCATTAAGTCGGGGGGAGATCCTGTGTGTGGAACTACATATATACATAAGCAATGAACAGGAAAAGACTACTTTTTGTGGGGTAAAGTAACTGGGAGGAAGAATTTGGAATGGATAACCCAAATCTGAAGAGACATACTTCAGTACCTGCTCCTTCTCCTTTGTGCTTAGATTTGTTAAAAAAAATCCCCCCCCCCCCCCCCCGGACCATTTCACATGATATAAGTCCCCACTTCGTGGAAAAGAAAAATTAGGCTTAGATTTATAGAAGAGGTTTGTCAAAGAATAATAGTAAATAAAAAATTTATCTGTACATCTACCCCTCTTGAAGTTGTATTTCTTGAAATTGCATTTCTTTTAGAAAATCAGTAAGTATATAGTTTGCAAAGGAATATGGCATATACTCTCCCCATCTATAGCACCATTTTGATTGGTGTGAGTTAAGCTTAGACACTGCTTTTCCATGTTAAATATACCTTCTGACGCTGTACTGCATCCCGCAACAAATTCACAACATCTTCTCCAACACAGTCAGTGGCACTGAAGCCCTTAGTCCACCTCAGCAAGATGCCCTGTCAATGCCAAGAAAGAAAGGGAAATTGCCCACTTGGAATGGTTCAAGTAGAGCTGCTATCTCCAAGCTGTTTGTACATAACATGCTATTCGATGAAACCCTTAAATTGGCCAAGGCAATATAGTGTCCGTCCATCGTTTAGAAATGTATGTATTTTTTGTAAGTACATTGCAAGTATAAACCCTGTCAAACCGGCTTCCTTGAGCTTGAATGTAGTGCAAGGATCATTAAATTAAAAAAATGGGATTATATGCTATACAGACCACACTAGCATTCTAGAAAAATAGTAGGTGGCAATTACTCAGGATTTTATTGGAAGTATATAGATCTAGACAGAAAAAAAGGAAAAAATTAAATTGGGATAGAGCACACCATGCTGAATGAAAACAAGGTACTAGCCGAGTATGACTACCTATGCTATCTTGACAGCCATATTGTAAAATAATGCCCATGAAATCTTAAAGTTTCAAATATGCCCTAAAAAACTGTCAAAACTAGAAACATTCCAATTCAGAACTGGATAGCTTTTCTACACTTTTACAGAATTATAGCAAGTCATGACTTAACAGAAGAAAATAATGGAACTATTCAGGGATGAAATTCAAAATTTTTCCCTGCTGGCCCTGTGGGCGTAGCTTGGTGGGCATGGCTTGATGGGACTCAGTCTCTAAAAGGAAGAAGGTGGGTGGGTATGGGCGGGGCCAACTGATTCAAATTGTCCCTACCACCTCTCTGAAGGTAGTGCAAGGTGGTTGAAGTTCACCTCTGGAACACCCCTATCAGAAAAAATGTTCTCTGGAAGTCATTACTGGTGGCATTCCCAGCAGATAGCTGGGTTTCCCATTTTTTTTCCTTGGTTTTTTAAAACTCTTTGTCCATCTTTTCAATTGGTTGATATTGTTTTGGAGACTATCCAACTCTATAACATTTGTAGGTGATTTTCAATTAAAAACAGGAAATACAATAAGGAGAAAACTCTTGGTTGTTGTTTTTTCATATTTCATGAGTTCATTCTGGTTTCTTTCCTGTTTCATCTCTTGTTATATACATATAATCTACCATCTGCATAATAGAATCCCACCCATTCAATTTCATACCTTATCCAGGCTTATTTGATTGCATGGAAAGGAAAAAGTGAAACCGAGTGGTAGAGCATTTTCAGACATCCCGTGCTTAATATGAAAATCCACCATACAATTCACAATGTGGTCAAAAAGCTGTAGGAATACAAAAGAAGGGAGTGGGATATGATGTAAAAATAAAGTTGGAGTTGAACTAACTCGATAGGCAAAATTGCTTGTCCTAATACTAAAAAGAGTATCCATACTCATATGTCACAAGAATTCAGGAAATCCACAATCCATTCATGCTCAATCAACCAAAACCGTATAATCCTTCTCCTGTGTTTACCTGTGCCCCAGTACTTTGGGTTATTTCTGGTGGAATGGCGTAAATCTCATTGATGATGTGCACACCACCCTCCTCTTGGCTCTTCACGTGTACCATCAATACTCGGAAATTGGTTCCACCTAGATCCAGTGCCAGGAAATCCCCTCTCTCTATAAAAAGTGTATGGACACCAACAGCCTCAGTGAAATAGACAGAAGTTTACAACTCACAATTTTCATCAGAATGCTTCAAGAAAACCTTACTTTTTCTCCTGTGAGGCAAATCTCTTGCTAACTTTAACAAATGGAGTCAAAGGAAACATGTCATTTTCTTTCAGCAAATCTTATTTGCCCTCTAGCATGTAAGTTTTTTTTATCTGATGGCTTGAGACCTACTACTAATTTGCTGCTGAACTACTGGCAGATTAAAACAATATATGTTGCCACTGCAAATATGTGCAGTAGGAAATGATAACTGGGTTTCAAGTGTAAGTCTGGGGTAAAAGTGCATTCCTGCATGTGAAATTGTTCAAATCTATTGTCCTACATGAATTGGGAAATCTCTGGACAGTCACTGTCTCTGAAGCCAGCCCACCTCACCTTTCCCTTATTTAGGGAAAGAAGGAGTATTAGATAGGTTCACTGCCTTGTGTTATATTTAAAAATAATATTAAAGGTGGAATGATAAATAAAAGCAAGCATAGTGCCCTTTGCAGCAACATAAACAGTGGTGGTCTTGGGTCAAATAAATAACCAGATCAGGTAAGATCCAGTCACATGGAAAGCTTTCTCCTGACTTCCCTGAGGCAAAATCCATAAATACAGTTCAAACCGCTTCCCTCTCTAGATATAGGGTTCTACCCAGCTTCTTTCTCTCACCAGAGCCATCAGGCAAATAACAGACGAAAGTGGGCAACATGCGTAGACAACTTTTCTTGTTGGCTGCCTTTGACAGGCCGTTATCCATCTCTTGTCTGATTCCATTCCGTAATCTTTCAAGATCTACAATTGAAAGCTTTAAAGGAGCCAGAACTTGAGCCAGTCCCTCTCGATGGTTTCTAAGCCTCGCTTCTACAGCTGCCACTCTGGCAGCCCCTAAGATACTGCCTTCATCTGATGGGATAAATTTGACAGAACATTCAGGAACCAGCTCTTTCAAGGTTTGCTGTAGTATCTCACTGTACCTGGAGAGAGAAGAAATGCCAAGGCTTTTTGAAGGATAAAGACAAGAAGTAATCCATTGCATTGGTCCAATCACTGTTTCTTGACCTATGCCCCTTTTTACGATTATCATGTTCAGAAAGGAGTAAATCCGTTTATTATATGCATATATTGGCCTCATATTATCCAAATTTTAATACAAAATGGTAAAAAAAAATAGTTTGAGATGGTGTAAACAACTTCTTTCGCTTAGCAGAATCAAATATCCAAAGGAAACAATTCAAGCTTAAAAATATTTAACTGGATAGAACCATTTATCTCTCCCTCCCCCCCATACAGATGGCTTACAGCAATACAAGAAACTGCAGCAAAACAAAGGATTAGGCAGACTTACTCAGCTGATAATAAAAATAAATATTGGCTGCTATGCTAAAGAAGAGAAAAATCATTTGTAGAAAAAACTTTTTAGAACTAGTACCCTAATCCAGGAGAAATGCTAACAAAAACATACTAATTAATCAATAATACCAATAACTATTGCAAGAGAGACTAGCATTGGTCTGATAAAAATAAATGTTCTGCTGTCCAATACAGTTCCTTACAATGGATAGCTCTTGTACAAGTCCCCACTCATGAGACAGATCTTCCTCTCTGGGAGCTGCTGTTGTTCATGAATATGTGTGAGAATGGCAGCCAATCCAGCAGCAGAGAGTTTGGCAGAACGGGTGTATACAGCTTCGCATATTTCTTGCACATGGAAACAATCTTGATTGCTTGCCACTAGTCCAAGACGACTAAGAAAACTTTTGGTTTTGGCAAGGCCCACTTTATCGCTGTAATTAAAAATATATGAGTTAAGGGAGATGCATGCAGAAGACACAACCAGTTCTGACCTCAGCAAAGTTTACTGCCTTTAAATGAAAATGAATAAATCCAGCTATAATAGTTTGGTAGATGACGTATTACCAATGCAAATTCAGTTTAACTTTCTTTCCTTAATAATGTCTATGGAGATTTTCAGTCATCCAGATCATGGCTGTCCCAAAGGTGCTTTTTCAAGAGGCAACTGGACTTTCTGGTTTTTCTTTGAAGACATTTCACTGCTCATCCAAGAAGTGAAAAGGAACTGAAGAACGGAGGAGAAGTGAAACGTCTTCAAAGAAAAAACATAAATTCCAGATGCTTCTCGAAATAGCACCTTTGGGATTCCTTAATCATGGTTTAATGTTTAGTCTACACTAAATACTAACCAGCTAACCTTAAATGGCCTTGGAAGAGGAAATGCACATCTTGATAAAAAATGACCTAGTTAACTTTAAAAATAGTCAGTTTTAACATACAAGCTGTCCTAAAGCACCATTACAGGAAAAGCAGATGGAATTTCTGCAAAAGAAGGAAAAAGAAATGACAGAAAGAGAGTCTGTGAAATACTCTGCTCAGTAATAACAAATTTGAAATTGCTAACTCTCCTAACATGTGACTTTTTTTCACGTCTTACATGTCTTACATAAAACCACTCTCTAGGTAAGAAAAATGTAATTAAACTCGTTTATAAATTGTGCCAAAACCCACACGTATTTTAATACTATATTAAATGTAATATCAATTGAAATACTGTATTTCAAATGATGTCTGTTTTAAAGGAAATTACCTAATGTATGTAATCATTGGAGTAGCATAATGCCCTGTCAATGAAAACCATTTTTTTATTTTATTTTTATTAATTACCATTTATCATCTTCAATGATTTGCAACAGTGATTCTTCAGATTAGTTTATCAAGTGTTTCACACTTGATAAAATGGCTTTATATCTTGGCCTATATACGATGTGTTGCGCTAGTAAAGACACACAAATATTTCATACATAATTGATACCCCATGAAATAATGCTCTGGCGGTTTTTGTGTGCATATGTTTTTCAGAATGTTACATACCTCATATCAGCGGTTGCCAACTGGTGGGCCACGGCCCACCGGTGGGCTGTGAGAAAATTTTGGTGGGCTGCAGAGAAATCTCACCTCCAGAACACCTCCCCCCAAAGCAATCCAGGCTCTGCAGAAACACAAGGCTGTGCCGTCCCCCTAGCTTACTGGAACCCTCCCCGCCCACTCACTCCTTACCCGGCAAACTTGCCTGCTAAAATTGCTATTTTTCCTTTTCCCAACCATCTTCTGTTCTGCTGTGCCGGGAGATTTAGATTAGCTAGGAAGCAGGAAATTATTGGATTTCTTGCTTTCTAGCTAGTCTTTAGATCTTTGGCTCTGCTTTTAAGCACAGCCGAACCTCCCTTGGGACTGAAGGTTCTGTTATTCAGTACAGACTCACGGCAAGCAAATTTGAGAGACTGAGCTAGCTGATGACAGATAGATTACTGAATAATTCTGTGAGCAACTCAATCTGCCTGCCTGATTTTGGGTAAAAGTTGCTCTTTTTTATAAAAAATTCAATATGTATATAAATATTTATAATATTTACATACAAGCCATGCCCAGCCAGTCACATGACCACCAAGCAACGCCCACAAATTAGCCCACAGAACCGGTTAGTGGTCCCTGGGATTTAAAATTATGAGTTTGGTGGTCCCTGAGGTCCAAAAGGTTGGCAAGCCCTGCCTTATATGACCTCTAAAATCCCATTTCTTTGCTACCTTCTTCTATAAGGAAATTTTATTCTAGAAGTTATCCTATCTGAGATGCCATAAACAATATATCTGTGCACTCTGCAGATACTCAAATGAATAAGTTAATATATTTTTTAAAACATGAGTCACAAGTGAAATTTAAAAGGCTTACTCCTCCTGATTGCCATTTGTAGGACTAAGATTAAACTAATAAATCATCCCAAATCTCATTCTACTATTATTTTTAGTGTAAGAAGAAAAATCTCATATCACAAGATTCGCTTACTCTGTGACCTCCACAATGTCTTGCAGTGTCAGCTTCCCCTTGATTAATAATGTGGGAGTCAGAACACCATTGAATAATTCAGCATTCCCAGACAGATTAGCCAAAATAATTCGGACAATCTCACGCACATAATAGGAACTGGTCATCTTCTCAAACCTGGCAGCAATAACACAGGAAAATCATTACCCAAAGAAGAAATTTGAATGGAAGCAGTGAAACATCCATCCTGGGTAGCTAGCAGGTAAATTGTACACAATTCACAAAACAGCTTGGCTATATCTTATTAATATCTGGTGCTATAAAAGATCAAACAAGTTTATCTCACACTAACAAATGTGTGTAATATATGGAATCAGAATTACTGGATTTACTTACAATCCTGGAACCAACTATAGATTTGTAATTTTAGGATCCTAATTCCAGGGCAGGTTTCTCTAGATATGTTAAATTGGAAATCCAGAAAAAAAGCAAATGGAAGTACAAATAAGATGGGATAAAGCAAGGCAAATATACATAATAATATTTTAACTTAGTGGAAACAAGTGCGGATTGAAGTGGTTTGCCATTGATTCAAACTCTGAGCCACTGAATTCATAGATTACATAACAGCCTCTTTTTTTTTTTTTTTGCTTTTTCCCTGTCTCTTTTTGCAATATTTTACCAGATGAAGAGTTTCTGTGTTTTGATTGAATCTAATAAAAATATTACATAGACATGAATTTGTTTGGTACTGCATGAAATTTATTTGTTATAAATGCAATCTGTAATCTTTGGGCTTCAAGAATGGAAATTGAAGCAACAACTCTGATTTTTTTTATTGGAATACACAAATGACACAATCCATTGACTCACTGATTCTTCTCTGTGGCAATATAGGTTAATGCTTCATAATCATAATGTTGCCTTCATTTCCTTCACTGTGACTCACCTGCATTTTCCTTGATCCATGGATTCTTTATCTACCAACAAGTCAAACTCTGTTAGTTCCTCATTCAATTCTCCATTATTCCCAAAGGACCCCCATTCTGTGTTTATGTACATATGTCCCCTAGGTTCCTGCGTGTTTCCTGGTATGCACTCTGTATCTTCCATATAACAACAGTTAGTGCCAGCATCTACCAGGAAAAGAAACAACAGGGGAGAAGCACAATGCAAAGAAAATAATCACAATAAAGCACTAAGCACAAGACTTGAAAGTTAAATGAAACTATCTACCACCTTTATAGATCTTTGAAATTGCTAAAGTATTTAAGATAATGAACACATCTGTGATGATATTGCTTTATCTTAGACAATGGCTAGTGTTCACTGTTTTGAGGAAATGCAAAACTTCTGGTTTTCCTTACTATCTTTATGGATATTGTCTAATATTCAGTTAAGAAGCTTTCAGTATGACATATATATTTAAGACCTGGGCACAAAAAAAATAAACCCTAAAGTATGGCATGTATGATCTTTGTAGTTTATCAGCAATAATATCTTGCATTTGCTTACCTATCATTACTCCGATTTGACATGGCCTAACAGTAGAAGAACAGCTCATCAAATCTCCCAGAGTATCATTCACAATAGCAAGGACCTCTATTTGGTAATTCTAGAGTAGTTAAAAGTAAGAGAAAGATCAAAGTGGCTCCCTTGCTCTGTCTTACAGAAACCTCTGTTTTTACTGCCATTGACCCAGTTACTCTAACCTTGCAATTCTCATTAATAGCAGTTTGGAGCAATTTGGTCACATCTTTCCCCTCCACACCTGGCCATCGGAAATCCTTTGTCCATCTGATCAGTTTACACTTAGGGAAAAAATAGAAAGGGAATTTTCTTCAACGTATGCATAGCCACTATAAAACTAAGATATTACCTATAAGCACTCTTTTTCAGAACATAATATGTAGAGTAGTAAACTGTGAATAAAAGTCTCTTACTAAAGGCTAATCTAGGATGATTTGCTTCCTGATCTCATGTAAGAATGAATGTTTTCTGAAAAGAGAAGGGCTACATCTTTAAAAGATGGGGAAATCATGTTCAGTGGGTACCACACTAGTTCTATCAGAGGGTATTTATCTAGAGCAAAAGAGAGAGGGTAACAAAAGCTGGGAATGAAATATACCAGAAAAAATTGGAGTCAACAGGACAAGAAATAAAGGAAAGAGCATGAGAGAGGAGGGTAGAGTTAAAAATAGTGAGACTATCACTCACAATCTCATATTCCTACACTAAAACACAGAATATGAGAAGTGAACAGGGAAGCCTAATAGAGACAGATAATATAAACACCAGCAAATTTCATTGAGGTGACCCTCAATTGGAACATAACCTGAAAAATTACAACTTATTCAGGAGAACAAATTCAACATAAAAAGTGGAAGATATTGTAAGTGAATGTGGAAAAGAAAAATACCATGTTTCTCACAAAATAAGGCCAGGCCTTATTTTTTTTTGACCCCCGGAGAAACGGCTAGGCCATCTTTTCGGGGGTGACTTAATTCCCCCTCCCTTGCAACCTCGCGTGGACGGTTGGCAACAGCTAGGATGTTGACCTCGGTGTTGGTGGGCATTTCGTATCGGGAGACCTGCTGTTGCTTTACCTTCTCCCTGTGCTGCCGCGGCATTTAGAGCAACACTGTGGCATTTGGCACAGCCATGCACTGCCAGCCAGGGCTCCTCCCTGCAACCAGAGCCCGGCGGAGACACTCGGCTTCAGGCGCTCCTGTCGCTGCCTTCTCTTTGCCTTCGAAGGCAAAGCCAGTTCTTTTAAAAACGACACCTCCCCTGCCCAAGAGGGCAGCCCAACCCCACGTGGGGAGGCGAATCTCCCGGGGCCACAGCACAGGATCAGCCCACCCCAGGAGAAGCACCCTGTCCTCCTCCGAGTTGAGCCCTGCCGAGTGAGCGCTGATGCCCATGCCGCTGCAGCGTTTGGAGCTGCCAGCGCGTTTGGAGATGTGTGGGGATGGGGACAGGCTGGGCGAGGGGAGGAAAGGATGAGCGGCTTTGGGCTCTCTCCACCAGACCCACTGGCCAGGGAAGCGGTGCTGCTGTTGCCTCGCCTCCCTGTCCGCGGATGGGTGGGCGCCATCATTGCCTCGGGCAGCCTCTCGGGTTCGGGCTTTGAGGGACTTGGGAAGGAAGCCAAGTTCAGGTCGGCCCGGCTCTTTGGTTGTCAGGTGGGTGCGCAACCGTGGCTCGCTTTCCCAGCTCTGCCCAGCCTGCACGCCTCTGGTGGGATGAGCAAAGGGTCTGGTGGGGAGGCACTCGCTGCCTTGGCGAGAGCTCCACTGCCGGGCAGGAGGGCTTGCCTGTCAGCTGCACTGGGCGCCTCAGGTGAAGCTCTTTATGCTCTGCCCGGCGCCAGGCAGGGATGGCAGCTGGGCGCTTCTCCTGGGGTGGGCCGATCCTGCACTGCGGCCCCAGGAGATTCGCCTCTCCACGTTGGGTTGGGCTGCCCTCTTGGGCAGGGGAGGTGTCATTTTTAAAAGAACTGGCTTTGCCTTCGAAGGCAAAGAGAAGGCAGCGATAGGAGTGCCTAAAGCCAAGTGTCTCCACCGGGCTCTGGTTTCAGGGAGGAGCCCTGGCTGGCCGCTCATGGCTGCGCCAAATGCCGCGGCCTTGCTCTAAACACCGCAGTAGCACAGGGAGAAGGTAAAGCAACGGTGGAAGGTCTCTCGATACTAAGTGCCCCACCAACGCTGAGGTCAACACAGGCAACACCATATCTGGGTATGCAACAAAAGTACTTCCTAATGGCCAGCCCCTCCCGCCATTCCCCCCATTTCACATTTGTAATATAGGCCTTAATTTGGGGGGAGGGGCTTAATTTGATTTTATGCCTATAAAGCATGCTGGGACTTCCTATTGGGGGAGGCCGTATTGTTGGAGAAACACAGTATTAAGGAATCTATTTTTAAGGAAATGGTATATAACCAAAGACATAAGGCCAGAAATTATAGATATTTCTTTCTTTTAAGAAGTAAAACTTAAAATTATTTGAAGTTTGTAAGAAGCGCTCAAAACAGCAAAATATAGTTTTCTTGTGTATCAGAAAAAAGCAAAAATGATATAGACTTGTTGCAAAGAGAATTGGTAATGGCAAGGAAATAATATGAAAAATATATCTTTTCTCAGAAAAGAAACAAACCTTAACTAGCCATAACTGTGCCCCAATAGGAGGAGCTGCATCACAGGACATGTGATGAGGGTTTAAAATAACTCCAGCTCATTTAAATGAACTAAAGCAGGGCTGTCAAGATCCTGGCCTGCGGGTTGGATGCATCATGTGCTGGCCACAACCACTATTTAGCAAATTAAAAAAATATCCTAATATGCCACATGACACTGCTGTGACGACAAGAGTTTGACAACCCTGAACTAAAGCATTAAATTACAATCGAGTACTGAAACAACTAGTGGAGTTTATCACAAAACTATTAGCTAACCTTTAGGAAATGGAGACCTGCTAGGGACCCCAGAATTCTGAAGGAGAGACCATATGCTATCCCTTCTTTTTTCCATAATAGGAAGGAAGATCTGGAAAATTACAGATCCATCAGCTTGACATTTGTGCAGGACAGGATCCTGGAACAGATTACTAAACAGCATGACTATGACCACTTATATAGGATTGCAACAATTAAAAGACGTCAGCTTGAATTAGTCACACTTTTTTTATTAGTAACCTTAATAAATGTAAAAAGTGAGGGGATGATGATCAGACTTGCAGAGGCTCAAAAACTAGGAACAGTGGATAATATTATGGGAGAGAAACAGAAGATTCAAAAAGAGCTAGACAGGCTTCAACACTGGGCTGAATAAATGTTGAACTCCCTGAAATTTAACAGGGAGAGGTGTAAATCTTGCACCTAGGGAAGAAAAACACAAAATCTGCAAGCATGGGATAAGGGAGAACTAGTTTGTTAATACATGTGAAAAGCTCCAAATGTTCTAATAGATTATAACAACATGAATACAAATGTAATGAAGCTACTAAAAAAGTAAGTATCATTTTTGATGCATTAGCAGGAGTAGGGAATCCACATCATAGAAAATATTTGTCCAAACTTCATCTGCCTTTTTAGTTCCACTTGGAATATTGTTCTAGTTCTAGGCACTGAAGTCCAAATAAAATATTGATAACCCTGCGTGAATTCAGATAAATGCTACCAAGATGGTAACAGGACTGGAAATCAAGCCCATGAGGAACAGTTAGCAGTTCAGATATGAGAAGACGAAGAGGTGATATGATAGCAATCTTATTTAAAAGTTATACAGAAGAGCAGGAACAAAACCAGTGGATTGAAATTACAGTGAAGTAGATTTGGATTAGATACTACAAAGAATTTCTGAATGATAAGAGCTATCAATAAATGCAATAGATCGCATCATGAAGTGCTATGTTCCCTTTCATTAAAGGCCTTCACTGAAGACTGAAAAGTTATCTGCCCAAAACATTTTAGTAGGTCCTGCACTAAGGAGGCAACTGGATTAAATGGCCTCTGAGGCTCCTATCAATTCTGTTTCTTAAAAAAAAATATTACTCCAACTGGAATGTCTTCAAATTAAGATATTTGAATCTTATTTCAAACTTGCAATAGGTGTTCTCCATCATATTCAAGGATAGCAAGGTACATCAAAGTCAATGGGTAAGTTGTGTAGTCTATCCTTAGACACCTAATTTTTTTCTTATTACCTGATACTGCTTCCTTACTTTGCCTCAAATTAGGTTAGCTCTATTCCCAATCCTTTTAAGCAAGGCATTTTTCACTCCAATGATTTATAGCTTCTTTTAGAGCATGCAACTATTGCAATGGCGATATATCACTAATGAAGACAGGCTTTATATTGCCACAACAATGACGGGGTGATGCTACATGACACTATAAAACATGAATGTAGAAATCTCTTTACAGCTATTCCTTGCCAGCCAGTGTTGTATGGCAGTAGTCATGGTCAAATCTTATTTCTACTTCTTTGGTCTTCCCATTCAGAAAATGGCAATCTAAGAAACACAGTTTCCAGTCTTTCAGATAGTTTACTATTGTCAATGAATTATTCACCTGGTTCACTGCAGTATGATCACAAGAGAAGGGGAAGGAGAAACCCAGTGGGAAATATTTCTTGTTTAAGTTAAGTCCACCCAAAAATGTGCTCAGGCATTGAGCCATGAATTCAAAAACCTGAAAGAACAAGAAGAACATTTTAAGTAGACAGATTATGCCCTCATCCTAAAGTCAAAATAAAATTTCCAGAACTGAACCTGGAATCAGATAACATGACTTGAATCATCCTCCTCAATTTATAAGTTTATCATCTGTGTATTATTTAAATTATACATGCCTCCTAACCCTTTTATTCTCACAATTTTTCAAGATAGGTAATTAATCTAAACATAGATACAGGGATTAGCTCAAGTTTATGAGCTTCATGATTGAATGGGCATTTGAACCTATCTCCCCTATTGAAATTGTATCACAACAATCCCCTTATCTTTGTTCAGATCTCTGGCTCTAATTTTTCTGAAAATGCCAAGCATGCTAAAATGTAAGAGAAAATAAACATCCTCCCAAATTAGATAAGATTTTAGGAAATCTGAATGAATGAATCTGGTTTTTTTAAAATGATATACTACAGGATATTTATTTCACTTTTTAAAATTTATGTAACATGCATGCATATATATGCTTTACAAGAGAAAAAACTTAGACGTCTATCTAAGGTTGGTTGGAAATTAAATCAAGAAGGAAGGAATTAACCTTCTCACTGTCCAATTTTGTAACCTATGGATAACCTCTGTTAATATATAGGAGAACTTGAGCAAGTGTAAATAAAACATACTGAAAAAAGGAACACATGGAGGGAAAGCCACTAACATCCAAAAAACATTCAGGAAATATTATTTTCTTATATTTTTATTATCTCTGGAAATATAAGGATTATATATTTATAGTACATTAAAAATTAAAATTAAAAATGTGCTCAAATGAAAAAGAAATTTTTCAAGTGGCTAAAGATCTTGTAGGACACAAAAATAAAAGGCACAGCTTCTTTCCATATGTAGGAGCTGTGCTGACCAAGATTAGTGCTTTCTCCTTCGGTTCCAACAAGTTCTTGCAGATTTTTTTTCAACTGAGCCAAATAACTTCAACTGCTGCACCAGAAGAAATGTAGGTAAAGGCCCTGTCACACTGCCCAACGGATGCAAAACATTTGTAAAAAGGACACAGCGGACGAGAAAAATGTTCCATCCGTTGTTATCCGCTCTCAAAAGGGGCAAGAATTTGCATAAGCAGAGTGGATAACACGGAAAGGAATGGACGGGGGGAGGACGCAGAGCGGATGGAAAGCGGATGCAGAACAGATGACTAGTGGATGCAGAACGGACGCATTGGATACATTTTCCGCTCAAAAGTTTTGAGCAGTTCAAAACTTTCTGAGTGGATGAAACGTCAATAGACGGATGCTGGACCGATAGAGAGGATGAAAAACGGAGGCAGTGAGTGAACGGATACATCGCATTAATCAACGGATGACAAGTGTTTTTCTCCGTTTTACATCCTCTTTCCATCCGTTGGTGCAGTGTGACAGGGGCTTAAAAGGTAGCATATTTTGCAGCATTGTACTGTAGGAACAAGTGGATCGTACTATTTATAGTTGGAATAATAGGAATTCCAACAATTCACTTTCAATTCCTCTGAGTTCCCTTCTACTTCCTAAAATCAAAGTATTTCCAAGAATATAGCAGAAGTTCCAAGGAAACAAAGAAGAGCAAAATGAAAGTAGCTAACAAAAATGGGAAAAAGTAAAAAAAAATTAGAAAATCAATAAAATAACTTTTAATTATGGTACAAAAGAGGAAAAAATGAAGAATGCAGAATAGCAATGAAATCATAATAATAAGTAATTATGGATTAGATGAGCTGAAATTGAATTAATGGATTCGACAAAGTGACATATTCAGACATACAGAACCATACCTGCTGTCCATTGCCACTCAAGATCTTCTCCGGAAATGAGAAATTCTTTTTTTTCACCATTGGTTCATCAACATTATCTGTCAGTTGTAACAGCAAGACTTTCACCTGATTAAAATTCAACTCTAGTCCCAGAAAATCCCCTCTCTCTGAAAAAGACATGTAAGTATTCAGGAATTTAGTTATCAAGACTGTGTTTCAGTCCTTCTACGGTTACCATACAACAGCTTTCAAATTCCAGTTGAAAGATGATGTTTCGTGATGTTTTATTTGTTTATTTATTTACAAATCAATGCACAATTTTAAGTCCAAAGACAGTTAAGAGTAAGCAATGATAGATTATTTCCCACTGGGAAAGGAAACATAACTCACTGTCCAGAATGTCTATCACAAATGACAACCTATCAAAAATAACAGAGATCACCATTTTTTCAACACTTGCCATAAAATTAGAATAGCACAATAACGAAAACTTACATGCCTGTTCCATTAATTTATCATATAAAAACATGATAAAATTGGATATAGTTATGAGGAAGCAAGAATCAGGAATCTGGTAGACCCTCTGAACTACAACATTTTATTAAAAAATATTAACTTTCATGAGCTGCATCTCAGCTCATGAAAGCTTACTCTTTAATACAACGTGTAGTCAAACTAATGTGCTTCCATATTTCTACTTTTTTGTTTGCCACCATAGACTTACATGGATTTCCTCCTGCAATGAAGATACAGAAATGTGTTTATTATACCCAACTTTTTACTTTCTATGATGGTTAAAAAGTGTTTGGAAACCAATTATGCTGTCTGTTTCTGCTAATGCAGAGGCATAAGCCAGCACTACATACACATACACATACACATACACACTAAGATGTTAGATTATGTTGCTAGATGCAACTGAAGTTATGGAGCATCTAACAGTGGATCTACATAGATATTATATCTTAAAAGTAAACAGACAAGCTCATTCTAGTATACCTTGAAAATTTCCCCATATTATTTCAAGATAGTTTTTTCAAGAAAATTTCAATGTGCTGTCAAGTAGAATGTGGTGCAAAGTTGGGTAATACACTTTTCTTCAGAAATGTTAACAACAATGGATGATAGTTATAAAAACAGGGAAAGTCAGACCTGGAAGTTATTTGCAAAAAATGTGAATGTAAAGAGAGTAAAATAAAACAATGTTTTCTGATGATACCTGCTTCTAAGATTGATTAGAGAGATGACAAGTTGTGAAAAGAACGGGAGACAAGGGTATCTTAAATTTTGCTTTCCATAGGGATCTGGAGGATAGGTAAGTTTTTATTTTCTCTACTTTCTAAAAAAATTATGGCAGAAATATGGAAGCAAAGAAACAGTTATTCAAATCTGTGCACATTCAGCACATAGAAGATTGTTTATCATGTGCATCCTGAAAAGCAAAGAGAGGTGGCAGAAGAGGGAGAGAAAAGAAGGGAAGGCTGAGGCAAATCTGGCGTGAAACAAGATTCAAGATTGCAAATTTGAGGCCAATCACCTCTCACTTTCTGACAACTATGGGATTGCTAAATGCCACAAACCACTGTAGGAAGTTGGGAGCTATTAGAATGCTCTGCCCAAGCAACCTGATAGGTCTAACTTGTTTCTAGATAGCACTTAGGTAGTTTCCCAGTAGGATAGTATATGGTGATGTGGGAAGTCTAGTTGGTCTTTGGAATATGGAGATAACAAAAACTCTCCACAAAATTTATCCCAAGTGACTTCTTCCAATATACTAGTCCTGATGAGCCCTTTAATTTTTAGAAGTACTCCAAAACAAAGCATCAGAAGAGATATTTAGAGCAGTGGTTCCCAAACTTTTTCGGTCCACCACCCCCTTGGTGCTACAAACTCATCCTCGGTGTCCCCCACCCAGGGGTGGGATTCAAATTTCTGTGGGTGTGGCCTAATTTGAGAGTGTGGTTTGCTGGTCATGTGACTGGGTAGGCGTGGCCAGGTGACTGGCAAACCAAATACAAGTGGTCCTCACTTAATGACCGGTTGTTTAACAAGTGTTCTAATTTATGACTAGCCTCCCCAGAGCTACTTGACCAGTTTTTGGAGTTTTGACACCTTTAGATCAGGAGTCTAAATCCCACCCCTGCGTGTGTATGTGTGAGAGAGAGGGAGAGACAGGTTGGATCAGATCGCTCTCTCTCTCTCTATCTCTCCCATCAATACCAGATAGCCACCATCAGTCAAAATTCATATTAGTGGTCTCCGGGATTTAAAATTATGAGTTTGGTGGTCCCTGAACTCCAAAAGTTTGGCGACCCCTGATCCAAAGGGATGAGCCTGAGATAGGGAAAGAGAGAGAGAAAAGAAAGAGAGGAAGAGAGGAAAAAAAGAAAGAGAAAAGGGAAAGAAAGAAAAAGGGACAAAGAAAGAGGGGGGGATGGAAGGAAGGGATAGAAAGAAAAAATAAAGGAGGGAAGGAGGGAGGAAAGATAATGAGATATCTATTCTAGTCCAATCACCTGCTCCAGCAGGGTTAGAAGGGAGTGGGAGTGTGTGTGTGTGTGTGTGTGTGTGTGTGTGTGTGTGTGTGTTTTCTCCTTGTAATTTACCAGTACATTTTGGTTTTGCCTTCTTCAGAATTGGCACTGTAATACATTGGGGAAAAGTAATTTTTAGGGTGGAGATCTGGTCCAATGGATCCTGTTTAAAGCCTCAACAAAATGTGAGTTTCCTGATAGTCTTGACCATGTTGACAGTCTTGACCACGTCCACAAAAACTTTAATAGAAGCCAAAGAGGTTTCAATGTGGAAAGAGGCCTCAGTTTAAATTAGGTCTCATTCAATCTGATGCATCAGGTCTCTCTCTTTCTCTCTCTCTCTCTCTCTCCCTCCCTCCTTCCCTCCCTTCCTCTCAGACTGGCTTTGCTCTACTTTATCGATGTGCCTGCAGGGCCGGCGCTTCAAACATGGATGGATGGATAGAGAGAGAGAGACAAACAGACAGGCAGGCAGGCAGGCAGGCAGGCACAGACAGACCTTTTGGATGGATGGACAGACAGACAAATGGACAGATAAACAGAATGCAACAGCGGCAGCACTTTGGGAAAGCGGTGGCAGTGGCTTTTCCCAATGTGCTGCCGCATTCGAAGCACCGGTTCTAGAGCATTACTACAGTAAATGGGTGAACCTGTAGGGCCGGTGCCTCAAATGCCCCCTGCCGCCTCTTAGCGTCTCCAAGGGGGCCAGCAGAGGGGTGCTAAGAGGCGGAAAGGGGCGGCGCATCGAACGTGGCCATGGCGGCATGTAAAGTGCCACCGCTTCCGCATTGGAAACGCCAGCTCTGGAGCAGTGCTACAGTCAATGAGTCAATGAGTGAACCTGCAGGGCCGGCGCCTTGAACCTCTTAGCGTCCCCCAAGGGGGCCAGCAGGGGGGGCTAAGAGGCAAGCAGGAGGGCATTTGAGGTGCCGACTGGCCCCGCAGTTTCACCCATTGACTAGCACTGCTCCAGAGCCGGTGCCTCCAATGCAGAAGCTGTGGCATGTTACATGCCACCACGGCCACATTCGACATGCCGCCCCCTGCTGCCTCTTAGCGCCCTTCTGCCAGCCCCCTTGGGGATGCCAAGAGACAGCACAGGGGCGTTCGAGGCACCGGCCCTGCAGGTTCACCCATTGACTGTTGCACCGTTCTGGAACCAACACCTCAATGAGTGAACCTGCAGAGCTGGCTGGCGCCTCGAATGCCCCCCTGCCACCTCTTAGCGCCCTTCTGCCGGGCCCCTTGAGGACACTAAAAGGTGGCAGGAGGATGGTGCATTGAACGCGGCTGTGGTGGCACATAATGTGCCACCACTTCCTCATTGGAGGCGCCGGCTCTGGAGCAGTGCTACAGTCAATGAGTGAACCTGCAGGGCCGGCACCTCAAATGCCCCCCGCCGCCTCTTAGCAACTCCAAGGGGGCCAGCAGAGGGGCGCTAAGAGGCGGCAAGGGGCGGCGCATCAAACGTGGCCATGGCGGTATGTAAAGTGCCACCGCTTCCGCATTGGAAACGCCAGCTCTGGAGCGGTGCTACAGTCAATGAGTCAATGAGTGAACCTGCAGGGCCGGCGCCTTGAACGTCTCCCTGCCACCTCCTAGCACCCCCCTGCCGGCCCCCTTGCCTCTTAGTGCCCCCCTAAGGCATCCCACCCCCCCGGGGCAGTACCGCCCACTTTGGGAACCACCAATTTAGAGCATCACTAGTGGAAGAAAACAAGCAAATTAAACTCAGATTTGGGACTTTGCTGTGTGAAGAGGTCAGCAAAACAGAACTATTTCTCTGTCCTTATTCAACAACCTCCACCACCTCCAGCAGCTCCAGCAAGCAGCTCTTTTATGGTAACTTAAAGCCTTTTAGGGAAGAATGCTTTGGAAGAACCATCGATGGGTCACTGCAAGTTACAAACAAAGCAGTTTGCCTTCATTCAGTCACAAAGGTACACAGAATCTAAAGAGATGTCAATGGTTAAGTCTAGCAGGGTTACTTAGAAACAATATGACTTGTAGATCATTAGGTAATCCAGAGTCCTTTAGGGGGTTTGTTGAATCCTGTCCAGCCTGACTTGGTTGTGCCACCTGCGAGAAGATTAAAATTTGTCTGAACAGTTGTGAATACTTTGTGGGAGGATGAAAGATCAGTGTCCTTGAAAAGGGCATTGGGTAACCTATTCTAAGAAGCTAACCTGAACCAACCTATATTAGACAACTATTGTTCAGTTTGAATCTTCCCTTTTATGGAAGGTATGGAGAAAGTGGTCATTGTAAGGAGAGATGGCCTGAGAGACAAGAAGAATTGCTATACCAAGAAAACAGTCAAATAAAAGAGTCCTGAAAACTGCCCAGAAATGTAACATGAATAACAGTTTCAGGCAAGCTCTCCATGATTCTCATGAAGTGGGGGAAGCCCATTCAGACTTGCAGGATTCTTTGTAGTAAAAATAGTACTGACCTACATGATATTGGGTGCATAAACTGATCTATTTGGAAGGACTAACATTAATCTTGCAAGTCTCCTACTTTCTAGAGAGACAGAAGATCTCACTTTGGCTGCTGGAGATAGCAGGACATACTGCTATCTGCCAAACATCTCATTGTAACTTTGCTGCAAACCAGCAGCAAATGAATTTACAAATAAACCATTTACAAAATACCATGATGCAGCTAACACAACAATTGTACAACAGCAGTACAATAGCCTGCAGCAAAACCAATGGGGCTTCTTAGGAAATTTGGACATCAAGACCAATTCCTGACATTTATACCACAATGTGAACTGTTTATGGAGGGCAGACCAAGGGAGTTTCACACAGATCATACCAGACTGAACTTTGTGCTAAGTTTACTAAAACAAGGACCGGCTAAATGATCATATCTACCACTGACAGCAACAATTCAGTTACCAGATTACTGGAACATTTTATTTATGCATTTTTATTTTATTTATGCATTTTTATTTTATTTATTTTTATTTTATTTTTATTTTATTTATTTTTATTTATTTTTATTTTATTATTTTGAATACTTGACCACATTTGATACAAGGCATGACAAGTTTGAATACATAGGGATGTTGCTTGGCTGGATTAATTGTAGAACTGTCTTCTCTAGCTTCAGGAATGAAATATTTTTTGGACATTTTAGATTAGGACAGAGTGGTGTATTTAGATGACATGTTGGTTACTCTGAGAATCATTCCTTGTATGATATGCATATCAGAAATACCTTTAAAAAACCTCTGGGGAAATAAGTGTTTTGACAAATGGAGTAGAGACCTTGCTTAATTAGACGATTTGGGGTACAGGACCTCTATTGAAGGCATACAAATGAATCCTGTAAATATACAATCGTTTTTATCACTGGCACACTTTGAACAACTTGCTCCACGCTTTCATCTTCCATGTGAAAGATGTGTAACATTTTCTGACCTTTGCTACTTTATACTGGAAGTTCATAGCCAATTTTGCTGACCAAATAAAACCACTGTCTCAGCCCTCAAAAGTTAATTGATTGTTATGGTCCAGAATAAAAGCACTTCAAAAGTTAAGAGAACTCTTTGATTCTCAGCTACTGCTCAAACACATAAACTCCACCCATTTTAATACACACCAAAGCTTCAAATTTGCCAATAAGAACCATTTTCCTCCAGACAGAGAAAGAAGAAAAAGACAGATCTCCTGCCAGATGCCTTTCACTCAAGGATGCTTCTCCCAGTGGAAAGCAACTACGATATTTCTATTTGGAGTTATTTATAATGAAAACTGCTTTCCAATAATAAAGGCATTTCCTGGAAGAGGCTGCCAATTCCACTGTACAAACCATAAGAATTTAGGTCTGTGGGAGGTACAGTTCTTCACAACTCAACAAATCAATTTTTTTCTTTCTGTTTTGACTTTGTATTTGTAACATTCCTAGCTCATAGAACAAGGTTCCAGATCCCATCTCATGTAAGTCTGAGTACAATCTACTCTATATAAGGTAAAGGTTCCCCTCCCACATGCATGCTAGTTGTTTCTGGCTCTAGGGGGCGGTGCTCATCGCTGTTACAGAGCTGAAGAACCAGCACTGTCCAAAGACGTCTCCGTGGTCATGTGGCCAGCACAGAACACTATTACCTTCCCACCAGATTGGTCCCTATTTTTCTACTTGCCTTTTTACATGCTTTCAAGCTGCTAGGTTGGCAGAAGCTGGGACAAGTAACTCCGTTCGTTATGTGGCGCTACACAGATTCCAACCGCTGAACTGCCGACCTTTCTGATTGACAAGCTCAGGGTCTTAGCCACTGAGCCACCGCATCCTTTTCACCCTATATACTCAATTCCAAACAACATACTGCAACCAGGCAAGTTGGAGTCCCACCCAAAGTCAGGTCCTATGAAAGACCAGGGAGCAAGGAGACAGGTTGATTATTTCAGAACAGATTAGAGCACAGCAGCAGCATGAAGTTTATATCAGGTTTCAGATGGATTGCCTCCAGGGACCTCAACATGGCAATTTGTCACCCTTCATAATAGAGGAAAGGACAGCTCAGAAGTGGTATTCAGCAGGTTCTGATCAGTTCTGGAGAACCGATAATGGCAATTTTGAGTGGTTCGGAGAACCAGCAAATACCACCTCTGACTGGAGATTTTACAGGATCCTTTCCCTCCCATTCCCACCAAGCCACGCCCACAGAACCGGCAGTAAAATGTTTTTGACTCTCACCATTGGGGCAGCTGTTATACAATTGTTGATAATATTCCCTTTCTTCAAGAGACCTCAAACTCTGCCATGACAATAGAATAGGCAAGGCAGGGGGGAGAGGTGAGTAGGACAGGATATTAGAGATTTCTGCTGCTCAAGGATAAGGGATTAGATTTCATGTTGTCATGTCTGTCATACAACAAAATCTGTTCCTGGAAATCTGCCTGGTTTGCTGTAACCTACAGAGGTTCATGGCCCTAGAAGTCTATATCACTGGATTTTATTATGATCTACCCCCAATACAGGGATACCAGCATGTAGTAGCAGTGGATTTATTCACAAAACTGGCCCGTTTAATCCCTTGCAGGAATCTCCCAACAGCTCAGGAAACAGCCCAGCTCTTGTTTTTTCATTTAAAATGTTTTTAGATACAGAGTATTGGCCAATCATGACATTTTGGACTACGGCACACATTTACATCCATATTTTGGAAGATACTTCTTCCCTTTTTAAATATTGAAATAATTTGCCATTCTCATATAATCCAGATTCTAATGGTGACCTTGAGAAAATTATCCAATTATTGTGGCAATATTTTAAAAGCTACATCTCCTAGTAATAAGACAATTGGCCTGAAACGAAGCCTCCTGAAGAATTTGCCAACAGCAATTCAATATATCCCTCCATCAGAATGTTCCTTTTGCAGGAAACTTTCAGTTACCACATTCATGTGTGCTCAGATTTTTTTTACAAGAGAGGCAAGTGGCCCAGTGGCTTTAAAAGAGACAACTAGAGCTGGTAAAGACATCATACAAACAGAATGTACACAAGCAGGAGGGGAGCCAGAACTGCTGAAGGGGATTTGATATGGTTTTCGACAAAACTTTTGCCGTCTGCCTGATATTCAAAGAGATTTGACTCAAAGTTCATTGGTCCCTTCCCAGTGATTAAACAAATAAACCCAGCTTCCATTTGCAATTGCCAACATCAATGAAGGTTCATCCTGTATTCTATAGATATAGGTATCTGCTTCTAAAAGAGGCACCCAAGGACAAATCCACCTTCCTTCATGCTGCTAGAGGGGGAAGAAGAATATTAACCCGATATTATACTGAACTCTAGACATAAAGGAAATTTTTAGAATACCTGATTCAGTGGAAAAGCTATCAAAATTCAGAGAGATTATGAAAGACAGCCTCAGATGTGCATGTTCCACAATCGGTGCACTCATCAATTGACAGCCAGGAAAACCTCACCCACAAGAACTACTACCATTGCAAAAGACAGGGGAAACCCAAAATAAGCAAAAGTTTGACTTTTATGGGTTGGAAAGGGCCACAAGCAGAGTGTCAAGTACACAAGCAGAGAACAGAGAAGAAGTTCCAACTTCATATACATCAGGGATGCACGACCGAGCAGAAGGCAGAGGCAGCTTCTTCCAGAACAGGAACATAAAGAGTAGGCAGCCCAGCAGAAAGGAACTCTCAAAGTACAAATTAATTTTAAGATTTGTTGAGGGACCTTGAGAAGGTGCCAACAGAGGAGAGGAGCAACACACCTGCATTTTGTACCCATAGCCACTTGGTTTTCTTTAAGAACAAGAGGGAGGGGGGCTGGGCCAATGGGGGAGGTAATGTAAAGGACAGAGGGCATGACCTTGAGGGATAGAAGGAAAAGCCACTACCAAGACAACAGTCAGAGGAAAGACCCTTGAGCAGGAATGTAAACTGAATAAATTGTCTGAGGCAATCCCCTCTCTAATTCTCATAAAGATAAAGGGAGGGAGGGAGGGAGGAAGCACATTGAGACTTGCAAGATTGTGTTACTATAGCTTTGCAGGACCTAGGAGTCCTAAACTAAGCTACCTTGAAGGGCTGACAACAACTGACTGCAAAGAAGACTGGAATATACAGATTATCTGGAAACTTTTCAATTCAGGCCAAAGTATAAAAAAAAAACCTGGCTTCCCTATTGATTTTGCCTGTAAGAAGGTCACAAAGGGTGAAAACAGGCAACAGTCATAAATATGACCCAGTTGCCAAGCATCTGAATTTTGATCACATGATGGGCATGCTTCAAAGGTTGTAACTGAAAAATAATCATAAGTCACCTTTTCAGTGCTGTTGTAACTTTGTTTGAATGGTCATTAAACAAACGGTTGTAAATTGAGACTACCTGTGTGCCAATTGTAAATGTTCCTGAAGTAGAAGGCACTGGGTATAGTTTCCCACCTCCTTGTCACCTCGTGGGTGGATTACCTGTGGTATATTCTACATGGATCATTTTTGATGACCGCCATAAACTGCAACTTATGAAAGTACAACCCACATTTAAATAAGACAACCTGGTATTATTATATATCATACCAATATTCAGGAATTTCACTGTTTGCCCATTTGTTTCTGGATACAATTTAGACAAATGACAAACAAGTAAATAAAGCCTTGGAATCTAATCTTACCACAGTGCTTCACACATTGAAGAGTTTCTAGTGCAGATTTTGCTTTTGTGATAATCATATGCATTTTCAATGTGAAATCATCGAGAAACTGCTTCTCTGCAGTATTGGAGAGCTATCCTCAACAAGAATCATGTTGATGTGGCAGAATTTTTCCAAACTGTATTCTGCATGACTGTACTATATTAATGAACCCTCTGCCTATTATGGACAAGCCCAAGAACCCAGAGCACAGACCAAGATCTTTATCCTCACCCTAGGAATTGTTGCCCAGCTGCTCGTCAGTAACCATCACTAACTCTAGTTAAAGCACAGGTTAGCAGATCTGAGCGTTCCGGGACCATCATTTATGTGGATACAACTTTAGATGTTAGAATTCCAGCAAGAACATGGAGGCAAGCATTATCTCTTACCTATACATCAGGCTTATTTATTCCTCACTCATTTCTGTGCAAATCAAGGTAACGTTTGCAGTGCTCCTCCTATTTCCGCAGAATAATCCTGTAAAGTGGATTGATCTGAGAGGAATTGGTTGCCCCTCAGATGGCTTCCATCCTTAAGGCAGAATAAAAACTTGTGGTATCTAATTTTCTTCCCAGGGCCATAACCATACCTATTCAATAATTGCCCTCCTATTGGTAGTAGCGATGAATACTATCTGGCAGGATGTTGGGAGCAAATTATGAGAAGGCGATATACCATTGTGCAATTTCACATCCTGGGGTATGTCTACGTATCCGTGCAAAATAATAAATAGCAATATAACATTCAAATCCACTCCTTGCGAGATCTCATGTGAGAACATTTTACATCTGTGTATCATTTTCAAAAAATGCATGAAAAAAAAAAAGAAGAAATAAAGTTTCTCAATGGACACCGTACTGATGACCTTGGGTTAAGTTGGAAATCCATAATCTGTGAAATTGCAGAGTATGCTTACCACTACCATCGGGCAAAGCAGAAACGTAAGTTGGCAACATAGGCAAGTAACTGATTGCTTTGTCCTTCTGCTTGAGGCCCTTTTCCAAGGCTGCCCCCATGAAGTTCTTCACAGATTTGAGCTGTTCCAAGGTGACATAAAAGGGCAGGATATGTTTCTTGATTTGTTCAGGGATGGAGGAAGTTTTAGAAGAAGGCCGATGGGGTATCAACCTATGAGCAGGCCTGGCTTCTGGGACTGTTGGTGTGGCTGCTTTGGTAAGGGACACATAGGAGCTACTCAAAGCTCCCTTTTCCTGAAGCATTGGCTCATCTCTGGAGGAGCCTGGCAAGCCGGAGTGCAGTAAGGAAAAGGAAAGAAGGGAGGTGGTGGTGGCACTAGAGTCCTGGCGGGGAAAAGAGAAAGAAGAGCCTTGCTCTGCCCGGTCAAGCAGGTTTCTGTCAGAGGCATCAGGCCCCGACTTGCTAAAAGCAAATAAGGTGTTCGAGTCCGGGGAGGCATTGAACATCAGGGAGAATTTGTGCGAGCTCTCGGAAACTGCCTTTGAATCTGAGGTACTTTTCAGGAAAAAGGAAACCTTCGAAGAGCCCCTGGCAGAGACCGGGCTTTCCGGCCCAGCCGACTGACGGCTGCCCCGCTCAGACCTGGGACCCAAGCCCTGCTCAGCCATGGCAAGAGCCCCCTGGCCCGCCGAGTCCCCGAGATGTGTGTGCAAGGGGAGCGCAGAGAAGCGCAGGCCGCCGAAGGAAAGAGAGAAGCCGAAGGCTTGGCAGGTCAAGCCGACGGCGCAAGACGGGGAAAGGGTGGCGAAGAGGGGCGACGCAGCAGCTGGCGGTTGGAGGGCGGGGGGTGGGGTGTGTGTGTGTGTGTGTGTGTGAGGTCCGGGAGGAAAGGGGAGGAGGGACAAGCAGGAGCTGAGTTGGAGGGGTGGGGAAAGGAGGAGAGGAGGAAGGAGGGAGTCCGGGACGAGGGAGAAGGAGGCGGGCGGGGGAAGGGCGGAGAGGAGAATTCCCTGGAAGGCAGTTGGAAACCGGCTGCCGGCAGAGAAGAGCCGGAGGGAGGGGTGGGGAGCGTAGAACAGGGGCCGCAGAGTTACGCGCAGGGTAGAGGGGTCATCGCTTGCTCTGCAACGGGCTTGCTTGACCTCACGTGAGTCGTCCGTCCCCCGTTTCCCCACCACCACCACCACCACCACCACTGTGGGTGGGTGCTGGTGACAACGCTCTGCTCAGGCTTTCCGTGCCGTTGAGCCCCGCCCCCACTCCCAACTCCACGTTGGAGGGAAGCGGTTACAGATCGCCCCTCCCTATGTTCAGTTCGGAAGGTGGTCGGTTTGTACTTTTATTTAATCTCATTCCTAGGCCGTCAAGTGATTCAGACTGGTTTCATGAAGGAAAAGAAGAAATAATTATTATTATTATTATTGTTATTGTTGTTATTATTATTATTATTATTATTATTATTATTATTATTATTATTATT
>BLBF01000003.1:63486421-63501118 GCA_015471245.1 Laticauda colubrina | reverse complement strand
TTATTATTATTATTATTATTATTATTATTATTATTATTATTATTATTTATTATAAAAAAATAACCCTTTCACATTACCCTCAGGCTAGAAGAGCCCGCCAGCCAGTTTATCCGACAGCCTGGGACTGTAGGGGCGGAGAAGAGACAATATTTCAGGCTTCCTCGAAGGAGGTTAAAGTGGATTATTTTTAAAAGGGGCATCTGAGACCGAGATAACTGGCCATAGAAATTACCATCTTTCTCAAAGCTAAAATGCATAACCAGGACAAAACGCATCTTTGCTAATGGAGGATTTACTATGTGTAAAATTAAAATGGTTTTGCTTGTTGAAAAATGATTAGCTTTGGTAAAACAAATTCTGGAGTGAATGCAGCCAACAAACTCGGCTTGCAAGGAAAAGGGGAGTTGCTGCTTTGAAAATGTTTCCCAGGAGAACTATAGTGTTAAGTTAGTTCAGAATAGTTCTGTAGAGCTAGAGAAAGGGATTTACAACCATCCCCCTAATGTAATAATAATCCCTCCTGCACATTTGGGAGAGGGGAGGGCTAAGGAGTAAAGTTGAAGCAGTATGCAACAATCTTGCAGTGTTGAACCTCCAAATACTTAAGCAAGGGTCCTCTTTGTAGACTTCAGTTCAGCATTCAATACCATCATTCCAGACACTCTTCTAAGTAAATTAAACCAACTAGCGGTACCTGAACACACTTGTACAATCAGCACAGCCCCCCCCCCCCAAGGCTGTGTGCTATCTTCACTTCTCCCTATATACCAGTGACTGCATTTCAATGATCCATCTGTTAAAATACTGAAGTTTGCTGATGACACAACAGTGATTGGTCTCATTCGAGACAAGGATGAATCTGCATGTAGACAGGAGGTTATACAACTTGCCTTGTGGTGTAACTGGAACAATCTGGAACTGAACACACACAAAACTGTAGAAATGGTGGTACACTTTAGAAGAAACCCTCCCATACTATCACCTCTTACAGTACTAGACAACACAGTATCAACAGTAGAGACGTTCAGATTTCTAGGTTCTACTATATCACATGACCTAAAATGGACACCTAACATCAAAAACATCATCAAAACATCACAACAAAGAATGTTCTTTCTGCGCCAACTCAGAAAGCTCAAACTGCCCAAGGAGTTGCTGATCCAGTTCTGCAGAGGAATTTTTGAGTCTTTCATTTCCACCTCTATAACTGTCTAGTTTGGTTCTGCAACCTAACAGGACGGACACAGACTTCAGGGGATAATTAGGACTGGAGAAAAAACAATTACTACCCACCTGCCTTCAACTGAGGGCCTGTATACTGCACGAGTCAAAAAGAGGGCTGTGAAAATATTTACAGTCCCCTCACATCCCAGACATAAACTGTTTCAACTACCCTCAAAACAATGCTATAGAGCACTGCACACTAGAACAACTAGATAAAAGAACAGTTTTCCCCCGAAAGCCATCACTCTGCTAAACAAATAATTCCCTCAACAAAGCTATTTGTTCAAAACTATTTACAAAGTGTACACGACTATTACGGTTAATCTTCTCACCACTCCTTATCACCCCTCCCCTCCCACTTAACTGTTTCCTATGGTTTGATTGTTGAATATTATTAAGTGTTGTATGTTATGATTCTTGATTCTTAACGAATGGACCTTTTCTTTATGTATACTGAGAATATTTACACCAAAACAAATTCCTTGTGTCACACTTGGCCAATAAAGAATTCTATACTATTCTATTGACTAGAACTGTTGCTTGGAAAATACATTGCAGTAATATCTTATTGTGGTTTATTTTTTAATGTTTACTATTATTGGAAGAAATATCCTTCTGGGTTCAGTCCCAAGTGGGGAAAAAAAGACACTGGATTCATGGAAGATGCTTGGAAAGAAAGTTTAATGGTGGACAGGACCACATGCCTTGGAACTCCTGGGTGAAGAGGGAAGAGATGCTGAGAATCCCCTGGTTTCATACCCTCTGTTGGATCCCACCTTAGTGTTTCCTGTTCCTGTGTAAGAAATGTATTCCATTGGCTGTCAGACTCCCAGGGGCGGGGGGCGGGGTAGGGGTCTTAGCTTACTTTGTAGGCTTTGCCTGGACCTCACCTATTTGCTGGCTGATGCAATCTTCCTAGGTACTATGTGGTGAGATGGGTAATCCTATCATTTCCTGTGGACCATGTCTTAATCCCATCACCCTGGAGCTGAAGGGGAGGCTGCAGGGAGCTGCAGGAAGCTGCTTTGTCTTTAAAACATGTTTCTCCTTTTCTTCATCCAGGGAAATATAATATTCTGCCTTTTTAATATTTACTAGAATATTTTATTCTTCTAGGAGAAGGGTGCGTGTTAACTTTCTACATTAGGTATACAGTATGCTGTTTTTCTCCCCAGCTGAAAAAAAACTTCCTTGCTCCTAATTTTTCACCGCCACCACAAGCCTGGGAGAAGTTTGGCTTGAGAGCAATGGCAGAAGTCATTCGGTAAGCTTTTATGGTTAAGGGTGCTCTTGACCCTGAGCAGGTTCTAAACCATCACCATCACCATTATATCTCACTGCCTAAGAGGTTGCATGAAAAGAAAGAGTCCTGGAAAGGTAAGCTACTTTTAATATTGCATGCCAGAGTGAGAACTGGATTTGCCATGACCAAAATCTCCCATTGAAATCATCCTTCACATTAAAAAAGCAGTAAATCTTATACCTGACCCAGAACTTGTATCTGCTGTGAATTGGAAATATGTGCTTCATTGATTTGCATTTAGATAGATTGTAAATTTAAAACTTGAAAAACTTTTTTTTTTAAATTCCGTGAGTTAGAAATAACAAAGCATAGCATCTATGAAAGATACACATGGTGCATCACTTCGATCAAGGTTTGCTTGGTAATGTGCCCATTTATCCAGAAATATAACCTAGAATGATACAGAAATACAACTAGGATGTTGGTGAACAATCTCTCCAGTTAATATTTTGCTCAGTGTGTGACTTGTGTGAACTTTTTGCTCAATGTGTGACATTTTGCTCAACGTGTGACTTGCTGATGGCAACTATTTTGCACTGATTACTGTATTCTGGAAAAGTTTTTTTCTTAAGGGTATTTAATGGGATTTCATTGGTAATGAAACTGGAACTGAATGTCTAGGTATAGTTTTTGAAAAAAAGACTGGACTAAAGCTAGCATGTGCCTTGTATGACCATCTGGGGTCAATCCCTGGTACTTCTGACCTAGTTTGGAGGACTCATTCATTTTTGGATATAGATAAGAGTCTAAAGTTAGATCTAAAGTGATCTAAAGTTAGAATATGCCATTGTCTGATTTAGTATAAAAGAAACTTCATATGATTCCTCTGTTACACCAGTAGTTCTACATACAGGTGACCAGTTTTACAGGAACCATCAGTAAGGATTCATGTATTGGTAGATATTGTTGGGGGAGGATTAGAAGGGAAAATGTCCTTTCATATCTTACAATTGGGATTTTTTATAAAATTATGCACACCATTATAGTGTCCAGTACTGCTCTTAATAAAATATCTAGGAAGAAGTCTTTTTAAAAAATTAAGATATTTTTGACATAGTACACGCTATTAAATATCTGTGTGCAGGTCTTGCAAGTAAGAGAAAAATTTTCCCAGGATTTATTAACTTCTTAAAGAGGTATATTTGATTTCTATTCAATGGTTTTCCTATCGATGGTAGTTATTATTCACAGTTTATGCAGTATTGACTGTTTTTACAGTGGCCTATGGCTAAACAAATGCATTTAAGATGCACCAAAATTCTTTTTTTTGATGTTGCTGCAACAAGCATATTTACCTCTTTGGGAATGTATTTGTTTATTTATATATCACATTTAAAGACTGTCCATCTCATTCATAAAGCCATATCTGGGCTGTATACAATGATCAAACATAATTATCCCAATTGTTAATTACAGTTACCCCAGTTGCTAAGATATCAATAGGCAATAAACTGAAACCAGCCATGAAAATATCAATCTTTGGGAGTCTGAAAAGGCAAGTGACAAATTAGAAAAGAGAACTTGAGATTAAAGTGGATTGTTCCATGAAAATGTCAATTTGGTTTACAGCAGCTGTGGAAAAGGCAAATTCTCATAGAAGAGAATATATATAGCTTATGGTTGAACTGTAGAGTTCTTAGTGCTCTCAATTTTTTTATTTGCTTTTAGACATTTTGTTACCTGACAAGGGAACATCATCAGTGCACCGCTCTAAAGTCAAGTAAATGTGAGCTTTGCTCCAGTGATGGGATTCAATTTTTTAAAAAAATTACTGGTTCTGTGGGCGTGGCTTGGTGGGCGTGGCAGGGGAAGGATACTATAAAATCTCCAATCAGAGGTGGTATTTTCCGGTTCTCTGAACTACTCAGAATTTCCACTAGCGGTTCTCCAGAACTGATCAGAACCTGCTGAATAACATCTCTGCTTTGCTCCCTGTTTAGCTTCCTTGCCACTGTTGCTGGAGGCATGGTTTTCTCCTTGGTAATTCTTTCATTGGGGAAGTGTGTTGTTCTCTTCTTTCCTTATCAATTTTAATCCTTTGAAGATGTTGTAATTGTTTCATGTATCTTCTGTAATTATTTTTTCTTTATTTTGGTGAAGGTTTTGTCTACATACTAGACCCATACTTTTAGTTATATGTGTGGGAGTGTTATAGTTTTTAGATGCCGCGTAATAGTCTCTACTATGAGTTCTGAGAGTGGTGATCCCATGGATGTTCCTCTGATTCGCTGGTATATTTGCCCATCAAACTAAAAATAGGTAGAGGTTGATGAGGTCCATGATTTGAGTATTTCGATTTTAGTGTATTTGGCTAGATCAGGGGTGTTGTGTAGTATCTTTACTATGGATTCTTTCACTGGTTCTGGACATGAAGTTTTTCCTCCTTCTCAGTCTGTCAACAATTCCTTCGGTTGTAAGGTATGCGGGCTGATTCAAGTCTCTAGACCCTGATTTAAAGCCTCCTCTCTTCCTTTGCTTGGCACCAAAGCAAAATAGCTGATCCCCAGGCTAGGAAAAATGGTGAGTAAGGTGAAGAAAAAGTTCTGAGAGTATATCCACCCGACAAACCATTGACAATCACAGCAGTGATGTTAAGAATGGAAAATAGGGAAGACTATAGAAAATGAGGACAGTGTCCTTTAATTGAAGCTAGAACAGAGGCAGTTACAAAGTATTAGCAACAGAGGTGGTATTCAACCAGTTTGCACCTATTCGGGTGAACCGGTAGTGGTTATTTGGCATGGGTTGCCGAACTGGTGGAAACCCCTGGCTGGCCACGCCCCCAACCCGGTCGCCCGGTTGCTCACTTGTCCCAATCTCTCTCCTTGCTTTCCATTCCCAATGTCCTCTTTCTCCGCAGGGGAAAAGGAAGAAAGGCATGGACGCTGCAAGTATCGCTTTCCCCGTGTGAGTTAAAGTGCCTGGAGTGAGAAGGAGTGCAGTCTGACAGAGAGGGTGGGGGAATCCACTCCAGCCTTGGAGAAATTTAAAGGAGCTGCTTCAAAATGCATGTCCATTAAGCTACAAAAGTGCTCTCTCTCTCTGTGTGTGTATGTGTATGTGTATGTGTGTGTCTGTGCGTGTGTGTATGAGAGAGAGAGGGAGAGAGAGAGAAAGAAAGAAGGAAAGAAGGAAAGAAAGAAAAAAATAGGAAGAGAGAGATAAAACTCTGTGCTATTATTTTTAATTGTTCCATTATTTATCATGTGTTAATATTTTACACTGTCCCTATACCTAAAGTAATTTTTCTTCCTTTATTTTGCCCAGGGCTACCACATATTTTTCAGTGTTTACATGCATTCAGTGTCAGTAGTCCTGAGCATAAAATACACGTGTTCAATAAGAGTTGAAAGGGCCCTTGGAGGCCTTCTCGTCCAACCCCCAGCTCAGGCAAGAAAACTGAGGATGCCAAACTCTAAGTCAAGTTCCTGGGAAAGGTGTCAGAATAACAAAATAACACTTAGAAGGGACCTTGGGGTGAACCCTATACCATTTCAGAGAAATGGCTATCCAGTCTTTTCTTAAAAACTTCCAGTGATTGAGCACCCAGAACTTCTGGAGGCAAGCAGTTCCACTGGTTAATTGTTCTCACTATCAGGAAGTTTCTCCTTGGTTTTAGGTTGCTTCTCTGTTCAGTTTTCATCCATTGCTTCTTGTTTGCATTCTGCTTCTTTGGAAAATACATTGTCCCCTTTTCTTTGTGGCAGCCCCTTAAAAGCCTGTTGCCTATATCATACTCTTGAGTAAAGCATGTGAGCCATTTCCTCCTTTCAGTGGTCCATGAAAGTACATCTATAGTATGCAGATAATAAAGTCAAAAAAGGTGAACAACATTTTTACAAAACTATAGATAAGTTGAGGCTGGGTGACAAGGAATGGCTGGGAGGGGAGGGGCCAGGTGAGGCACCCCTTGATGTGAGTGACATTGAGTTGGCCACGCCTACCCACACATGACCACCAAGCCACACCTACCCAGTCACATGACCACCAAGGCATGCCTACCAAATAAGCCACACCCACTGAACCAGTAGTAAAAAAAAATTGAATCCCACCACTGATTAGCGAGGATAGAAAACATATGCTGGATTAGTTTTCTGGTTGCACACAGATGAGATGAGAATACTTCAGCTGAGCTGGAAAAATTCAGAGCTCCTAGATCTGGGAATAACTACACATCCTGAATTAATATCTTGCTTCTTGGATCCTGATAACTGCCTGTTCATGTGAGGCCAGGTCCAAAATGAAGACACGAAGAATCGGAACCAACTTTTATAAACTAAGTGATATATCTTGGACACCTACTAAAAGCTTAATGTCATCCCTGAATTGGCTCAAAAGTGGGGGGAGGAGGACACACATTGTGTCAGTTTTTTCTCTTATGCCTCTGACTTTCACTTAGCTGGAGTGTAAAGCTTCACACCTGATTGAAGAACAGGGTGGTTGCAAATATCCTCTTTCCCACCAACATGCTGCAATTAGCAGAAAATCAAAACACAGCAAGATAGTGTCACACTGCTATGCACAGCATAGGATATAGAAGTGTGATATAGCCAGAAAGAATTATCCAGTCCTCCTAGGACAGTGATCTTGCTCATTAAAAGCTATTTAGTTAGGTGGTTTTATTCCATAGCCAGCCAATTATTAAAGAGGAGCTGCAGGTACAAGTTCCATGTCTACTGCTGCCACCTGTTATTTTGCTACTCCCTCAGTATCTTGAAATGATGCTCAGTTTGATTCCTTCTTAATTAATATGTTATACATGTAGGACACTCTGACATGTTTCAGGCATCATACTAAAATCTTTTGATTTTTGGTTCAGCATTATGTTTGCCCTCAGTTATTTTTTTTTAAATAACGTTATTAACAGTTACAAATGAAGAGAATAAAGGGCAATAGAAATTATTAAAAAAATAGAACCAGAAAAATACCAAAAACAGAAATAAAAAGCAGAGGGGGGAGGGGAAAAGGAAGGAAAAAGACAGAAAAATAACTTTCCTTTTCACCCTAGTAATTTTATAGCTTATCACAATATCTAAAGAAATCTTTCTTCTTCCTGTAGCTTATTTCTTATTACATAAGGAAAACAAAGTCCAAACTCTACTTCAGAACTTTAACAAGTTCCAGAGGTAGTTTGCTCATCTGTTTCAAAGCAAAAATTCTTCAGAACTTTTAACAGATTTCTTTTGTATCAATAAGTAAAATTTATCATTTTGTTTATCACTTCTAAAAGAGTACTGCACTTCCAAATATTAGCAGAACTCTTTTATCTATCCAGAAGGAAAAAAAATGATCCAGACAAGTTTTCTGGTTTAATTAATATCTGTTCATCTTTAGGGAATGAACCATCCATCAGATCCATTTTTATTACATATAAATCCCCCTTCAAATTAATTTCAAGACATCCATCATAGCTTATTCTTGTTTTGCAAGTTCATTAGAACCTGGTCTATCAATTTTATCAAGCATTTGACTCATTTTGATCCAAAACCTGGCTGAAAGTATTCAGACATTTGCACTGATTTCTGCTCCTTTTTCTTTATTCCCTTACTTTAATATCCAGCCTTTAAGATATCATAATCCCCCCCCCCCAAAAAAAAACCTTCCATTTTCCCATGAGAAAGTATCTTCTAAATAATTCAAAACTGTAATTGTAAATCCCTCTGGTCCTTTAATTATTAACTTCCCAAAATCCATATGTTAAAGCCCATGTCACACTGAACCAACGGATGCAAAGAGGATGTAAAACGGACAAAAAACCTTGCCATCCGTTTGAAAACGCGATGTACTCACTGCCTCCGTTTTGCTTCCTCTCTATCCGTCCAGCATCCGTTTATTGACGTTTCATCCGCTCAGAAAGTTTTGGGCTGCCTAAAACTTTTGCGCGGAAAATGTATCCAGTTCGTCCGTTCTGCATCCGCTACGCATCCGTTATGCATCCATTACGCATCCGCTATATCCGCTTGGCGTCCGCTGCGCATCCGTGCAACTCGCATCCGCCCGGACGCAGGGAGGAAGCGGAACAGATGCAGAACGGATGCAGCACGGAAACAAAGCGTTTAAAGCGGAAAAAACGTTCGCAGAGGGGACCTATCTCGGATATTAAGAATGTCTAGAGGATGCCTAGAGGATGCCTAGAGGATGCAAAGGGATACCTATACTGCCTATAAAAAGGGGGAGCAACTCGTCTGCATCTCACTTTCAGCCCAGCAGCCCAGCTGTGCAGACCTCTGCAGCCTTCATCTGACTCTTGCTCTTCCACAGCATCCAGTCATGTCAACCGTGGATCGTACCACAGTCCTTTTGGCAGCCACCATCCTTCTGCAACAGTACGAAGCCATCTACAGGCTCTGTGAATTCTACTATGGGAAGAAAAAGAGGGGGCCAAGAAGCGTCTGGGTACGAAAATGGATCGGGAGAAGAGCAGAGTACGGACTGCACAACAAGCTGATGGTGGAGCTCAGGAACGAAGACACTCGGGCGTTCCAGAACTTCATGAGGATGCCTCCAGCCATGTTTGACGAAGTTGTGCAGTGCCTGACACCCAGGTTGACCAAGGCAAACATCAACTTCCGGCCCAGCCTGGACCCTGGGCTCAAGGTGGCACTCACTCTGCGCCACCTGGCCACAGGGACCACCTACAAAAGCATGCAGTAAGGCTGGAGGGTGCCACACAACACCATCAGCATTGTGGTCAGAGAAGTGGTGCAGGCCATCATCGAAGAATACAAGGAGGAGCTCCTCCAGTGCCCCTCCACTGAAGGATGGAAGAAAGTTGCAGAGCAGTGGTATCAGAAGTGGAACTTCCCCCACACCGTTGGAGCCATAGATGGCAAGCACGTGGCCTGCAAATCTCCAGCCAACTCGGGATCCACTTATTTCAACTACAAGGCCTTCTTCAGCATCGTCCTCTTCGCCATGGTCGATGCTGACTACAAGTTCATGTACATCGATGCTTCAGGCTACGGCTCATCTTCAGATGCCCAGGTATACAACGCCAGTCACCTCAAGGAGGGGCTGGAAGGCAACCTCATTGTGGGCTTCCCAGATCCAGACCCCCTGCCCAACGACACGCAAGATGTGCCCTATTTCATCGTGGGGGATGACGCCTTCTCCCTCATGAAGCCATACACTTCCAGACTCCTGACCCGTGAAGAGAGAATCTTCAACTACAGGCTGTCCAGGGCAAGGCGGGTGGTGGAGAACGCCTTTGGCATCCTGGCCAACAGGTTCCAGGTACTTCTCACCACCATGCAGCATTGCCCAGAGACCATGAGGAGGATTGTGGAAGCTTGTTGCATCCTGCACAATCTCATGCGCACCCGCTACCCAGTCTTGCAGAACAGGCTCGTGGACCGTCAACAAGGCAATGGGGACATGGAGCCTGGGGAATGGAGGCAAGGGCGAAACCTGATCGACACTCAGGATGTGCAAGGCCACAACAGAGCCTCACAGGAAGGGAAGAAGCAGCGCAACCTCCTGAAACACTGGTGCAACTCCCCAGCTGGAGTGGTGGAGTGGCAAGACAGGATGGTAGATGCTTAATGGATGCTTCCTTCAGCCTGTCTCATCACACGGATGAGATTGGGCCATGTATGTTGGGTGGGCCTGCAATGAACAGGGTGTTTAATAAAGAGTTGTGTTTGTGTTCAAATGTGTGGATCAATGCTTACATAGTTATTGATAAAAAAGGGCCCTAGGTGTGGCACCTGGGAGGGTAGACCATACAGTCCCACTATGCTTGCACTGGAGGTTTATCTATCCCACAGCTATTAGCCATCCCAAAGGTATCCCTGCTCATTCCACAGGTATCCCTGCCCACCCCACTGCTATCTTAACCCATCCCACAAGCATGCAAAGGCTTAAGCCAATTCTAAAAGTTTCCACCAAGACTTTTAAAAAAAAAACAAATGAAGCAAGTGTGTGAATCAAAGATAAACTTTATTGAACAACAAGCTGTAAAAAAAAAATGACCCAAGTCAAGTGTCCAAATAATGTCCACAGGTAGCCAGCTACCCGGTCTCTGGCACTCTTCTTGGTCACTCGGAGTTGTGCCCAGTCTCAGGGGTGAAGGGTCCAGGTACTGTGGTGGTGGGTGGTGCTGGAGTGCCTGGCCTCGAGAGGACAACAGGGGACGGTGTGTTGAGAAAGCTCTGAGACAGCTGGCTGAGCCCCGTGATGCTGAGAGGTCCTTCCTCCATGCCATGGGGTGTCAGCCCCAGTACTGATGACAGATGTACTGAGGCCGGGCTTGGCTGTCGGGTGGAGGAAGGAGTAGTGTAGTGGGGCTGTCTGGTCTGCAGCTGGGTGAGGACTGGCGTGGGTGGCATCATTGGCGTGGGTGGCATCGCTGTCGTAGGTGGCATCATTGGCGTGGGTGGCATCGCTGTCATCAGTGGCATCATTGTCATGGGTGGCATCAGTGAAACAGGTGGCAACAGTGTCTCCCGATGACTCTGTGCCTGGACTGGGAAGGGCTGCTGCCTGTGCTGCTGAACCTCCTGGTAGCCGTAGCCCTGGTAGGTGAGGGCCTGTGGGAAGCCTTGGAATGGGAGGGACATCACCTGGGGTGGAGGAGCAGACCTGGACTGGGCGGGAGCAGGTTCCTCTGGGTCTGGAGGGTTGCTGACATCATCAGCATCATCATCATCAGCAGCAGCAGTATCATCATCAGCAGCAGCAGCACCAGCAGGACCAGCAGGACCAGGATCAGCAGCAGTAGAGTAAGCACCAGCAGGGCCAGCAAGTCCAGGAGCACGAGCAGGACCAGGAGTATGAGCAGGACGAGCAGGACGAGCAAGACCAGGAGCACGAGCAGGACGAGCAAGTCCAGGAGCACGAGCAGGTCAAGCAGGACCAGCAGGACCAGGAGCAGCTTCAACAGAGTAAGCACCAGCAGAAGCACCAGCACCAGCAGAAGCACCAGCACCAGCAGAAGCACCACCGCCAGGAGCAGCTTCAGCAGAAGCCCCAGCAGAAGCAGAGTCAGGGGCAGGGGGTGGGAGGTTGGCCCTGTCCCTCTTGCCAGGGATGGCGGCAGGTTGCTGAGGCTTTCGCTTCCTCCCCATGGTTGTGGGGTTGCTGGCTGGCAGGGAGGCTGGCAGGCACCAAGGCTGGCAGGAAGGCAGGCTGGCAGGGCAGGCAAGGAACTCGAAGTGTCCAGCAGCAGGTCTTTCCTCGGAATGCTGGCCACATGCGAGCTGCTTCCCTTTATATCCGGGGGGCTTACATAATACTTCCCCCCTGCATGCGCAATTAATGGTCGGCATCCGTTCCGCTTCCGCTGTGCATCTGCTAGGCTTCCGCTGTGCATCCGCTTCATCTGTTCGGCGTCCGCTCTGCATCCACTGTATCCGTTCCGCGTCCGCTTTGCTGAGCCCCCCCGGAAGCCCTGCGGTTGCGCAATCCGCTCCCATCCGCTTCCATCCGCTGGGCTTCCGTTCCGCATCCGCTTTGCATCCGCCCTGCGTCCTCCCTACGTCCGTGTTATCCGCTCCGGTTATGCAAATTTTTGCCCCTTTTAAGAGCGGATAACAACGGATGGAACATTTTGCTCGTCCGCTGTGTCCTTTTTGCATCCGTTGGCCAGTGTGACATGGGCTTAAGTGCTCTTAGGTTGCATACTCCAAAAGTCATATTTTTATAACTTTGAAAATCAAATTTACATTATTGTCTTTTAAAGAGACAGAAACTCACCCAATGAATACAGTAATAATTTGCCAGTACAAAAAGGTCTTAATAACTCCAATATGTAAACCAAATTTTTACATCTAAAAAGTGATATAATCTTAAAGTCAAGCTTACAAATATTGCTTTGTAAAAAGTGACTTGATGGTGTCCTGATTCTCAGGTGCTCCAGTCATAATCCAACCATAAAAATGGAACTTTCCATGGTCTACAGTCTCACAAGGAGCAGCTGTCTGGAGTCATGTGGATGATTTCAATAATTTCTCCTTTGTTCCAGGTTGATTACATTGGCTTGGATATGATATCCAGTCACAATTCTCCTAGCAAAAGCTGTCTTTTCAGCTAGTTAAAGCCAGCAAATTATCAGCTTGCCATGGCACCTTTGGGAAGTGAGCCAGGCCCAGCTGTTTTGGTTTATTCAAATAAGCATAGTTAAAACAAGCCAACATGGCTTAGAATAATGAATGAATCTAATATATAATAAAGAGATAGGTTTGTTGTTAAACTTACTGGGGATGGTCACAGGTATGTTGTTCCTAATTTACTTTAATAAATGGAAACTTCACTCAGGGTAGTAATTAAATATTGCAAAATAGAATAAAAAGAATATTATATGAGAGAGCGATGGTGGTGCAGTGGTCAGAATGCAGCATTGCAGGCTAATTCTGCCAACTGCCAGCAGTTCAATCCTGACTGACTCAAGATTGATTCAGCTTTCCATCCTTCTGAGGTTGGTAAAATGAGGATTTTTCTAGATTGTTGGGGCAATATACTTACTCTGTAAACCGCTTAAAGAGGCTGTAAAACACTATGAAGGGATATATATGCGCTATTGCTAGTGTTATATGTAATCGGCTAAACCAGGGGTCCCCAGCCTTGGGCTGTGTCCCATTTGGAACTGGGCCGTGCAAGCAGTGGGTGAGTGTGCAAATGCACACGCAGCCCCCATCATGCGAGCGACAGGCACCGGTGCTCGCAGCCTCACTTGTGTGAATGGTGTGCATGTTCACTTGCTGCTCACACAAATAAAGCTGTGCTTGCCCATACACACCTGCCGCTCACACAAAACTATCCCCTCTTCCCCCACACTGTGCCAGACCGCCAACCTAGGAAGGTTGAGGAATGCTAAGCTAAACTGGAAAGCCAAACCACCAGGGCCTGATTCACTCTAAATGTGCTATATACATATACACTCATCTATAACTGCAGATACTCCATGAATTAAATTCCCAGGAGAGCGCTTAAACCTCATAGAAGAAGATGTAGCTACATATGTCTGATGATTGCCCCAAAAGATGACACTGAGCACATACTGTCCCCCTGGTGGTTATCGTAAAATATCTCTCAGGATATACACTGTAGAAATAGAGAAAGAGGGAGGGGTCCCAGAAGGATTATGTAAAACCCTATACATAATGTAACATTCGTGCCTCTCCCTCTGAGACTTAAATAAAGGTAAACTATTGTACACCATTCTAATAGATCAAAAATTTTAGAAATGATGAAATGTACTCTGTCTAGTCCATAAAGTATATGCCATTATTAATAGTTATCTTTAAGGTGGCACCATACCCTTGGCTGATTAAAAAAGACTCTTTATATTTTGAATAATTCAGGACAAGCTTTATCTTTAAGATTGTTGCCCTGGGCAGCAGAGTTTGGCAATGTATTTGAGGTGTCATGGAAGAAGGGCAAACTGTAAGCAATGTATTTTATTATTATGGCACTTTACTGCCAGACATATTCTATCAGGAAATCAAGAGAAAGGTTTGAGGCTTCAGTGTCAACTGCCAGAATACATCTGCTTTAGATGTATTCTGATGGAATACACCTTGATGGAAGGGAGAGAGTGGAGAATATGTTGATTTTGTTCATACAGCAAAGCGTCTTAGATCTGTCCTGAAAGCATCAAGAAGCTCAGAGGCAAAAATCTAAGAGTAAGTGTAGATGAATGGCTAAGTACACTCAAAGCTGGGGAATATTTAACACATGGTGCTAAAGCTATCATTTGTTGAATGAATTGCAAATTGTGTAGAGTTATGATTTTATTATGAGCCACTGACAAAATTTGGTTGTCAGCAGTATAAAATATTTAATAAATACTTCTTAAAAAGCAAACAGTGCTCTGCAAACCAGAGTTACTGGATTTATGACATGTCAAGCCCAAACTAAGCAAGCTGCATTATGGCATAGCATGAGCTCTCAGTCTGGATACCAGACTTGCTTTTTACACTCTGGAATGATATTTCCTGTGATCAGGACAGTTCCCACTCTGGTGGTCTTCAGGAGGGCCTTAAAGACCTGGATGTTCTTCCAGGCTTTGAGGTAAGGTGTGTGTAAACCCCACTTCCTTGGAGGTGAATGATCTCTGTGTGAGAGTGTGTATTTGTGTGTATAATGCTGTCTGCACTGCCATTGGATTAGAATAGAATAGAATAGAATAGAATAGAATAGAATAGAATAGAATAGAATAGAATAGAATAGAA
>BLBF01000003.1:63451455-63476711 GCA_015471245.1 Laticauda colubrina | reverse complement strand
ATGCAGAGACTAAGCACCTCCCACTACTGGATGCTCTTCACAGCTCAAAGAGAACGGGCGTATCAGGTAAGTACCAACGCCCTTTTTCGAAAGTCCTCAGATACTGTATAAATAAAGAGAAACTTTTGAGAGCAACCATGGGCAAAGATTAAGATAACGGAGATTCAAACATAGCCAAAAGCTATCTGGCAGACTTGGCATGAGTGGAAATTAAATTTCAGGAACACTTGACTTGTTCCAGCAATGCAAAGAAATTGGTAATTGCTGTATGAAAGGAATCCTTATTGCTGCTGAACAAATCCTTTCTGTACTTTCATTCTAGTTTATGAACATGACTTATATCTCCCTAGATCCAGAGGCAGCCACAGATGAAAACTCCATTTCAGGACTAACTTCAAAGGTTGGAGCCAAAAAAATTGTAGCTCAAATAGTAAGCTAAATAAATGCCTTGGTCAATTTTGCAGGAGATTTAGATTCAGATGAAGTCAATAAAGAAGTTGTCAATGCAATATCAGAAAAAAAACTAATAGTGTGTTCTAGTTAATAAAAAACTAAGTTAAAATGGAAGGGTATACATTGAAGAAAAAAATAATAAAATTATTTTTTTATAAATCTTGAAATGCAGGGTGCAACTCTCTTCTAGATCAAATTGAGGATGTTTCTGAGAATGAGTTGACCTAGTAAGTTCACATAAAAATAAAATAATAATGAAGAAACATTGTTGTGAAAGTTAGAGGAGTATCAGTAATCCTGAAATCCTTAAATAGGAGTAATGGAATATTTAACTAGTAAAGAGGAGAAAATTGACCTCTGGAGCTAAGGGGAGATGGACAATATATAACTGCATTTCAGCAATGAAATGGGAATTGCATTTCAGCAACTAAAAATACAAAAGAATTATCAATAATTGCTGAAGATATAGAAACAAATGTACATGCACTGTTAAGTAATAAAGCCACACCATTATCCCACCTAAATGTCTGGGAGCCTGGACTAGTTGGAATTCACCTTGGAAAAGGATTATACAGACTGTGCATCTTCAGGGGTTAATTAACTTTCAATGATAACAGCAAATAGATTACTCAAGTAGATAATCAGAAAATGAATAACCCCTTTAGAAAAAACAGCAGACAATCTATAACAAGCAATTAAAATAAGTTTATCAATTAGATTAAAATCTAATTGCTATTAAAGCATTCTGTGAAATAGCAGAAGACCACATAACCTATTTCTTAAAATTACTGACTCAATCTACTCATCTGGGATTAGTAAAGCAGCATGATATCAAGGTATTATGACAGAAGACACTAATAATCATAAAATGAATACACTGGAACTGCCCTAGCCACAACAGTGCAACATTAATAAAATTACCAATATAATTAGGACTATGAACAATGTAGAATTAATAAAATAACCAATGTAATTAAGACAAACTTTAAAAGATGTAGCTAATTCAATTATATTTGAGTAACCAAGAGAATTAATATAATAATGTAATATAATCATCCATCCAAGGAATAATTATGAACAGATAAATTGAAACATAACTCAGCTACTCAATTAGAATAACTAATAAATTAATAAAATTATATAAATTTCACCCCCAAAGCAAAAATAGTAACAAGCCTGGAAAAAAACCCTAAGAAGATACTGTAGAACAATCCAGCATTCATCACACTCTTAGTACTATGAGGCAAGCTCTAAAAAAACACAACGTGAAAACACATCTTAGATGCAATATTCCAAGCATTCACTCCGTTCCACCTCCTAGTAGCAACTATAGGTCATAACAGGTTAATCAATGAGGGAGGTAAGGACACATCATTCTATCTTCATCTCCCACTGAAGACTGTTCATGAGATGGTGACACAGGAGACTGCATATATATGAATTCCATCTGATAATTTTAAAACTTATTTTATAAATATCGAGTAGGAGCTTTTAACTAAATTTTAATGGAAGCACACGGTGTTCAGTATCAGCTGTGGTTTGGCTGTGACAAGCTAAGTTGACTGTGGAAGTGAGGAATGCCAATATTAAGAATCTCTTGGCAATTTGGCAATAAAACAATGTATAATTACAGTTTTGTTTTAATTTCTCAGATTTTGCATTTGTTTTTTTAACAATCATGTAAAAAACAACCACCCAATTCTGGAAATTCAAACTTTCCTAAATTATTCAATTTTGGGCAAGTTTGGCCTTTCAGAATTGGATGATTGCACATCAGGATCAAATAAAGAGAACTTTCAAGGATTTTGCGTGGAATTAGCAGAGCGAAAATGGAGGCTCTATTATTGAGATTAGCTTCCTCCAGGAATTCTGCTGTTCAGTTGACTTTTGCCATACACGTCTGACTTTTAAGTGGGACCTGGTCAACCTTCAGGAGAGTAGGTGGCTTCTCCTGTTTAATGAGCCTTTCCCTAAGAATTTCCCTCTTCTAACCCAGCAGATGAATAACACTGTTATTTCCCATAAATGCCATCCTACCACTATCAACAGGAGATGAGAAGCTGCAAGATATATTTCTGCTATGTAATAAATAATTTTTAGGTAAAACTACATAAACTGTACATATGTTGCCCAGCAGGTAGAAGAGGAAAGAGTTAAAATCATCTCCCAAGTTATTAGGAAATGAAAAATCTGGCTTTCTACTCCCAGGGTGCTGCCATTTCAAAGTTCAAGATAAGACAAAGCAATTTCATTTGAGGGCCGCATTCATAGTAAGGCTTGAAGCTTGTTCTAGGAGGCATTCATTGTTATATTTCAAGAAAAACAATTTTGAGGAGAGCACTGCGTTTGTGATTCCTTTTCATAGTGCTCCATTATGAAGCAGAGGCAAAGCAACTGTCCTCCTTTCCTTCCTGAAAAAGATGAGTGTTCCTTTCCTGTGCAGGGGAAATGATGTGCTTATAAATGCGTAGTAAACTTCATCTGAGAGCTCTGCCCAATAGCCACTATTCAACACTTATTTTAAGATACATACATGTATATGCTCCATCCATTACAATGTTCCCTGTGGAAGCATGTAGAATATCACCAAAGTCCTTCTGTCATATATGAAATAGCTCAGAAATTGCTTACCTTAAATATGGGTTACTGTAAGATTCCTTCAAAGTCTACTTGGGTTGCAGTTTTATTGCGAGAATATTGTCCTTCACATTCCTTTTTTGATTCCATTATTATGGCATTTCTATTTAAAACTATGTTTTCTTAATCAAGTTCTTCCTTGTTTTACATGTATATATGTGTGTACTTTCTTGTTTTGCATAGATAAGTAACTCTATAGATGTAATATTTTTAAGTAGTTGCATGAGAGACCCCATAATATATAACAATACAGGCCTAGCAGATTCAATATGTGTTTTAGCATTTTGTATAGGAAAACAATTGATCAGCTGGAGGCAGCACCAGCTACCCTATTTTGAGGTTAAGGGCAATGAAGACAATTGCTGTCAACTCTGACTTGCTTTTGTGGGACTTAAGAATGGAAACAATGGTGGCATAAAAATGCATTGAGTAAAAGATAGCACAATAGTAATAGGCCAATAGTTTTACAGAATACTATTTACTGCTCAGGAGGCATATGATAAAACAGAATAATAGAATATATGCTGACTTTATAACGTGAGCATGAAATGCTCCGCTTCTAATAGTGAAGAAATTTGAGGTGCCGGATAGATCTGTCTTCTCTTTTTTTCAAGGTTCAGTTGCTGCCATTATTATTTGTTCTACCTCAGTTTTAATGTGTGAAAATGCAAGAATCAATCCATTATTTTTTTCATTCCTATACATATGATGCTTTAAAAAAAAACCACACCTTTTTCACTCAGATCTCAAAGAGGGAAGCAAAGATCAGGTCATCGTCTTCTTCCCACTTTGCATCTCCACTTGGCAAAATGCCCACTTTTTAGTCCAAATTTCAAGGCTTGGTTTTTCCCTAGTTACATAAAAGGCCTGCATTTTCCCTTAGAAGATTCTCACAAATAAAAGTTGTTGTTGCACAACTTTGAAATACATTGTGTTTGACAGCATGCAGAAGCCACATTTAACAAAAAAAAAATCATTCTAAAAGCATATTTCTTCAAATTTCTGCGAAGACATATCTTGAAGAGGTTAGGTTAAACCATGTCATGTACATGTTATGTACTTTGGGAGTCATCCCTCTGATGGGATGTACTGGCCAGGCTAATACACCCTGTCTGAGAGGTCAAAGTGAGAATGTTGAAATAGAAGCACTTTTTTGAAGCATCCATTTAATGACCGAAGTATGATGGCTCAATGGCTTAAAAGATGCTGCTTTATAAACCAGAGTCCTGAGTCATATCACCACATGACAGAGTGAGCTCTGTCCAACCTAGCAGTTCGAAAGCATGTAAATTTGAGGAGATAAATAGATACCACTAGTGGGAAGGTAAGAACGTTCCATGTTTTGCCATCTGCTTTGCGATGCGGTGTGATGTCATGCTGGCCATATGACTGTAGAAATGTCTTTGGACAGTGCTGGCTCAGTGGCTTAAAGCAAGGGTCTTAAACTTAGCAAGTTTAAGACTTGTGGACTTCAGCTCCCAGAATTCCTGAGCTAACATGACTGGAGGAGAAATTCTGGGAGTTGAAGTCCACAAGTCTTAAAGCTGTCAAGTTTGAAGAACCCTGGTTTACATCTTTGGAAATGAGCATTGTCCCCTAAAGTCAGCTAAAACTAGCAGAGTAAAACCTGGAGGGACGCCTTTTTAAGGCTAGGTCACACTGGCTGACGGATGCAAAATGTATGTAAAAAGGACACAGCGGATGAGTAAATTTTCCATCCATTGTTATCTGCTCTCAAAAGTGCCCCAAATTTGCATAAACAGAGCGGACAACAACGGAAAGGAATGGACGTGGGGAGGATGTAGCGGGGATGTAAAGCGGATGTTCGTAGGAAGCCTAGCGGATGAAAGGGATGGAAGCAGATGACACATCCGCAGGGCTTCTGGGGGAGAACAGCGAAGCGGATGCGTAGCGGAAGGAACGGATGCGTAGCAGATGCATAGCGGATGACGCGGATGCATCATGGATGCCTATAGGATGCATAGCGGATGTGTAGCGGATGCAAAGCGTTCACTGCGCATGCGGGGAGGATGAATTGCGTAAGCTCCGCGGATATAAAAAGATGCAGCTCGCAAGCAGGTCACCATTCAGAGGAAAGACCTGCTGCCAGAGACATCTTGAGAGAACACCATGGGGAAGAAGAGGAAGCCTGTGCCTAATCCTGCCAGCCCTGGCAAGAAGGACAGAACCACCATCCCACCCCCTGGCGCTGATTCTGAAGCTGCTGGTGCTGCTGCTGCTGCTGCTGCTGCTGGTGCTCCTGGTGTTGCTGGTGCTGGTGCTTCTCCTGCTGGTGCTGCTGCTGGTGCTGCTGCTGCTGGTGGTGGTGGTGCTGCTGGTGCTTCTCCTGCTGCTGCTGCTGCTTCTCCTGCTGCTGCTGCTGTGGTGGATCAGCCCCAAGGCCCTCAAAGCCCTGCTGCTGAAGGCCCTGAAGCCCCTGCCAGAGGGAAGAAGAGGCAAGGCAAGGAGAAGGGGGAGAGGAAACAGTACTCCATTTCCGAGGACCATGAGGAGGAGGTGCTGGAATGGCTGAGGGAGAACGAGTACCTGTGGAGGAAGGGCCACAGGCTCTATCGCAACACCAAGCGGAAGCAGGCAGCATGGAGACAGAAGGCGGAGAGCCTGGGCTACACTTCAGATGTCCTCCTGGGGTGGTGGAAGCATATGCACACCTGGTATGGCAAGCTGAACCTGAAGAGATCCGGGCAGGCCACTGTCAAGCTAACTGACCGGGAGACCTATGTCATGGCCAGGTGCAGCTTCCTGGAGGGTGAGATCCGCCACCGAGGAGCAGCCCCTCTGTCAACCCTCTCCGTCAGACAGCCCACAGAGAGCCACTCCTCTTCCAGCCAGGAGACAGCTACCGTGTCCAGGCAGGTGTCTTTGGAGGGCCCCATGAGAGAGACCCCCCCCACAGCTGCACTCCCCATGCCAGAGGATGTGGAGGATCCCCTGTCTCAGATGGAGCAAGAAGAGGTAGCTACCAGAGACTAACCCACCCCCATCCCCAGCTCCACCTCCACAGAAAGCAGGCAGAGAGGCAGACCAGAGGGACAGAGCCACACTGTCCTCTTGGAGATCAGAGACACAATCAAAGCCAGTATAGATCTCCTCTCCCAGCTAGTCCACTTTGACATACCATCCTCCAACCACAAGCCCTTCATCAAGTACGTGAGCCAGACCCTCATGGACATGCCCGAGGCCCAGTACCAGGCGATGAAGGAGAGGATCACAGCTCTTCTGCACCACCCTCCAGGCCCAGCTGAACCTGCTCCCACCCACTCCAGGTCTGCTCCTCCACCCCAGGCGATATCACAGCTCTTCCACGGATTTCAGCAGCCCCTCGCCTACCAAGCCTACCACTACCAGGACTTCCCACAGCAGAGGCAGCCCTTCCCAGTCCACACCCAGGTTCCTCGGACACCACAGATGCCACAGACGCCTCAGCTGACCCAGCTGCAGACCAGACAGCCCCACTACACTCCTCCTTCCTCCACCCCACAGCCAAGCCCTTCATCAGAACATCTGTCATCAGTCTTGGGCCTCACAACCCAGGTCCTTGAGGAAGTGCCTCTCAACCTCACGGGACTGAGTCAGCTCTCTGAGAGCTTCCTGCACACACCATCTCCTCTTGTACTCTCGGGGCCAGGCACCCCAATGGCACCTCAGACCAGCACTCCAGCAACAGCCACCTCCACAGTCCCTGGCCCCTTTACATCTGAGACCATGGGCACGCCTCAGAGTGACTAAGAAGAGTGCCAGAGACTGAGTTGTTACCTGCTCACTTTATCTCTGCTTAAGACACTTTACTTGGGTCATTTTGCTTTTTAATAAAGTCATACAGTTTGTCATTAATAAAGGTTATCTTTGCTTCACACACTTGGTTCATTTTTTTTACTTAATAAAGTGTTGGGGAAAACTTTGAAAAAAGCCTTTGCATGCTTGTGGGATTGGTAAGGATAGCTGTGGGATGGATAGCTGTGGGATGGGTAATGATAGCTGTGGGATTGGTAAGGAGAGCTGTGGGATAAGGACAGTTGTGGGATGGGTAAGGACAGCTGTGGGATAGATAAACCTCCAGTGCAAGCATAGTGGGACTGTATGGTCCACCCTCCCAGCTGCCACACATATGGCCCTTTATTATCAATAACAATTTAATCATTGACCAACACATTTCCACATAAACAATACTCTTTACTAATGCCCTATTCATTGTAAGGCCACTCAACATACATGGCACAATCTCATCAGTGTGATGAGACAGGCTGAAGGAAGCATCCATTAAGCATCTACCATCCTGTCTTGCCACTCCACTGCTCCAGCTGGGGAGTTGCACCAGTGTTTCAGGAGGTTGCGCTGCTTCTTCCCTTCACCTTAAGCTCTGTTGGGGCCTTGCACATCCAGTGTCTATCAGGTTTTGTCCTCCATTCACCAGGCTCCATGTCCCCATTGCCTTTTTGATGGTCCACAAACCTGTTCTGCAACACTGAGTAGCAGGTGCGCATGAGATTGTGCAGGATGCAGCAAGCTTCCAGGATGCTCCTCACAGTCTGTGGGCGATGCTGCATGGTGGTGAGAAGTACCTGGAACCTGTTGGCCAGGATGCCAAAGGTGTTCTCCACCACCCGTCTTGCCCTGGACAGCCTGTAGTTGAAGATCCTCTCTTCACGGGTGAGGTATCTGGAAGTGTAGGGCTTCATGAGGTAGGTTCTGAGGGAGAAAGCGTCATCACTCACGATGAAGTAGGGCACATCTTATGTGTCGTTGGGTAGGGGGTCTGGATCTGGGAAACCCATGATGAGGTTGCGTTCCAGCCCATCCTTGAGGTCACTGGCATTCTATATCTGGGCATCTGAAGCTGACCCGTTGCCTGAAGCATCGATGTACATGAACTTGTAGTCAGCATCAACCATGGCAAAGAGGATGATGCTGAAGAAGCCCTTGTAGTTGTGATAAGTGGACCCTGAGTTGGGTGGAACTTTGCAGGCCACGTGCTTCCCATCTATGGCTCCAACGGTGTGGGGTAAGTTCCACCTCTGATACCAATGCTCTGTAACTTTCCTCTAGCCTTCTTCAGTGGTGGGACACTGGAGGAGCTCCTCCACGTATTCTTCAATGATGGCCTGCACCACTTCTCTGACCACAATGCTGATGGTGTTGTGTGGCACCCTCTAGGCATACTGCATGTTTCTGTATGTGGTCCCTGAGGCCAGGTGGCGCAGAGTCAGTGCCACCTTCAGTCCAGGGTCCAGGCTGGGCTGGAAGTTGGTGCTTGGCTTGGTCAACCTGGGTCTCAGATGCTCCACAACTTCGTCAAACATAGTGGCATCCTCATGAAGTTCTGGAATGCACGAGGGTCTTCATTATTCAGTTCCACCATCAGCTTGTCATAGAGTCCAAACTCCACTCTTCTCCCGACCCATCTTCGGACCCAGACAGCTCTTGGACGTCTCCTTCCATAGAAAAGGTGTAACAGTCTGAAGAGGGCTTGGTTCTGGTGTTGAATGATGGCGGCTACCAAAAGGAGTGTGCGATGATCCATGGTGGACATCAATGGATGATGTGGAACAGCAAGAGTAAGGCTGAAGAGGTCTGCACAGCAGGGCTGCTGGACTGATAGTGAGATCCAGGTGATTTCCTCCCCCTTTTTATAGGAAATGTCAGTTTTCCGCTAGGTGTCCTTCCACATACTCTAGACATCCTCCAGACATCCTAAATATCTGAGATACGTCCCATATATGAATGTTTTGTCCGTTTTAATGCTTTATATCTGAGCTGCATCCGCTTTCATCCTTTCTATGTCCATGCTACTAAAGCTGTGTGGACGTTCCGCACACCTTTCGCTTCCTCCCTCTTTCCATTTTCAGCTGCAGCGGATGTGAGTTGTGCTGATGTCCAGAGGATGCCGAGAGGATACATCGGACGTGTAATGGATGACAATGGACGTAGAATGTTTGTTGCCCATATGTGTCGCGGATGTAGATCGTACGCGGCGGAAAGTTCATCCGCTCAAAAAGTTTTGTGCAGCTCAAAACTTTTTGAGTGGATGAAATAGCAGTAGACAGATGCTCAACGGATAGAGCATATGAAAGACATACGCAGTGAGTACACAACAGATGCATCGCGTTTTCCAATGGATGGCAAGCTTTTTTGTCCGTTTTACATCCTCTTTGCAACCGTTGGTGCAGTGTGACATGGGCTTAACAACTAGTTTGTCCAGGGTTAGGTTGGCTGTTGTGAGAGGCATGGCCTCATCTCCATCCTCCAGCTCCACCGCACATATGGGATGAGCCTCCCATGACGGACAACCCAACACTGGGTGAACTGATTGTTAAATTACCCCCCACACTATCAAAGTGGATGCTGGGTGCTGCGGCTGGCACAAAGGAAAGAGGAGGATCAGGGAGAAAAAAAGGGAAAGTGGCCTCATCCTTCCCTCATACTGTCTGCTCCATTGTCCTTTTTCCCATTGTAGTTCAGTGCCCAGGATCCACTTTGCTAGTGGGGGTGAGAGGGTGAGGGGGTAATTTAACAACCAGTTCACTTGAACTAGTGCAAACCAACTAAATCCCACCACTGCGACTAGGTATCCCAATCAGCATAATAATTTAGACGGTCATTGTCTGGGGCTTGCTGAGGAATCAGTGGTGGCACAGTGGTTAGAATACAGTATTGCAGTCTGACTCTGCCCACAGCCAGGAGTTTGATCCTGACCAGCTCAAGGCTGACTCAGCCTTCCATCCTTCTGAGGTCAGTAAAATGAGGAACTAGGTATTTGAGGGCAATATGGTGGCTCTATAAATTGCTTAGAGAGTTTTCTAATGCACTTCGGAGTGCTATTGTTGTCAAAGTTTATCAGGATTAGTAAATAGCGTGGATGCAAGAATGGCATGGACGTTTTTTTTTCTCACACCCTGATTATGATGAGTAATTTTTTGGACATCACCAGTAATGGGAATAGTTCAGCACTAATACAGTGTGATTGATGTTTTTACATCACCATGGAGACTCATATAATAATGACCAATGAACTTTGAGATAAAGACAGGAGATTGAAATGAGTATAGTTCCAAGAAAAGCTATAATTTAGAAGCTATAAAAAAAAGCTATAAACTTTTTTTTTAAGTTAAAGACTAGACTTACTCTTTAATTGGAATGGCTCTAAAAACAATAGAGGACAGACAAAAAATCCAGACAGAGCCAGATAAAACTAGGTTAAATAGAGTAAATACAATTATTTCCCCATGTTGTGAAATAAGGTTTCTCTTCTGTCGCTTTAAGAATTACCGTTTGATATGTTCTGGATGTACCCATAGCTTTGAAGTAGGCCCATGTGAACCTGGGTTGCAGACTATGCATCTCAATAATGAGAAATTCTGTTCAAATTGAGGGAACTTCTAGTTGCACCTAGATGGGATATTGGCAGTCTTGAGAATTTGGGGAAGAAACTAATTAATTGGTTAATTATGTATCTTCAAGTGGTTGTTGTCTCTTAGCCATCACATTCTAATTAAATTTAAACTCTTGACTTACTTTACCTTTTCTTGGTTCTATTTTATTCTTTCTTACTGATGTCTTGCAATGAAAGTACAGATTGTGCAATCCACAAATTTCCATCTTCTTCTATAGTGGAATGTCTTTGATTCGAAGAAACCTTCTGCCTTTGATATGTGTCCTTACAACACAATCTTACAGATATCTACTCAGAAATAAGCCCCATTTGTTCTTGAGTATGACAGAGTAATATGTGAAAAAAATTACCATGTTCTTTTCCCAATTTGTTATAAATCGCTAACTAATGGAATACCCAAGGGAGACATTGTCTCTCCAATATCACTGTAACCTTGCTGCTTTTTTTTTTCAATAGCCAAACCATTCAGAATAAGGTCATCTATCACAATTCTGAAATTGTGTTCCCTTCTCAAAGTCTGATTTCAATTTCTTTGCCTCATGCAACCCACCAGCAAATGCTAGCGGACATTTAAGGGGACTACAGTGATGTTTAAATTGTGGCATTGTAGATAGAAGTTGCAGGTTGTCTGTGTTTGGGTAACAGTATTTAACTGTCTATACATGTAGATAGCCTGCTGGACTTTGCAAAAAGCCACGTCCAAGTTTCACAACATCCACTTAGGGGTATGAATCGTTGTTGATTCTAGTGGATGCAATTCCACTAGAATCATCACCCAACCAAATAGGTTTCTCATGTCTATTAGATCTGAGTTTTTTAACTTTAGCAACTTTAAGTTATGTGAACTTCAAGTCTATGTAATGTTGAAGTCCACAAACAGTTAGTCCTGAACTTACGACCACAATTTAACCCACAATTTCTGTTGTTAAGTGAAACATTTGTTAAGTGAGATTTGCCCCATTTTACGACCTTTCTTGCCACAGGTGTTAAGTGGATCATTGCAGTTAAGTTAATAACCTGGTTGTTAAATGAATCTGGCTTCCCCATTGACTTTGCTTGTCAGAAGATCACAAAAGGTAACAGATAACAGATAATCAGAGTTGGAAGGGACCTTATAAGTTATCTAGTCCAGGAGTCACCAAACTTTTGGATCTCAGGGACCACCAAACTCATACTTTTAAATCCCGAGGACCACTAATACGATTTTTTTTTTAAAAAACTAACATATTATATATATATTTGTTTTCTTAAGTTTTCGCAGGTACTTACATGTATGCTGTTCAGCTTTGGTCAGGTATTTTCCCACGTCCTTGCTACAACTTTAAAAGCACAGCTACAAGGACGTGGGGTCTTTTCCCATGTAAGATTAAGAGTATCTTGGCAACATTTCGGCGAGGTCCCACTCGCCATCCTCAGGCTGGTGCTTTCAGCTTCGTGCCAGTGCAAGCAGTGTGTGATCGGAGCTGCCGTCTCTCTATAAATACTGGTGGAGGGGGCTGGTGTGCTGGTTGGGGGTGGGGGCTGGTGTGCTGGTTGGCTTCGCTGCTGCCTCTTGATTGGTTGATGGAGTTGATGTTGGTATAATGGGCTGTGTGATGGCCTTGTGAGTTTTGTTGTGGAGATATCCTGGATCTTGTGCTGTAATCTTCTGGATCGTTTGTTTTGTAGTGATCTTTTTTCCATTAGCGTCTTGTGTTTTAACGGCTTGGGTAATGGGTTGTGTGATGGGCTTGCGAGTTCTTTTGTTGTGGTATCCTGGGTCTTGCGTTGTAATCTTATGGGTCGTTTGTGTTTTGATCTCTTTTCCATTAGCCTCCTGTGTAGTAACGGCTTGGATAATGGGTTGTGTGATGACCTTATGAGACTTATTGTTGTGGTATCCTTGGTCTTGTGCTGTGATATCCTGGTCATTTGCTGTGTTGCAACTTCTTGAGTTCTTGTGGTGTAATTTCCTGAGTTTTCTGATGTGATATCCTGAGCGAGTGGCTGTGATGTAGTATTCTGGGTTTTAGTCTGGCTTCGAGTTTGGGGTCTGGGTCTGTGTTCTTGGCATGTGTCGGCTTGTTTGGTTTTGGGGTAGGGGGTGTGACAGCTGGCGAAGCAGCCGTGGTCTGTTTTCTGGATGGTGGTTGTCCTTCATTTATAGGATGGGCTTGGGCCTGGGTCTGATGAGGGGGATTGGCGGTGGTATCACATGTTTCGGGTCTGGTGTTGGTTTTCGTGGCTGGGACTCATTTGTTCCTGACTATGTTTTTGTGTTCTGCGATGTGTGCATTTATTCTCCTGTTGGTTTGTCCAATGTATGTGGCTGGGCAATTGTTGCATGGTATTTCATAAACTTCTTGGTTTTCTAGCTGGATCTTGTCTTTGGGGTTTCTTAGGATGTTGGTTATTTTTTGGTCAGTGCCAAAGGCTGTCCTGATATTGTGTTTGTGGAGAATTTTGCTGATTTTGTCTGTGGTGCCTTTGATGTAGGGGAGGAGTGCGATACTGTTGTCTTGTTCTATGTCTTTGTTTTTGGGGGGTATCTCCAGAACCAAACGCCTAACTGACAAAGACCACCTGAGAACAGAACTACACACCCTCACTAACATATTAATTTCCAATGGATTCCAAAGAAATACTATCACCAATCTGATCCGAAAAGAGATACCCCCAAAAAACCAAGACACAGAACAAAAACTCACCACAAGAACTCAAGAAGTTGCAACACACACACACACACACACACACACACACACACACACATACATGATACACACAGAGAGAGACACTTATTTAATCATAACAAAAATGTTAATGCTTCATGATAACAAAATAAAACTTTGCAGGCTGGAAGCCTCCCTCCATCTTGCACCTTCCAAAGAGACAGAAGAACGGGTGGCGTGTGTGTGTGTGTGTGTGTGTGTGTGTGTGTCTGAGCTGAGGGGGCCTCGTGGCGGCTTTGCCTGCGTTTCCGAGGCTTCAATGTTGGAAGTGGCAGCAAGCGCTGGAAAAGGGGAGAGCTGTGCATGGCTCTGTCTCCCTTTCCTGCGTGCATGTTGGTGGGGGGGAGGAAAGTGAGAGAGACGGGAGCAATTCAAAGCTAGAGAACTAATGGGGAAGAGCTGATAGTGGGTGCTGATAGTGGGGGAGGGGACTGCTGTTGCTGCTGCCACCGGATGTAGGAGCTGGTTGGCACGTGCATCTCAGGAGCCTGACTCCGGGATCCCTCAGAGAGCCAGAAGGTGCAAGAACTGCGCGACCCAGATTAATTGCTTTTGGGGGTCATTTCTTCTGTGACCCACCAAAATTTTTCCACAGCCCACCAGTTGGCGACCTCTGGTTTAGAGGGTGTGAATGACACTCTTCATTCCCCTTGACTATGCCAGCTTAATGTAGGATACCATATTTGAAGGCAGTAGTTTGAAGAAATCTAATGGAGATTCGGAGGCCTTTTTCCTCAGAACAAGATTTATATTTCAGTTTTAGACAATTACTAGTTTTTGTGTATTCAGCATCACTGAAAGTTCCATCAGCAGCACTTAAAAACTCCATCAGACTGGTTCTCTCCAAATGTTAAGAATTAAAACCATTTATTCTTGGTGTGACTTTCAGGAATTGTTGAGTAGAATTCTATGATTTTTGTTATTGTCTTGATTAAATAGATTCACTAAAAGGAAGACATTTCTCTGGCATCACTGCAATAGCGATATAGTACTTACCTATTATCTGAAGTGTTTCAGTAACCCTAATGGGACTTGGGGAAATATTTTCACATACTTCCAATTCTGAAGTTGTAGGTGAAAAATAGATAGGATAAAGTGAGCTACAAACTATCAGCCCTCCTGGGTAAACCAGGTGGGTAACATGACTACAAGAGCAAAATCCATTTTATTGTAAGCCTACATTAACAGAACCTTTCAAGTCTGAAGGTACAAACTTCCAGGCACCACTTTTAGCTGTCTTATCCATTAGGATGAATCCTTTCTAAATTTCTTTCTCTGACTAGTAAGCAACTATGGGCTCCTCCTCTCTTGTCCATTCATTCCCTAGACAGCATTTCTTTCTCTCATCCCAAGTTGCATTCCATTATGCAAATACTGCATCACCGCCCCCTTTGTTCACTGTGATACTTACTTCAAGCCTAACCTATCACTCTGCAAAAAGAAGAATGGATGGCAACAAGCCCCAAAGTTTGTGGAAGAGGGAAGAAGATGGAGTACTTGTACAACAAGCAACACAGAGAACAGCAAGCAATGTGCTGGCCAAGGCGTTCCTCTTAAACATTGCTTATACCATTTAACTAGTAAGAAGAATTTGAGAAATAGAGATTTGTACTTCCTGCACATTACTTGCTCTTTTAAAAACTGCCGATTCCAAAGCTTCTTGTACACAGGAAGGAAGTTCAATAGCAAGAGCATCAAAATCTTATAATCAAGGTCACAGATGCCTCTGGGGGAAATATCAGGGATTTTTTGGGTGATGGTGGTATAAATTACCTCTGGTTATTTAATTACACGATTTTCTTAGAAACTAACTCAGCTAGCTTTCAAAGGAATCTTACATGCTCCCAGTGACAATGTCAAAAAGCTCAAAGGATGTTTCCCTAAGCTAAAATGATGCAAGTTTTCTGTTTCATCAATTGAATGTGAACTTGCAAGAGATGACTTTGGGGAAATCATTCATGGCTTTGCAAGAAGCAAGTGTCGGCAGAATAAAGCTTTAAAATGAATTGGTCTGTTTATGAAATCTTATCAGTTGAGCTCTTCCATTACGAAAACAAAATCAAAAGATGGGTAGGATAATACTTTATTGGGACTAAGGAACAACCGAGAACTTAAAAAAAGGGTCAGCAAACTTTAGAGGATTCTTCTTCACACTGGGAATTATGTTAAGAAAAACTGTAAAGGCAAGTGTTTGAAGACTTGATGGAAAAGCCCCAGGAAGACCATGATGTAATTTCAGAAATATATGGTAAGAAAATGTAATTTCAGAATTAAATGAAAATGTTTTCCTTCACAGGACTGTATACATAGATGTGGCTGGGGCTGTAGGAAAATGTGTTGAAGAGAAATCATATTATGCATATATTAAAGCATGGATGTCTGCAAGGCCTGGAAACTGAATATAAGTCATCTTAGCGAGCTGACACTGATCCTTTGATTGGGGCTCAAAAACTTTTGGTTCAAAATCCCAAAATAATTTGTTAGCTAGAATGCCCCTTTCAAGATAAAATGCTGCCATTCATCTTCTCAAATGAGAAATCACATATGGACCCAATAAATTATATTTCTTCATTCCTGGATAACTGAACTGGAATAACTTTTTAAACTATCTGGTTAGGTTCACACAAAATGCTAAGCTGTTCATTTGTGGCTTTTAGTTTACTGTCTCTCTGTATGGACACATTTAAAAGTATGTTGTGGGAGCTGTCATGCAAGCCATATATCAGTCACAACACACAGATCCCTTAATCAGGTAATAAACTGGGTAAGACTGCTTTCTGTTGATCCTGGAAAATTAACTGCACTCTTGGTCAAAATAACAATTAACTATTGTTTTGTAGAACAGTTTCTAGATTCCCATTTCACTATTGCAACGTACATTTCTTTTTTCTTTTTTACATTGAAAATTCTCATAGTTCCAAACCCATGCCAGGTTACACATACTGGCCAAAGTACAGGTTCTTTTGGATTATTTATTTAGGTCATAATGTACTTTCATGGGGGGGAGGTGAAAATTCAATTAAAACCATGAGGAGAAATTAGTTCTTTCATCTCCAGGCTAGAATGACTAAGAGGCTTATGTAAGTGAGAGGACAGAGCCTGGAGTCAATATCAAGCTTAAATGTTACCTTTGGAAGCTAGTACTGCTGAAACCACCACTGAGGGCAGATTTATATGTAATTGTCAGTGCCTGCAGATATAACTGTGGCCTCTTGGGCAGATGTGATGTTGATGGTGAACTGGCTTATCTGCTAATCCTTTCTGGAAGCATCATCAGGCATCATCAGGCTGCTAGAGATGTTCGGATGCTGGATTAAGTAGGAGTTTGATCTAATCTGGCAGAATTTTCCACACGTTATAACAGAGTAAGTCAACTCTAAATAATTTTCTTATCCAAGGACACAGTTGAAAATATTGCATTCTGAAAATTGATTTTAGTCATCACTTCAATTTTTGAATATGTATGACTTTAGATAGATACTTTTCCCCAAGGTAATTGACCCCTTTCCACAATGAATGGTAACTGGCTACCTCATAGGTATAAATACAAAGATATTAAAATATAAGTACAATGGTGAAGATAGATAACATAATATAATACTTCTTTTATATTGTAATGTAAGACAGATCTTAACAATATATGCGAGCACACAATGCAGGAAAGTAATTATGTAAGAGCTTTGTTAAGTGGTTCTTTCCTTTGAGGGAGACATTGCCTGCAGGCACCCACTTCCAAGAGTAGTTGCCAAGTTATTTTTAGCCAGAGAACAAACTCAGATAGCAGGAGAATTACTAAGGTTTCATATACTAAAACAGCCCCTTAACTCATTTATTTTCTCCTCTTTTTTCTTCTTCTTATAACTGCACCTCAATTAGACTTGCTAACCCAGAGGGAAGCCTCTATCAGGGACTTTGGCTTGGCTACAAGCAATGAAGCATAATTAACAAATAATCAAGCAATGAAGGTCACTCCTAATTGTTTGGCTAAAGAGCTAAAAATGTCTCCCAAGGTCTACCTGAAAAATGGGAAAGAGATTGATTGGAACTGTGGGAAGCTTAGCTTTTGGACTGGCTGATAAATGCTACTTCACAGAATAAAGAGTAACTGATTATATCCATCACTACTACATAGTATGGTGTGGCATACTACCTCGTATACCTTTTTAAAGGAATGTACAGTATGATAAATGTGTGTGTGTAAAATAATTTATTGTCCAATACAGTATTCTTAAACTTGTCAACCTTAATACAGGTAGTCCTCCACTTACAACAGTTCATTTAGTGACTATTCGAAGTTACAACAGTACTGAAAAAAGTGACTTATGACCATTTTTTAATAGTTATGATCCTTGTAACATCCCCATGATCATGTGATCAAAATTCAGACACTTGACAACTGATTCATACTTATGACTGTTACTGTGTCCCAAAGTCATGTGATCACCTAGGGGACTGGAGGCCAAAACAAATGAAGAACGGTTACAGGAACTGGGCTTGGCTAGTCTAGTGAAGAGAAGGACCAAGGGAGACATGATAGCGGTCTTCCAATATTTGAGGGGCTGCCACGGGGAGGAGGGGGTCAAGCTATATTCTAAAGCCCTGTAGGCCAGACAAGGAATAATGGATGGAAAGTGAACAAGATTTAACCTGGAAGTAAGGAGAAACTTTCTGACCGTGAGAACAATCAACCAATGGAACAGCTTGGTTTCGGAAGTTGTGGGAGCGCCATCACTTGAGACCTTCAAGAAGAGATTGGACTGCCATTTGTCAGAAAACTCCTGAGTTTTCTGATGTGATGTCCTGAGTGGGTGGCTGTGATGTAGCATTCTGGGTTTTAGTCTGGGTTCGAGTTTGGGGTCTGGGTCTGTGTTCTTGGCATGTGTCAGCTTGTTTGGTTTTGGGGTCAGGGGGTGCAACAGCTGGCGAACTACCACTCCAAACTATCCAACCTACTCTAAGACCTCGCTTACAAACTCTGAATACTGACCTCACCACCTACCTAGAAAAAAACACCAAATCCAAAATAAAAGCATCTCCCGTCAGTGTAGAGATCCAGCAGGGAATCATCCCCAGAGAAAAATCATCCAGATGCCCTAAGCTCTATGGCCTCCCCAAGATACACAAAGAAGGAGTACCACTCAGACCCATAGTCAGCTCCATAGGCTCACCTCTACAGAATCTTGCCAAATTTCTCACCAAACAACTCCAGCCCTACACAGAATCCATTACCTCACATGATCAAAACTCCTTCCACTTCATAGAATCAATAAAGAAACAAAACCTACAACCCAGTGACCAACTCGTGAGCTTCTATGTCATAACCCTCTTCACCCAAGTACCCATCAAAGAAGCCTTAACAGCCATCCAAAACAAACACAACCCCCCCAAACACATCCTAGATCTGATCAACCACTCCCTAACCAACACATACTTCATCCACAATGGACAAAGATACAAACAGATAGAAGGAGCACCCATGGGATCACACCTCTCACCCGTCATCACTAGCCTATACATGGAACACGTTGAAACCAACACTCTAGACAAATCCGAACACAAGCCCAAACTCTGGCTCAGATATGTAGATGACACTTTCATAATTTGGCCACATGGGAAAGAAAAACTGGACAACTTCCTCATACATCTTAACAACCTACACCCCAAAATCCAATTCACCCTGGAAACAGAAGCCAAAAACCAACTTTCCTTCCTAGACATCCTAATTTACAAAAAAACCTATAGCTCCCTAGGACACACCATCCATCAGAAGAAAACGCACACCAACTGCTACTTAAACGCACAATCCCATCACCACCCTGCACAGATCAACTCCGCATCCAAGGCCCTCATCTCCAGAATCAAACGCTTAGCCAACAAAGACCACCTGAGAACAGAACTACACATCCTTACTAAAGGGCCTGTCACATTGCCTGATGGATGCAAAACGTTTGTAAAAAGAACACAGCGGACAAGAAAATGTTCCATCCGTTGTTATCCACTCTCAAAAGTGCCCCGAATTTGCATAAGCAGAGTGGACAACAACGGAAACGAATGGACGGACGGAGGATGTAGCCAGGATGTAAAATGGATGCTCCACGGAAGCCTAGCGGATGGGAGCGGATGGGAGTGGATGGCACATCTGCGGGGCTTCCGGGGGAGCACAGCAAAGTGGAAGTGCAACGGAAAGAGCGGATGCCGAGCTAATGCCGAGCGGATGAAGCAGATGCAGAGCGGAAACCTAGCGGATGCCTAGTGGATGCCTAGTGGATGCAGAGCGTTCACTGCGCATGCAGGGAGAATGCATTGCATCAGCCCCACGGATATAAAGGGAAGCAGCTCGCAAGCAGGTCACCATTCAGAGGAAAGACCTGCTGCCAGACACAGCTCCAGCCAGCCAGCCAGCCAGCCAGCCAACAACCATGGGGAAGAAGAGAAAGCCTCTGCCATCTGCTGCCAGCCCTGGCAAGAGGGACAGGGCCACCATCCCACCCCCTGGCCCTGACTCTGCTTCTGCTGAGGCTTCTGCTGCTCGGGCTGACTCTTCCGGTGCTGGAGCTTCTGCTGGCGCTGCTTCTGATGCTGGTGCTTCTGCTGGTGCTTACTCTGCTGGTGCTGCTCCTGGTCCAGCTGGTGCTTCTGCTGGTGCTTACTCTGCTGGCGCTGCTCCTGGTGCTGGTGCTTCTGCTGGTGCTTACTCTGCTGGTGCTGCTCCTGGTCCTGCTGGTGCTGCTGGTGCTGCTGGTGCTGCTGGTGCTGCTGGTACTCCTGGTCCTGCTGGTGCTCCTGGTCCTGCTGGTCCTGCTGGTGCTGCTGGTGCTGTTGGTGCTTACTCTGCTGCTGTTGATCCTGGTGCTGCTGGTGCTGCTGGTGCTGTTGGTGCTTACTCTGCTGCTGTTGATCCTGGTGCTGCTGGTGCTGCTGGTGCTGCTTTTGCTGCTACATGCACACCTGGTACAGGAAGCTGCACCTCAAGAAATCTGGCCAGGCCACGGTCAAGCTGCATACCGAGAGCCCTACGTGATGGTCAAGTGCAGCTTCTTGGAGGGTGAGATCCGCCACTGAGGAGCAGCCCCTCTGACAACCCTCTCTCTCAGGCAGCCCGCAGAGAGCCAGTTCTCTTCTGGCCAAGAGTCAGCTCCTCTGTCCAGGCAGGTATCTGTGGAGCGTGCCACGACAGAGACCCCCCCCGACAGCTGCACTCCCCGTGGCGAAGCGCGTGGAGGACCGCCTGATGCAGTGGGAGCAAGGAGAGGGCACTTCCACCAGAGACCAACCCACATCCACCCCCAGCTCCACCTCCACAGAAAGCAGGCAGAGAGCCAGACCGGAGAGGCAGAGCCACACTGTCCTGCTGGAGATCAGGGACACCATCAGAAGCAGCGTAGATCTCCTCCCTCAGCTGGTACACACCGATGTCCCATCCTCCAACCGCAAGCCCTTCCTCACCTATGTCAACCAGATCCTCATGAAAATGTCCGAATCACAGTACCAGGTGATCAAGGACAGGATCACCGGTCTTCTTCACAACCCTCCAGACCCAGCTGAACTTGCTCCCACCCAGTCCAGGTATGCTCCTCCACCCCAGGTGATGTCACTGCCCTTCCAAGGCTTTCCACAGGTCCTCACCTACCAAGGCTACGGCTACCAGGAGCTCCAGCAGCACAGGCAGCCCTTCCCAGTCCAGGCAAAGGTACATCGTACGCCACCGGTGCCACCGATGCCACTGATGCCACCGACACCACAGATGCCACCCACGCCACAGATGCCACCCATGCCACAGATGCCACCCACGCCTCACCTCACTCACCTGCAGACCAGACATCCCCACTACACTCCTCCTTCCTCCACCCCACAGCCAAGCCCGGCCTCAGAACATCTGTCATTGGTATTAGGGCTGACACCCCATGTCCTGGAGGAAAGGGCTCTCAACATCACAGGACTGGAAACTTTTAGAAATGGTTTAAGCCTTTGCATGCTTGTAGGATGGGTAAGGTTAGCTGTGGGATGGGCCGGGATACCTTTGGGATGGGTAATAGCCGTGGGATGGGCAGGGATACCTGTGGGATGGGTAATAGCTGTGGGATGGGCAGGGATACCTGTTGGATGGGTAATAGCTGTGGGATGTGTTAGGATACCTGTGGGATGGGTAATAGCTATGGGATGGATTAGGATACCTGTGGAGGGGTAATAGCTGTGGGATAGATAAACCTCCAGTGCAAGCATAGTGGGACTGTATGGTCCACCCTCCCAGGTGCCATACCTATGGCCCTTTATTATCAATAACAATGTAATCATTGATCCACACATTTCAACATAAACACAACTCTTTATTAAATGCCCTATTCATTGTAGGCCCACTCAACATACATGGCCCAATCTCATCAGTGTGACGAGACAGGCTGAAGGAAGCATCCATTAAGCATCTATCATCCTGTCTTGCCACTCCACTGCTCCAGCTGGGGAGTTGCACCAATGTTCCAGGAGGTTGCGCTGCTTCTTCCCTTCACGTGAAGCTCTGTTGGGGCCTTGCACATCCACAGTATCTATCAGGTTTCGCCCTTGCCTCCATTCCCCAGGCTCCATGTCCCCATTGCCTTGTTGGAGGTCCACGAGCCTGTTCTGCAACACTGGGTAGCGGGTGCGCATGAGATTGTGCAGGATGCAGCAAGCTTCCATGATCCTCCTCACGGTCTGTGGGCAATGCTGCCTGGTGGTGAGAAGTACCTGGAACCTGTTGGCCAGGATGCCAAAGGCATTCTCCACCACCCGCCTTGCCCTGGACAGCCTGTAGTTGAAGATCCTCTCTTCATGGGTGAGGCATCTGGAAGTGTAGGGCTTCATGAGGTAGGTTCTGAGGGAGGAGGCGTCATCCCCCATGATGAAGTACGGCACATCTTGTGTGTCGTTGGGCAGGGAGTCTGGATCTGGGAAGCCCATGATGAGGTTGCGTTCCAGCCCCTCCTTGAGGTGACTGGCATTGTATACCTGGGCATCTGAAGCTGACCCGTTGCTTGAAGCATCGATGTACATGAACTTGTAGTCAGCATCAACCATGGCGAAGAGGATGATGCTGAAGAAGCCCTTGTAGTTGAAATAAATGGACTCTGACTTGGCTGGAGCTTTGCAGGCCACGTGCTTCCCATCTATGGCTCCAACGGTGTGGGGGAAGTTCCACTTCTGATACCAGTGCTCTGCAACTTTCTTCCAGCCTTCTTCAGTGGAGGGGCACTGGAGGAGCTCCTCCAGGTATTCTTTGATGATGGCCTGCACCACTTCTCTGACCACAATGCTGATGGTGTTGTGTGGCACCCTCTAGGCGTACTGGATGCTCCTGTACGTGGTCCCTGAGGCCAGGTGGCACAGAGTCAGTGCCACCTTGAGCCCAGGGTCCAGGCTGGGCCGGAAGTTGGTGCTCTGCTTGGTCAACCTGGTTCTCAGCCACTCCACAACTTCGTCAAACATGGCTGGAGGCATCCTCATGAAGTTCTGCAATGCACGAGGGTCTTCGTTCCTCAGCTCCACCATCAGCTTGTTATACAGTCGGTACTCTGCTCTTCTGGCAATCCATCTTCGGACCCACACACTTCTTGGCCGCCTCCTTTTCTTCGCGTAGAACAGGTGAAAGAGCCTGTAGATGGCTTCGCACTTTTGTAGAACGATGGTGGCTACCAAAAGGAGTGTGTGACGATCCATGGTGGAGATGACTGGATGCTGTGGAAGAGCAAGAGCCAAATGAAGGCTGAAGAGGTCTGCACAGCAGGGCTGCTGGACTGAAAGTGAGTTCCAGGTGAGTTCCTCCCCCTTTTTAAAGGAAATATAGGTTTTCCGCTTGGTGTCCTTTTGCATCCTCTAGGCATCCTGCAGACATCCTAAATATCCGAGATACGTCCCCTCTGCAAACATTTTTTCCATTTTAATGCTTTGTATGCGAGCTGCATCCGCTTTCATCCTTTCTCCGTCCGTGCTACTAACGCTTTGTGTCCGTTCCGCATCCGTTTCGCTTCCTCCCTGTGTCCGTTTTCCGCTGGAGCGGATTTGAGTTGCACGGATACGCAGCGGATGCCTAGCAGATATAGCGGATGTGTAACGGATGATGATGGATGTAGAACGGATGTTCCCTGAATGCATTGCGGATGTATAACGGACGCGTTGGATACATTTTCCGCTCAAAAAGTTTTGTGCAGCTCAAAACTATTTGAGCGGATGAAATGTCAGTAGACGGATGCTGGACGGACAGGATGAAAAATGGATGCAGTGAGTACAGAACAGAAACATCGCGTTAACCAATGGATGGCAAGTGTTTCTCTCCATTTTACTCTTTCCATCCATTGGTGCTGTGTGACAGGGGCTTAACGTATTAATTTCCAACTGATTCCAAAGAAGCACAATTACCAACCTAATCCTAAGAGAGACACCCCTCAGAAACTGAGACACAGAACAGGACAATGGTATCGCCCTCCTCCCTTACATCAAAGGCACCACAGATAAACTCAGCAAAATTCTCCATAAATACAATATCAGGACAGCCTTCAGCACTGACCAAAAAATAGCCAACATCCTAGGAAACCCCAAAGACAAGATCCAGCTAGAAAACCAAGAAGTTTATGAAATACCATATAACAATTGCCCAGCTAGATACATTGGACAAACCAACAGGAGAATAAATGCACACATCGCAGAACACAAGAACGCAGTCAGAAAAGAAGAAAATACTTCCTCCCTTTTCCAGCATCTTAAAACCACAGGACATGAAATTAATTTTGAGGGAACCAAATTAACCTCCAATACTGAACACTTCAACAAGAGAATAATCAGGGAAGCCATTGAAATAGAGAAATACCCCCATAACATGAATAAACGGGATGATGTCCCCCACCTACCAGACATCTGGAAACTAGCCCTTATCAACAAACGAGTCCCAGCCACGAAAACCAGCACCGGACCCAATCAATACAAGACACCACTACCATTCTCCCTCACCAGACTCACACCCAAACCCATCCCGAAAGACGAAAGACGAAAGACAACCACCATCTAGAAACCAGACCAAGGCTTCATCACCAGCTGCCACACACACCGACCCCCAAACTAAGCAAACGGACACATGCCATGAACACATAACCAGGCCTCAAATGTGGAGCCAAACCAAAACCCGGAACATCACATCACAGCCACCTGCTCAGGATATCACATCACGGAACTCAGGATGTTGCACCACAAAACCTCAGGATGTTGCAACATAGCCAATGACCCAGGAGATTACAACACAAGACCCAGAATGTCACAACAATAGAACTCATAAGGTCATCACACAGCCCATTTCCCAGGTGGTTACAACAAAGAAGGCTGATAGACACACAGCCATACATGTTCTTACAAAAAAGCCAGCCAATCTGCAAATATCAACTCCATCAACCAATCAAGAAATGACAACACAGCCAACCTCCCCACCAGTATATATAAGGAGACGGCAGCTTCAATCACACTTTGCTCGCACAAGCATGAAACTGAAAGCACCAGCCTGAAGATGGCATGTGGGACCTCGACCAAACGTCACCAAGATACTCACAATCTTACATGGGAAAAGACCTGAACACGCCAAGACCTGCATACCTGTATCCGTAAAAATGTATGAAAATATATATATATATATATATATATATATATATATATATATATATATATATATATATATATGTGCTGTTCAGCTTCCTTCGGGTATTATCCCACGTCATTGTAGTTCTGTTAAAGTTGTAGCAACGTTTCAGCAGAATCTCATCTGCCATCATCAGGCTTCTGTATGGATGTGGGTCTTACAGCTCCTGGTTTTTAAATTTGAGGCTGGTTCATTCTGATTGGCTGGGAGCCTGGACCTATTTCATTGGACTTGGAGTTTGATTGATTGGTGTTCCTGGTTTCTTCTGTCTGTTTTGTGGCTTTGATTGGCTGGCAACAGTCTGTTCTTGTGTTGGAGGCTTTCAGTGCAGCTTGGCTGCGTGTGAAGGGACGGCTGCTCTTTATTAGCAAGCTGGGTTTCACCTGGGTGC
>BLBF01000003.1:63416362-63446455 GCA_015471245.1 Laticauda colubrina | reverse complement strand
CACAAAACAGACAGAAGAAACCAGGAACACCAATCAATCAAACTCCAAGTCCAATGAAATAGGTCCAGGCTCCCAGCCAATCAGAATGAACCAGCCTCAAATTTAAAAACCAGGAGCTGTAAGACCCACATCCATACAGAAGTCTGATGATGGCAGATGAGATTCTGCTGAAACGTTGCTACAACTTTAACAGAACTACAATGACGTGGGATAATACCCGAAGGAAGCTGAACAGCACACATGTAAGTACCCGCGATAACTTAAAAAAACAAATATATATATATATATATATATATATATATATATATATATATATATATAATCTATCTATATCTATCTGTGTGTGTGTGTGTGTGTGTGTGTGTGTGTTTTCTTAAGTTTCGTGGGTACTTACACATGTGGTATTCAGCTTTGTTTGGGAATTTTCCCACATCATTATAGTTGTACTTTTAAAGTTGTAGCAACGTTTCGGCAGAATCTCATCTGCCATCATCAGGCTTCTGTATTGTGTTCCTCTGTGAGTCAGGCTATCACAGCCATTTCAGTTTTAAATTTGAGGCTAGCCTACTGCTGTGCCAGAATGGTTTTTTCTTCATCCTGATTGGTTGGGAGTCTTGGTCTGTGTTTATTGGTCTTGGAGTTTGCTGTGTTCTGCTTGGTTGTTGTTTCTAATATCTTCTGTCTGTTTTGTGGCCTTTTTTGTGTGTGTCTTGATTGGCTGGCAATACTGTGTTCCTGTATTGTAGGCTTTTAGTGGAGCTTGGCTCCAAGTAAAAGCTATCATTTTTTAGGAAGCTAGGTTTCCTAACGTTGCTACAACTTTAAAAGCACAACTTTAAACATTGCTACAGCTTTAAAAGCACAACTACAATGACATGGGATAATACCTGAACGAAGCTGAACAGCATACATGTAAGTACCCGCGAAAACTTAAGAAAACATATACATACATACATACATACATACATATGCTGTTCAGCTTCCTTTGGGTATTTTCCCACATCATTGTTGTTGTGCCTTTAAAGTTGAAGCAACATTTCTGCAGAATCTCATCTGCCATCATCAGGCTTCTGTATTGTGTTCGTCTGACGAACAATGATGAATAATACAATGATGCATCATAAACAATGATGAATAATACACACACAGCACACCAATACACTGTACAGTGAATGTAGGGTTATACTTTCAATAAAGGTTTAAGCAAAGTTCAAAATAGGCAGTCCAAAGTCATTCACAGGTAAGATCAGTCAGTTTTCAGTCCAGGGATAATCCAATAACAAAGTCCAGTGTCAAAAACAGTTCAGTATCAGACTTATATCAAATCCAAGAATAACAGTCCATTTAGAAGAATGGAAACAGAGATTCACTGAGACGTTTTCTCTTCTGAGACTAAGACTAAACAACCCAGGTTTCTGGCTCCATCTTATGGCCATTTGAGAAACCACACCCAAATACAAGTTTAGCAAATGATGGTGAAGTATGATGAGAGATTCCAAAAAATTGAAGAAGATAAACAAAGAGACAAGAAGATTGGAGATATTGATATCAGATTGACAGTGGTTGAACAAGATAAAAGTGGGATGCTGAAATGGGAGATGGACAGATCAGAATTCTATCTCAGATTTCAAAACATAGAGGAAGAAAAAGTACAAAATCTAGCTGAGATAATGATAGAAATATTGACTGAAGCTTTGGAAATAGCAGAAGAGAAGATGATGGATGGAGTAGATGAGGTATACCAAGTTTTTACAAAATATGCGAAGTGAAATAACCTACCAAGAGAAGTTCATACCAGATTTACAAAAAAAAAAGCCATTAAAACACAAATATTACAAGTGGTAAGAGAGAAAACATTGAAATACAAAGGCAAGGAGATTGTGGTTTTAAAGCAAATACCCAGAAGAGTGAAAGAGATGAGAAGACAATACCAATTTCTGACTAAAATGCTATTGAAAAAAGAGGTGAATTATAGATGGCTAATCCCAGAAGGGTTAATGTTTACATGGCAAGAACAGAGACATAGAATTGACTCAATTGAGAAAGCAGAATTATTCTATGCAGAATTTTTTGGAAGGAGAGAGGAGGAGGCAGAAAAAGAGATTTCACTAATTGAATTCCAAGATGATCAAATGGAGATTGAAAAAGAAGAAGACGCAGTAGGTGGATCGGTGGAGATTAAAGAACAACATGAACCAAGGTCTATGAGAGCTGCCAAACCTAATTATAAAGCATAATCATGGAAGAGAAAAAACTGATTACAACGGATATAAATGTACTTAATTCAGCTGTTAAAAGAAGGAAAATTTTTCACAGATTAGAGAAACTAAAATTTGATATAATTTGTCTGCAAGAAGTACATATTAAAAAACAATATGAACTATTGTTGATACAGCCAAAATTAGGGAAAATATTTACTTCTTTGACTCAATGTAAGAAAAGAGGAGTGGTTTTATATATTAAAGAGACCATCTTAGCAAAACTGATTTGTACTGATGAAGATGGAAGAGTATTCATGGTGGAAATAATGGATAATAATACGAAAACACTCTTGATTGCAATTTATGCTCCGAATGACAAACAAGAAGAATTTTATAAAAAAATTACATGTGAAAATAATGGAACTGGACTATGTCAATATAGTTATGATGGGAGATTTCAGTGGAATTGTAGACAATAAACTGGACTATATAACAACAACAACAAAGCAAAATAGACTCTCCCCAAATCCTTTTTTAAAATGATAGATGAAATAAACTTAAAAGATATATCGAGAGAAAGAAATGTTAAAACCAAATAATACACTTTTTACTCAAATAGACATTTATCATGGTCCAGAATAGATATGATTTGGACTTCAACAGAACTAATATCTAATATTCAAGAAACAAATATCAAAACAAGTACTTGGGCAGGTCACAATCCAGTGACAATTAAATGGAAAGGACAAAAAAGAAGATTGAGATGGACATTAAATAATACTATTCTAAAGGAGAAGGATTTTATACAGCGTATGGAGAAAGAATTTGATTTTTTCTTGAGAGAAAATAAAAAAGAAGACACTTCAATCCAGAATGTATGGGACACAATGAAGGTATGTGTTAGAGGCTTGATAATAGACTACACAAGGAAAAGGAATATCAGGAAAAGGCAAGCCACGGAAGCTTTAGAAGATGAGTATAAAAGACTCGAAAAAGAACTATAGAAAACACCACAGAAAAAAGACATTAAGCTAAAACTGGATACAATTAAACATAAAATGAGTTTAATAGAGAAAGAAGAATTAGCACAGAAAATTAGAAGTGCTAAACAGAATTATTTTGAGGATGCAAACAAACCAGGTAGATGGTTAGCATACAAATTGAGAAAGGAAAAAGAATCAAGGAAAATACTGCAGTTAATAGATGATCAAGGTCAAGTTTGCCATGGCAATAAAGAGAAGAAGGAAATCATTCAAGACTTTTATGGGAAATTATATGAGCAAGAGCATATTGAGGAAGAAAGAGTTAAACAGTATTTACAGAATGCTAATTTACCTAAGATACCTAAAGAGATTGAAAAAATGTTAGAAAGCAATATAACCATGATGGAGTTAACTGAAACACTTAAGAAACAAAATAATGGGAAGGCACCAGGCCCAGATGGACTTCCGGCAGAATTCTATAAAACATTACAAGAATTGCTGAACCTTCCATTGCTAGAAGTCATGAATGAAGTTGTATTAAAGAAGAAGATACCTAAAACATGGTCAGAAGCCTACATTACACTTATTCCAAAAGAAGAGACTGATCCATTACAAATTAAGAATTATAGACCCATTTCTTTATTAAATGCAGATTATAAAATTTTTGTGTCAATATTGGCAGAGAGACTCAAAAAATATTGAAATAATTTTATTCATCCTGACCAAAATGGATTTCTGCCAAAGAGACAAATTAAAGATAATATGAGAGTAATATTGGACACTTTGGAATATTATGAGGCACACCCTGAAAAACAAATGGCTTTGATATTTTTAGATGCACAAAAGGCATTTGATAATGTGAACTGGAGATTCATTTTATTATTATTGGAACAGATGGGCTTCGCCAGGAAAATTATTCAAGCAATACAAGCCATATATAATAAGCAAATAGCAAAGGTAATGATAGAGGGAGAATTAACAGATTCTATCAATATAAGAAAAGGTATAAGACAAGGTTGCCCACTATCACCTTTGCTGTTCATATTAACTTTGGAAGTGTTAAATATTTAAATCTAAATAATCTAAATCTAAATAAACATTAGAGACGAAAAGAGTATAAAAGGAATGAAAATTAAAAAGGAAGAATTTAAATTACAAGCTTTTGCGGATGACTTGGCCTTTATTTTAAAGCTCCTCTAGAAACAGCACCAAAACTATTGGAAAAAATAGAGGCATATGGCAAGGTGGCCAGCTTGAAAATAAACGAAGACAAGACAAAGATTTTGACAAAGAATATGCAACTAAGACAAAAAGAAGAATTGGCAAATGTATTGAAAATTCAAGTTACAAATAAGATTAAGTATTTGGGGATACATTTGACAGCAAGATGTAGTACACTAAAAGAGAACAACTACACTAAACATAAACAACAGATAGCACTAGATTTGACGAAATGGGAGAACCTACAATTGTCACTAATAGGGAGAATTTCAACAATCAAAATGAGTATTTTACCCAGAATTTTATATTTGTTTCAAACAATATCAATTAAGCTTGGAAAGGACTATTTTGAAGATTTAAACAAAATTGTGTTGAAATATATATGGCAAGGTAAGAAAGCGAGAATAAAGTTAAAAATTTTACAAGATGCTAGAATTAGAGGAGGATTTGGTCTGCCTAATTGGGAGTTGTACTACCAAGCTACAAACTTGACATGGGCTAAGGAATGGATAACATTAAGAAATACTAGATTGTTGGCATTAGAAGGACATGATTTGTTGTTGGGGTGGCATGCCTTCTTATGGTATAAGGGAACTAAAATACAGGGTTATTTTAGAAGACATCATATACGGGAGTCTCTGTGGTTAAATTGGGAGAAGATTAAAAGACAAATGTTATTTGAAAATTCCAGTCTGGTTATCGACTATTGAAGCATTTTCTTATCCTATAACATATAAGAAGGAACAAACAGTTAGATATGGGGAAATTTTGAATGAAAAGGGTGAACTTAAATCAATGAAAAAACTAGAGGAACAAGACATAAAGATGAATTGGTTTTCTTCTGCGGAAATATATTCGATGTATGAAAAAGATTTTAAAACAGGTTTCTATAATAAATTGACTGATTTAGATAAGATTTTGACAGGTACTGATGAAAAGGTGATTAAAAAGCTGTATGGATATTTATTAGAAATTAAACTAGAAGAAGAACAAGTTAAAGAAACAATGATTGCTTGGGGGAAGAATTTTGGATATGGGATTGATCTAGAGAAATGGAAAAAATTGTGGTCTCAAAATTATAAAATGACAATGTCAACAGCATATAAAGAAAAGTTGTATAAGATGTTTTACAGGTGGCATTTCACCCCAACAAGAACAGCAAGAATGTTCAAGAATAAATCCAAAAGATGTTGCAAATGTCATCAGATACACGTGGTTGGAAAAAATGACTAAAAAGCATATAGATTTAAAACCAGATATATATTTTATTGGGAATTTTACCTGATACATGCAGCAAATGTATTAATAGCAGCTAGGATTGTATTTGCTAAAAGTTGGAAAAATGAGAAAATACCATTGCAGGAGGAAACTATCAAGAAAATACTGGAATGTGCTGAAATGAGTAGATTGACATTTTACAAAATTTGGGACCTTTTCTATCAATGGCTAGATAACAAAAAATAATAATAGAATATGTAGAATTTTAGAAAATAATGAATATATTAAGATGTATTTCTTTTCTTTTTTATTATTATTATACATATAAATGTTTTTAGGATAGATTTGGGAGGACTATATGAATTGTTATAAAATAAACTAAGTAAATTATATCTATTTCGCAAAGTATGAATGAACAAGATTATAGTCAAATGATTGATTAATAATAATACTAGGATATTCAATTTTTGATGGATAATGTGAGTTATTATGTAATGTAACTGTAATTGAGACTATGAAATTGAAGCACAAAAAATTTGTAAACCAACCGACACACTGCTTGTATATTTATGGAAGAAAGTTGGATGTTTTTATGTTTTGTTTGTTTTTAAAAATCAATAAAACTTAACCAAAAAAAGAATCTCATCTGCCATCATCAGGCTTCTGTATTGTGTTCGTCTGACGAACAATGATGAATAATACAATGATGCATCATAAACAATTATGAATAATACACACACAGCACACCGATACACTGTACAGTGAATGTAGGGTTATACTTTCAATAAAGGTTTAAGCAAAGTTCAAAATAGGCAGTCCAAAGTCATTCACAGGTAAGATGAGTCAGTTTTCAGTCCAGGGATAATCCAAGAACAAAGTCCAGTGTCAAAAACAGTTCAGTATCATCAGAGTTACATCAAATCCAAGAATAACAGTCCATTTAGAAGAACGGCAATACTCTCCAACAGAAGGAAACAGAAATTCACTGAGACCTGCTCTCTTCTGAGACTAAGACTAAACAACCTAGGTTTCTGGCTCCATCTTATGGCCATTTGAGAAACCACACCCAATTACAAGTTTAGCATTCCCTTAAAGAGACAGTATTAAAATGTTTATCCTGGTTTATATATTTCCAACCCAAGTAGCTGTTAGGTGACTTACATTCCGAACAGTTCTCCTATTGTCACTGCCATTGAATGCCCCTTTCCTAGTCACTGCATTGCCACAGGCATGGCATCCCTTGCTGATCTTATGTCAGGAAGCAGTGGGTTGTGGTAATATATTTTATGTGATTAAGTTGTATGTCATGTACATCTTGACATTAGTTTATAATGTCAGCACTTTAAATTGGGCCTTATTGTTTACAAGAATCTAATATAACAACATTCATGGTACCTGAATATCTTCATGACCATCCCATGCTTCATTTATAAAAGACTAGGCGAGCCATGTAGAACATTAGTTTTTGATTCTATGAGAAAACAAAATGAGAATTTCTGCTCAGATTTGTTGATGATGTGTCAATTTATTCAGTTTTCTAGAGATTACCATTGCTGAATTCCATCAGAATGTGAGCAAGAGGCTGTACTCCAGATAAGAGGATAACTGGAGGGATTAAGGTTTTTTTTCTTCTTCTGGAGACAAAGTGGGTTTGTATTTGATTTAAAGTTTCCATCATACATTTGGGTTATTTATAGAAAACCTGCAGGCAACTTCTTAAGTGAATGGGTAAGATTGTATTTAAATTTCAGCTGCTAAAATGGACAAGTCCCCCTTATTCCTCTAACTAGCCATGAGAAAAACAGAAATCATAAAGATAAAACATATGCTGTTAACTTAGCTGTTATGATACTTTTGCCCTTAATTCAGTTAGAATTATCCCTATAAGGTCAAATAAAAAGAAAGTCTAAATAGGTAACCCCTAACAAAATACTAAAATATGTGGGACTCTTAAAAGTTCTAATCAATGTAATCTATATTAAATGAAATGTGATAAATCACAATAAAATAAATTTTCATGTGTAAAAGCAGCAAAAATTAAACCTTTGATTTTTTTTGAGCAGCACAAGCCTTCAATAGTTAAAATTATATTGTTGTCACAAACCAAGTTCCTTGAAGTTGCCTAAAATATGACAGTAGTTAATATTTTTGCAATAGACTAAAGAATAAGAAATAAAACCACCCTGCAGGGAAGTTTTAAAAAAAGCAGCATGAGAATCTAATACTGAATTACAGTTGTACCTATTGTTTACTGTGTAATTTGGAAAGGTCATATGAATCATAGAAATGTTAGAATTGCATTGGGACAAACATACCACTCTAACAATTTGCAGTTGTTGTGGTCTAATCATAGCTATACTCCCTACAGAGTTGCAAGTGGTTTCAACATTCTCACTGCTTAAAAAACACAACAAACTGCATTGCTTCAATTTAGCTTTCAAAATATGTTTATTATGTTCTTTATTATTTTAATTTATTATTATTATTCTTGAATGAATATTTCTATTTTGTTTCTTCAGTCCATCAGCCTCAGATAGGCAAATGTGAAATAAATTCAAAGAGAATATTATCCTCAGAATGAGGATTGGAACACTGACTCACAGACTAGTCCTGGAGATACTGTTGGAAGTGTGAATCCAACGGGACTGAATCTTTAGCATCCCAAGATCAACTACCTAGTAGGACACAATGTGAGGTTAGATTAAGAGTGAAGGATTTACTCTTTGTCTATCACTCTGCCTGCTTTTTGTTTTCGGAAATTGCTGATCTCAGATGATTTCATCATGTATTTCTTTTTTCCTTTCCTGGCATGCATCCACAGAGTACTGTGATTCTCCTCCTGGTCAAAGGCACATTTGATCCTGGGAAGCAGACTATTCCAGAGGTAGAGGGTTTGCTGCTGGGAATGTCACTATAGGTGATGACCAGGCTGAGCCCAAGGGGAGGGGTCACGTGCATCATCAATTTCGAGTCTCTTTGCTCCCACAAGAGATCTAAGTCCAGCCCACCTTTAATTCTGTTGATTATTATCTCCCACCAATTTGCTTTGACTATTAGTAGTTTGGATTCTTGTAAAGAGTGTTAGCATGCAATAAACCTGTTTTCATTTGATCTCAGTTCCTCCTCATCTCTTTTAGGTTGGTACCCAAAGTATCTTCTCTCTACTAGATTATATGAGATAGGCCAAGGCTACCTAAAGATGATGGTTCACAAAGTAATCATGATGGAAGCTATAACAGATTTTCTGTAAATAAATATTTTTATATTATAATGATTAAATAACTTGTTTCATTTATCATTGTTCTGATTCCCACTCTTAGGAAAGCTTTCAGTTGCACATAGAAGTCTTTTAATCTCCAACAAATGCAATTAGGATATTTCTACTACTGTGTATTATTATGATTCCACAGAATGATCAGGCCTTTTATTTTGTGTGGAAACTTATGAGAATTTATTAATTAATTGTCCAGAATAAGGAAGATGACTGACGGGAAAAAAATGCAAGATCCTTTGCCTAGGCCAAAAGGGGCTGAAATATGGAGTTCTAGTAGACAGTCACTTAAGTATGACCCAGCAATGTGCTGCAGCTGCCAAAAAAGGCCAGTGCAGTCCTAGGCTACCCTAACAAAGGGAATAGTGTTAGGATCACATGAAGTGTTAGTACCACTTTATACCTCACTGATAAGTCCATTCAAGGAATATTGCATTCAGTTTTAGTCACCATGATACAAATGATGTTAAGGCACCAGAAAGAATATAGAGAAGAGTAACAAAGTTGATTAGGGGACTGGAGGCTAAAAAATATGATTGCATCCATTTGGAAAGTCTAGTCTAATAAAGAGAACAACTGAGGTGATATAACAGCAGTGTTTCAATATTTTGAGGGGCTCTCACAGAGAGAAGAGTGTCAACCCATTCTCCAAAGCACCTGACGGCCAGAGAAGAGTAACGGATGGAAACTTATCAAAGAATGATCCAACCTAGAATTAAAGAGAAATTTCTTGTCAGTGAGAACAATTAATTGGTAGAATGTCTTGCTTCCAGAACATCATTGGAGGCTTTTAAGAATAGATTGGATAGCCTTTTGTCTGGAATGGTATGGAGCCGTGATGGCGAATCTATGGCACGTGTGCCACAGGTGGCACACAGACCCATTTGCGCTGGCACACAAGCTTCAGGCAAACTTACCTCACTGCCCATGCGTGTGCCTAACAGCTAATTTTCGGCTGGTTTGAGGCCTTTTTCATCCTCCCAGAGGCTTCCGGAAGGCTTTTAAGGCCGAAAACTAGGCCCGTTTCATCACTTCCTGTTTTTCTGGAAATACTGGAAGTGACGAAACTGGAAGGGCCTAGTTTTCAGCCTGAGAAGCTTGCAGAAGCCTTCCTGAAGCCTCTGGGAGGCTGAAAAAAGCCTCAAGCCAGCCGAAAATCAGCTGTGAGGCGCAGTGCAGGTAAGGAGGTGGTGGTGGGGATTGCATGCGTAGGGGTGTGGGGGCTCATTGCCTTCTGGGTGCTGGCACGCAAGCATGAGTGTGCTAGCACATGCACAATTTTTGGCACAGGAGCCCAAATAGTTTAGCCATCACTGATATAGGGTCTCTTGCTTGAGCAGAGGCTTGGAATAGAAAACCTCCCTTCCAACTCTGTTTTTCTGTTAAATCCAGAGCAACTAGATAACACTCAAAAGCAGCTCAGGCAGAAGGCTCTCTTATAGCAGGAATAAAGGAGAGGGAGGAAATTTGGCAAATTCCAATCTGCAAGATTCTGTTAACATAGCCAGTCTCAAGAAAAGTAGTTTTAGCCTTCAGTGGAATTGGTTTCCTGGCCTGGTCTGTCTAGCGGGCATGACATCCATATTCAATTGTTAAGGAAGGATGACATTAAATATCACGTGAATAATCTATGTCCTCCATGATTTCATATTTATAGCTCTGAAAAAAAAGTATATTAAGAGATTAATAAAAAATACTGTCATGTAAATGTACATCAATGTGATATATGTGTTGCAGTATCTAAAGTTACTCCTGTGCATAGTCACGTAGCAGAAAATGAATCATACCTGAAAAAAGGCAGAAGGCAACAAACAACTCCATATTAGGCAAAAGAACTGGCAGGAACAAATAAACTCCAATAAACTCCCTTATCTCTAAGATTAGATGACTACTCAATAAAAGAGAACGTGACCAGTCCTCTGGGCGCTCTCATCAAGAAGATTCATTGTGTCCGTGTGGTTCTTCTTAATCGATGCGAGGTCCGGTCACCTAGGCGGGTGATCGAAACTCTGCCAGTTCCCGCCGGGTGATCTCTTCCACTGCGGTATCGAACAAACTTCACAACTGGTGACCCCGACGTGATTCTTGTCCAGGGATACGTCGCCCGACTCCTATACTACGCACCGGGAAGGCAAGCGCTTCGTAAGTATGGGCTCCTCAAAATCCAAAGTTCTCTCCAAACATGTGGAGGAACTTTCCTCTGTAGTCGGGAAAGCTAACAACCTGCAAAAGGTTAACGGCACAACTATATATCCTCTATCGAAGAGACAAATTTCTCATTTTCTCCTTTACCTTCAAAAAAATTGCCCCGCTTATCCTGAAGAAGGCACTCTCAAGTCTTCTACATGGACACGTATTGGCAAATGGCTCCATAATCCCCCCAGAGCTCCTCCAGACATTTTGTGTATGTGGCAAGCCCTAATGACTGCCATAACGACGATGTTTCCAAATTCGACTAATCCACAGACGGAACAATCCCTTGAAGATACATCGTCTTCCAAAATTGACACTGTTTCAAATTCTGTTTCCCTTAATACCTCTTCTAACCCCTCTTCTCTGTATCCTTCGCTAACATCTTTAAATTGTCCACCCCCCTATCAATTGATTAACACACCGTCTCTAACTTCCTTTGACGAGCCCTTAAAAACCCCTGACAAAACCAATTCGACAGAATCTCCTATTATGAATTCCTTTCAAAAGGCAGTACAAACTGGGAAGGTTTCGCCGGAAGACCTTTCCTGTTTTCCTATGGTATTACACACTCCGGCGGGGGCTAACGCTCCCTTTCCTCATTACGTTCCAATGGAATGGGACATATTGAAGGAACTTAAAACTGCCACTGTTAAATACGGTCTTCAGTCACCATATGTCCGTACACTTATGGAAAATATGGCAACTAATTACCGTATCTTATTTTCTGAATGGCAAGCTATGGCTAATATGTTACTCACTTCCTCACAATTGGCTTCATGGCATAATGATTATAGAATAGCCATCCAAGCCGCGGCGGCTGCTGGTTTACCACCGAATGTAACAATGGACCATTTATTATGCCAAAATACTATAATTACTCCTCAGCAAGAAATTACAATTGGCATTCAAGGATACAATTTAATGAAAAATGCTGCTTTGAATGCTTTCCGCCGCATACCCGATTCTTCGCAACCTACTTTGTCCTTTGCGAAGATTCTTCAGGGACCTTCTGAGCCCTACTCTACCTTTATAGACAGACTGTCTGATGCCATTAACAGACAAATTGACAATCCGCTTGCACAGGCTGAATTACTAATAAAATTAGCAGTCTCTAACGCTAACGCAGACTGTCAGGCGGTACTAAAACCGCTGCAATCAATACCACAACAAACTCTGGCAGATTATATCAGAGCCTGTCAAGATGTTGGCACGGAAGCACATCGTGCCTGTTCTAACACTTCTGCCCTTGCTTCTGCGCTATCCTCCACCTTCCCTATGACTGTGCCTCGTCAAGGAAACTGTTATAATTGTGGAAAACCGGGTCATTTAAAAAGTCAATGCAGGGCTCGGGGAGGGGGAAATGCTCCAAAAAGAAAAACCTTTGCCCAAACCACCAAGCCTAAAACCATATGTCCAAGGTGCCGTAAGGGCTATCACTGGGCGAGCCAATGCCGATCCAATCCTCAGCAGGGACAGGCTTCGGAAAACTAGTTGCGGGGTTGGCAACTAGCCCCGACAATAAGGTTGCAAGTCGGAATGCATTCCCTGCTGAATTATCAGAAGATGTAGTTTATGAGGACGTAGGGGCAGTCATTACTCTTCCCCTCACTATAACTACACAACACCCTATTGCATCTGACTGTCCTGCTTTGCTGATCCCCACCTCCGCTCTGATAATAGAAGAAGTAATAGCCGCTCCTTTTCTTTACAATGTCTACTCTATAAATTGTTTGTCCATGGCAGTAATGGGAGATCGCCCCTTTTTTCTAAAAAAGGGCATGATTGTAGCTACCTTTATACTTCTTTTGCACTCCTCCGATTCCCTTTCCTTTATGGCTTTGCAACGACCTGTACAGACCTCGAAGCCTTTACTCACGGTTATTTTCAACAACCGATCCTTTTCAGGCCTCGTTGACACGGGTGCTGACGCTTCTGTTATTTCTGCCTCTGAATGGCTCCCTGAGTGGCCGCTCGACCCTTCGCCAGGGGTTCACGGTGTGGGAGGAGCTCAAGCCGCTCAGGTCAGCTCTAACTGGTTGTCTGCTTCTATTGCTGGGGTTTCTACTATCGCGCACATAAAACCCTATGTGCTTCCGCTGTCCTTTAACCTGTGGGGACGGGATCTCCTATCGCAATTGCAAGCTACCATTTCTTTTCCTTGACGATTTTCCTTATGCCTCATACGCTACCGCTATCTTTGACTACCTCTGTTCCTGTCTGGGTTGATCAATGGCCTCTCCCATTAGAAAAATTAAATGCCCTAAAAGAATTGATCCATGCTCAAAAAATTGCTGGACGTATTGAGCTGTCCACAAGCCTCTATAATACACCGGTTTTTGTGATAAAGAAAAAATCCGGTAAATGGCGCCTATTACAAGATTTACGCGCCATAAATGCCATTATAAAACCAATGGGGGCCTTACAATGTGGACTACCTAACCCCAATCTCATACCTTCGGATTATGATCTAGTGATTATAGATTTAAAAGACTGTTTCTCCTCTATCCCCCTTCAAAAACAAGACAGGCAAATATTTGCATTTACAATACCTGAATTAAACAATTCTCAACCCACCCAACGATATCAATGAAAAGTGCTACCCCAGGGCATGCTTAATTCACCAACTATGTGTCAGGCCTATGTTAAAGAGGCATTACAACCTTATAGAGCACTCTATCCCAATTATCTCGTATATCATTACATGGATGATATACTGATAGCAACCGCAGGTGAGAAGGGCATTATACAAGAGAGCCTACCCCAGTTGACAACTATATTACAGGCGGCAGGACTTTACATAGCACCTGAAAAAATACAGCGCAAATATCCATTCACATATCTAGGTCATAAGCTTTTACAGGCTGCCGCTACTCCTGCGCTGCCTATATTGTCATTACCCTCTAACCCCACATTAGTACAACTTCAGCAATATCTTGGCACTCTCAACTGGGCCAGACCATATCTCTCTCTTACCACTGCTCAGCTCTCTCCGCTCTTTAATGCTCTAACAGGTCTAAAACATCCTTCGGATAAAGTAATTCTCTCCAAGGATCATAAGGATGTCCTGCAATTAGTTAACAGGACATTAACTCATCTATGGGTGAATCGAGTAAGTGACAATCACCCGTTATCCCTTGCTCTCCTTAACACTCCAATGCTCACTACGGGTATATTATTACAAATCCCACCCTCGCCAAAGAAATCCCTGCACATTATAGAATGGTTACATTTACCCCATACTCCTCGTGTCACTATCTCTACCCGCCACATACAAATTGCACAGATTATACATAAGGGACGACACAGGGCAAAAACTCTAATTGGATATGACATAGACACCTTATATGTTCCCATGAAATTAACTCAATGGGAGCCACTATATCAGTCATCTGCCATCATACAGGATGCCCTGGCTGATTGGGTAGGACATACGTCGTGTCACCTCCCCTCTGATCCTAGGCTTCAACTCATAAAAGTCATCCCTATATCCTTCAGTAGTCCCATCACCTCGACCCCCATTCCTGCTGCTCTCACGGTTTTTACAGACGGGTCCAAAACCCATGGGGCATGTACATGGACATATCTTAACACCTGGCATAAAAGGCTAACTCTTCCACAAACCTCTGCACAAAAGGCGAAATTGGCCGCATTCAATATGGCCCTTACCCTGTTCCCACACCAATCAATTAATGTGATCTCTGATAGTCTATATGTTACTCAGCTGGTTAATAATATCTTTGAAGCATATATATCCCCTGCTATTCCGCATGATCTGTATGATTTACTAAGTGATCTACAGGTCCTGCTGAATAAACGCAAATGCCCCCTCTTTCTAGCCCATATACGAAGTCACCAAAACCTACCTGGGTTCTTATCAGAAGGCAATCAAAGAGCCGATGAAGCGTGTACTGCATGCCTAATTACTATTAAAGCACCTATGCCTATTGCACTCACAGCTTCTCAGAGCCATGAATATTTCCATCAAAACAAAAGAGCCCTTGTAAAACAATTTGGAATTACCATGGCTGAAGCAACAGCCATTATTTAACAATGCCCTACTTGTAGTAAGCAGAGTAAAGGCTTAGCTCAAGGCACCAACCCCAGAGGGATTCAAGCATGTGAAACCTGGCAAATGGATGTTACTCAATTTATCCCATTTGCACCTTGGAAATATTTGCATGTATCGGTGGACACCTTTTCGGGTTTTATTATGGCAACTCCACAAAGAGGTGAATCCACCAAACATGTAATTAATCATTGTATTCGAACCTTTACAGTGCTGGGATGTCCACACACGCTAAAAACAGACAATGGGCCAGCTTATATTAGCACCGCCTTTGCGGAATTTTGCCATAAGTGGTCCATTGTTCACAAATTTGGTATACCATTTAATAGTCAAGGGCAAACTATCGTTGAAAGAGCTAACCAAACCCTGAAGTTAGCTCTTCAGAGGTATATGGGGTCAAATGGCCACCCGAGGCCCCCCAACCTCCCAGCACTGCAAAACATTCTCAACGTATGCCTATATACGTTGAACTTTCTGAACCTCACTGGAACCCCTCCTCTCACCCCAGCATCTCGACATTTTTCAAAACCTCCTGTTCCCACTTCCAGACCCCTTGTTTATTACAGGCATCTACCAGATCCTGCTTGGAAAGGACCAGCAGAGCTTATAACATGGGGTCGAGGCTACGCCGCTATCCAATTGCCTGATAAAGTTTTGTGGATTCCAGCACGCTGCGTTCGTCCTTTCCATCCATCTACCCACAACAAACGCAATGACGCATCTGATTGTCAACCAGATACTGTTATCCCTGTTTGGTTTTTGGTGGCACATAATATCAACCCACACCGCGCCTTATCAATATGCTGGACGGTCAAAGACGCTCAGGGTGAATTATTAACTCAACTTTGCAATATGACTCGTTTAGACCTATTTTTCCCGCAGCTGCAGTTTGATTTTGCGGAAATGCTTCATGGTGTTATTCCTTATAAAGACTTTATTAATTCTGCTTCCCGGCCTCCCCAACCCTATCCCTCATATGTATATAATTGCTATTTTTACTTCTGTCCTGGACACTCTCAAACAGCAGATGATAAATATCAATGTGGGGGCGTCGCGGACACATTCTGTAAAAATTGGGGATGTGAAACGACCGGTTATATGTCATGGACTCCACACAAGCCTGATACCTACATCTCCATCGGAAGATCTACCACCAGGAAAAAATGCGATTTTGGAGAGACATCTTCCCGGAACACTCGGTGTAATAACATCACTATAACTTTTCTATCAAAGGGCAAGGACTCTCCCTTATGGGATCAAGGCATGAAATGGGGGGGACGGATGTATGATCTTTCAGGTTATGATTATGGCAATGTATTTTATATCCAAAGACATGTGACCCTACCATCTACTAACCCTATAGGACCTAATTCAAATATCAAATCTTCCTTTCTACAACCGTTAAGCAATCCTACTAATCCAATTCTCTCCTTAATCTCTTCATCATATGCCTTTTTGAACGCCACCTCCAATTTTACTCATCAACCCTGTTGGCTCTGCATATCTTCCACTCCACCTTTTTACGAGGCAGTAGCCTCATCAGAGGCTTTTTCAAACCAAACCACTGACCATCAATGTAGATGGAAGAACTCTACCATTACTGTTACCTCTGTTATAGGTGTTGGATGTTGTTTAGGTAACATTCCCTCCAATTATTCCCAGTATTGTCATAATGGTTCTACTCACTATAAATGCCAGATCTACTTAGGAAAGGGACGAAGTGGCATTGGAGAAGGATATAATCAGGTCTACACTTCTATGGGAGGGAACATTAATAGTCGATTAAAAGGACAATATTTTGTGGCCGGAAACACTTCTATTTGGGCATGTTCCACAGGTGCTACCACCTGTGTATCCGGAGATGTACTTATACAACAAAAGGCTTTTTGCATACAAGTAATGTTATTACCAAAAATTGAATTATATAAGGATCCCGAATTTGTCTCCCTTCTAGAACCTGAGATGCTTCTTAGAGCCAAAAGGGAAATTGTAACTGCTCTTACATTATCAGTTTTGCTAGGTTTGGGAACAGTAGGAGATGGCACAGGCATAGGCGCTCTCATTCATAATACCAATCAAATAAGTAGACTATCGGCTGAAATAGATGAAGACTTAAAAACCTTAGAAGTCTCCATCTCAGCCATGCAGGAATCACTCACTTCCCTAGCTGAAGTTGCACTACAAAATAGAAGAGGCCTTGATCTGTTATTTTTAAAACAAGGAGGCCTATGTGCAGCTTTAGGAGAGGACTGTTGTTTCTATGCTGATTCATCTGGAGTAGTCACAGATTCCTTAAATAAATTAAGGGAATGACTGAAGAATAGAGAAATAGAACGGCAACAGTCGATGGGATGGTTCCAAAGCATGTTTCAAATATCACCATGGTTAACTACATTGCTTTCTGCACTTATAGGACCACTCATATTGCTAATATTACTGTGTACTATTGGACCTTGCATGCTTTCAAAAATACTTAACTTTTTGCGTAATCGACTATATAGCATGAATGAAGTCATCACAGATACTCACACAAAGATCAATAGCCTTACATGCAATATGGAAAAACAAGCCTTGTTACAATTTTCTGATAGTGACTATGAGGAACCTGATATCATGAAAGAAGATATGATCTCTCTTATGGACATGGGGAGCGATGGGTCGGAGGACGTACCGCTCGCCATTAGTAAGAATAATATCATAAATAAATAAAAACAGATGAGATGTTGCAGTATCTAAAGTTACTCCTGTGCATAGTCACGTAGCAGAAAATGAATCATACCTGAAAAAAGGCAGAAGGCAACAAACAACTCCATATTAGGCAAAAGAACTGGCAGGAACAAATAAACTCCAATAAACTCCCTTATCTCTAAGATTAGATGACTACTCAATAAAAGAGAACGTGACCAGTCCTCTGGGCGCTCTCATCAAGAAGATTCATTGTGTCCGTGTGGTTCTTCTTAATCGATGCGAGGTCCGGTCACCTAGGCGGGTGGTCGAAACTCTGCCAGTTCCCGCCGGGTGATCTCTTCCACTGCGGTATCGAACAAACTTCACATATATGAAACTAAAATATTATTTCCCAAATGTGCAAAGTTAGTTTGCAATTCTGTTGCATAGCAGGATCAGGATGACAATGATAGAGAAAGATCTAAGGCAGCGGAGTCAAACTCAAGGCCTGCAGGCTGGATCCAGTCCATGCGGTGCTTAGATCTGGCCTGCGAGGCCGACCTGGAAACAGTGAAGTACGGTTCATAGCCTGCAGTGCCTCTGCCAGGGTGCAGCCCGCCTGAGCTCCATTTTCACTGGTTGAAGGTTACAGAAAGCCATCACAGCCGAAAATGGAGCTCTGGAGCCTGTTTTTGCTGGCAGAGTGCTTGGGCCACCACAGGCACCCCTGACACAAGCTGGCCACACTCTAGCCCCCCATCCCAGCCCCCTGAGATCAAACACAACCCTGATGCAGCCCTTGATGAAATTGAGTTTGACTTGACACCACTGATCTAAGGTAATCATCACCTATTACAAAATACATAGAATAAAATGCATAAAAATATGCATGAATGCATCTTGCATATACAGCATATTAACTGAACATACACATGCTGGATGGTTGACCTTTAATTATGGATACTAAAGGAAAATCTGACATCTACACTAAATAACTGTTGACAAAACTCTGAAATGTAGCAGCTCTGAAATGTATTTAGAAGACTAAAGCAACTTCAAAATACATGTCAAGGAAAATAGATTCAGACACTAAACTATTACTAGAACAAGGAAGCTAAAATCATATACAAAATGCAATAAACATAAAGTAATGCAACAAGATCCAGTGACAATAATGTTTGTATCTGAGAGAAAGTTCAGCTAGGAATTACATTCACATTATTTCTAGTGAAGATGAATAAAGTATATGACTATTGTTGGGAATGAGAGAATTATGAAAAGAGATCAGGAAAGCCAGGAATTGTCTTTTTTTTTTCAGAAAAGCGGAATAAAAGAAAATTGAGGTGCAATCTGAAAACATCACTAGGGAATAATTTCTGAGGGTAAGTTGAGCTGAAATATTGGATGTAAATAGCAAAACAGTTTTTCAAAATATTAGTTTTGTAGAGTGCAATAAAGTTAAATGACTGAAGGCCAAATAGAAAAATAGGAATAAGAACATATTCCTATTCATATTTGCTGGCTTGGATAGGGATACTTCTATTGGTGGGAATTGCACAGCTTCTTCTGAAGAAATAAAAGCAGAGAAAAAAAGAAAAAAGGAATTTCTCAACTGAGCAGCAAACATGAAGGTCCCTCCTGGATAGGATTTTTTTCTTCCTCCGAGACATCCTAGATATTAGGGAGGAAAATCAAGATGGTTGTTCTATATGTAAAGTGGGTGACTCCAAATCTACAAACCTGATCGGTCAAATAAAATGAACATTGGATTGGTTCACTAGGAACCAATCCAAAGAGCTGCTAAAAGGCGGCAAATCTAAACAACTGCCATTGGCTGCAAGCAGGCAAGCCAGCCTATATAAAAGGCTGGCCTCGGCTTCAGCCAAGTGTTCCTATTTACTAACTAGTTGAAGAATAAAGTATTTGTTGTTGGAACCCGGTCTTCCTCGTGTGTTTTCCGAACAAAACACTGGCGACGAGGATGGGATCGTCCTGAACGGAATAAGAAGTCCAGATTACAACCAAGATGTCTGGAAACAACGCACCGCCCGCACCCTTCAATCCCAACAAAGAGGATTGGGATTCCTATGCTGATCGCTTCCAAATGTATTTGGAGAGCAATGAAATGGAAGGCATTTCAGAGCAACGCAAGAGAGCTGTATTCCTGACGCACTGCGGGCCAACAGTTTTCAAGATGGCAAAGGCCCTTGCGAAGCCCCGGGACGTTAAACAATTAACGTGGACAGAATTGCAAAGACTCCTCAAAGCACACTACGCTCTGATGGTGTCCAACTTAATAAAGCGACACGAATTTTACCGCAGAGACCAGAGAGAGGGAGAGACCGTCGCCGATTTCATCGCTGCCCTCAGACAATTAGGGGGTGAGTGTGAATTTTTGAACATTGACGAGGCGATGAGGGATCGCGTGGTGTTGGGCCTGAGAGACTCGACCACACAGAGTAAATTGCTCAACAAGCCCAACATCACTGTTACTGAAGCCATCGCGGAAGCCACAGCCGCTGAAGCCGCGAAAAAATCTGCCGTAACCATGAAAAAGATGAACACACACAGCGAAGAAACACCAACCAAAGACAGAAAGCAGCCTGCCACCACAACTCACTACGAAGAGTCGGGCGAAACAGTTGAATCGAGCAAAGAAGACGACGAGGTCCACCATTTGCTCACGAACAGAAAAGAGCGCGAAAGAAGAAATTGGCGGGAATGCGCTGGCTGCGGAGGAAACCATCCCCGAGCCGAATGCAGATTTCTCGATGCCATCTGCCGGCATTGCAAAAAACGAGGGCACATCGAGAAGGGCACATACAAAAAATACTACAGCCCGACGAGACGCAGAAATTCCCCAACACGAGCCAAGCCTAAATGAGCCGAGAGAACGTGGCAACAAGAAAAGCGAGCCAATACACACCAAACTGTCATTATACAGAGCGCTCAGACGGAAAGTGGAAAAAAAATTAAAGTCATCGTGAAAATCGAAGGAAAACACTGCAAGATGGAAGTGGACTCGGGGTCCTTCCTCTCCATGGTATCATGGGACACAATAAAACAGCTAGTCCCAGGTATCAAACCCAAAGAATTGAAGAAACAGCACCTAACTCTCAAGGACTATCAGGGAAACCAAATCCCTGTGGTAGGCATGGGACAATTCCGAGTCGCCTACAAATATCATGTCAAGGTGCTTCCGCTGACCATAGTCGACCAAGACAGACCAAGCCTCCTGGGCATCGAATGGTTCGCGCCATTGGGCATCGGGATGACCGGGGTCGATCGAGTGACTACAACCGGCTGGGAAGACGACCTCATCCGAGAATTCCAGGATGTTTTTGACGGCTCACTTGGCAAGTATCGGGGAAATCCCATTTCTTTCAATCTAAACCCCCAAATAGCCCCACAAAGAATAAAAGCCAGGCGAGTTCCTTTTGCACTAAAGGCAAAAACAGAGGAACAGCTGGACAAATTAATAGCCCAAGGGGTGTTAGAACCTGTGGACCATGCCAAGTGGGAAACGCCTATTGTCACACCCATAAAACCTGACGGGTCCATTAGAATCTGTGGTGACTATAAGGCTACCCTGAACCACGCATTACAACCAAGCGCATACCCGGTGCCAATAGTCCAGCATTTGCTTCATTCCCTGGGAAAAGGTAAAGTTTTCGCCAAACTCGACTTGGCACAAGCCTATCAACAACTCCCAGTGGACCCAGAAACAGCAGAAGCACAGACTATAGTCACCCATAAGGGCGCATTCAAATGTCACCGGCTCCAATTTGGAGTAAGCGTGGCCCCTGGTGTCTTCCAGAGTCTGATGGAACGCCTTCTAAATGGCATACAAGGAGTCGTTCCCTATTTTGACGACGTCCTAATCTCGGCCAGAGATGAAACTCAATTAAGGAACAGACTCAAAGAAGTATTAACTAAGTTTAGGGAATCTGGCCTCAAGGTAAAAAGAGAAAAGTGCTGTTTAATTAAGAACAGCGTCGAATTCCTGGGCTACTCAATAGACGGAGAGGGTATCCACCCTACAGACAAAAAAGTTAAAGCAATCAAAGACGCTCCTGAACCAAGAAATAAAACCGAACTATAAGCATTCTTAGGACTAATTAATTTTTATAACGTGTTCCTGCCAAACAAGGCCACTATAGCAGAACCGTTACACCGTCTGCTAGACAAAAAGGCAACTTGGACTTGGGGTTACAAAGAAAAAAAAGCCTTCCAAAATATTAAAAGCTTGCTTACATCAACAAACGTTCTCATCCAATTTAGCAACACTCTGCCATTAAGAGTGACCTGCGACGCCTCACCATACGGAGTAGGTGCCATCCTGAGCCACCAACTACCTGATGGCAGAGAAGCACCCGTCGCATATTACTCTAGGACTCTGTCCAAATCCGAGCGGAATTACAGCCAATTGGACAGGGAAGCTCTAGCAATTGTCGCTGGAGTAAAACGCTTCCACGAGTACTTATATGGGCGGACTTTTCAAATCATAACAGACCACAAACCGCTGATGGGGATTTTGGCGGGAAACAAGCCAACACCTAATATACTGTCCCCAAGAATGACTAGATGGTCAGAGTTCCTAGCAGCTTATTCCTACACTCTGACACATCGCCCAGGGAAACAAATTTCCCATGCGGATGCTTTGAGCAGAGCACCCTTACCAGCAACCGACGAAGACCCGGCACCAGCGATGACAACGCTACAAATCGAGACTTGCCCCGATCTACCCATATCAGCGTATGATGTCTCCAGAGCCACCGCGAAAGACTCATTGACTGCCCGCGTTCTTAGCTGGGTAGGTAAAGGCTGGCCGGAGAATCAAAAAACTGAAAACTTTAAACCTTTCCGGTCCAGACAGACTGAACTTTCAATCCAAAAGGGGTGTTTGTTGTGGGGTGATCGGGTAGTAATCCCTGCCAAATTACAACCCAGGGTACTTAGGTTGTTACATGAAAGGCACCCGGGAATGGTTAAGATGAAAAGCCTTGCTAGAAGTTATGTCTGGTGGCCGGGTATTGATAAGGACATAGAGTATTGGGTAAGCTCATGCCAAAAATGCCAGGCAATTAGACCATCCCCACCAAAAGCACCCGTTAAGGACTGGGAAACCCTCGGGGACCCTGGTCAAGAATACACATTGATTTCGCGGGTCCTACCAAGGGGCATACCTTTCTGATTGTCGTTGATGCCTATTCGAATTGGCTTGAAGTAAAACGACAACAGAAACGGTAATTAAAAAGCTGGACAACCTTTTTGCCACCCATGGCATACTGGACGTTCTTGTCTCAGATAATGGGCCACAGCTAACCAGCATACAATTTGAGCAATACCTAGCCTCCCTAGGTATAAGACATGCCCTAACCGCGCCGGCTCACCCGGCTGCGAACAGCAGGGCTGAGAGAATGGTCCGGTTTACTAAAGAAGGGTTGGAACGAATGGACGCTGGAGATGTCCAACAGAAAGTAAACCGTTTGCTCACACTCCAGCACATAACGCCCAGTACCATAACTGATAAGTCCCCAGCAGAATTACTCATGGGGCGAAAGTTAAGATCTCACCTTGATAGGTTAAACCCAAATTTTACCCCAGAAAACCCCCCTGACTCCTCTACACGGCTTAGACAATTTGAAATAGGCGATTTGGTATACGCTAAAAACTTCACCGGGAACCCGGTATGGCTACCAGGACAGATTACCCAAATCACAGGCCCCAAATCCTACCGATTAAAAATAGAGGATGGCAGGGAATGGAAGCGGCACATAGACCAGCTTCGATCCCGAATTATAGAGAGAACCACAGACTTACAAACATTCACCGAAAAAAACGGCGAATTGCAAACCAAGGTGGGGGGGGAAAGGCGAGAAATAAATAAAGAACTGTTTAAAACCAAACCCAATGAAACATACGAACAAAAAGAGCAAATAAAAGACTCACTGTTTGGAGAGACTTGTGTGAAGAGCCCATCGGAAGGGGCCAGCCAGGCCAGCTCGACCTGCCTGGAGGAAACGGGAGGGAGCGGCAAAACCGCCAGCCTAAGAAACTCAGGCGGCGGTAAAATGGCTGACTCACCCTTCCAAACGGTTCCAGGGAGAAGGACGGACGACACAGCAGCCCCATCCGAACCGGTCGAAGTCTGCACTAAGAATGAACCGCGCAAGTCAAGTCGAGTCCGGAAGAGCCCCGCCTACCTGTGAGACTACGTCACCACGTAGGACTGAACTAAGGGGGGAGGGGTGTTCTATATGTAAAGTGGGTGACTCCAAATCTACAAACCTGATTGGTCAAATAAAATGAACATTGGATTGGTTCACTAGGAACCAATCCAAAGAGCTGCCAAAAAGGCGGCAAATCTAAACAACTGCCATTGGCTGCAAGCAGGCAGGCCAGCCTGTATAAAAGGCTGGCCCCGGCTTCAGCCAAGTGTTCCTATTTACTAACTAGTTGAAGAATAAAGTATTTGTTGTTGGAACCCGGTCTACCTCGTGTGTTTTCCGAACAAAACAATGGTAGCCACAATACATTTTAAAAGGGACTGGACTTTGATTAGCTGGTGATAACCCCCATCTTGATTTTTTTTGAACCCCTTCCCTTCTGCTTCCCTGTTCTTAATTTCCAAAATTACAGCTGGTTTTTATTGATTTTATTTATTTTCAATGCAATCTATTTCAGTCAATGACGGTCAGGATATCTGTTGTATTTTTAATCTGTATTGTTTTGCATGTTATGGTTGTAAGCTACTATAAACCTTGGATTCTGGCAGTATATAAATAACAGAAAAAAGCAAGCCAGTGTTAGAATTTTACAATATTCTAGGATTTCATATTTAGTCTATTTCTTTCAAGTTCGTCATCAGAAAAATAATATATGTTGTTACACATATATTTCCCTCTGGCTTAAATAAGAAGGTTAAAATCAGCATAGATATTACTTGGAGACTACTTGCCTTGAGGCAGTTTCTGCAGTTTTACAGTATGAAAGAAAAGGGTAGATATATTAAAAGAAGGCAACGGAGTCCACCAGAGTTCTTTTCAGAAGCTCACCTACATCCATCCTCCTGCTAGAGATGTGTCCTGCCTGAGGACATCTCCTGAATCTTTGGCAAGTTGGAATAGAACATTGGTACATCTCCTTTCAACTGCAGGCTACCTTTACTAAATATGTGATGCTTGTCTCTCTGAAGATTTTCTCTGGACAGTTGGAAACACTGAAGCATAACTAGGAGAAAGTATTGAGGGAAAGGGAAAAGAATTGGAAAGTATCCACTCCTTTCCTCTGGCAAGCCTTGATGGGTTTGGAACTCCTTATAACATTGCTTTCCAGGTAAACATGCTAGAATGAACCTGGTGTCAGTAATAAGCTGCTGGTTGAGCAGTATAAATGGGATGGATGGATTGGATGGATGGATAGATAGATGATATCTACTTACCTATCTACCTACCTACTTTCATCTATCTATCTAGAGTTATACTTGGAAATTATGTCATATTATATGCCAAAATGAGACAAGTCTATTTTAAATTTGTGATTATAGCAACCTATAATGTAACTGGTATTTTAGCTGGAAATCTGAGGAGCAAATATCTATTTTCATTCATGTTGCTTAGGACATTTGGGAAGAAGATAAATATGGTTATCCACATTCTATTGGCACAGAAGGGTTGTCAGAGTGCCAAGTAGTTTATTTTCACAAATATACCATATTCTAAAAGCTAACAAACTGTAAACTACATTTAATGAAGAGACAGAATACAGCAACTCTGTTTGAAACTAGAATACTGTTAATGCTTATTGGTAAAATAAGGCACCTGCAGCTAAAAAGTTGATTACACATTTAATTATTGTAATCAACCAGATTAAAAATGACATAACAAAGTACTCTTCAATTCCTATTCTGCCATTCATGATTGTATATTTTTCTGAATTTGTAAGTTTTTTTTCCCAAAAGTTTAAAAATAAAAATTACACAGCAAATGAAAATAGTGTTCCAGGTTTTGAGACTTACTGAAACTGGATTACCTTTCTTATACATGCATTGATAGCATGCCAGAAGATTGTAGCCTTTCCTCATACTAGCCAGCAAAATTATGTATGTATGGAAGCCAGTGGTGGGATTAAAAATTTTTTATTACCAGTTCTGTGGGCGTGGCTTGATGGGTAAGGCTTGGTTGGTAAGGCGTGGCAGAGGAAGGATACTGTAAAATCTTCAGTCAGAGGTGGTATTTGCCGGTTCTCCAAACTGCTCAAAAGTTCCGCTAGTGGTTCTCCAAAACTGGTCAGAACCTGCTGAAGACCACCTCTGATGGAAACTAAAGAGCCAGCTTTAGTATGAAGTTAGCCTATGTGGTGTAGATGTGTGTGTTTTGCAGAGTAGGTATTATTAAAAATGAATAGCACATCCTTGAGAAGAAAGAAAGCTTATCAAAATGGATATATCTCAAATCTATTTTGATTAATTTGCATTTTTCTTTTTTTCTTCCCATTAGCATAAGCCTCAATGAGTTCAGAAACTGTATATCATGCGCTTTAATCCAGCCACATCATTAACACCAGTACCATTGTCCAATAGCACATTGAATACCTACAGAGGAGCACAAGGTAACCTTCAGGAAAATCAATAGCTAACATGAGCTTAGTCTAGGAATGCAAGAAAACGTGAGAAAGAAATTTAAGATTGCCCTGCCTTGAATTTCTTTTATATAAGAGAGAGGGAACATTATTAAGCAGTCAAGATGCTATTAGCATAGTCTATACTGTATCAAGAAAGTCAAGTTCTAGTATTTTTTTGGTGTGTTGTTTGTTTCCTGTCCTGACATATTTCAAAAGGCTACAATGCCTTTCAATTTGGGATAGGCCTCATTTTCCAGTGTCATATATTGACACTGTCCTGATTGTGAGTATTCATTTGGTTTTCTTGGCAGAATACTTGAATGCCTTGCCATTTACTTCTCCAGCGAGTTGTATTTAACCTGACATCTCCTTATTTCTCATTTGCACATCACAGATGACCATTTTGAGAATGTACATTTCCAGTGGTTTTGAGCTTATCAGGACCTTCACCATTGCAAAATAATGATCCCTGAAGGAAAAACATATATAAATTAGTACACTAATATTACTCAAGGGTCATTTTTAATCATTGTGCCAGAGTTGCTGGCAACCACATATAACAAGGAAATCAGGCTATACCCTATTTCCCAACAGCAGAATCTTTATTAGCCTTCAAAATCATAGTCATCTAAACAGTATGAACATAAGTTGGAAAAACTTCATTCAAAAATGCATCATTATAAATTTTCAACAATATAGGAGCAAAACGAAAAGATATACGTCTTCTTCCATTTGATAGAAAAGCTATCAAGGCTAGATGCTTTTCTAGTTTTCATAGAAGTAATATATTATTATTTCCCGAATATATTATTTCCTGAAAAGATAAAGATACAGCTAGATAAGCAGCTTGGTCAGGAATAATCTTCAGAAGAACTACATTTTTAAAAAATTGATTAATTTCTGTTTCAGTAACCATTGACTCACTGTTATAAAATCAGATATAAAAGTACTGATTTATAAGATCAAAGTCAACATATATTTTGTCCAGAGCACGCTTAATAGTGTAAATAATATTTTTTCAGTACACTTAATATTGTAAATAATATTTTTTCTTGTTGCTGTTTCAATCAGGAGGCCAATAATTTACCAGGTTTTTACCCTTACGCTCAATATCATTGCTTTATATGATTTATTGAGCACATTAAAGAGGATTAAGTTTAGCAAATGTAAAAGCTTTATATTGTCCTGATTACATAGTTCAAATACAGTTATGTAGTTCATAGATATTCAAAAGTTTTCCAAGTTTTCCTATTTAAAATTTTATTTTTATTTTTCTATAAAGCCTAAGCAATAATATAGCTACAATATATGCCTTAAAAGCATCTCAAGCAACCGTTAAATTTGTAGAGTGTCTATTTATACTAAAAAAAAATAAATCTTCAAAACCTTTTTTTCTTCCATGATCAAGATGCTAAAAAAATAATCAAGCTGAGAGCAGGTCTAATGTTATGCTGAGAAAAAAGACTATATTCTTGTGATAGATTTAAAGCTGGAAATCAGGAACAGATGTATTCTTGCCAGACTGGCTTCTGTAATGAGGTGCCATTCCATTAAAGTCTAAATAGTTTCACATCTCATAGTCTTTCAATATTCCAATGTAAAATTATCTTATAAATCAGCAAAATTGCTAAAAGAGATCTCCGTTTCTTCAGAACATGATAATTTAGTGGCAGGAGTGTTCTGTAGCAGGTTCAGTCCAGCTTGTGCAAATCAGTTGTAACTTTTTTCTCACTACAAATGGAAGTGGATTCCCCCAGCTTATGATTCTCTGCCAAGGACTAGGTGCCTCTGGCCTTTGATGGCATGTGGTGGGCAGAGCCACACATTTAAAAAAGCAAAGTGGCAAAGGGAAATGTGCACATAGTGTCTACCCACCCATCTCCAGATGTTTGGCTTGTTCCACTCCCTCACCTGCTTTGGAACCAGCTGTTGCCCAATTTAGATAATATTCCAGATTAATTAGTCATGCGGCTAAAAAATTCTCATTTCATGGCTAGAAATAGCTAGTGGTAAAGTTTGATGGCTATGTTTATCTCACAGGCATAACATTATCGGATCATCTGATGATCTGTTTCCTTGAATATGCCTTGTAAAAGTCCCACATTATCGTGTGTTGAGAGCAGTCAGATAACACAGCAACTCTGAATCTAAAATACCTTTTGATGGATTGGTTCTTGGTAAAATAAGCAATCTGCACTTAAGGCAATGACAACATTTTTAAATGGTTGTAATCAATCAATAGAGGCAACGTACTTAACTCGGTCCATAGTGGAGTGAGTATTTATTTATTTGTTTATTTAAAAGATTTATATAGCTATCTGTATTATAGCAACCCTGAGTGGCACACAAGATCATAAAAACAACCAAAGAACCCAGACAGAATGAAAATCTATAAAGCTATATAAAAACTCCTGGCATTTTGGCATCCATACCTCCACGTACCATCTTGCTAGGATGAAGCCTTATACTCCCCATGATTGGAGTTGAAAGCCAGCTCTTCAAGGCCTTTAGGAAGGCAAGGAAGGTTGGGGCTTGCCAGGTGTCTGGAAGAAGGGGGTTCCGTAGGATAGGGGCAGCTACAAAGAAAGCACACTTCCTAGGACCCACTTAAATGGCATCATTTAAGAGAAGAGAGTTGGAACATACCCACTCTCCCTAATCTGATGGGAGAGGCAGATACCCTCAGGGAGAAGCAGTCCTGAAAACCACGGGTGCCCAGAATAATATTATGGACTAACTATGGTTTCCAAATAGTTTTCAAGAGCCGTTCCAGATATATACAGACAAAATCAGCAAGATCCTCCAAAAACACAACATTAAGAAAGCATTCGGCACAAACAGAAAAATATCCAACATCCTAAGAAACGCTAAAGACAGAATCGAGTTAGAAAACCAAGGAGTATACAAAATCCCTTGCACTGCCTGCACCGCCACATAGATCGGGCAAACCAACAGAAGAATTAGTGCACGCATTGAAGAACACAAGAACTCAATCAAAAAAGAAGAACCAACCTCTTCCCTGGTCCAACACCTCAAAGCCACAGGACATGAAATTGACTTTAAAAATACCAGAACTATTGCCAAAACCGAACACTTCAACAACAGAATAATCAGAGAAGCCATAGAGATAGAAAAACGCCCACACAGCATGAATAGACGAGATGATACCTCCCGCCTACCAGCCATTTGGAAACCTGCCCTCATTAACAAACGAATAGCTAACATGAAGAATGACACCAGACCCACACCCACGAGAGCCACACAAGATGCTACCACCACAGCCAAGCCCCCACCTGAACAGAACACACCCCAAACCAATCAGATCACAGCCAGGCCCCCAACCAATGAGAACACACCCCCAGCCAATCAGAACACACCCAAGCTCCCACCCAGTCAAGTCGCACCCCCACTGGCAGTTAAAAGGAAAAAACAGCAACAAACTCACTCTGAAAAGCACAAAGCAGAAGACACAAGCCTGAAGATGACGAATGAGATTTCGTCAAAATGTCACCAAAATACTTCCAATTTTACGCGGGAGAAAACCTGAATAACCAAAGATCCACATACATTTACCTGCGAAAGCCTCAGAAAAATTTATATATATGTGTGTGTGTGTGTGCTGTTCAGCTTCCTTCGGGTATTATCCCA
>BLBF01000003.1:63365065-63415962 GCA_015471245.1 Laticauda colubrina | reverse complement strand
CAAAGCTGAATACCATATCTATACTTGTATCTATATCTATATACATCTATCTCTGTGTCTATATACATATACATATATATAGATATAATATATAGATGTATATATGGATATATATAGATAAAGATATATATCTCAGGACAGAACATTTAAGAGACAAAGCAGGAAGTGATCAGGGCATGAGCAAAAGCGTCACAGAACATTTAAGAGACAAAGTTCCAGTTCTCTCTTTGCTCTAACAAATTGTTACTGTGAATATCACTCTATTATTCTGAGGAAATGTAAAGTTTCTTAAAAGTTCACAAGAAGGTTTCTTTAAAATTCTTTTTATTAAAGACTTTTACAAGACTAAAACATACTCCAAAATACTAATACAAACTCCATTGAAATACAAATTCAATCTGAAAAAAAAAATAGAAGAAAAAGAAATACAAATTGCAAAAGAAAAAAATAGAAAAAATATTTTAAAAAGCGACTTCCAATCTTTCTTTGCAACAAGTAGAGACATTAATATTTCTTTCAGTTCTTTGTAGTCTTTTTCAAAAATACATTTACAGGTAAAGAAAATATTGCTATTAGTTTGGTTGTAAGTTGTCTCCCAATTCTTCAAAAATCCTTTGAAATGTCTCAAGTGGCACACAGTTGTCATTTTGTAAATTTCACTTTTCTTTTTCCTGCCTGGAATAGTGTCTATATTCACAATCTCAAGTTTCTTTGTTATTTTATTTTCTACTTTCAACCAATGATTTCTTTCCTAATTGACTACACAATTTGTGTTGCCACAGAAATGTAATTTTCTTTGTTCAGTTTTTCTCAAATGACAGCAAAAATCACTTTCTGTAAGTGCCACGGCGAGCTGAGGTCTTGCTGACTTTTGTGGGGAATTTTGTGAGGGGAATTGATGCTGGATCACTGAAATCATCCATGTGACTCAAGACAGCAACTCCTCATGAGTGGATTATGGAAACTGCCATTTTTACAGTCTGCTAATGCAGAGGTCTCCTTTAAGAGTTGGCTGGGGAATTCTGGCAGTTGAAGTCCACCAGTCTTAAAGTGGCCAAGTTTGGAGACGCCTGTGAGTTGGGATTACATCAAACTCAGCCTTGCAAAATAGTAAATTTGACTTATTGATGCAAAAAAAAAATCTGTTAAAAGTTCTAAAGGGTTTTTCCTTTGAAACCCAGATGATCAACAAACCTCAAGATTTGTTAAAGTTCTATTAAGATTCTGACATAGTATTTGAGGTTCATTTTCCTTATGTAAGAGAGGAACAATGGTGAAAAGAGAGATTATCTTCTGTTTAGATACAATAATAAACTACGGTATTAAAATTGTGGTTTTATTTATTTATATTCCTTTTTTATTATTTTTACAAATAACTCAAGGCAGCAAACCATGTCCAACATACCTTCTTCCTCCTATTTTCCTCATCACAACAACTCTGTGTTTGGACTGAGACTGAGAGTGACTGGCCCAAAGTCACCCAGCTGATTTTTATATTAAGACAGGACCTGAAATCACAACCTCCTGCCTTGCCTTAACCACTAGATCAAATTGGCTCTATCTTTACCTGTTGGAATGAAGGAGGGAGTTATTTCCTGCCCCCCCCTTTCCCTTTTTCTTTTTATTCCTGTTCTGTATAAAATAGTTTACTCCAAATCCTCTAATATGATTGGCTAAGAAGGCCGGCATAGGGATTGGTTCACTAGGAACCAATCCAAAAGAGCCGCCAAAAGGCGGCTAAATCAAACAAATGTCATTGGCTACAAGCCGGCAGGCAAGCCGTATATAAAGGCTGCCGCAGCTAGAACCAAACTGTTCCATTTAACTTAAACTGTTAAAATAAAGACTTTTACTGTTGGAACCCGGTCTACCTCGCGTTTTTCTGGACAGAACACTGGCGACGAGGATGGTATTGTCCTAAAACGTGAGACTGAATTGAAACCCAGGCTGGAAACAATGGCCAGAAATAATGCACCGCCCGCACCCTTCAACCCCAATGAAGAGGATTGGGAATCCTACATAGACCGTTTCCAAATGTACTTGGACAGTAACGAGATGGAAGAAATCTCAGACCAGTGTAAGAGGGCTGTCTTCTTAACGCATTGCGGACCAACGATATTCAAAATGGCCAAGGCATTGGTGAAGCCCAGAGACATAAAGCAAATGACCTGGCCCAAACTCCAGCGATTGTTGAAGGCTCATTACGCACCAGTGGTGTCAAATCTCATCAAATGGCATGAATTCTACCAAAGGGAACAAAAAGAAGGCGAGACCATCGCTGATTTTGTGGCAGCCCTCCGACAACTGGGGGGAGCATGTGAGTTCCTGAACTTAGATGAAGCCATGCAAGATCGAGTAGTATTGGGTTTAAAAGACTCTAATTTACAAAGTAAATTGCTAAATAAACCCAACATAACCGTAGCTGAAGCAATCACAGAAACCACAGCTGCAGAAGCTGCGAAAAAGTCAGCGGCCACCATGAAACAAATGAATGCAAACAATGACGAAACGAGCCTAACCAGAGGGAAGAAGCAATTTCCCACCACCACACACCATGAAGATTTTGACGAGACATCAGAATCCGGAGAGGAAGACGATGAGGTCCACCGCCTATACGCCAACAAAAAAAGGCGCGAAAAAAGAAACTGGCGGGAATGCACCGGTTGCGGAGGAAACCACCCTCAAGCAGATTGCAGATTCCTTGATGCCATCTGCAGAGCTTGTAAGAAAAGGGGACACATCGAGAAGGTCTGTAGGAATCGAAAAAATAACAGCCCTAACAGACGCAGTAACTCTCCCCCACAAGCTGAATCGAAACAAGCCGAGAGAAAGTGGCAGCGCAACAAACGAGCCAGTAACCGAGAAAAAACCCATCAAACTGTCACTATCGGAAGCGCTCAGACGAAAAGCGGGAAAAAAGTCAAAATCATCGTAAAAATCGAAGGCAGCCCCTGCGAGATGGAGGTCGATTCAGGGTCTTTCCTGTCAATGGTGTCATGGGACACAATCAGACAACTGGTCCAAATATTAAGCTAAAAGAGCTCCAGAAACAAAAATTAACTCTGAAGGGCTACCAAGGGAACCGAATCCCTGTGGTAGGTCCAGGACATTTCCGAGTCGCTTACAAGCAGCATGTCGAAGTCCTGCCTCTGACAATAGTTGACCGAGACCGACCCAGCCTCCTGGGCATCGAATGGTTCGCACCATTGGGCATCAGAATGACCGGAGTAGACCGAGTGGCCGCAACCGACTGGGAAGAAAACCTGATCCACGAGTTCCAGGACGTTTTCGATGGCTCCCTAGGCAGGTATCGGGGGACCCCAATTTCCTTTAGCTTAGACCTCCAGGTGGCCCCTAGAAGATTAAAGGCCAGACGAGTTCCCTTTGCATTAAAGGCAAAAATAGAGGAACAATTGAACAAATCAATTGACCAAGGGGTTTTGGAACCTGTTGACCATGCTAAATGGGAGATGCCAATAGTAACACCGGTTAAACCTGACAGGTCGGTACACATCTGTGGAGACTACAAGGCTACCCTGAACCATGCGCTGCAACAAAGCGCATACCCTGTGCCAGTCGTACAACATTTGCTACACTCACTCGGGGGAGGAAAATTTTTTGCTAAACTAGATCTAGCACAAGCTTACCAACAGCTTCCAGTAGACCCCTTAACGGCCGAGGCACAGACAATCGTGACTCACAAAGGGGCATTCAAGTGTAACAGATTCCAGTTTGGAGTGAGTGTGGCTCCAGGCGTTTTCCAAAGTCTCATGGAACGCCTATTAAATGGAATAAAAGGGGTCGTACCATATTTTGACGACGTCCTGATTTCGGCTAAAGATACGACCCAACTAGAAAAAAGACTAAGAAATGTACTAACAAAATTCAGAGAATCCGGTCTGAAAGTTAAAAAAGAAAAAATGCTGCTTAATGACTGATTGCGTCGAATTTCTGGGCTACTTAATTGACGGAGAGGGTATACACCCTACTGAAAAAAAAGTCAAAGCCATTAAAGACGCACCACAGCCAAAAAACAAAACGGAATTGCAGGCATTTTTGGGTCTAATAAATTTCTATAACGTGTTCCTCCCCCACAAAGCGACAATAGCGGAACCATTACACCATTTGCTGGATAAGAAAACTAATTGGACTTGGGGTCATAGAGAGCAAAAAGCATTCCAGAAAATAAAGAATTTATTAACATCAAACGCCGTTCTTATCCAGTTTAGTAACACACTTCCATTGACGGTAACCTGCGACGCCTCACCATTTGGAGTCGGTGCCATCCTGAGCCACCAATTGCCAGATGGGAGAGAGGTACTCGTCACTTATTATTCAAAGACTCTGTCTAAAACAGAACGTAACTATAGTCAACTAGACAGAGAAGCCCTGGCAATCGTCGCCGGAGTGAAACGTTTCCACGAATACCTTTATGGAAGGACATTTTTGATCGTAATGGACCATAAACCGTTACTAGGAATTCTGGCGGGAAACAAGCCTACACTGAACATTTTATCCCCGTGGATGACTAGATGGTCAGAATTCCAAGCAGCATACTCCTACACATTGACGCATCGACCCGGGAAGCAAATCTCCCATGCAGACGCATTAAGCAGACCACCCTTGCCAACGACGGAGGAAGACCCGGCGCCAACAAGGACCACCCTGCAAATAGAAACATGCCCTGAACTACCAGTATCTGCAAACGATGTCGCCAGAGCCACCGCAAAGGACCCAGTGACTTCCCGCATATTAAACTGGATAGGTAAAGGCTGGCCAGAAAACCAAAAAACTGAAAACTTTAAACCTTTCCGGACCAGACAAACCGAACTTTCAATTCAAAAAGGTTGTTTATTATGGGGTGATCGGGTAGTAATCCCTCCTAAATTACAGACTAGAGTGTTGGGTATGCTTCACGAAGGCCACCCTGGTATTGTAAAAATGAAAAGCCTAGCTGGTGGCCTGGTATAGATAAAGACATTGAATACTGGGTCGCTACTTGTACTAAATGTCAGAAAACCAGGCCTTCCCTACCACAAGCACCCATAAGGAACTGGGAGACCCCACGAGGCCCCTGGTCTCGGATCCACATTGACTTCGCGGGTCCTACTAGGGGGCATACCTTTTTAATTGTCGTAGATGCATACTCAAATTGGCTGGAAGTTGTAGTAATGTCATCTACGACAACCGAGGCAGTCATTAAACAACAAACTTTTTGCAACCCATGGATTGCCCGACGTCCTAGTGTCTGACAACAGGCCACAACTAACAGCCATCCAATTTGAACAATACCTAGCCTCCCTAGGTATACGCCATGCACTAACTGCGCCGGCCCACCCGGTTGCAAATGGTAGGATGGAGAGAATGGTCAGGTTTACCAAAGAGGGTTTAGGGAAAATGGACCTTGGGGATGTCCAGGATAAAATTAACCGCCTACTCACCCTCCAGCATGTCACAGCCAGCACTGTAACCAACAAAAGCCCAGCAGAATTATTAACAGGAAGAAAACTTATGTCGCAATTAGACAGGTTGCACCCAAATTACACCTTGGAAAGACCCCCCGACTCCTCCAGTCATTTCCGAACATTTGAAATCGGCAATCTAGTCTACGCAAAAAATTTCACCGGGGACCCCCTATGGCTTCCAGGCACAATCACACAAATCACAGGCCCCCGGTCCTACCGACTAACCATAGACGATGGCAGGGAATGGAAGCGGCACATAGACCAGCTTCGTTCCCGAAACATTGAAAGAAATACAAACTCACAACCACAAATAATTAAAAATTACGAAAATAAAACCAAAGGGGGGGGGGAAATACAAGAAAATAATAAAGAACTTTTTAAAATAAACCCAGAACATCTAAACAATCAAAAAGAGCAAAAAAGAAACTCACGGTTAGATGAGACTTGTGGGATAAATCCAGACAAAGGGGCCAGCCAAGCCAGCTCGACCTGCCCGGAGAGACCAGGAGGGAGCGGCGAAACCACCGGCCTAAGAAACTCAAGCGGTAGCAAAATGGCCGACTCACCCTTCCAGGTGGTTCCATGGAGAAGAGCCGGAGAGACAGCAACCCCATCCGAACCGGTTGAAGTCTCCAGCGAAAATGAACTGTGCAAGTCCAGTAGAATCAGAAGAAGCCCCACCTACCTGCGCGACTACGTCACCACGTAGGACTAAACCAAGGGGGGAGGGGTGTTCTGTATAAAATAGTTTACTCCAAATCCTCTAATATGATTGGCTAGAAAAGCCAGCATAGGGATTGGTTCACTAGGAACCAATCCAAAGGAACCTCCAAAAGGCGGCTAAATCAAACAAATGTCATTGGCTACAAGCCGGTAGGCAAACCGTATATAAAGGCTGCCGCGGCTAGAGCCAAACTGTTCCGTTTAACTTAAACTGTTGAAATGAAGACTTTTACTGTTGGAACCCGCTCTACCTCACGTTTTTCCGGACGGAACAATTCCTGTTTCACATCCTCCTTGTTTCATTTGTTTGGTCTTTTCCTGTTTATATTTTTATGGTTTGTATTGAGTTTTATTCTCTTCATTTGTAGTTATTAATAAAGTTATTTGGAAAAAAACCCAAAATAACTGAGCCTAAACATAATGTTGAACCAAAATAAAATGAGTTATTGTGTACAGTATGTTGCATGAAGCAAATTATACGGTCTTAAGTCTTCATTTCTATATGTATAAAATCTTAATCTGAAAAGAATCAAATTGGCATCATTTCAAGACATTGAAGGAGAAACAAAGTAACAAGTGGCAGTAGCATACATGGAATTTGCAGCTCCTCTTTAATAATTTGCAAAATATGGAAAAACACCACCTGAATGAATAGCTTTTAATGAGCCTGATTACCTTGTTCTGAGGGACTGGGTAGTTCTGCCTGGCTATATCACATGTCTATATCCTAAGGCCATAATAGCGAATCTATGGCATGCGAGCCGGAAGTGGCATGCAGTGCCATCTCTGCCAGCATGCAATCCATTGCCCCAGATCAAGTCCACTGTGCATGCACTCCAGCCAGCTGATTGGCAGGTATCTGCCATGCATGTGCGGGGGGGGGTGGGGCACGGGGAGAGAAGTGCACACATGCATAGGGGGACGGGCGAGCGTGGGGGAGTCACACATGCATGTACAGGAGCACGGGGGGGGGGGGGTCACCTGTGCATTGTATTTTTGGTGCAGGCACGCTTGCGGAAAGGTTAGCCATCACTGTCCGAGGGTGTGATATAGCAGTGTGACACTACCTGTGTTTTAAATTTGCTGCTAATTCAATTTTCACTTTGAAAAACAGATAATCAGCAAACCACCCCTGGGGCTTTTTTGAAGGGGCTAAAATAATTTTATAAAACTTAGGGCTTGTTTGACCAAGGTTAAAAAAACAAAATAATTAGATCATGTTGCACTTACTGGACTTTTGGTAAAATCGATTGACATAGCGTTTAAACTTTTTTTTTCTTGATACAAGAGACAAACTACGGGAAGAAGAGAGGTATGCTTTATTTAGAGATGATAGCAATAGTTCTTTGACTTATATACCACTCCACAGTGCTTTTACAGCCTTCTCTAAGCGGTTTACAGAGTCAGCATATTGCTCCCAATAATCTGGGTCCTCATTTTACCGACCTTGGGAAGCTGAATTGAGCCAGTGAGATGCAAACTGCTGAACTGCTAGCAATTATCAGTCAGCAGATTTAGCCTGCCATACTGTATTCTAATCAGTGCGCTACCATGGCTCTTGATGATGATAAGTTACTAAAATTGTATTTAACTGCTTCGTTTTTTTAATTTTTCACATCACTCTTTCTTTATTTCTTTGCATATTTTTGTAATTTGTATTAACTTTTATTCTCTTCATTTATAATTCTAAAAAAAAATTTGAAAGAAGACTTAGCAAAATTCCTAATCTTCTAAATTTGCCTGATTCTTTAATCTGTTTAAAATTTCCTTAAATATTTATTTAGCTTTTTTGCCATTTGTTTTATTTTCTTTTAATAATTTAAAATTGTTAGCTTTTTTTCTATTTTGTGATGCAATTTTTTTACTCACAAAGTAGTTTTTTAAACTTATTATTTGGAAGATATCTTTTAATTGTAATTATAAATCTGAAAGTGATCAGAAAGTGAAGTGGATGAAGAACTAGTGTTAAGATCTCCACTGTGGTTGAGAGCTTGATAATTTCCCTCATTGCTTGTCATTTAGACTCATGGAGGGACCACTATTCTGCAGTCTCCTCATGAGGAGTAGCACCTGGAGCACAAATAACTAACCTCTCATCCTTTCCTTGCCTGGACAGATTTCATTGGATCAAACTTGTTGATCCATCAGCCATTGCCATGTTATTGTCTCTACTCTTTTAGACACATCTAATTCGCCATTTTCTTCACCCAGAAAACACCCCAGCTTTCCAGAAAGTTTTTAGTTTTTCTTTCCTACTGATGCTTACTCACCTTTGTGTTCTTAGCATATTAATAGCATGCTAAGGAGTAACAATTTTCATTTTGCCTTGACTCTCCCTCCTTCTGGGCAATGGTATAGAATTGAATGAATGACAATAGGGAAGAAGACAGGGAGGGAGCTACAATAGCGACAAGGATTTGGGCTCCTTAAAACATCAAAGAGCTATGAAGATTTTTATTTGTATCAAAAGTCTGAGCTTAAGATGATGTCACACCTTGTTCTATGTGTGGGAATAAAAAGAGCGATGAAAGCAGATATCTAGTCCTTTGTCAAGACTAGCTGTCCAGCAGCTTTTTGTGCAGGAAGTTTGTTCTGTGCTTCCAGGAAACCTACCTGATTTCCTGCATAAGATCTCTTGCATGTGAAGTACATGCTTTATCACTTAACTACGCCAAGTATGACAGATAGATTTAAAGGCACATTCATCATTTTAGGGACTGCATCCAATCACTTATGTAGCCAGCAAATTCAAAAGACTGCTTTTGAGAGAAAGTGTGGCTTATTCAGAGTACTTACTACCACCACTGTTACTATTACTACCACTAACAATAACAAATAATTATAGCAGTAATAATAGTTGACTGCTATGTAATGTATGAAGCAGGCTATAAGATTTCCTTTTTGCTATTGCTATCCCAGGCAAAGAATTAAAGGTATCCAACAAAAACTCCGCTACATGGAAGAAGTACCTGAAAACAGCTGATTTAATGTGCAAGTACTACAATATTATCTGCCCAAGGCTCAGAATTCATTCTCTTCCCTACCACCATCTTGATTCTTCCCAGGACACACGAAGGGGTCATTCTGTTTACACCGGCAAATACAGTGGGATTGTCTGGGGATCCAGAAACTCACCAGCATATTTCCTGTTGCATCAAGCTCTGGGTCATGCTCTCATTCTGTTTTTATAGTTAACAGCAATCTCTCTCTGGTGACTGATACTCACCAGTTGTGTAATGGGCATCGTAAAGGTGCAGAGACTTCCTTGGCAAATGAATCAATGCAATGCAATTGTCCACAGGGGAAATTGCCCTGATGCCTCCAGGTTTATGCTGGTTTCTCTGATGTCAGATACATCAAAGCCCAGCAGTTCTTAAATTGTGTTGGTGTGCATTTATTTTTGTGAAAAATGTTCCAAAGTCATTGTAACCACCTTGCAGGAAGATATTCCTGGGGATGATTTATTGCTGACATTTCTTTCAGGAATATATCAAAACTAAGTTAGGAATAAAGGGGGCTTGCCTATGTAGATCATACTTTTTCACCAGGGTCCTTTCTGCAAGCAAGGTCTCCCTGATCCTTAGCCATTTCATAGCCTGTTTCTGACTGGTAAACAACAACATTGAGGTAAAATAATGTATTTTTTAAAACTGAATTTTTAAAAGAATCTTAAGGGATTCTCTCGTCTCTGAATCACAATTCATCTATCGGTTGCTTAGAGTGAAGAGGGCACGTGGATTACCTCCAAGTTGAGAATGTGGGATTTTATAATGGTGTTTTAGCAGATGAACATGAGAGGCAGAAACAGATAAAAATGTATCTTCTCTACTGTCTAGTTCCAGGCTTCAGGCTAGGCTGGGAAATTGAAAGAACAAATCCCAGAAGGTAGCCATGTCAAACCACTTCAACACTGTTGCCGGGAAAACTATACAAATGTGCCTGCATGGTCACCAAGAGTAAAGCTTAGTTCAAGTGAATCCTTCCTTGTTCTCTATTTCCATCAGTCATCATGCCAGCTGTTCCAAATGTTATCAAAGCTCATTTTATCCTAGTCTAATCTCCTTGGCCCACTTTACTTTTATCTGTGATGTTGTACTTTCCGTGGGTTTCTAGTCCACGAGATTTCCCCCCACCCGCTCTTTCTCCCTTAAGAACAGTCAGAAGGACTCCATATCAGGATCAGATATGTTCTGCCTTGTCATTTTCTCCTTTCTTTGCCTTGTTTTGCCATTCTTTGATCTAAAACCAGTGTTTTCTCCTCAACTCAGAAGGCCAAGGACCTCTTTCAATATTACCCAAGTGAGCCATACTAATGGCAATTGTTACTTTATAATTACTAAGGATCACATATTTTGCTTTCCCCAGAAAATGGCATTGCCCAAGTCTAGGCAGCAACTCCATGTTCCTGGCGCTGTTATAATTTGGCCAACAGCCTCCTAGCCAAGGGGGCAAGCATGGAAACGTGTAGATCTGGAGAAATGCTGCTTAGGAATAACAGTAGGGGCTGGGGCTAAGGTGAAACTGCTGGATCAGGTTTGTTCTGCTGATTGCTAAGGTCCAGCTTCTGACAGGTACTAACAATAGGACTATTTTGTAGTCAAGTAATAAAAATTATCTCTCTCCACCCTTCCTCTGCTGTCAGAAGAATAAATTGTTTTCTCTGTTTTCCTTCCCTGGTGCTTGTTCTTAGAAAGAATAGAGCAAGGTGAGAAACCAGTTTTATGCCTACTACTCCTCTATATTTAATAAGAATTGGCCATCCCGGTATCTTTTTAATGAAAGTCAACTCATCTCCTTTTGCTACAACCTTTTTGAAAACAGTTCTCTTTATAACTAGTGAAAAAAAAAACTTAGCAGAGTTTATGAGAAAATAGCTAAACCCACACTGTCTTGCTCTCATTCTGGAGATTGTAAATGTATTTTGTCCCCACATGGATGTGCCATGGCAAATTTGAAGCAAGTATGTGTCTTTTCAAAGTATAATTGTTGTCTGAGCCACTGCACATTCATTCCTCTTGAAATTGCACTCTTATAAAACAACTACCATTGATCTTTTATACTGCACCACCAATGTACTTTGAGAAACAAAATAGTAGATGCACCCTGTTGAAAGAACTTTACAAGTGAAATAAGGCAAGGCAAAAAGACAATAGGGAGCAAAGCACAACTTTATTTGATTTGTATGGGAATAGAGGTAGAAAAAAAATCATGTTTGGAGCAGAGTTTCAACAAAGGCTTTGGGTTTGAGAAGAACAATGTCAGGGAGTTGGAAAGATGTCTTTGTAATAGTACTCCTGAAAGATGGCTAGATTGGGCTTCTATGAGTCTCAGAGCCAAGAGGGTTCTATAGTCACTCTAAAAACTGTTCAAAACCTTTGCAGCCAATCTCCTACTAAAGCTACAAGAATATTCTTAGTTATTTCAAGGTGGCTTGGGAATATTGGATATAGGTCGGAAAAGTTGGAAGGCCCAAGGTACCCCATTCCTGCCTTCATTAATTAGAATGATGTTTGGGGAGGACGTGCCATAGGGAAAGACTGGGAGTTCTTAAATATAGAAAAGAGTGGAGTTAGCAGACCATATAGTGGAGAGAGGAAAAGGAGCTGGAATAATGAAACATTGAAATATTTCATGTAGTGATGATTGTGGAAAGAAGTTCAAGAGAAGAGACCACTACAAGTTATCTCTGATCAGCATCCTCTCCATAGCTTATCAATATGAATGTATCTTCTGCAAACAATTGTGTTTTTTTTTTTAAAGCACTTACTTTCAGGCTGGTATGAAGGAATGAGAGGAAGAGACATGTTCTGCCTTCTCCCACTCTGCCTGCTTAATCTTGGGAAGCCTTGTCTCTATTATTTCTATGAGCTACAATCGAGTGCAAAATGCACTCAGCAGTATGATAGGTCTAGAGAGCCAATTGGCTCAGTCTGCCCTACTCAGGAATATGCTTTTGAATAGTCAAGCCTCATTCTTTTAGTTATTTGAATAACCATCATTAATCATACTATTAAATCAGAGCCAGTTTGTAAGTGGTTAAAGCATCAGGCTGGAAACCAGGAGATCATTAGTTCTAGTCTCACCTTAGACAGAAAGCCAGCTGAGGGAGCTTGGGCCTGTCATTTTCTCTCAGCCCTAGCAAGGAGGCAAGGACAAATTATTTCTGAAAAATCTTATTCAGACAGTTTCTGAGAATCAGTCATGACTGAACAGAAGGGTAAAAAAAGTCATTTTCAACCCCCCTCCCAATTAACTTTAATTTTAATGGTCTCTCAATAGCTGGAGTTCCATGAGAACTAAGATTGTAGCCTTGTGATGAACAATCTATTGAATCTATGCCCCGTTTTGTTATATTTTGCCTTTTTTAACAACAAGGCCCATTTGTTGAAGTACCCAATATACCGATTTACAGCTACTTCTATCAAACAATTTGATTCAGTTTCCTTCGATACATCAACATTTTGTTACACTATCTGTAAAATCATGCCTTGATTGCTTTGATTTCATTATGTTTGCATTATATTTCACTTGAAATAAAAATGGTTTATTCATGTCCACCTGGTCGGCAATTGTAAGAAAGAACTAATCTATCATTATCCTTTTAATGCCAATTCTTTGCTTTGTCAGTATCCCACAGATTTGCCCAGTCAAATGTCCTTCAGATTATTTTAAGATTCCCCGATAATGAGAACTTGGTTACTGACTTTGAATTCTGAGAGTCTTTGCAAACACATCTGTAGAGCAGCAGCCCAGATAAAGGATTGATGAGTCAAGGAGGACTGATAAATTTTGTAATTTCATTTATCTTGAAAAAAGGTTTAAAAAATCAGAATGAAACTTCAACTCTTCAAATCTCAACATGTCACCAATTTTCATTTCAAAACTGAAAAATTTAAATTTAGAAATCTGAAATTTTAGCTACAATGCCCAGATCTACATTTCTTTGATAGGAGGAATTTAGCCATAATGGTTTTACAACCTTTCATCAGAACAGGGTTAGAACTATAGCTGGAATGGGATCACACCAGATCCTAGGTGTTACAAGCAGTAGTAAGCTATTCCTTCCACTCCCCATTCAGACTTGCAACAATTCTGCTTATGTAATGTTGTTATGCCAGCCAAAAAGCACAATTTATGGCATTCGTATCCAAAAAAGGGTATTGCTTCATAAGTACAAATGGCATTTTTCCTGATCCCAGAGCTAGGAGCTCGCAAAGCCCCAAAGAAGATTCTGAGCACAATAAGCTCAAAGTCTCCTCATTAAAAAGAAATACTCAACATTTCATGCCATCTTAGCCTTAAAATGTAGTTCTCCTAAAAATTACAGCTAAAACCCAGAGGACCTTCCTTAGCGACTATCATTCGCAGCTACCCAAGAATAAGATTGCACCCTCTTTCAGTTCAGACATGGTTGCAGATGAGGGTGAAGCTTGGGGACTGCCAAACCTTGTGTTCTTTCAAACCCAATGTGGTGCTTAGAAATTATGTGCTCAGAACTCGTCTACTCATCAATAAAAGAAGGCTCTGAAAACTAAATAGGATAAAACCAAGTTTGAAGTAGAAGAAAGATTGAGTTCAACAATTGGGTTGAGACTGGGTGGAAGCTGCAGAGGACCCCACAAACACCCCTTTTCCAATTCCCCAATGTATCCTTGTTACAGAAGCATTTGAGCAATGGCTTAGAATGCTGCCTACATGCTCCAGGTCATACAACACACATGCAGCCTGCAGTGTATGTGGGAAAGCACAGGGAGAAAGCAGAAACACATGCCATGTTACTTCATTACGTCCTAGAAGATCATGGAGATCATTCCTGTGGCTACTGCTGGTAAAGATATTGTAAACAATTCCAGCATCTGTATTCCACATGTGTTCTCTACCTTTCTAAATTCTCCATCCTTCCCAGGCAGTGCTGAAACAATCACTCCCTACAACAGTGCTGAAAATAAACGCAGAATGTGGGTTGTTACATTGAGTTATCCAAGGTCCTGACAGGGTTTTAAACCTGGCCAGTTAGGCCTCTCACTCACGGAATACCAATTCCTACCCAGCTTCCTTGCAGTCCTTAATTGGCTGGAAATACTCTTTTCTTCAGCTTGGCTGCTGATCACTTTGTGTTTCAACTGTCATGTTTCATTAAAGGATATGGCATTAGTAACACTGTTATCTAATTTATTGGATAGATATTTCATTTTTTTTTTCAATTTAACGATCCCAAAAAATTGTTAAAAGCCTCATTGAGTCAAGCTCAACTTTTGGTGACTGCATTAATACATGATGTTTTCTTGGCAATCATATGGAAGTTGGTTAGCACTGCTTATTTCTAAAATATCTCCACTTCTTAGTCTTGCCTCCACCGCTGTGATTTCCTCATGGTCTCTCATCCAAATATTAATCCACTTCCGACATGTTTGTTTGATCCCAACATTTTGAGATCAGCCAAAGACAAGAAGGAACTTGTATGAAATTCTTTGTCTGTGTGTTGGGCTCTGGGTTGTAAGTGGGGAAAATAATTGTTGCATATTTTAATACATACTTGTCACAACCATGAAGTGGCACATAAATCACAATGATTTTGGTACACTTTATAAAATCTGTAGGTTTTATGGCCCCTGCTTTCAAATGCATCCAAAATGCATTTCATAGGGGAAGTGGACAACAGGGAAATGGAATTTCTATATTATCAAGATTTACTCACAGAAACTTACAGGTGCCCAGGTGTGGTTCAACAGCTGTTTACCAAAAGGCAATCAGCCTCTGCTGGCCTTTTCAAAGCCAGCAGCATTGCCGAAGCTTCTTTTTGAGACTACATTGAGTATCTTAGTGTTTGGGTCTACCCTGGAAAGCTTGAAGTCAAACACCATTCTATGAAAGCATGCTCAATTTTTCTAATATGTGGGAAAACTTACATTAGGGCATGCAGTATCAGTATGCACAGAACTTCTTTCCTTGTCTACCCTGCATGGCTCACAAAATCTTCACAAGCATGTCTGCAAATACAGGCACAAGCATGCTTGCGAAGGATAGTTATTACCCAGCTAACAAGCAGACTTTTTCCTTGTTTGCACACTGCTCTCAAGAACCCTGAATAAAATACTCCCGTCAAGCCACAGTGCAGAATGGTAATTTCTGTGAGATATTGTTAGATTCTCTGAGAAGAGACAGGCTGCTCTGTCCCCAAGGTGACCCTGGGACTCTGTTGGTCTTGCAAAAAGTGGATAGCTGATGATAGGCTCGCAAGTCTGCCATGCCTATTCCTGTGACATTTCCTTGAACTCGTCCTGGGCTCTGGTGATGGCCAAGCTTTGAGGAAGTTATTCTGTTCTTTGCTTGCCTTGTCACCAATTGAAAAGATAAACAAGAGCTTTTGTTTCCGAGGAAGTGCCAGCAATAGACTGACAGTTAACAAGGGAGAAACCAGGAGGGGTGGGTAGATTCTAATGCACAAAGAACACATGGTTTATTTGATGAAATCAGGGAAAGATCTTGGCAACATTTCAACTTGGCGTGTTAACTGGGGAACAAGTGCTTTGGAATTTAAGTGCCCTGCATCAAAACCCAGTCTCTTTTTTTTTAAAAAAAAGGTTTATTTCTTTGCCAAGGTTTGTCAACTTAAAGTGGCAACTCCATAGTTCAAACCAGTGAAATTTCAGGGAGTTCAGTAGATAATGTGCCTTATAAAAGGAATTGCTAGCTCAGGACTAGCTGTTAATGCATTTTACAGATTGAAGAGGCGAAATTTCTCCTTGCCTGCAGCCCTGAAAGCAGGGAAGGTCAGTACCGTGGTTTCTTGCCACTCTGAGCAAGGAAATGTTTTAAAATGGCAGAGTAAGTCCTGAAATAAACTCACAAAAGGACAGGAAAGCCTCGATCCTGTCAAAAAAGGAAAAAGTATTTCAAAACTCTTTCCTATGTTGCACCACTGCCCCCAGCCCTTTTTAAACTGAGCAGGGCCCCCAGGCACCACAGTGCTATCCATCACTATCTTAGATTAGGATTTTAAAAAATGTTCCAGGTGCCACAAGCATTTGATCGAAGTCCTGTGAGAGACTAAAGACAAGAAAGAAAGTTCCTTTAAACACAGCTATTTTCTATCACTAGAGGTTTCCTATTGATTGGGGTTCCGCATTTTTTTACAAGTTCTGCAGCCTGAAAGTTTGTCATAGACTATAGGGAAAGGTTCCTGCATGAATTTTGTATTATTTGCTCAATTCATATCTTAATTACAGATTTGGTAAAACTTCCACCCTCCATCTTTATTGTGAAAGATTTTTGTATTTGAACATACCATCATTTTAATATTCAACCTACTCCCCATTTACAACCTGAAATAGTACAGCCAAGTAACATCTTTCATTTAATTCAGTTTGTTTTAAAAGCATATGAATTGTGATCCTGAATGCTAGCAAGTACCCAGGACAAATGATAACAGATGAATATTTCCAAGTGAAACCTTACTTTCCTAGTTTAGTAGCTTTAGCACTAGAAATACTGAGAAAATAAAATAGGCCAAGATAAAACCAACCTAACTTGTATACTGCTTGTTTGGGTGGCCTGTTGATAAGCTCTTCTGACCCTTCCTTTCTCTTCTGCATTTCCAAGGTGTTGTTATGACACAGATGCCTTTTTCTGCACACCTCTAAGGCCAGCAAAAATCCTTTCTTCTTCAGTCAATGTCAATGCCAGCATTTTCATAGTAGATAAAATGAAGTTCCATTAAGATAACATGACATCCAGCCTTTTGTTCTCTCTGGCCTCTAACCCAATTTAGAGACAGAGATCTCTGTTTTATGTGTAATTACTGTTACCTGTAGCTGCCCTTCAGCTCTTGCAATAGCATAACCTCTGCATCAAAATAAAGTATAAAGAATGCACTGTACTTGGTAGAAATATGAAATATTAGATAGCAACAGAACACTCAGGGGCAAATCTCTTGCTCTTGCCGCACTGCCAGCTGTGTTAGCCACCCCTTGGGCCCAATTTTTAAATTCAAACCCCTTTTGGACAAGGACTGAATAATACATTACATTCCGTTTTGTGTCCTGCAAATTAAAACAGATCAGGGAGTGGGGGTCAGAGAATGAGGATCACTGCCGTATTAATAGCACGGCCTCATGTAACTTTTGGGTGTTATATAACTGAAAGCTTATCACTGGCAGCTTTAGGACCCTATCTGATCCTGGTCTGATTTTTCATACACCATGCCATTCCCCCCCTTCCTCCCCTCCCCCTCATTTTCATGCGCCATATACATGACCTTATGGCTGGATGAATACAACCATATACTCAGATTAAGCAGCTTGGGACAGGAAAGAATCCAGAAATGGGTTATCCTGATCAAACAGAAAAACCTAATGCCCTTTCTCCTCCGACACCTGTCTGTCTTCCATGTTTACCAATTTCTGTTTAAGAGATATGATCCCTGCTCCCACAGGAGAGAAGGCCAAGTAAGCCTTGCCTTTTTTATTCATCACTCTGCAGTCTCCATCGGTTCTGTGGGAATTAGTGCAAGTTCTAGTCAAAGTTAAATACATTTTTAAATAGGGGAATGAAATCTTCCAGTAATAGAACATGAAAGTGCACAATTTTGGTCTTTTTGGAGTGTTCTGGGAGATGGGTCCCAAATGGGTGACCAGCATATAACTGTTTATTTAGGTTGAAATGCAGTCTTTAAGCTAAAAAGATGTGTATTAAAAATCATAAAGAGCAGAAATTGAAGTTTATAAAAACATAATAAATATATTTCATTTTATTTTCTAACTGCAAAGCAAGGTTGAATAGGCACCTATAAAGTACATAGTCAATACATGACAAATTCTGGGAGAATTCATACAAAAATTAACGGAAGAAAATCTGCAGTTGATTAGGGAGCTAAAGTCTCTGCCAAATGGGCTCAGTGGAGTCCATATTTTGGTGTCTTCTCCATGATGCCAACCTCAGTATTTCTTTTGGTTCCGATGTCTAGCTTTGGTCTGTTTCCATGTGCGTGGCTGAATCGCCAACTGTTTTTTAAAGTCCACTAGGCAATCTTTGGCTTCAGAAATGGAAGTGAATGACTTAATCGGAGAGTCACTGCAGGGTCCTTGAGGGAAGAATCTTTCTGAATTCTGGTTGCACTCTGGTTCCTTGTCCATTTCTGTTGAGTTGGGCCTAACAGAAAGGATATTAAAAAATGAACCGGGCTTTCCTGCTGCACAGTGGACTTTTTCTGTAGCTCTTTAAAGCTTTCTCACTTTCAATATTGTAATTAAAAAAAAATATACAAATACACAAAGGAATTTGTAACTAAACCATATTTAATATTTAGTAACACCAAGAGAAACCTCACTTCAAAAACTGAGTAGAGACATAATAAAAGCATGGAGTTTAACTAAAGCACAATAAAACAAACAAAAATAGCAACAGCCCATCTAACTTCCAATAAATAAAAACTCAATGGAGTTTCCCAGGGAAGTTTACATAATCCCAGCACCATGGCAAAGAATGCCTTGTTTTGTGCTCTAATGAATCCATTGACTTCCAGCGACCTAATTGAGATCAAGGCTACCAATGTAAATGCAGGAGCATGCCAATTTATATGTGGGGAAAAAACATTCTACTAGTTACTTATGCAAACCAACAATAATATGCAGTTTTCAGCATATCAAATTTACAAATCTGATCAAAGCATTCTGTACCAACTATAGTTTCTGAATAGCCTAGGCAATTCATATAGTACTACATATCACTAAGCATTCCATATCCAGGTTACAAAAATACTGACAACCATTATATGGCAATAAAAAAGATACAGAAAACATCATTAAATGGCAGCAAAGGAAGGCATTTCATATAACGTTTTGCAGTTATCTAGCAGTTTTCTGAAGTAAGTTGTATTTTATCAGCATTTGCATAAGGAATTTGCAGAATACCTTATGCCACCAGACTTGAAATTCTAGACCTGGAAAACCTAGAACTGGGCTGCCTTCGGTCCGATCTAAGTATAGTATATAAAATTATACATTGCAATGTCCTACCTATCAGTGACTACTTCAGCTTCAACCATAACAACACAAGAGCAAACAATAGATACAAACTCAAGGTAAACCGAACCAAACTTGATTGCAGGAAATATGACTTCAGCAACAGAGTGGTCAATGTCTGGAATATTCTACCTGACTGTGATTTCTTCCCCAAACCCCAAAAACTTTAATCTTAGACTGTCTGCTATTGTCTGTCTACTCACCCCTTTCCTAAGAGGTCTGCCGGGGGCATGCATAAGCTCACCAACGTGCCTACCATCCCTGTCCTATTGTTTCTTTTTTATTTTTCTTATATGTATCCATTTCATGTATCCATAACTGTTTATAGTTATACCTGTTATCTTATAATTGCTTGACAAAATAAATAAATATCGATAGTATGCAAACTAATGGGCCACTGTAGCTCAGGTATATTTTAAGCAGAGAACAGATCGACAGATTTAAAAGTCAAGCAGTTAAATAGAAGTATTGGTTTCTGGAATTACATCTGGGAAAGAAAAATACTATTACAAAGCACTGCTCGCAGTCCAGTGGATGGATGGTACCAAAACAAAATACAGAGAAATTCAGAGGAATTAATAAAGAAATCTTTCCTAATATAGGCCACCCACTGTGGTAGCCAAAGCAGTTTCAGTCCCCAAACGAGGCCTGAATACAGACTGCAAAAGATTAAGATAAGGAGCTGCTAATTCATTTATGAGTAATAAACTTACAGCAAACTACAGTTGCACTCACCATGTGCCCTCCACAAGTTTAAGAAAAGAAATCTCCTGTCTAATGTAACTCAGGTTTTGGTTCTAAGGAAAAAAAGAACATTGTTTAACTGCATTCCAGCAGAAGGAGTAGACTTTGCCTTCAACGCTAAAAACTATCCTCCTACGGAATTTCATTTTATTTAGCTTTTCCACTTTGTTGAAAAAACAGCACTGGAAATGAGTGACAAGGAGCATTGCTACAGCCCATTTAGCCACTGAAAGAAGAGCCTATAATATAGAAGAGCATTAACTAACCTTGAGCCTTCTCTTCTGGATGGTGGAGCAGCCATCTCTGCATCTGGAATATAATACACCACAGGATCTTAATTACTTCAGCAGGTTGATGATGGCCTCTGTGTCGAAATCAGCTCATTCCAGTGGACAAGCAGAGAAACTGCAACGTCTGGTAGTGAACTCATTCTAAACACCATCCTCCTTTCCAGTTTGGTAGGTGATATGGGGCAATTTATGCATTGTTTGAAGTTGCAGGCTTCTCTAATGCATACCTTTACATGACACAAGGAAAAGGAGCACAATGGGCTTCTCTTGTTTTATTGTAAAATACACACAATCGCATAATAGTATCTCTCTGGGGCTCCCAGGAATGATTCCTGTCTTCATTAAAGTCAAGAGAAATCCTGTTATACAAATATTTAACTTTGAACTGATATACATGTAATGGGAAGAAACACAAAGGCTATCTATCCATTTGTTATACTGTATTGTTTGAGGACAAGCCTTTTTCTATGACTCAACCTAAATTGTGTCAATACAGGAATGCTGACTGGGTGTTAACTTTCCTACCTGTAGTCTTGTTTTCAGATTGTTCTAGCATACTCAGTAATCGGCCTTCACACCTTCCCTTCTCCTGGAACAAAGTAAGAGAACATCCCCATTAGGTCTTGCACAAGAAGTCTTTTGACAAAGTAGCTCATAAGAATCCAGAGACAGTAGAAAAACTCTGGACATCTTGCGGCTGCCCAGAACAAAGACCAGCTTTCTCATCACTACCCAAGATTTTTTTTTCTTCATTTTTTCTTCATTTTATCATGTCTGCCCTTTAGCAGATGTTGATCTAATGAGTTGGCTCCAGACCCCCTGCCCCCAAAACACAAAGCCACCTATGTTTCACCACTATACTTTCAAGCTTACATACATTTATGTAAATGAGCAACAACAAACCAACAGCCACATTTTTGTTAACGCTATACAGTGAAAGTTCCCTGTCACAAAAAGGCAATCCTTTCTTCTGTCCTTCTCCCTAGCAACACGCAGTAATCATGAGGGAAGTGATGTGAAGAATTGTTATGGATGATGACAACACAGCAGGTATTTTACCACGTTAGATGTTCTGTAGGAAAGGAGGAAGCAGGAGTGAGTGTAGATTTGGGCAGCAGCTATAACAATATCGGTGTAGCCTCGAAATCCAATGTAGGCTCGAAACAGCACTTTTCTGTTGTCTTTTTTGCCTAGCCAAGTATCATCCGTTATTAATTGCATGTTCTTTTGGTTGATTTAATTACCTTCCAAATGCTATAAAGTTTTCAGATAGAATTAAAGCAAACTTAATTCTGAAGGCTCCCTTCTGGAAATATTGTTTTACACATTTGTTGTTATATACTTCCAAGAGTTCCGGGCAGGCATCCATGCAGCTGTCCCCAGAGACCAGGGCCAAGATAAGCAAAAAGAAAAGAAGGATGCTCGCTATTCGGAGCATCTGGGGTCAAAAGCTACAATGCTCAAGTAAGGAGCAGCAGAAATAATTTGTGTTGATTCTGAAAAGCGACAGGGAGGACCCGGGCCTTGGGTGCCAAAAGGGCACGTTAACATTTCTGGTGATTGTTTTAAACATAAGCCAAGTTCTTCCGTGGAGAAGAAAAAGAAAAGGAATTCTGAACCAAAGCTAGTGACATGAACATAAGGTTCCCATTGTGCAAGAAACTGCAAAATGTTTGGCTGTGTCCCAGCTAAACTCATCAACAGGCAGTCTTGTCATTTGCATATAAATTCCTGAAGGGCCGAGGCCAGTGATGGATTTAAGGGATTACATAAAACAGAGACATCATGTTGCATCTTCCTGCTGAGAAATCACATTGCCTTAGCATTCACACTGCTCTATGGATTAAAATCTTACCATCAGAAATAAATCAGCACAAAAGCTACATGCAGACCTTTGCTGCACAAGATGGGTAATGCATGTAAGGTGCACAACTTAGAAAAGGGACGAGGACCAGAACGTGATGCCCTTCTATCATGCCCGGGGTTAAAGAATGTGGGGATTGAATGGATGAATTGCATGAATTAATCGACTGGGCAAATTTCACATCTTTATCATAGATGAAGGTTGGCAATAGCTGAAGAAAGGAAACATAGCTGAAACCTAAGGGCTATTAGCCAGCAAGGGCTTAGCAAATGATTCAGAATCAGTGGCTGTACACAGTGATGTCTATGTTTCACAGATAACTATTTGCATTTTTTCCCCTAATGGTGATCAAGTTTACGCTCTTTCATTTCGCCTTCTGAGGTATTTGAACAGATCTTCAGACACACCATATTTTAAGCAGTAGATGTAGGGCAAATGTACACTTACTTTTTGAAATACAGCATGTCTTTCTCAGGTATGGTTCACCTTTCCATGAATATGCTTTTTCTTTTTTGCAAATAATTTATTTTCAAGCTGACTGTAGTTTTACCAGATAGCCATGTTCTTCATTCCTCTACAATACTCATTTCTAGCTTTGACTTATCCACTAAGGCTTTCAGTGTCTCCAAATCCAGCTGTCTTCAATTACTCCCATGTATGAGTCCTATTCCCTTCCTCTCTTTTACACTTACCTTTTTTTTAAAAAAAATAATTCCCCTCCCCTTCTTTTATACCTTTTATTTTATATTTATTTCAGTAGCATTTAGCGGCTCACTTACAGTACATGCATTAGGCTGCCTCCAAATTCATTATCTCTGCTAGTGCTTTCTTATCAACTGCACTGGTATGCCTGACATAGCATGAAATGCAAAGCATTACTATAGTGTTTGGAAAGAGTTCAAAGTAAACCGAAAGAAAAGAATTAGCACAGACTTTGTCTTACAGCCTGTTGTCCACCAGTAAGGCTCAATTCTGCACTCTAGTGTGACAATAATATAGAGAGCAGAAGTCATTTTTGTTCAAGATAACAATTCTGAGCAGGAAAATATTGTTAGATTTTGCTAAAACATTTGCATTTACCATTTATGTCCTTTTCTCCCTGCCAAAAAGTTGGCCATAAAGGTTCATAAACAGAAAAATATTATTGTAAGATAGTAAGTGAATCATTGTACAAGTAGAATAGAAAACACCAATATGGGTGAACATTCAAACAGTGAATGGCCATGTGAATAGTTGAGTATTCCACAAAGATGTTTCTCAAAAGAAAGAATTAGCTACCTGTAGAAGGAAGCTGGAATAATTAAAATAAAATACATATTTCTCATTATTGAAAAGCATCCCATCATGGCTGCAATACATCTCTCAGAAGTGGAGAGAACACTGTGCTCCAGCATTTTAGATATAGGAGAATGGAAAATTGAAGGGAAGCAGGTACATGTTTTGCACAGAATGTGAAATTAAACATAAGTACAAAGATGGGAAGAACAGCAATAGCTACACACTTTTAATCTTGTAAACATTTCAAGAGGCTTTGATTAAAACATCACGCTAAAAAGCATTGATAAATAAATAAATAAATGCTCTATGCAAACTACAAATTTGTACTACTGAGAAGGCTAAGTTATTGATGTCAATAGCTGTTGAAAGTTCTTCTACATCAAGAATATCAAATGATGTTAAACAAAAAGAACCACACAACTATTTCATTTTCCCTTTCATGGGGGAAAAAGGCAGGATTCAAATGGAAAAAGACTCATTCTATAGCCTAATTTAAAAAATCCATAAATACAAAACAGTGGACACTGACTTCATGTAAGAGCATATCACGAATGGAGAATATTCAGCAAATATTTTATTAAAGCTAGCAAGTTACAGTGGACCACTGGTCTCTTGCTGTTAAAGAGACTGCCACTGACTGGTAAACCAAGTTTTTGTTTAGGTTTACTGAGATTCAAGATAAAAGGAGTTATACATTTTTTTTTACAACCAATAAGTAGTATTCAGGAATCTGGGAGTCCCTGTATTCAGAAAGACAATACTTTGTACTGCAGAATATTTAGCTTTGAAAAGCATAAATTCCAAAGAAGATGACTGTTAATTCTAAGAGTTTGACACTGCATCCCACTTTGAGTGGGAAGTATTGTAAACATGCTCATTATCAGCATTCTTGTGAATGTTGTAGTTTCTGAAGACATAATGTTTGTGAATCAAAGGCCATTGCTTGATACAGCAAAGGTTACAACTGGGAGGATTTCCTTTCTCATTCAGTCTGCTGGTTGGCTTTTCCCCCCATGCCTGCCCTCCTGAACTGATCATGGCAGATGGAACTGATGGGATCTGGAATCAACTGATATCCAGAGGGCTGTGGACTGATGATATTCTGGTTGAGATGTAATCCCATCATTGTAAAATCAAGTCAAAGAGGATGAAACAGCCAAAGTATATCATTTCATTGTAGTTAAGTTTATTTAAGGGGGTTGGAGTATCAGGCAGACCCGATCTCCTTTCAGAAAAAGACATAAACAAAGACAAGAGTAGACATTCTGGCCTATCCATACAAGTATGAACCAAGAATACAGATCCTTACTTTTGCATGCTGCAGCCTCCTGTGGCCCTGGGTTCCAATAGCATTCCGGCTACAAAGGCAGCCATCAACATGGCTCTGATACTCTTTCCTTAGTATGAGAGATTTACAAAGGTAACACTTTTCATATCTGCCAAATAAGGAAGGAAAGGATTGTATTAGGATTCATTCTTTCTCATTTGTGCTGCTTTTAGTTGTTCTGTAGGTAAGACTTGTCAATGGAGCAGGATCTGCACAGTGATGTGACCAATGTTGTAAAATTGGCCTGTTGCCAATCAAAAAAGGACAGAATGATTAGCAGTTTTCTTCCAACTGTTTTCCTGGGTGCTGCTAGTATAGCAAAGGGATGTAATGAAATCAGCTCCTCCAGCTATCTCAAACAATACTGATTTTCTTTCAGAACCTGTCAACCCAGTTGAATGAACTATCTGCTTTTGCAAAATTGGACTTATGTTGTGCCCCAAAAAGCAAATCAAGTGTATTAAAGCCAGATACATGCTTTACTCAGTCTAAATGAAATCATCTAACTAATAAATCTGCAAGGGTACTATTTCCTTTTTAAAGCATGCAGTACTGACGAGGATGCATTGTGCTGAAGAACATGGTACAACACCAGCCCCTACCAACTCTCAGATCACTCCAACGAGTTCAACGGTGTCCCATAATTCCACTGCTAACAATCCAAGAAGCAAATCTGCTCCCACCCAACCCCCTTTGGCATGTGGCAGAAATGAAACAGGAGGCATCTGCTTAATTGATGATCTGGAACTAGAGAAATCCAGTGAAATGTGCTGCACTATGGTATCTGGAATGTGTCTGAGGAGCCCCCTTGATGCTAAATCCTGCAGTACTTTTCCATATTTTATTTCCAGTCCCTGCTGATTACCAAGATAATGTGTCTAAACAGAAGCTGTCCTCTATAATTATCCTAATTCTATTAGTTATGTTGCCATCCGGTGTTTGTAGCAGCAACATTATTTTCAGGCAGGATTTTTACTGTCAGACTCTTTCTTAAGATGCTGTGCGGGTGAACAGGGGGGAGGAGGACAGCAGTAAGCAAGATTAAACAAAACCAATTCCATTTGAATTTCTTAATTTCATTAACAGGTAGGCCCCAGTCATGCTAACCTTCTCTATCATAGCTTTGTTCTGATAGAAGCATGTAGATATGCACACCAATTCATGTACAATAGTTTTTCAACCAATGCTGCTCTTAGAACATGGTAGCTTCCTTTGGCTGATGGTTTGCAAACTGCATTGATATTTATTGCCTCTATCAGCCTGTGTGAGACCAAAACAAATTGTGTGATTTTGTTTCAGGAACAAAAATACATTGAAGAATATGATACTAGTGCAACAGAAATTTGCTTGTGGTCTCTGTTTGGCTTGCTAACTACGGTTTTAAATTCTCCCTTTCTTATTATTTTTTTAATGCTCAGGGGATTTGTATGTTTCCACCATGCTGAAACACCATCACTGCAGGAATATATAACTTCCTCTAATAATGAAAATAGCTGTGAGATGGATACAACAGGTACATTTGTTACAATTTGGAATGGCAAGCAGAACCTTAAAGGCACCCAAATTCACATGAAATATTGTATCATAATGGCCAGACTGGCATTTGTGCTTGAATATTAGCTCTATTTCTTTCCTTTATATCATTACATCTGTAGAGTTTGAATTATGCAGACACAATCACTACAAGGAATATTGCTATATTTACATGCCAGTCCTGGCAGGTTACAGAACTGAATTATTAAAGCCGAGAATCCACCTTTGCCATTGTTAACAGAATTTTGTAAGTACTGCTTCAATCACATTATGGGTTTAGTAATGAAAATAAAAGGGGAGAGGGCAACAAATGTGTTTAACTAATAGCATGTCAACAACATTCCCCAGACGAGTGTTTCTCAATCTCATCCACTTTAAGAGGTGTGGATTTCAATTCCCAGAATTCCCCAACCAGCATGAATTGGTCTATATATTTTAAAGCGGATGAGATTGAGAAGCGCTGCTCTGGGCAGACAATGCAGAATTAGGAATTCTAAAAAGAATGTGAAGCCCCCTACTAAGCAAAGTATTTCCTATTATAGGCTGTTTCTTGAACACATAAAGATACCAAAGCTTTGGAGTTTTATGTAACAGAAATATCTACCAGAGCTTCAACTGAAAATCATTGAAATGGACTATATGGAGCATACCTACTTACTTGTCAATATCTACAGATTTGGAGGCTTTTTTGCGGCTGGCAAGCTTGCTCTTGGCTTCCCTCTGTCGCCGGGTCATTACTTGAAAACAAAAAGAAATGAGTTGTTCTATCTGTCTTCTTGAAGATCTCAAGAAGTGTCAAGTGTCACAACAAAGCATGCAATATATGTTTTAGAAAACAATTTCAAAGCTTCTTGCCAAATAGGACCAGTTTGCGTGGGGCATCATAATGAGAACAGTGAGATCTAATTTATAATGATGTAATATTTCTCACCATGTAAGCTGAAGTTTTGAAGCCTTCATTCGAAAAGCCATTACAAAGCAATACACAAAGACAGAAGTCTTGACTTAAAACAGGGGTGGGACTCTACCAGTTCACACCTATTTTCTAGAATCGGTTGTTAACATCCTAAGCAGTTCAGAGAACCGGTTGTTAGAAGAAATTACTGGCCTAATCCTGTAAGGAAGGCAGGAAGGAAACATTCTGGTGTTGCTTACAGAAACTGCTTCTCCGTTAACCCTTATTTCATTCTTGGCAGGACTAGACTTCCTGTCCCAGGAACCTCTCTGGAGTTTTTTTCCCCTCCTTTGCTGGTACTTTGCTTGTGTGGGGTGACCATTCAAAGTTACAATGGCACTGAAAAAAGTGACTTATGACCATTTTTCACACTTCACAACTGTTGCAGCAACCCCACAGTCATGAGAGGCCAGGTGAGGAGATGCGTGCCTCGATGTGAGTGATATTGAGTTGGCCACACCCAGCCAATAACATGACCACCAAGCCATGCCCATCAACCAAGCCACACCCACAGAACTGGTTAAAAAAATTGAATCCCACCCCTGACTTAAATTGTGTATGAAGTATTTTGCACCAAGAATCTGAATTATTTCATTTCTACATTCACGAGACTTCTTTAACAACCTATCAAATATAGGCACCTATCTATGGCTTTGATACTTAGTAGATACTATCTGGTTGGTTATAATCACATAACCAAAACCAGAAATATATTTTAAACAGGGGTAAGAAAGGCTAACAGACAAATTTCACCCCATACTAGAATAATCATATATGCAGCAATAATTCTTTATACCACTTAGATTTAATCGGTATAACAATGAAATCAGGGCAAACCCAATCAGGGACCACAGCTTTTCTTGTTAGCCATCTATAAACATGATTTTAAAATGTTCATTTCATACAATTGAATTCCTTTCCATTTCTGTTGACAAACCAGCAGCTTTGCTGCTTGGGGAACATATCAGATATCCTAAGTCATTTCCACCAGGGGGCTAAAGTTTCTAATGTAAACAGATGCTGCTTTAAGCACTATTGGGCAATCCAATGGAGGGAGGAGTGTATCAGAACATTTTTACAGCTTTGTATCAGATCTTCCTGTGCTCAATGCTCTCATTAGGAGAAAGGTTTGAATTTGTGTTATAGGTACTATAAAACTGTTACTGTTTGCTCAACATCTGTTGTAAAGTAGGTACATCTACAGAGATCAGAATGGAAAAGATGTATTATCAGTGCCAGCAACTTCTAGCTTTGAAGCATTCATTTTGGCTCCTTGGCACCTCTGTCTTTGCTGTCATAATTACTCTCACAGACTAGCTTAAATAACAGACCAAGTTTAATGGCTGCGTTTCTCTTCCTTACATGATGCAATGACCACTATAAGGTCGATGTGTTCTCTGGGTTAAAGTTTATACTTGCAGATACTTCTGGGCTGCTCAGGAAAAAGTTGCTGATGGACATTCATAAATTCATAAAAGTCTGACTCCTTAAAAGGGGACAATAACTGACTGCTGCAAACCTGGCCTGGATCTGGGTACAAGTTGTTTCTATACTTGACTGTTAATCCCCAAGTCACTTCACACTCCCAAAGGCTTTTTAACAAGCTAAGTCTACAGCAAAAGCAAAGCAGTTCTCTGAGCCGGTGCATAATTGTTAATATTCCTGTAACAGTCTCTTGTGCACAGCTCAGGTGTTAATCAATGCTATTTTTTTCCCCAGCAGAATAGAACACATCTATAGAATATCTATAGAACGCATCTATAGAATAGAACACAATACTATACACAACTAGAAACCTCTGGGACCACTATATAAGAAATGCCAGGAAAGACCTGCGTTTGTACTGCCAATAGATGCAGCAGAGAGATGGCATCACCAGCAGCCTTTGCCTTTCATAGTTGAGTTGACCTGCTCCATTCCAAATACCAAAGTCAACAAAGCCATGGCAAGATTATGCCAGCGAGTTCAACTTAGAACAAGATTCCAAAGGAAAAACAGCTACAAGATAAATTCTCCACTTACAGCAAAAGAGAAAATGTGCTTCTCAACCCTTGGTACAGAATGAGCACAGCATCTTCTCTTTCGACATGCTGGGCTAAGTCAAACATATTCGCAATGTTCACTGTAGTCACATTAAAAGTTGATCAGTTTCAGTTTTCTTCTTGTCAGTACAAAACATGCCACAGCTCTCTCGATTCCTCTGAATATAAAATCATCTCCCTTTGGTGCATTTCATATTGACTAACCTTTTTCATCCATGCTGAGATGGTCTGGAAGCTAATGGCAGCACTTCATAATTAAAATACTCCTGGAGGACCCACAGTGGTCCCCTCTAGGTGTTTTGAATAATTTGGTACCTTCCTGGCAATTTCTCCATTTTTTTAATGCATGCATTTTGAGTTCTTCTGATTCTCCAAAATTTTAGAACAAGTTTTTCCAAACTATTTCCTGGTCTACGGGAAGAAAAGATGGATTTTCTAATATGACTTCAGACACAATCTTAATGACATCCTTATTATTTAAAGATACTGTACAAAGAGTGCCTTGAAATCATCTTACTATTTCAAGAAATATAAATGTACCTGTTCAAAGCAAAATTTATCTCCGAATGGATCTAATATACTTTATTTTGAGGAGATAAAAATAGGAAGAACATCCAATAAACAAAGGGACTCAGTTTCTGTTTAATCTCAGAACCACTAAACAAAATCTTCCAGAGCTCCTGGAACACAGGGGAACTGCCAGAGGAAAAGAGCTGATGTGGTTCCAAACTTCAAAAAGTGGGGGAAAGTGGATCTAGGAAACTATAGACCAATCAGTTTGACATCAATACCTGGGAAAATCCTGGAAATCAAGCAGTAGATTTGTGAGCACCTAGAAATGAGCAAGAAAATTACTAGAAGCCAGCATGGGTTTGTTAAAACAGATCATGCCAGACAAACAGACAAAATCATGCCTTCTTTGACAAAGTGACTAAAAGTAAACCACAGCTTATTCTTGATAAGAATTAAAATTAGAACTTAATTTTCATTGTACAAGTACAACAAAACTGTGGATGCACCCCAGCAGCTCACAATACAATAAAACCAAAGCACTTAAAAATGAAGATAAGAAAAAGAGAGTACCCACTTCTCCATTTGCAATTTGAGAGTACAATATCTATGAATATACATAAAATATACATGCAACACTGACAGTAACGCTTAGCCGAGTATAATACACAAGAGATGGATTATACTGTAATATGTTATTATACATCTGAATGGGGGTATTAAGATTTCACATCTTTTCACATCTTAATAAGGTAGCGACTTCATGTTTATTTGCAGTTCGGATGGCTCAGGGAAAGAAACTATTTGTTAGTCTAGTGGTGCGGGATTTTATTGACCAAAAACGCCATCCAGACAGCAGCAGGTCAAAAAGATAATTGCCAGGGTATAAGGGGTCTTCTATGTTGGCCTTGATTCTGCTTTGGCAGCAGGACCTGGCTAAGTCTTCCAGGGAGGGCAGAGGGCAACCAATGATCTTTTGAGCTGTGTTTATCACCCTCTGTATAGTTTTCCTGTCCTCAACTGTGGAGCCTGCATACCACACAGCCAGACAACATGTCAGAGTGCTCTCCACAGAGGCTTTATAGAAAGCCAACAACAGCTTCTTATCCAGATTGTTCTTCCCGAGAACCTGCTGGAAGTGCAGCCGCTGCTCAGTCTTCTTCACTATGGTCTTGGTATCAGGGAACCAGGAGATATCAGCTGAAATATGGATGCCAAGGAATCTGATCATAGGGACAGTTTCCACTTGTTCTCCGTTGATGATGAGTGGGGCGTGGTCCTGTCCATGTTTCCTGTAGTCCATAATCAGTTCTTTGGTTTTATGGACATTCAGTGACAGATTGTTCTGTGAACACCAGATAGACAGGTTCTCTACTTCTGCCCTATATGCCATCTCATCCTCTCCGAAGATGAGACCAATCACGGTCGTGTCGTCCACAAACTTTATGATAGTGTTTGTTTCATGGCTTGGTGAGCAGTCAAAGGTGTACAAGGCATATAGCAGGGGGCTCAGGACACAACCCTGGGGGGAACCAGTACTGAGTGTAATAGTGGAAGAAAGGTGGGGGCAAAGTCTAACAGACTGTGGTCTGTTTGTCAAAAAGTTCTTAATCCAGGACACATGGGGGTGGGGACCTGCAGAATATACAGTTTGGTTACTAGTATATATGGGAGAGACTACGCAGAGCTGTAGTCCACAAAGAGCATCCTCACATAGCTCTGTTTGTTCTCCAGATGACTCAGCACTCTACGAAGTGTGATGGCCATAGCATCCTCTGTCGATCGGTTTGCTCTATAAGCAAACTGATGTTGATCAAAAGAGGGCGGGAGGCAGTCTCTGATGTGTTATTAGTCTCTGATGTGCTATTACTAGTTGCTCAAAAACCTTCATAATGGAGCTTGTTAATGCTATGGGCCTATAGTCATTGAGAGTGTTTATATTTATTTTTTTTTGGGAACGGGGATGATGGTTGCAGCCTTCAGGCATTGTGGGATGATGGCATGTGTTGAAGATAGATTGAACAGCTCTGTAAGTATTTCTGCCAACTGGTCAGCACACGCTTTAACTACTGCACCAGGAATGTCATCAGGCCCAGCAGCTTTCCTGGGATATATTGCTCTAAGTGTTTTTCTCACCTCATGCACCTGAAGAGAAAGAGGTGCGGCACTGTAGTCCTCATGAGGCAGTATGTCCAGGTTCTTGGTGGTCTCAAAGTGTTCAAAAAAGCTGTTTAGCTCCTCTGCCAGAATGCTACTGCTCTTGCTGTTTGTTGGGCCCTGGCCTTTATAGTTGGTCAGGGCCTGTATCTCCCTCCACATCTGCCGTCGGTCACTGTCAGTAAAGTGGCCCTCGACCTTCCTCCTATACTTCTCCTTAGCATGTTTGATGCCTCTTCTCAGCTCAGTTCTGGCAGTGCTGTACTGTGAAGGTGTCACCTGTTCTGAAAGCCAGGTCACGGGCCCTGATCAGAGTCTGGATTTCGCTGGTCATCCATGGTTTCCTGTTTGGGAGGGTCCGTATGCGTTTATCCACAGTGACATTTTCTACATAGTTCTTCCTGTGGAAAAGCACAGTCTCTGTGTATAACTCGAAGCCCTGTTGTTTGAAGATGCTCCAATCTGTGTGGGCAAAACAGTCCTGAAGCTGGGAGAGGGCATTTTCAGGCAAGCATCTAATAGTTTGACTGCTAGGTTTTGTTCTCTTCCTAAAGGGAGTGTAAGTTGGTAGTAAAAGCACAGTGAGATGGTCTGATTGTTCTAAGTGGAGAAAAGGTTTTGCTCTATAAGAATGCTTAATATTTGAATGCACATGATCAAGTGTGTTTTTTCCCCTGGTTGGACACTTAAAATGTTGGTAAAGTTTGGGGAGCACAGTTTTCAGGCATGCTCTGTTGAAATCCCCAGCAATTATGTGAACGCCCTCAGGATGAGCTCTTTGTTGCATGGTAATTATGTCTTGAAGGTGACTGAGCGCCATGCTAACATTAGCATCTGGAGGTAAATATACAGCAGTGATGGTAACTACTGTTAGCTCCCGTGGCAGTTAAAACGGTCTACACTGAACAGTTATGGCCTCTAAATCTGGTTTGTTATTTTGCTGTTTGTGCACCAGTCTTTACGTTCAAAAATAGTTAGGTCCCCTCCCCTTCTCTTACCAGAGGCTATATTGTGATCTTGATGGTGCAAAGTCTGGTCCGCTAGCTCCACTGTAGCATCAGGGATTTGTGGGTGCAGCCAGGATTCTGTGACATTAGCAGACAGCACTCATGAATTGAGTGATTGTGGGAGATCTGCAGCTGTAGTTCACCCACTTTGTTTACAAGGGATCTGGCTTTTGTGAGGAACATAGATGGTAATGGGGGCTTCTGCGGTCTCTTCTTCAATTGAGTTAGCAGGCCCGCTCTGCATCCCCGCTCCTGTTTTCTCTCTGTAGGCCATCTTCTACGCTTGCTTGATCCGACAACAATCCTCGGAGCTCCCGGAGATCTTGCTAGCTCCAATGGGATATTGTGGGATTCTGCATAAGCAGAGGTGACTTCAGTTTTGAGTTGCTGTCCTATATTTATCAGGTCTTCTTGACAGTACGTTAGTCTATTGCAGGATGGAGTAAAATGCAGCAACAAAAAGAAGTAAAAACACGAAAAGAAGAACAGGCATTGGGAGCATTGAGCCGCTGCGACCATGAGCGCTGCCATCTTGTGGCCAAAAAAAGACAGAACAACGTGGAACAGATATTACCACCAGCAGATGGATTGCCATTTGGATGACCAACCAAACTTGGCAGGTCGTTCTCAATGGAAGTCCAACTACATGTAGTGAGGTACTTCAAGATCTTGTCCTGGGACTAATGCTCTTCAACATCATAAATGGTCTCAATGAGGGATAACACCAAGCTTTAGAAGATACTCAAGAGCTTAATGTACTTGTGCAATGAGCCCTAGCCAACAAAATGCAATTCAGTGGTGAGAAAAGTAAGGTCTTATACTTAAGCAAGAAAAACCAAATGCACAGTGTAGAGTAGGTGATACCTGGCCCAACAGTAATAATTTTGAGAGGGATCTAGATTCCTAGTGAACCACTACTTAAGTACGAATCACATTGTATTGCAGTTGTCCAAAAAAGCCAACACTGTCCTATGCTGCAACAACAGAGGGATACTTCCAAGATTACATGAGGCGATAGTGCTACTTTATACTTATACTTAGTGAGATCCCACTTAGAATACCATGTCCAATTCTGGTCACCACAATGCAGGAAAGATGTTGAGATCCTAGAGATAGTACACAAAAGAGCAACGAAGATGATAAAGGGTCTGGAGGCTGAACCATATGATGAACAATGTCTAGTCTAATGAAGAGGACTAGGGGCAACATAATAGCTGTCTTCTAGTACTTGAGGAGTTTTCACAAAGAAGGAGTTGACTGATAATCCAAAGTACCTGAGGGCAGTAGTGGGTGGAAGCTCATTAAAGAAAGATCCAACTTGGAACGAAGGAGAAATTTCTGACGGTGACAACAATTAATAAGTGGAATGGCTTGCCTCCTAAAGTTGTGGATGTTCCATCACTCAAAGTTTTCAAGAAAAGATTGGACTACCACTTGTCTAGAATGGTGTAGGTATATTGATTGAGCAGTGGTTGCACTAGAAGACCTTCAAGATCCCTTCTGACCCTATGATTCTATAATTCCACACCTTGGCTATATTTACCAGACCATGCTAGTAACCTATGCATCTTAAATATAAAGAAATATAGTTGAAGGAGCAGCATCAGCAATGTATTTACAAGCATCCCAAGTAGAAAATAATCTCTTTTTCAAGTTTTTCAGAGATACCGTCTTGGACTCCCATTTCTATGATAAAATACCATTGAAAGTCCCCCATACTAGCCTGACATATAGCTCCTCAGAGAAGCAGACTACAAATCTTGGGAGTATTTTTTTCAATGTACTAGTATCCTTTTGCAAGTAGCTCTTTTCAATTTTGCATCATATTCAATATATTACCAGAAAAGAAAATAGCAGATATTTAAATTTTTATAAATACTGGGGAAAATATCCCTAAATGAGACAAATGACTCTAAGCTAGTTTCCTTTTGCAGTGGACTTCCCACTGTGTTGAAACAAAACCTTTCCAACAATCCTTACATTCCCCAGTATTAAATACATGCATATTTTTTAACCAGCCATACTATTTTTAAAAAAAAACTTATTAATGATATTAGTTCTTGCTATTTTGGCCTTAAAATGGTGTATTGGTCTCACTTCTCTTGGTGCTGAAGCTTTTTTAAAAAACAGCATCAGCAGAAGGAGAGCAAAGGGAAACTTAGCTCTCTTTGTACATGAGGTGGCATGTACATGATACTTTGTACATGAGGTGTGGCTGCAAGAGGGATAAGAATGGTACCCTGTCTCAACTCTAGATGCATTCTGCAACATTATGACACTATTTCTCTTCAACAAAATTGGAAATTGACTAATTATGGATGGAAAGACAATTAACTGTTGATCTTTGGTGACCTTCTCGGGTTAACATCTGGGAAATATCTAGAAAGCAGAATAAAGAGAAGCAGAAGACTGCTCTCCAAAAGAGACTTGCATTAATGTAATTCGGTATCTAGGTAATGCAGGTATCTAGAAAAGAAACCCAGGGGTCCCCCAATCTGAGTTATAATGGTAACCTGCCAAGAAAGGACCTCACATACTCAAGTGTCAACCAAAGCAGGTATGCAGGAGCTTCTGACAGCCTTCTGTAGCCTGAAGCCCCCTTTCTTCCGATTGGGATCAACACTTGATTATCTTGCTGACTCTGAGAATTTTCACTAGAGCTCTTACTAGAGTTCCTGACCCCCTCCTGAAGTTGGCTATTCCAAGTCATGGAATGGAAAAGGACCATTCAGTCCAATATATTGCTCACTACAGGAATCCAACTCAAGCACCCTTAATCGCTAGCTGCCCATCCTCTGCCTAAACATATTCAAAGAATTGAAGCCGTTACCTCGCTAGGTAATTGGTTTCACTGTCAAAACTGTTCTTACTCTTGAAGCACTTTTTCCTGAACTGCAACCAGAATCTGCCTCCCTGCAACTTCAATGTATTATTCTGTGTTCCATTCCGTGAAGTGACAGAAAATAGATCTTGACCTTCTTCTGTTTGCAGTTCTTTCAGTTAACAGCTATCATATGTCCCCTGTTCCCCCACCCCAACTTTTCTTTCAAAGGCTAAACTTTGTACCACCTGGCGTGTGTGTGTGTGTGTGTGTGTGTGTGTGTGTGTGTGTGTGTGTGTGAGAGAGAGAGAGAGAGAGAGAGAGAAATGGCTGAGAGGAATCCAACTGGAGTCATTCAAGTGACTCCATCTGAGCCATAATTTATCCATATATAAGTTATGTTATCCAATGACACATCCTGGCATACCAACATCCCTCCAGTCTTGACAAGTTATAACAGTGGTGAGGAAGGCATTTTATACACTTCCAGAAAAGATTTCAGATAGGTTTGCCAAAAAAATGAAAGACCAGCTTAGCTAAAAGCTGCAAGTGTGTGTGTATTTTCAACCACAGCAATTGCCTGAACACAAAAAGCCATGTAACCATATCTAAGGTGAAATGGTCTTCTGTATCAGCCAAGCTGATACAGCTTCTTTAAATTACAAACTCAAATAACAACCAGGAAATTTACAGGAAGCAGTTACAGAACAATAGATGGACAAGTCACAGAGGTTCTTTTGTAATGAAAAACACTGGAAAGATGGTAGAGTTTATAGTACCAGAGACCTCCACAGGAAAACCAATCAAGAACTCCCCAAATTGAATCATTAACCCCCAAGTCAACCTTCGGGAAGAACAGTAGCCTTCTTGGAACAGACCAAGGAGAAGGATGGTTCAAAGTTTTGATTTTTTTCCTCAGTGCTGTTTTTCTGATTGCAGAACAGCCAAATATAAACCCTATTCAGAAGCAACTGGTCAAGTACGGAGGATGTGAAATGGACAGTTTTTTCAAAATAACATCAGGAAAACGTGACTCACCAAGCTTCGGGTAGTTATATCAACTTTTAGAAGACTGCTTTAACAGGAAAATATCAAAAAGTCTCAACAAACTTTGCAGATACAAGTCTGATCTAATTCAAATCATTGACCCAGAGACCTTGAGAAGCATTAAATACCTGAGGATTCAGTTATGATTTTGATTTGCCATAGTGCAGTTTCAGCATGGTAGATGCCATGTGAAGGAGTTAAGGGGTCTATGGAAAAAGTAGTCAAAAGCCAGTTTGGGGGGAAGTGTAGAAAGTTATATTTGAGAGCCATTTTAGCCATACATCCAAGCAAGGTAAAACATTAAGTGGAGGGAAGATGTTTGTCAGTTTATATACAAAGCAAAGGGTAGCATATACTGTATCCTCTGTTTGTTATATTTTGCATTTATAAGCCAAAAAATAAATATAAGGCATTTTATTTTGCCTTACTTCTACCATTTTCAAAACGTTAAACCACATAAAATACCTCATGACTGGATAATTACATTCTCCTCTTCATATTTCTTCCCATTAGTATCACAGCACACTGTTTTTAGAAACTATCTTATTCATAAATGCAAATAACTAACCAATCATTGGAAACAATTAAAGCAAAAGGAAAGACTTTTCTCCATATTGGAAGTAGAATCTCTGTCCATCATTCAGTTTGCATTACAGTCCTAATGATATGCTGCACAAGCCACTACATGTATAGTAGTGAGTACATGTTATGGCTAATTATACATACCGGTAGAAATATAAACATGTAAATAAATAACAGAAGTAATTGTATATTTAGTATACAATACTATGGTACAAACAGGGAGACAACACAAGGTATATTGGGGAGCATATAACACATTATTCTTAAAAATACACAAGTCCTTGTTAGAATTTATGGGAAAAATGACATTCATTACAGAAATATTAGTTCTCACTGCAGCATAAAAAGATTTAGGCAACTAATGACACCAAATGATTAGACACAAAAACCATTATTTTTGAATTGTTCAAAACCAGTATTCCTTCCTTCCTTCCTTCCTTCCTTCCTTCCTTCCTTCCTTCCTTCCTTCCTTCCTTTCCTTCCTTCCTTCCTTCCTTCCTTCCTTCTCTATGACCACCGATCTCTTTGTTCTCATTCCTGCTGCTCATACAGAAATGGGAAAAGTAATAATGATGGGAGGTGGGGAGAGCAATAGATCTTTCTGTTATTTCTAATAAATAATGGGAGGGGATAGCACCTCTAGCATTTTGACTCTGGGATATGAGAATTCCTACTAATTGGAAGTCACCTATTTTACTGCTCCAGAGGAAACATCAGAAAGCTATCTTTGCAGTGTTTCTCTGAAACAGGAATTAAGCTTAGATAATTGCAAATCAACTCAGTTTCTCTATCTCATGTAAACCCCACAACATTGTTGGGACACAGGGAAGCAATAGCTATTTAAACTTGGTACTCTCTACATACATGTAAAAAGCCTAAGGCTCCTGCTACTAAATACAATGTCTAAATACAATGAATATATTTTTTGAGTATTATACATAACAGACTGTGCAGGTTAAACACTTAGGATACTTGTCATATCAGGCAGACATTCACTTACTAAAAATCAATGCCTAGTAAGAGCTGTTTGCAAAGTTAACTCTTTTAAACTAGCAGCATATGCAGCAATGTTAGCCACTGCTAGGGACAAGATTTCTCACTAATAACTTAGTAAACCTGGAAAGAGAAGCATGTTATGGATGAGAACAGGGGCTAGTCAGGATTAAAAGGCTTGGAGTTCACTTCATAACATGAAAATGAGCGGATGCATTAACAAATAATGGAGACTAATTATGGATTAAGGTGCTAAACTATACAGAACTGTATGGAAGTTGTCCCCCAAAGGAATTTCCTAACTAACGCCATCATTGCAAACAGATGCAAGGGATCGGCCAGAACTGAAACACAATTGCAAACCAGACAAAGCAGCAAACCTGGACCATCTTCAACTGCGTCCTCTCCAGTGCCATTACAATTCATAGCATGAAGCTCAATTTTTGAAGCTGGGAATCTGAGTTCACACAGCGGACATGACATGAGGTTATCAGCTTGAGGGCTGTGCCCAGGTGCATGCTCTCTTGCATCTTCATCACCCTGTATAAAAAGAAAACAAATCAGGTTAGCTTGTGTTGCGGGATTTGTTGTCCATGCTCAGTCTTGATCGTCTGCCACTTCTGATCCTCCCTTGGTTTGATCTTCCCAGTCCCAGAAGTCTTTTTGCAACTCAACAGGTCAGAGAGCCTGGCACGGATATGTGAGCCCTATGTTGCTGATAATCAATGTTCCTTTCAAAGACAGTAAATATGCTACCAAATCACCATGAGGCTCTCCTTAGGAGCCATATGTCCTATTTAAAGCAAGGATTCTGTGCCACCAGTGTACCATTCTCTTGGGAAAATGTAAAACATCCTTAAATTGAGAAAATGATAGCACTGCCAACCAAAATAAAAGTGACTGACAGATTTTTTCATGCACCCAAGCAAGAGTTTGCCTGTCCCTAGGTGGCCATACTTCCATCAGTGTGCTCTTCTACCAGAATAAAATACATCTTGAGGCTTCTCTATGCATATTTCCTCTTTACTGACTCCATCTGGCTTGAAATCCACATATAGAATAATTGAAAAAGACTCCACATTTTTCCCTTTGGGAGCAGCATGTACTTTAGTTCTTGGGAAAATAGTATCTTCACTTGAACCTGGTTGAAATTCAGATCTGCAGTGAATAAGTGGCTCATTTCATTTTCTGATGGTGGGAATTCAAGTAACAAGCCACAATTCTGAATTCTAAATTAACATTTAGCCAATTAAGCTGTGCAGTACTTCAGATTCAGTTTCCCAAAGGTGCTTCCATGACACATGCGAGTGTGAACACAGCTCCTATATCCACTTTTTAAAATAGGTCCCCAAACCCCTAGGCCACAGCCCAGTACCGGACTGTGACCCATTTGGAACTGGGCTGCAAAAGCGGCAGGAGCATGCATGCTGTTCTATTTGTGTGAATAGCAGGTGCACATGCCTGCCATTTGCACAAATTGCTTGCACAAATTGTGTTGCCTGTGTGTTCGCCCACCACTTGCGCAGAACTGTCCCCTCTCCCTCCCCTGCCACCGGCTCACAAACCCGGATAGGTTGGGGAACATCCAACCTATGAAGCAGCTATGTCTTTTCCCAGGATGACATGGCAGCCCTCTGAAATTACTCTGCAGCCTTAGGAAGGTATGGTTGTTTTAGAGAATTCAAACTTAACTTCAAATTGCCACATGGTCCTATTAAGCACATTTTTTAAAGCTTTCTTACGTTTCAGAGCCTCTTGCTCTCCTCCTTTTATCCAATCAAACTTTTCTTTAAAATTATATTAGTTATTCTAAACAAAATTAATTTTTGATTCGTATATAGCTAAATATTTCTGAAGTAGAGAATAGTAAGAACTAAAAACGATAAGCTGAGGAAAATGAATCCGACAGGATCTGACTTCAGCAAGCTCTTCTTTTTTTAACAAAGAACCATTATTCAGCACTTGTGAGCTTCTTCTAGGCATATACTAGCTACTGTTAAACCTGATAAGCTTATTATAAATGAGCCTGTTACTTATATATGAATAGAAAAAAGTTTGCTTTAGTTTCCAGGCTGGGGCAGCATTAAATACATAGTTCTTTTACATCCATCCATCCATCCATCCAATTTATCTGCCCACCGATCTAATTGTATAAAGTGAGTCTGAGCAGCATTTATTCATTCATTCATTCTTGCCTGATGTAAGAGCTGGTTCTCATTTTCATAGGAAGATTATTAGCAGATTCTAAACAATCTACAGATGCAAGCTAACCCACTTTCTCAAAAAAGACAGCCCCCCCATATTAAATGAGTGCAAGAAAGACAGTCACAATTGGCCTATATTTATACTATCATCTTCAAAGTAAAGTACTTGGCAAAATTCTTGAGTTCTTACTTTTATTTTTCCTAAAAAATATGCTAATCTGAGATCTGAGAGACTTGTTCCTTGGACTGGTCATCTCTAGTTCTAATTTATTTTAACCACATGTTGCTGAATAAGACACAATGACTATCCATACTGTCAGGGTATATTCATTAACTGGCAAAGACATGGTTAACAAAGTCAGCACGGGAGTAAGCATGACAACAGACCAGCCAATGGGAGCTGACAGCTCGGGTGGGGTTTGGCAGAGCAGAAGTCAGTTTCAGTTTCAATTCTCAGCAAAGCTCTGTGTGCTTTGCTGAGAATTGAAACTGAAACTGACTTCTGCTCTGAGCTGCTTCTGCTTGTGTTTTTGCTTATGTTACATTGAAAGAATCTATAAATGGTATTATAAACTTTACTCATATTATGTTTACAAAAAGTTAATGATCTTGCTGGATCAGTTATCTGTGTGTTTTCTGGACTTGAATTTCTGCTGCAAACTCTAACACGCATAAAGCATGGTAAACAAATCACAATGGTTAAATTCAGAGTCCAAGATAAAGTAAACCAAACAACTACAGCTTAGAAAATATACTATAGCTTAAATTTCTAATTGGCACTCAACCACATCAGACAGTCAATTGTTTGATGTGACTGTTCTAGATGAAGATAGTCAATATGGACTCCTTTCTTAGATTTCTTCTCCCAGTCCTCAAAATATTTTTAAATAGTTATAATTAAATTATATTAAAATTTAAAATATAAAGACAATTCTGTAGGTTAATTCCCAACTCCAGAAGAGAAGAAATAAATTCTTCTTGTGAGCATGCTCAAATCCTGCGTAGTAAATTGAACAGGTCAGTCAGCATACTCTAAGCTCTCCAACTTTAGCAACTTAGAATAAATAGTGAATGACCTGTATAATTTTGCTATATTGCAATTTACAAAAGAGGCTTGTTAAAGCTTTGAAGGATTTTGTGAGAAGGGGCAAAGAAAAAATGAAAGGAAATCTAGTTCTAGGATATTATTTGGAGGGACTAAAGATCAAGATAGTTAAAAGTAAAAGGAAGGAATATAAAGCTGGTTTATTTGATCCAGGTTAAAATAGGTAGGTTATCTCTGATAACTCTTAATAAATTTTTGCTGATCAGGAATGAGCAATGGGTCATTAAGGATTTGTTTATAGATAAGAGATGATATATGGGAAGAAGAGATCGGTCACTGTATTTTAAGAGAAAATGAAAAATTATTAAAATTGTTTATACTTGTGGTAAATGAGGAAGTCATTTGTATATGTCTTTTTTCTTTACTATATTATTTTTTCTTTATTTTCTATTTTTTTCTTTTTATTTTCTTTTTTTAGTTTGTATTAGTTTTTATCTTTCTAATTGTAATCTTTAATAAAATTACTATATAAAAAAAGACAATGCATATTTTCAGACATTCCCGTGAGAGTTTGTTCTTTCTATTGGTTTAATCATTCAGAATAGCTATTGGTAATTATCTAGCTGCACCTAAAGAGATGTGAGCGGAGAAAACAGGCTGCCTACTGGAACCAGAGAAATTATAACTAGATTTTTTCTTCACTCCCAGCTGCTATATCTCTCTTGCAGTCAGAAAAATTTCCCCTCAAGAATTAGAGCTAAGAAAGGGGAGGCAGCAGCCAGCCCTTTAGCTCTTTCAATATTGTATCCATTTAACCAATTTCAAAAGGAAACCATGATGCAAGAAAAATCCTTATTTCAATTTTTAAAAGTATCCTTTCATGGACACATCCATATGGCTTTCGATAAGTCCTGGGTGAATGGCAGAGAGATGCTTTAACTGCATGATTGGCAGCCCACCCAGCCATGTGGAAAGCAACAGTATGCCCTGCAGTTTGCAGCTGAAACCTATTCTGTGGGCCAGCAAATGAGGCAGCAGCGGTGTGGATACAGAATCAAGCTCATTGATGTTGAATAGTTTGTCTCATTAATTGCTCAGCCACAGAACACAAGGTATGATTATGCTCAAACACTGTTTTAACCTGAGGATTAAATCATGCCATAGCATTTGGATCCCTCTGCTCAGCATCTTAAGGAAAGACGATGGGATACTTTAACATGGGCTACTTTCTTATTCTGAGCGACTGTCCTTCTGGCCCCCTGCTGCCTACCTGCATAATTCATTTATTTATTTATTTTAAATATTTATATATACCTCTTATCATGGAAGGTACCTTCACATATTGCATCGTGTTTGAAAAAGGTGTTTTAAATCCAGGAATATATAACACAGCATACAATAATGAAATACATAAAATAACATTGCAACAGCTATGAGTTCAACTGTACCTTCATAACCTTTCAAATGTCAGGAGGAATAAAAAAGAATTTCAGCCTGAGCCCAAGTTGTAGCAAAGTCTTATTTATATTTTTTTTTCGAGGGAAATGTCATTCCAATGAATCAGTGCCACAACAGAAACGCATCCCCTCCTAACTCCAGACCAGAACCCATTCATAAAGGGCCTTCTCCTAATTGAGACCAGCCTAGTGCCCTTTTAGACCATGAGCATTCAGTTATTCATTGATACACTCTCTCATAGAGCCCCAAATTCTAGCAGACGAAGGGCGCTTGGCCAGAAGTGCCTGAGCTATGAATTAGCATGCCTATGACAAGGTTATGCTGCCTTTATATACCATAGCCATCTTCATTTAGGCAGATGCCCTGTGAAGGCTGGAAGCTCTAAGAATAAGCTTTTCGCATTTGAGTCATCTTGTCAAGCTTTCTTCAGTCCTCTGAATTCATGTAACTTGTCAGAACAGCACTTGGAAGTCCTTTTGATCTCACCCTCCCCCTTAAATTGCAACCTAACTAGGTGTCTTTACCAGAAACAGCAACCAAAGTCAGATGTCATTGTTATGACAGCTGCATGGTGACTGCAGCAGAGTTACACTGAGAGAAGGGAGAGAAAACTCAATACAACAGCATTCATCTGGTGATAATGATATAAGCAAGAGAATATTTTCTTTGGGTTAATTTAGAGAAACATCTAAGCTTGTTAAATGAAAGCACTAATACGATCATAGCAATCAATCCAAAATTCGACAGCACCATTCAAGCCAGCATTGATACCATACATTCTGCCCACTCCGTTTTCTACAGAAGGAGTTGAATCTCACTGTGAAATCAATTTTGCTCTTATAACCCCTTTGTTCAATTAGAAACATGAGCCAGGAGTAACTGGTTCCCCTTCTGTAGGAGCATCCAGTGGTGTCCTCTGGCATATTTTAGCATATTTCAGATCACAAAAGCACCACAGCGATAAGTGTTGCACCCAAAATGACAAATGTGAGAAAGTCAACAGAAAACCCTTAGCTAACAAGAAGTGCCATAACCACAGAGGAGAAATTGATGATAAAAGGGAAGAAAACACCAGGAGGCCCAAGAAGAGAGCGCACATTTCTGGACAAGATTTTCTAGCAAGCTGCCTCATTTGCAAAGCAGCTCATTTTGGAAAATGGGTAAAAAATGAGACTCCACATTCCAGATGCTTTTCTGGCTGTTATTCCCTAGGGACTTGCTTACCTGTAGAAAGGCATCTTTGCTGGATGAATGAATTTCTCCACTTTCAGACTCAACAGCTTGTGATGGACTCTGCTGGGTTTCTGCAACAGAAATCTCCATGTTAGCAGCGGCGGCGGTGGCAGCCCACCCCGTTCTTAGACTCTGTAAGCCCCCTCCAACCGCCTCTCCCCCTCCTCAGCACACTCCACATTAGCTGATAAAACGTATCCCATTTGCTTTACAGTGTCTTCACAGTTTCTAAACATTTTTTAGACTTGTCACAAATGTTAGCAGACAATGTGCAACAACACAGCTGAAGTAGAAGTTTAAAGCCACAGTGCAGCTATGTGTAGATAAAACTAGTGCCGCATTATGGCTCAATGAGAAACAGGGAATAGTAGGGCATGTAAACTGTACACTGTTGGTGCAAGCTGGTGAACAGTATTATGCGAGAATAAAGCCCCTCAGCTCAGCATTATGTAGTTGGTAATTTTCTTTGTATCCTATCTATACTACCCTCAATAAAAAACTTATCCAATCATCTGTAGGAAGCCCCACAATTAAACCTAATCCTGTGTCACATATACAATTGAAAAAAAGCTGGCTTTAAGAAAATAATGTCAGAATTAGATTGGCTTTGGAAGAAAACAGTTTAACCTTGAACCATTTCACTGAATCAAGTTGTTCATTTAGAACTGGGAAGAACAAGTATGTCTTTCAGTCTCTGAAGGACAGAATCAAGAGATCTTGTTCCCTTATACTTAACTAAGAAAAAAAGGTCACTATAAACACCTGCTGAAATAATACTTATTCAAAATAAAGCAGCTCAGCAAGTAGTACCTATTTCATCTTCAGTCTGGTGCCAAGCAAACAATAGAAAGAGGAAATAGGGCAAGAGGCATCTGCAGGCAATATACTATGGAAGCAAAAGGCTTTTGGAGGGGGGAATGCCCTGAAGTCCCAGATAATAATAAACAATATGGGCCTTCCTGAAAAGACACAACATAACCTTTCTGACTCAAAATTGCAAATAAACTGTCACAAAGGTCATACCAGGGCACACGGTGATTTCCTCCTCGGCATGATCCTCTGTGGCAATGTCTGGGTTCTTCGTATTGTCCAAAGGAGTCAAGGCAGAAATGCTGCCCAAACAAACACATGATAAATCAAAGTCACAAAGGCAGATGGAATTCTGTAAGCTCTGCTTATTCAAAGAGGGTAGCAAGAAAGAATGCAATGGGAGGAAAGGGGAAGAGGAAAGAATCTTAAAAAAGAAAAGAAAAGAGCAAACAATTTGCCTCCCAACCATGCCCTAAAAGCAATGTGCAAAAGGAAGACTGTTTAGTGGGATCTGCAAATGCTTCTTTGATGCTTTCTAGTCCTGGTCACAGGAATATGTTTGTTTGTTTATTGAATTTATATTGCCGCCTATTCGCCCGTGGCTACTCTATATGCCAGGTAGTAAAACAGCCATATGCTTAGTGAGTAACTCCTTAAAAGCAGCACAGAATAGGGATCTTTTTGAATGAATGCTTCATTATCCATATTTTACTGATCAGTTTTTTCGGTGTCTTCACTACACTCAGAAGGCAGGAATCTGACACGATTAAAGTTTCTGCATAGCAAAGTCTTGCCAACCTGAAAAGAGCATTTTTTCCCCCTATGCTGCATTCAACTTTGCCCAATTCCTCTCATTTCCACTTTCTGGTAAAGTCATGTTGTCTCCATGTCATCAGGGAAAGAGGCTAAGCTACTATGACATAACCGTTCTTTCATACTTCCCGTATGTTCGGTGTAGTTTTCTTGCTGGAGCGATCAAATATGCAAGTGTATATATAGAAAACATAAATCCCACTACTGACTAAAGAAAAGAGTTATGAAATTCAGCTGCAAACCTTAAGCAGACAGAAACAGCCAACACCAATTTATGATAAATAAGAAAACTCTAATGGAAAATCATGTGACTTCTCTCACTCTTTAAATAAAATAAAATAATTAATGATTATTAAATAATCATTTAACATCACTATTCATAAAATTATCTTAAACCAGGTGTTATGAATCCAAGCTCCGTGTAAACCATCGAGATTTACATCAAAAGGCTTCACGTTAAACAGTTTGCTTGGACATTTATAAAATGGGCTGATCAATTTGAAGTCCTCATGCATTGCTTGCTACATCACGTATTTCCTGGAAACAAAACATACAATCATTTATTTAAATCTCAATCTTAATGTACTCTGCATAAGCTAGGAAGCAACAAAGCTGAGGGGTCCACAAAAACTTGCAGAGGGACATATCTTTGGGAGAAACAATTTCCAAAATTATTCCAGAAGCTGAAGACTTGAAGAGCATTTGAAACCCACTGACTTGGGTGCTGTGCACTGTCTATCATACGGCTCCGCTGGCAAATAGTCACTTGCCAGATGCATCATTTAATGTGCACAAGATGGAGAATAGCATGGCTATGGTTAGTTCAAGGCAGATGCACTTTCTGATGAAATTAGATGTCACGGCACAGAATGGTCAGCCTTCGTCCCAGAGGTCTGATGAGGGCAGCCACCGACTGCATTATGAGGTTCCCAGGATTAGCAAGCAAACTCTACTGCATCATCCCTGCTGTGGCTTAAAAAATGGGCAGGATACTAATCCTTTACTCAAACTCTGGGAAAATGGAACAAGCCTTAAGAGACTGAGGGTTTTGTATTATGAACATTTGAAATTTAGATAAATGACACTGCAGAATTAGGGCTGTTCCAATTAAATGCTAGCTAATGAATACTTCCCAAATAATGTCACAGTGGAGAAACAAAATTTTTCCCTCCTTTGCTCTTCCCTTTTCAGTCCCTCCTGACAATAATGATGACAAAGAAACTGACCCATCCTTGAATACCTCACCCCCAAAAGCATTACTATAAAAGACAAACCAACAAATTCCTTGTGTAACTCTGTACATATTATTCCTCCCTTGCTGCAGGGTGGGATCACATCAGTTAATCTGCTTCTTCATACAACATTCAGCCAAAATGTTGTTCGATCAATGAAAACAGGGTATCAGGCAGTGAAAAACTGGTGGCCTCATGCCAAGGCCACTTAATTATAAGACCTGGGAAATATAACCTGAGAATTAAGTGACTTTTCCCAGCAAGCTCTAATAGAGCACAAATATTGGAACCTTCCTGGGAATTTATTTCATGAAACTTTCCCTAACCTGTGCCATCTCTTCAAATGGCCTTCATTTTCTGATCTCAGAGGAAAACTGTTCTAGCTTCCATGTTTCATTCTTGCTTTAAGAAGCTTGAAAGAAAGCAGACTTCGAAGAATATATCCTAGAAATGGTCATCTTGCTATTCCTGCTAAAGAAGGTATGTAGCAGTAGTGGTTTATCCAAATGTAACTCCCAATCCTTCCTTTCATTTTCTGAAAGAAACAGAGTTTGAAGCTCCCAAATTACATATGTCACTTTAATTGGATTTCCAAGAATATTGTTGTCTCAAGGAAACAAATATTGTCACTATTAAGTTGGATTTTCTTAGATTCCTCTTCCATTCTTTCCATTTCATACTCATGCACCTGTGTGCATGCACGCACGCACGCACACATATACAATCACCACACCTACACATTGACACACCTACACATCGACTCTGAATTTATTGCTGTTGCTACTCCCAAAAGCCTACTGCTTTGAGGAGTTATGTCAAATTAAATCATCACATTTTTTGGGCAGGAGCTGTACTTAATGAAAAATCTTGTTGCAATCAATACTTCTTCCTTTATATTTTAAAGAATGGGACACATTTCCGATGGCTATCTTCTTCTGCTGGACCATATGTGGAATGTAAGTAGTCTCGCTTAATAACCATTCATTTGGTGACTGTTTGAAGTTCAACAGCACTGAAAAAAGTTAAAGCCCTCGCAGTTAAGACCACCGTAAGTCACATGATACAGTCAGAAACCTGCTACCCGTCACAAATTTAGGACAGTCACAGCATCCTGGAGTCATGTGATCGCCAGTTGCAACCTTCCCAGGTGGCTTCAGACAAGCAAAGTCAGTGGAGAAGCTGGCAGGGCAGGTCACAAATCACAGTCAATGTATTGCTTATGACCACAGTGTTTCACTTAATGACTGCACCATTTAATGATGAATCAATAGAGGGTTGAAAATACAATCACAATAGTAATTGTTAATTAGCAATTGTTAATTTGAAGGCTACCTGTAAGAATGATAATGCATACAAGCAGTCTTCAACTTAAGACCCCAACTGGGACTAGAACTTCTATCACTAACACAATAAGCTCATTAAGTGAATCATCATGTGACAGAATCAGATTTTGCAACCTTTTCTGCCACAGTCATTAAGGAAAACATATGGTTATAAGAGTATCTGACTACCCATTCCCAATGCTTGTGGGAAACTATCTGGGAAGGTTGCAAATGGTGCTCCCTTGATGCTGCAATCGTAAAAAGAAAATCATAAATCACGTGATGATTGGGACACTGACAATCACCATGCAAACAAAAATGACATCCACATGTACAACTACCACATCTTTAACCTAATATAGTCTGCAATGGTTACAGGTACAAGATGGAATTTCTGGGCTACAGCTTCCTCAGGTGCCATGAACCCAGGCAATCTGTCTCTTACAGAGTCAACAGTGATGAAAGATATCTCATTACCTTTGTGTAATCTGTACAGGCTCCCTTTCTTCAAGTGTATCTTCTGCAAACAGCACTTGAGAAGCCTTCGAAGGAAAATAATAATAATATTTTTTTGATTATACATTATAATATTGACTATATTATGGGTAGTCCTTGACTGATAACAACCATTCATTTAGTGATCATTTGAAGTTACAAGAGAAATGAAAAAGTAACAGACGATCATTTTTCACACTTACAACGCTTGTGGCCTCTCCATGGTTGCATGATCAAAATCCAGATGCTTAGCAACTGACTCATACTTACGGTAGCTGCTGTGCCCTGGGGTCGTATGTTCATCTTTTGTGACCTTCTGACAAGCAATTCAATGGAAAAGCCAAATTCACCTAACAACTGTTATTAACTAAACAACTGTGGCAAGAAAGGTCATAAAATGGGACAATATTCATTTAACAAATGTCTTGCTTAGCAACAAAAATGTGACGCTCAATTGAGATAATAAGTTGAGGACTACCTATATTACACATCTAAAGAAATCCAAAGATCATCTGATTTCAAAATCATAAAAATGTGAGAGCAGATTCCAAAAGGAAAAGGTCACCTAATACTTGCTGGCAATTCCTTAAAGAAGCTGGGTCTTTTCCTGGGAATTATGGCAGGAGGTTCGTACATTCTTAGATACCCTAGGAGTGTATTTAAGGAGGCCCCCTTCAAATCAAATCACGACAGAGTCTTAATAAAAGCTAGAAGAAACTACCATCATAACTAATTTCCCATAACTAATCTCTCATCAAGAAGGTCTGCATAATAACCATTCACAAAACAGAAAGCCAAGAATTCTAGCAAAGAAGGCATGCTCTGTTGGACAAGTTGGGATACAGTGAATAATCGTAATAAAAACTTGTTCTCATGATCCCTAAACTCAAAAGTTAAATTCAGAAGCAAAAGTGTTATCAAAGCTAATTCTGATAAAGAACTACTTTGAAGAATATTAATGCATTACGGATATTGAATGCATCACTTTATCATTTAAAACAGAAATACAATCTTGCAAAATGTTTTGTGAGTAAATATACCCTGAAAAATGAAGTCCACATCAGAATTAATCAGTTGGACATAAAGTTGACAAATGGATTATCATTTCATATCTACAGACATTAGTGAGACATTAATTGTATAATTGCATATTCTGAAAAGTAAATATGTTTTACTATACAAATTTTAAATGAAGTGGCTTTCTGGATTTGAGAATTCTTCCAGGGCCAGGTGCTAAATATTTACCTATCTGTGTTTTTCTACACACAAAGCTTTCAGGTGTAAAAGGATAAAAAAAACAATCTGAGAATCGAAAGCTAGAATCTCTGGCCTGACAACTGTCACACACTTTAATTCTGACAGACCTTTAACCTTATTCTGCTAAATTTGTGCCTATGTGTTTACTTACTCTTTTCCCAATCTCCCCACTCCCACCCCCATTTAGATTTTCCTTTATCTCTTCTTCCTATGCCCCATATTTTTGTCAACCTAAGCAAATATACTGTTAGTTATCCATTTGGGGGGAAGAACATGGTCCTAACTATAAATGAGGACAGATGCTATACATAATCTCCTTCCTACTATGTTTCAAGAGCAGATTTGATACTATGGGAAAAGCTTTTAATACTGCTTAAGGGGGAAAGGCAAATAGCCCTAGGCCAAAGAATAGACCCAACAAATATATTTGTAACATGTTTGAATCATGGCAATGGCCTAGATCAGGGGAAATGATTGGCCCCATGTCACCCAGTTGACTGTGTGCCTATGGTGGGAGTAGAATTCACAGTCTTTTGGCTTCTACCCTGAGGCCTCTACTTCAAACTGGCTTTTCCATTGCAATTTGCAAAGAACCCTTAGCTTTAAGATGGCAGAGAAGATTGTTAGGGATAACATTGTTTACCCTAACTGGTTTAGGTGAAATAATA